>JAYESD010000009.1:158534090-159734090 GCA_036927565.1 Tuctoria greenei | reverse complement strand
TGGAGTACTCAGTAAGTGTGGGAAAAGAGATGAAATGGAGGCTACAACAAGGAAGGCTCATAATGGATGATAGCACTATGCATTACCTATGTCTTAGCTTTCATTAAGCAACCTACAACTAGGTGATTCCAACCAATAAAGATTATAGTAAAAATAATAAGTAAGAAGTAATAGCACATATGTATTTCCAAGTCCATAAATCCCACCATCATCCCAACCAAGTACCAATTATGAATTCGACACCAAGCCACTCTTGTCCGTGAGCACGGCTGTCATGACAGTTTCCCAATCTCTGCAGAGAATGTATCCTTTACCCACAAGCCGTGATTTCATCCCCTGTTGCCAGGTGACTTGTCGGTCACATTACACACTTCCGTAGGTGTGTGTCCAGGAGATCACTACGAGGTCTTTACAAAGGTCCCCCCAACTAGTAACCGACCCTCTGAGGTTTTACCGCTCCGGCTCCTAGAGTCCATTTTACCTCCGCCAGGAGAAGCCCCCTCTTGAGCCATGCGGATCACAAGGCAGATACGCTGAACCAATTCTCCGCACTATCTGACTACCAGCACTAAGTCGGGAGAGGCCTAATTAATTGACCAAGCTGCCCCATACTTAGTCTTGTCGCGATACTGTATAGCTTAGTGGCTACTCCATAAACCGGTCCTTAGAATCCGACAAGGTTCAATCCCCAAATCTCGGGTCTCGTGCGTACTGCACCATACCATTCAAACCAACTCGTAGATTCCTATTTACTACAATCCATTTCCAACATCATAATCATAGTAATAAGTCATGAGTAATAAGTAAGGTCAATGTTTTCCACCCAACTAGTATGCATGGATAAGCGTAAAGTAAATACCATAACCACCCTTCCATAACCCAAGCGACAAGGTAAAAGGTAATACAACAGGGCATAGCATAGGATTCATATTAATTAACATGCAACTAACTAAACCCTTAAAAAGGTGCAAGATGGTCAAGGACACTTGCCTCTTTTCGAAGTGGTTGTCGAACTGAAGTTCTTGGAAGTTGGTCTCCGGCTCCAGAAACGGGTCTACTCGAAGAGAATAACATACAATAAGTATTACATACAATGCTAAACATACACATGCACACAATCACAAAAGCTTATGCAATTACGTACCTACGAGAGATTTAATGTGTATGTGCATTATTTCACTTAATGATATTTATTAAGGGTGAATTTTATGTGTTAGAAATGTGATTTACCATTTTATAACACTTTTACAATTATTTTTATACTTAATACACATTTTTGGGTATTTTCCTACATGCAAATATATTTATTTATGATTATTATATTATTTAAGATTAAAATAATGCATAAAATAATTTTTAATGGTGTGTGATATTTATTTCTAGGCTTAAAATCATTTTATACAATTAATCCTCAATTAAATATAATTTCTACCTAATTTTTAGTGGCTAAATTGAATTATTTAAATTTATACAGAAATAAAATATATTTTTAAGTTGTCTAAATATTTATTCTGAATTTTATAAATTTTTATCTATTTTTATACATCTGTTTCTATTTTTATTGCAATTTCTAGTAAATCTAAAAATATTATAACTGCTGAAAATAGTTTTTAAACTGTCCAGGGTCTAGACTGTAAATTTCCCTAACTGCACAAGGGCTAGAAACAATATTCAACAAGTCTACAGGGGCTAAACTTAAAATCTACAGTCAAAACTTAATTTATTTAAAGTGCAGAGGCTAGATTGAAATTTTATTTGATTATTCGGCAATTACCTAAACTGCTAGGGGCTAGCCCGCAAAAAGGCAAGGGCCACGGTGTAAAGGTACATGCGCGCAGAAGGTTTTTAAATTATAGAAGTTGGATCCTAGATCTACGTCTCGGATTTTATGAAAACTGAAGGGGTATGACGATCTAATCGTGACCGTTGGTTCCCAACCGAGGGCCACGATTGAGCCATGTCGCCCAGGGCAGGCGCCAGCGCGCTGCGCGGGGGCGCACGGCGGCTACCTCGCCGGAGAAAGTCTAATCTCACGCAATCAAGCCTAAAACTCGGATTTAATTGAGGGAAACTGCATGGGGTGGCATCGTGAACTCACCAGAGAAGTCAACGGGGCTTGGAAAGGTGCAGATGGACGTCGGCGTCGAGGAAAGGCGGCGGAGCTCGTCGGAGGGCGAAGGAAATAGCGATGTGGTTGCGATCTCCCCGAGCTAGCTTGTCAGGCGTGTTCTTGAGGGTGCGGCGAGCTTGTTAGGCCAAGAAAGAAGAGGCAATGGGGGTTGCATCGACGGAAACACGAAGAACGGCGGCAACTCACGGACGGCAACGGCGCTAGGGTTAGGAGAGCTCGGGGAAAGAGGGAAAATGGGGGTGCCGGCTCCTTTAGGGTGCGTTTGGTTCGTGAGATGAAGTGGGACGGGACGGGGCGAACCCACTTCGTCCCTTGTTTGTTTTGAAGACAAATGGGATGAAGTCATCCCTAAAAAATAATATTCTTCTCAGATCCGGGACAAATCCATCCTTCCAAAACCGAGCGGACCGATCCATCCCACTTCAACGGTGTCAGCGTATGTCAGCTATCGAGTGTATCCTCTGTCGCCGCGTGGGTGGTCACCGCCTCCAGCGACCTCCTGTCCGCTCCTCCACCGTCCCCCATCAAGCTTGGTGTCCACGTTGGCGCCTTCTCCGACGACGCATGGGAGCTCCTGGACTCAGACGATGGTGGCGCTTGTTCGTGCCTGGGCAAGAAGATCGTGCGGCCGTGACCTTGGCAGTGCCGCGTAGGTGCTCACACTTCACAAGGACAGCAGCCTCGTCTCCGAGCTGCATGTGCCGAACATGACGAAGCATCAACAGCGGGAGGACAAGGACGAGTGCCAGGGATGCGAGGGGCTTCGGTTCTGGTGTGCGGCGAGTGCCACGGCTCCTTAACGAGAGGCGAGCGGGGGCGGCTTCGACTCCTCCACGATGCTCTGATGCTCTTCACTAGCAGCCCGTCAGTAATGGTGACCATGGAACTTGACAAAGGGGGCAGGCTGCAGGATTGTAAACAGTAGTTGGGTTCGTTCTGGAACGTGCCACAGTTGTTCGATGAAATAGCTCAATGGCTAGACCGTGAAATTTGGTTAACGGTGGCAAGAAACCGTCTGTGTTCATCCTACTTCATCCCTTCTAACAAACAGAAAAATGGGATGATCCCAATCCTCAAATCAAACACATAGTTGGGATCACCCTGTCCCTAAAAAGTGGGATGGTTCGGTCCCGTCCCACCTTGTCCCAAAACCAAACACACTCTTAAAGCGCGGAGGGGGATTGCGGTTGAGGTGTGCGTGCAAAAACCCGACGCGGGAGTGGACCCGAGGGGTGGGGAATCGTGGGCGCGGGGTGCGTCGTGGGCGCGGCGCGCGGGCGTCGGTTGCGCGGGGAAGAAGAGAGGGGGAGGGAGGAAGCGCCGACAGGCGGGCCTGGTGGACAGCGAGAGGGGAGAGAGGAGGGAGAGGGCGGGCCAGCGCAGGGAATTGGGCCGCAAGCAGATTTGGCCTAGGTGCGGGTTTTCCTTTTTATTTTTCTTTTCTTTTTCTTTTCTGATTTGATTTGATTTGAATTTCAAATTCTTTCGAAGTCTACACATTTTGAACTCAAATTTTCACACCAAAATGCAAACTCAAATGCACCCTAATATATTTGAAAGGTTGGATACAAAGTTTTAAATTTTGGGTGTTACAAACTGCCAGTGCATAAGATCAAAATCCAAGCTTCGAGAACAGCAAGGTAAACTGGTGTGGCCGGGACACTCTCAACGTATCACTGGCAAAATAGCAACGGGCTGACAATGCATAAATGAGTGTGTAATACAATCATGCCTGAAAAAATATATCAGTACGTAGTAAATTCCTCCTCTCAGCTACCATTCTGTATTTACTCAGCAGCTTCTCCATCAGCTCTGGTTTCACGTGTGTCCAGTGCCGCCCAGAGTTTGGGGTCTTGGTAGTCTCTGATGACGAGGGCCGCGCCGACGGCAAGGAGCTTGTCCTCCCGTCGCTCATCGGCAATGGCAACCACCGGCATCCCGGCAGCGACCCCAGCCTGCACCCCGATCGTGGAGTCCTCAAAGACGACGGTATGGTGAGGCGAGGCACCGAGCAGGGCGAGAGCTTTGAGGTAGGGGTCGGGGAACGGCTTGGAGCGGTCACAGTCCTCGCCGGTGACGATGAGCTGGAAGAAGTCCGATAAGCCGAGGATGGAGATCATGAGCTCGGCGTTGGCCCTGGGCGCGTTGGTCACGGCGGCGCGCTTGAGCCCGCGCCCCTCCGCCCAGCGGCAGAGCCGGGTGAGCCCGGCGACCTCCTTGAGCCCCTCGGCGGCGTACCTGGCGAAAAGCGCCTCCTTGTCCCTGAAGAAGGCGTCGAGCCTGTCCTGGTCCCAGTCAGGGAACAGGAAGCGGCCGATCTGCTCGTTGCTCCGGCCGGCCATGTGCGCCATGCCGAACTCCGGCGTGATGGGGACGCCGTCGTTGTAGCCGACCTCGAGGAGCAGCTCGGAGAAGGCTCTGTGATGGAACGGGTCGGAGATGCCCATGGTCCCGTCGATGTCGAACAGGACGGCTTCCAGAGGCGCCACCTTACCAATCGCCATGGATTGATTGATTACTCCTCTCCTTTCCCTTCTTCTCTTGTGTCCCTGAATGACGCTGCTGCTGCTGCCTGAACTAAAAAAAGGAGGATTTCGTTGGGTTGGTGAAGATTCGTGGTATGGTTGGCTACCGCGCGCGGTTGGTGAGTGAAGGAAGACTCAAAAGCTCTCTCCACTAAGGCAAAGGCAGTCTCCCCCTCATGTCTCACGCGGAAGAGGATCCTCTGACTTAAATCCACATGTGACTTGGTCACTGTCATGTGGGGCCCACGTGCTAGAGGTCTACATGTTAGTGGCTAAGTCACCTGTACAGTAAAATCAGGGGATCCCTGTCCGTCTCACGCACAGCAATCGGCAACTTCACCACCTTTTTTTACCTGAATTTCTCCTAACGAGAAAATCAAATTGTTGTTTTTGACACTTTCACCTCAGTTTACTCAGAAATTGTAACACCCAATTTTTCAAAATTTGAAATCAAGAAAAATGAATTAGGAATGCATCATGTATGTTTTCATTTGATTGGAAATTTGATTTCAAAATGCGCTGGAATTTCGTTTGAAATTTGAAAAGAAATTCAAATTGTAGAAATAAAGGAAAAAGAAAAGAGAAAAAGAAAAAACCGCGTGGGCCTAATCTCTAGCTGGCCCATCTCTTTCCCCTCCCCACCCCTTTTCCTTCCCGCCGGCCCGACCCCCTCTGCGGCCCAACTCAGCTCGCGCTCCCCCCTTCCTTTCTCCCCTCTCTTCCTCTGCGCGTTGGGGCTCGGCCGTCAGGCCCTTCTCCTTCCTTACCACGCGCCCGACAGCGCCCCCACCGAATCTGCCCCCGATCCAAACGTCGGCAAGGAATTCCCCCGCTTTCCTTCGCGCGGGATTACCTTTCATCCTTCGCCGCCCCCGTTCCCCTATAAATTTCGTCGTGCGCCACCGTCCCCCCCCCCCCCCACCCCGAGCTCGAAACCCTAGCCGTCGTGCCAAGGTAATGGCGTCGCCATTCTCGTCGATCTAGCCGATGCCTCTCCTCGATTCCTTGCTCATATTGTTCACCGTGTCCGTAGGATCTCGCCGCCGCATTGGTTCCGTCGAGCCCCGCTGAAGACCGTCGCCGCCCGACGTCGCCGACGCCCCTCCGCTCGGTTCCAAGTCCTGAAACCCCCCTAGGTGAGCTCCTCTCGTCCCCCTCCCTCGTTTGGTGTATAGGACGCTCGAGTTGGGCGTCGATTCGGTGGTTCGGCCATCGCTGGCGAGGCCCCGCCGACGTGCGCCGCCGGGTCTGGCGCGCGCGCCGCCGCGCCCTGGGTGTGCGTCGCCCCTGGGGCGACGTGGCCCGATCTCGGCCACCCATCTAGGGCCGACGGCTGAGATTAGAAGGGCATACCCTTTGCGTGTTTTAAATCTGGGTCGCACGCGTTAGATCCAACGATCCAGATTCAAAGACATTTTAACCGTTGCCCATTTTGCACATAACACCCTGCACAAATTAAAAATAATTACACATAGGTCCTACATTTTATGAACTAGCCACTGAACTTTAATTAATTTATGTCAGCACTGTTAAAATGAATAAATATGGTATTTTAGCCTCTGTTTTCACTATTAATTATGTTTTTAGCCTCTATAAATTGTAATTAATCCCCTGGTTATGTTATAAAATATTTTTAAGCCCCTGTTCATGTCTATTTTACATAAAAGCCCTTGCACTCATGGATATTACATAAAATCATAAGTTTGCACTCTCTTTTTACACAAATTAATTAGGGACATTATTTGATTAACATTTACTAATTTGTTTACATCAAAATAATCTATTTAAAATTGTTATGGCATGTTGCATAGTATTTTTATTTATGTTCTGAGCTAAGGAATTACAATAAACTCATGCAAGGCTCTAAAAAGAAGATAAATACCATGAATTGTCAATCAACACCAATTCCACTAAAACCCAAACTTTAACCCACATCACTAATAAGACATCAACTAGGGAAAATAAATGATAGTGACGTAATTGTGTAGGTTTTCCTTTGGTGATTGCTTATTTGTGATGTGCCTATGTTTGCTTGTTTCTTATTGCGTGTTGCTATTTTCTGCTCCGCATGCGATGATGTATTTAGAGTCGGTTCCCGAGCCGACTTACAATCTTCAAGACTACCACTTCACTGACCAACACTTCGAAGAAGGCAAGTTTATTGACCATTTTGCACCTGTTTTATTAAGTTTTAGTTAGTTGCATGCTTAATAAATTGAATCCTATTTACTGCACCCTTCCGTATAATTCCTTGTCACCGGGATGGTTTGGGTAGATATTATTATTACTTTTATGCTTAGCCATGCTTAGTATTGGGAGGGAAATTCTCTACATACATGTTATACTATTAATTGTTGTGATCATTTATTGAGATTTGGTGAAATGAATTGTAGTGGATAGGAATCTGGCGGGTTGGTTGGTTTGGTATGGTGCAGTACGCACGAGACCCGGGTTTTGGGGTATGAACCTTGCCGGATTCTAAGGACCAGTTTATGGAGGAAGCCACTAAGCTTTATAGTATCGCCACAAGACTGAGTATGGGGCAACTTGGTCGATTAATTAGGCCTCTCCTGGCGTAGTATTAGTGATTGGATAGTGTGGGGAATTGGTTCAAGGTGTACTGTCTTGGCATCCGCATGGCTCAAGAGGGGGCAACTGGGGTGTTGAGACGTGGTTTAACAACTCACACTTTTGTACAGGGGTGAAACCTCGGAGGGCTAGTATGCATCGGGAGAACCTTTGTAAAGACCTCGTAGTGATCTCCTGGTCTCACACCAAAGGAAGTGTGCAATGTGGTTCGGACCACAGGCATAAGGGAGGTTTACCTAGTCCACCTGGCAACAGGGGATGAAATCACGGCTTGTGGGTAAAGGGTACATTCTCTGCACAGATTTAGAAACTGTCATGACAGTCGTGCTCACGGACAAGAGCGGCTTGGTGTCTAACTCATAATTAGTCAATGATTGGGAAGGGTGGTTTGGTTTTGGCTTATGCATGGGTTATGGTTGGGTTCACTCACCTACAAGTAGGTGCTAATGAAAGCTAAGGATAGGATGTAATGCTATAGTGCTTAACCCAAATTTGGCCTTACTTTCTAACAACCTACATGTCATCTCTTCCCCACTCGCTGAGTACCGTTGGTACTCAAACTTGCTTGTTGCTTATCTTTCCTCAGTCTACAATGGAGAAGAGGTGGATAATGAATACTTCTACGCTGATCCGGATGAGACGTTCTAGGCTGGCGCAACCCCCGAGCAACGCCAGTGCATGGAGCCACACTAGTTTATTTTTCCGCTGTTTTGCTCTGTAATCTTACTTTAGACCTACAAGTCATAATTGTAAGACATTTATGTATTCAAACACGGCTTGTAATAAATGATATTATACTTTCGTCTACACATGTATGATGTGAACCGATCCTGGCATACATGTGGAAGCCATCCGGTTGACTTGTTGGGACCGGGTGTGACAAAGTGGTATCAGAGCCGTGTTGCCCGTAGGATGCGAGCCTAGGTAGAAAAGGAGGACTTAAGGACTCTACTATATTCTAAAAAAGTAATTTATAAAATTGCTTTGTATTCTCTGTCTTGTCTACTTGTTTTATTTACTCCTTTATTTATATGTTTTGTTACTGACACTCTCCTGTTTCAAAATTTGTAGATGGCCCGCACCAAGACGACCCCTCGTAAGTCGACCGGTGGACGTGTGCCCCTGCGTAGGATGGCCAGTCGCTCTCCAGACATCAATCCCCGCCGCCCCGTTGTGACCCGTTCTGACGGCAAGGCTGCAGGACGCCTGCGACTTCGTCTCTTGGCCATACTCCGTGAGGCTGGCTATCGTCACCACAACCTCTCGATCACCTACCACACCACTGGAGTGCAGCGCACAGGCAGGAAGGGGTGGAACTACAAGATCTACATATACTACGAAGACGAGTTGATGAAGACCCACAACAGTCCTGCTTGGAGGAGCTCCCGCCGATATGCGGAGCAGGATGCTAGCTGGGAAGCAGCTACCTTTTGGAGTCACGCCTACCGTTTCCGTCTGGAGGACACGGTGCACACCTTCATTCCGTAGCTTCCCAATGGTATTGCAGGCTTCGTCTCTAGGCACGTGGCGGGACCTTTGGACCTTCCACAGTCTCGTGAGGCTGTTGATGACGTGTCCCAGCTCAGTGCCCGACTTCAGAAGGCGCAGCAGGAGATTCAAGATGGTCGTGACCTCGCCGAGCGCTACGAGGCGGTGATCAGGCCGAAACCGGTGGAAGTCTACTAAGTAGAGGTGTCCATGCCGAAACCCTTTGCATATTAGTTCTTTGCTTGTTTCACTAGTCACAACGACATCATTCTTGCCAAAGGTGCACGTTAGTCCAAGATCACATAATTGTGCAATAGAAAGCAAATTGAAATTAAGTGACTTAACATACAACACATTGGAAATAGATAAATCATGTGAAATTGCAATCTTACCCAATCCAATTACCTTCCCCTTAGAGTTGTCACCAAAGGGGACTTGTTCATGATTGTCGGGGTTCTCTATGGAGGTGAACATACTATCGTTACCGGTCATGTGTTGAGTGCACCCGCTATTGAATACCCAATGCTTTCCTCCGGCTTTGTAGTTCACCTGCACACATGAATTCAGTTTTTTGATTTTAGGCACCCGAGCCAACTTAGGTCCTTGTATGTGTGATACAAGTGTTTTTGGGACCCAAAGTTGCTTGGGAAGCTTCCACTTCATGCCCTTCATGTCCTTGCCAATGAACCTTGCCTTCACCTTGCCATCTACTTTACTCAAGAGATAATAGTGATCATCAAAGGTGGACCTGTAGTTAGTAGGAAATTTTGGAGAAGGTCGGTTAGGAAGAGGACACTCCCTTGTATGGTGAACGGTGACCTCGCAA
The DNA here is from genome assembly GCA_036927565.1 of Tuctoria greenei. NCBI lineage: Eukaryota > Viridiplantae > Streptophyta > Magnoliopsida > Poales > Poaceae > Tuctoria > Tuctoria greenei. Next base: position 159,724,531 of record JAYESD010000009.1, on the reverse strand, counting down.
TGTTGGCAATAAGAACCAACTTCCTTGATGAAGCTTAGTTTAAGCTCCGGTGAGGGCACCTTTCCTTTGTTAGGCACCGGGAAGGATCCAAGTCCTCTCTTGTTGAAGGACTTTGCTTGTTGGAAGAGGATTTCTTTGTGCTTGACTTCTCCCTTAGATAGTCTTGCCACACTAGTGCGGAGACTTTCAATTTCATCCATCAAATCCTCCTCCCTAGCATTTTCTTTCAAAGGCAAAGACTTATGCAAGACATTAGTGGCATGTGAAACAATGGATACCTTATCATTAAGGGTTTCTTTCTTTATGGTTTTCAATTCTTGATCAATGACTTCATAGGCAATGTTAAGTACTTGATGCTCTTGGATTAACTCATTGTGCTTTCCCAAGAGTGCTTTGTGTGCTAAGTCAAGCTCATGATGATCTAGCTTGATTTTAGCCTTATCTTCATCAACTTGCTTGACATGAGATTTGAGTGTGGCATGCTAATTAAGTATGCTTTCATACTTGTCAAGCAAATTGAGGTTAGCACTCTCAAGCTTAGCACGAGCTTGTTCAAGAGCCTTGACCTTACTATTTTCCCTTTTAATGATAGTGTGGTATTCATTTATCATTGAAGCTAAGTCATCGGGGGAAAGCTCATCATCGCTAGAGTCATCACATACCTTGGTGTTACCTTTTGCCATGAGGCACATGGGAGGTGGACGAAGAGATGAATCATCATTGTTGGCAATGGCAAGGCCGGCCAAGCTCTCTTCTTCACCTTCACTCTTTTCATCACTAGATTCTTCGTCGGTGATCCATTCATTTGCCTCACACATGAACAACTTTTGTGGACCTTTTCTCTTCTTTGGAAAGAGTTTTGCCTTTTTTGCCTTTGTCATACTTCTTCTTCTCAAAGAATCTTGGTTTGGTCTTGACCTCTTCTTCATCATCCTCACTATCCTCAAGCTTGCGATGCTTGCCCTTGTGGTTCTCTCTTCTTTTGTCTAGTTTTGGACAATCATAGGAGATGTGGCCTTGATCAACACAGTTATAGCAGGTCTTGTTGTCATCTTTCCTTGGTAGAAATGCTTTCTTTTTGGGATCAAAGGTGTATCCCTTCTTGGCAATCTTGGAGTTCAAGCGAGAGAATTTTCTCATCATCAATGCAAGCTCATCATCGTCATCTTCACTTGATGCTTGCTCTTCTTCACTTGAGCTAGGCTCGATCACTTTCTTTTTCTTGAGATTTGTTCTCTTGGTGGAAGCCTTTAGAGCAATTGTCCTTGAAGATGATTCCTCCATCATCCCAAGCACACTCATATCATGAGCACGAATCTCTCCAATAAGTTCAGAAACTTCAATGTGATCAAGAGGTTCCTTTTGAAGCATGGAGTTGATGATGTTGTACTTTGGCTTAGGAAGAAGCATAAGAATCTTGCGGTTGATGAGTCCCTTGCCAAGAGAAGCAATATCAAGAGCATTAATTTCCTCAATAAGAACATTCAAGCGAGAAAACATTTCATTGACATTTTCATGAGGTAGCATTTTGAACTCATCATATTTGGCCTTAAGCATGTGATACTTTAGTTCTTTAACACGAGAAGAACCCTTTAAGGATCGAATACCCAAGAGGGGGGGTGAATTGGGCTTCTTTTCAAAAGACTAAAGCAATAAAAACTTAACTACTAGAAGCCCAATTCCCTATGCAAACAACCTATGCATTCAAGTGAATAATAAGTTTGTGGTATATGAAATGCATAAGTGTAATGGGAAAGGAAGAGTGTGCAAACTCCCGAGGAGACACGAAGACAAGGTGATTTATCCCGTGGTTCGGCAAGATCATCAAGACCTTCCTACATCCACGTTGTGGCACCCACCAAAGGGTGTATCCACTCCCAAGTCACTGAGACCGGGGATCTTCACTAAGAGTCTCTGTTCACCATCTCTGGCAAGGTGGAGCTCAAGCCTTGTACAATTTTGATCTTCCGGGCTTCCACAACCGACTTGGCAAGCTCCGGAAGGATCTCTCCTATCACCGACTATCACACGGTGAATGCAATCACCAAGTACAAGATCCAGCACACGAAACTCGAAGGCTAAAAAATGATCAATAACACATGAGAGAATTAAGTGGCACACAAATACTCAAAGATAGAAAAAGAATATCAAAGATACAAAATACAAAAGCTCCCAAAATAGATACTCCCCCTACAACTAGGACTCCCCCTAGGACTATGCTATCCCTCCCCCTGACTCTAACTCTTCTCCCCCTTTGGCATCAAGACACCAAAAAGGGAAGCCGAGCGAACTGGTCGCCATCGGGGGTGCTGTCGTCGGAGCTGCTGCCTGCTGCTGCTGAGGCTGGAGTGGAGGAGACCGGTGTTGTGGGAGCTGCTGTCGGTGGTGAGGGTGCCTGCTGAGTCTGGACTGCCGGTAGCGGGGCACTGACAACAGAAGTCGGAGTCTGCTGAAAGAGTGTCGAAGCCGGCAGGGGAGAGTGAATCGGTGCGCCTGGAGCAAGCAGTGGTGACATGCTAATAGTCGGTATCGGCGTGGTCGGCACTGGTGCTGAGACTGGTGCTAGAACAGGTGGACCTGGAGCTAGACCAGGAAGTTGTGAGGACAAGGCAATCCCGGTCTGAGTGTAGAGGTTTGTGATCAACCCTAGGATGCCAATCATGGCCTGCTCCGTCTGCTGCTGCTAGTCAAGAGAACGATGATGCATCTGTTCAATCAGTCCAGTGAGCCTGTCAGTGTCCTCTCGCCTCTCACAGGCTATCTGACGCTGCATCTCCTACTGCTACTGGAGCTCCATAAGACGCGCAGCCTGCTGAGGTCTAGCCTGCTCAGCTGCAAGCCGATCCTATCGCTGCTGATCAACCATCTGATGAAGTAGAGAAGTAAGCTCAAATGGCTGAGAGACCTGTGCCTCGGACACTGGAGGTGGGGTAGGTGGTGGTGGTACAGTCGAGCCTCCAGCCTCCACGTCGTGCTGCCTGGGTGAGGGAGGAGGTGGGAAGTACCCCTCGACACTGTCACTAGTGTCACTTTCTGACCAGATATGCTGCAGATCTTCTCCCTGAGCCTCATCCTGTGCTAGGATCTCATCTTCCTTCTCTAGGTCTGACCAGTCTTCTTCTGATAGTCGAGCTCAGACCTGACACTCAACTGGGCGGCCAAGGTGGCGGTCTCCAGGATCTGGAGCACGGTAGTGTCCGAACCGAGTGACACTCTCGTCGGTGAGACTGTCACGCACAGTGGATCCCTCTAGAGCTAACAGGTAGAGCACGTGACTAATACTGTGGCCAAACACAAGCTGTCTCATCATCCCAACTCCATCTGTGATAACATCCTCCATCTCACAGATGAGGATATCCACAATGTCAAACTGCATCTCATTCATGACATAGAACAGGAGGTCTGCTACAGACTCGTGAAGCCCTCAAGATATCTGAACCTGGGTAGAAGTGTGCGGCGCAAGGCAAGGTGCACAGTACACGCAGCCGGAGTGAGTAAAGCAGGTACCCTCGGCTGGTCAGGTGAGAAGGGCTGAGCAAACAGTGAGCGAATCTCCTCAAAAGGTTGTGCCACACCTCCAGTGAGCGGCCTCCTCGGTGGGTCAGCCTGTCCATAAACTAACTTGTGTAGGCAGGTGTCATGGAGATCCACGCCTAGCAGCTGTCCCAAGGTCTGTCTAGTCATATGGTGATGCTGGCCCATGAACACGAAGTCAATGGATCTGCGGCCCTCTGAAACGTAGAGTGTGGCATAGAAAACTCAGACCCAATCCTCCATGTAGGCACTCCGCTGGAAAGACATCAGCTCCACTAGCCCTCTGTACCTCTCAAAGAAAGGGCGAATCTCAGTGTCAGCTGCGAGTGCAAGCTGATCCCAATCAAGGAAGTTGTGCTGGAAAAGCTTATGGCCCCGACGTCTGTAAGTCTCATATAGTGACGCATGTGTCAGGGTCTAGAAGCGGTTGTCCACAAGTGGCTCTCTGGGCTGCGGAAACCACTCCTCAAGCAGAATGCTCCATCTAAGCTTCCTGAGCTGCTTTGCCTTCAATTTTCTGTAGTTAGTCAGGCAGACACCCTCACCAACCCGGACATTGGTGTCCATCTCATAGACGACTCTCTCGGCTGCTCTGTCCTCCCGAAGCTCAGCTGCAGATGGTCTCTGTCTCGGGGCTGTAGCTGGATGACCTCCACGGGTCCTGACTGAGCGTCGACGAACAAGCGGCACATCAGGCTCCTCTGTCTCCTCTGGCTCCTCAGGCACCTGTGGTTGCCTCTGTCGGGTATCCCGGGTCCTCAAGGATCCTCCTCGGCCACGTTCTCGCTCCTCAGCGGCGCGAGCGGCCATCAGAGCTTTCTTCATTTCTTTTGACGGCTTCTGCTTCTTAGCTGTCGGCTCCTCAATATCCTTTCCCTTTCCTTTCTTGTCACGGCCCATCTTGATGAGACGAGTGACAACGGCGAAGATGAGATCGCTGGACACTGAAGCCGGGCGCACGAGACGGTGACAAAAAGTACGACGTGACCGGGCGAACCCTAGCGGCGAAGAGGAGTGCGGCGGCTGGGCGCGTGAAGTGGCAGACGATGAGCGGCGGCGCAGGGCGGCGACAGCGGTGGTGCGGCGGCGGTGAAGGGCGACAGCAGTGCTTGGGGCAGCGGCACTTAGGGCAGCAGTAGTGGTACGGCGGCAGTGAAGGGTAGCGGCAGCGCTTGGGGCGGTGGCCCTGAGCGGCGGCTGCTAGTGGCGGCAGGGCGAGGAGTGTGGCGTCGGGGAGAGAGAAGAAACGAAACGAAGAGGCGCTAAATAGGTGGGGCCCGAACCCTAGTTTGATTTTTAGCATCGTATGATCCGACATCAGATGAGAGGTGCATCGGTTGAGTGGTACAGTAAGGTTATTCCAGAGGCACCTTCAGCATCGGATGATCCGACGTGGAAACGATTATCATCAGGTTGAATTTGGCACAACTCCAGAAATGTGAACATCGGATGCTCCGATGTTTCTTAGAATGAATGAATCAGTTGATTTGACTTCTTGTCTGAGCTGACCCTTGCACTTAAGCACAAACTGATCCGATGATGCTTCTGTCCTAAGCATCGGATAATCCGATGACTATAAAAGATCATCAACATCCCATATATGTCCTTTGACTTAAACAAACAAAGAGAAACACAAGTCTTAGGACTTTTTGGGCAACCCCTAACCCCTCAAAAAGATTTTAACGCTTGTTGCCAGCCCTAAAGCAAATAGAACACCAGAAAAACCAAGGAAGAAATCCAAATAAAATGTAAGGCCCATGCTTTGTGAGCTAGAGGATGAAGACTTCTATCTCTTTAAAGCATGTTCATTTAGGCATTAAAGCACCTAACACTTTGTTCTTTCCACATAATATGAGTTGATATATTGCATTTCAAACAAGTCTCTTTCTCATAAGTGGGTTCCCCTTTGTGACAATCTACCGTATGCAATGCCAAACAATTTTTTAATGCAGGAAATTAAATGTGAGTACAAGTCTATATGGCAGGCATCATGCAAGACATAAATTAAATCTATCTTGCCAAATTTGAACCTTTCAAAGGCTTCTTCAGAGAGAGCCATTCTCCAAGTCTTGGGGATACCCAAAAGAACCGCCATCCCAAGCTAACCCTTGCTCGCCCCTATCCTTTGAAAGTTAGACAAGACCTATATGTGATGCATTCTTACATGACCATGGCAACTTACATGACGTTTGATGCATCTAGCACATTTAATTCACTCCTTAGTCTAGAAAAGGTTTTCTCATCAAGTGGTTTAGTGAAGATATCCGCCAAATGTTCTTCGGTCCTAACACCTTGCAAGGAGATGTCTCCCTTAGCTTCATGGTCCCGCAAGAAATGATGGCGAATATCAATGTGCTTAGTGCGGAAGTGTTGAACGTGGTTTTTAGCAATCTTAATCGCACTTTCATTGTCACAAAGGAGAGGCACACACCCAAGTTTAACACCAAAGTCCAAAAGGTTTTGCTTCATATAAAGGATTTGGGCACAACATGCACCGGTCGCTATATATTCCGCTTCCGCAGTGGACAAAGCAACGGAGTTTTGCTTCTTGCTAGACCAAGATACTAGGGAACGCCCAAGCAAGTGGCACCCTCCGGAGGTACTCTTGTGATCCACACGGCATTCGGCAAAATCCGAATCCGAGTAACCCGCGAGATGAAATTTAGCACCTTTGGGGTACCACAGGCCTACACTTGGGGTATGCTTGAGATACCGAAGTATCCTAAAGACCGCCTTCCGGTGCGATTCTTTAGGTGCCGCTTGAAAGCGAGCACACAAGCATACACTAAACATGATATCGGGCCTAGATGCGGTAAGATAAAGCAATGAACCAATCATGAAACGGTAATTAGATTGGTCAACGGGTTTACCGTCCTTATCCGCGTCGAGATGACAATTTGTTGCCATTGGAGTACTTCTTGAGCTACAATCTCCCATCTCAAATTTCTTCAAGAGGTCTTTGGTATATTTTTCTTGATAGATGAAGGTCCCCTCTCAAAGTTGCTTGATTTGAAATCCAAGGAAGATGTTGAGCTCTCCAATCATCGACATCTCGAATTCCCTAGACATCATTTTGCTAAACTCATGGCTAAGAGCTTCGTTAGTTGAACCAAAAATAATATCATCGACATAAATTTGACAAACAAATAGTTCTCCATCGATGTCTTTGGTGAAGAGTGTAGTGTCCACCCTCCCGATCTTGAATCCTTGCATGATCAAGAAATCCCGTAGTCGTTCATACCACGCTCTAGGTGCTTGCTTGAGCCCGTAGAGTGCCTTGTACGACCTATACACATGATTAGGATTCCTCGGATCTTCGAACCCAGAAGGTTGTTTAGCATAAACAAGCTCGTTAATGTAACCATTAAGAAAGGCACTTTTCATATCCATTTGATAAAGTTTTATATTATGATGTGATGCAAAAGCAAGAAGTATACGGATGGCTTCTAGTCGAGTGACCGGAGCAAATGTTTCTCCAAAATATAGTCCTTCAACTTGCGAGAAACCCTTGGCCACAAATCTTGCCTTGTTGTGGATCACAACACCGTTCTCGTCTTGTTTGTTGTGGCACACCCACTTTGTTCCGATGACGTTCTTGTCCTTGGGTCGCTCCTCCAACACCCAAACTTCATTGCGGATTAAGTTGTTGATTTCTTCTTGCATGGCCATTATCCAATTTGGATCTTGGAGTCCTTCCTCAATGTGAGTGGGTTCTACACATGAAACAAACTAGTAGTGCTCACAAAACGTAGAGAAATGGCGAGAACGTGTACTTACTCCCCTTGACGGACTACCGATAATTTGATCAATCGGATGCGCCTTGGAGATGCGTCCATGTCTCATAAGTGGTTGTGAAGCACTTGGCGGTGGTGATGCGTGTTGCTCTTCTTGTGGTTGGACTTGGTCATGGACTTGTTCTTCTTCTTGATGTTGTGTGGCTTGTGAATCTTGTGTCGGCAATGGATCATCTTTTTCTTCTTTGTCAACTTGAGGTGCCATAGATGTGTTGATGTTGGAACTTGAAGCTCCCCCTTGATCATGGCTCTCCTCAACTTTAGGCTTGATGTCTCCAATGGTCATGTTCTTCATAGCTTCTTGTAGAGGCTAATCATCTATTTCATCATGACCAAAACTCTCCTCTTGGGATCCATTAGTTTCATCAAACTCAACATCACAACTTTCCTCAACTAAACCGGGGGTTTGGTTGAATACTCGATATGCTTTTGAGTTTGATGCATAACCAAGAAAGATGCCAACATCACACCTTCTTTCAAACTTATCGAGCCTTTTCTTGCGGTAGATATAGCACTTGCACCCAAAGACTCAGAAATAGGAGATGTTGGGCTTTCTCCCAATGAGGAGTTCGTACGGGGTCTTTTAAAGTAGTAGATGTAGATAGACCCGATTTGCGGCATGGCACATCGTGTTGATTGCTTCGGCTCAAAACTTCTCGGACGTGCCATAGTCATCAAGCATTGCTCGTGCAAGAGTGATGAGAGTTTTGTTCTTCCTTTCAACGACACCATTTTGTTGAGGAGTGTATGTGGCTGAAAATTCATGTTTCACGCCTTCACGATCACACTACTCACCAATGTTGTAGTTCTTGAATTCGGTGCCGTTGTCACTACGGACCTTGATGATGGGAAGTTGAAATTCCCTTTGAGCACATTTAGCAAAGGTCTTGAACACTTCTGGAATTTCACTCTTGTCACCTAGAAACAATGTCCAAGCAAAGCGAGAGTAGTCATCAACTATAACAAGACAATAGAGATTAACACCAAGACTTCGATATGTGGACGGTCCGAATAGGTCCGTGTGGAGCAACTCAAGTGGCTTGGAGGTTGACACCATTGTCTTCATTGGGTGGTGTGAAGCAACTTGTTTCTCGGCTTGACAATCGCTACATAGCTTGTTCTTCTCAAATGTGACATCCTTCACGCCGGTCACAATCCCGAGCTTGAATGACTTCTTGAGCTTGCTAATTCCAATGTGAGCGATGCGTCGATGCCATAGCCAACCCAAACTCGTCTTGGTGAAAAGACAAGTGGTCAAGCTAGCATCCTTGTTGGAGAAGTCTACTAAGTAGAGATGTCCATGCCGAAACCCTTTGAAGATTAGTTCTTTGCTTGTTTCACTGGTCATAACAACATCATTCTTGCCCAAGGTGCACGTTAGTCCAAGATCACATAATTGTGCAATATAAAGCAAATTGAAACTAAGTGACTTAACATACAACACATTGGAAATATATAAATCATGTGAAATTGCAATCTTACCCAATCCAATTACCTTCCCCTTGGAGTTGTCACCAAAGGTGACTTGTTTATGATTGTCGGGGTTCTCTATGGAGGTGAACATACCTTCGTTGTCGGTCATGTGTTGAGTGCACCCGCTATCGAGTACCCAATGCTTTCCTCTGGCTTTGCGGTTCACCTACACACATGAATTCAATTTTTGATTTTAGGCACCCAATCTAACTTAGGTCCTTGTATGTGTGATATAAGTGTTTTTGGGACCCAAAGTTGCTTGGGAAGCTTCGCCTTCATGCCCTTCATGTCCTTGCCAATGAACCTTGCCTTCACCTTGCCATATACTTTACTCAATAGATAATAGTGATCATCAAAGGTGGACTTGTAGTTAGTAGGCAATTTTGGAGAAGGTCGGTTAGGAAGAGAACACTCCCTTGTATGGTGACCGGTGACCTCGCAATGTTGGCAATAAGAACCAACTTCCTTGATGAAGCTTGTTTTAAGCTCCGGTGAGGGCACCTTTCCTTCGTTAGGCACCGGAAAGGATCCAAGTCCTCTCTTGTTGAAGGCCTTTGCTTGTTGGAAGAGGATTTCTTTGTGCTTGACTTCTCCTTTAGATAGTCTTGCCACACTAGTGCGGTGACTTTCAATTTCATCCATCAAATCTTTCTCCCTAGCATTCTCTTTCAAAGGCAAAGACTTATGCAAGACATTAGTGGCATGAGAAACAATAGATGCCTTATCATTAAGGGTTTCTTTCTTTATAGTTTTCAATTCTTGATCAAGGACTTCATAAGCAAGGTTAAGTACTTGATGCTCTTGGATTAACTCATTGTGCTTTCCCAAGAGTGATTGGTGTGCTACGTCAAGCTCATGATGATCTAGCTGGATTTGAGCCTTATCTTCCTCAACTTGCTTGACATGAGATTTGAGCGTATCATGCTCCTTAAGTATGCTTTCATACTCGTCAAGCAAATCTAGGTTAGCACTCTTGAGCTTAGCACGAGCTTCTTCAAGGGCCCTGACCTTACTCTTTTACCTTTTAATGATAGTGTGGTATTCATTTATCAATGAAGCTAAGTCATCGGGGGAAAGCTCATCATCGCTAGAGTCATCACATACCTTGGTGTTACCTTTTTCCATGAGGCACATGGGAGGTGGATGAATAGATGAATCATCATTATTGGCAATGGCAAGGCGGGCCAAGCTCTCTTCTTCAACTTCACTCTCTTCATCACTAGATTCTTCGTCGGTGATCCATTCATTTGCCTCACACATGAACACCTTTTGTGGACCTTTTCTCTTCTTTGGAAAGAGTTTTGCCTTTTTTCCTTTGTCATACTTCTTCTTGCCAAAGAATCTTGGCTTGGTCTTGACCTCTTCTTCATCATCCTCACTGTCATCAAGCTTGCGATGCTTGCCCTTGTGGTTCTCTCTTCTTTTGTCCAGTTTTGGACAATCATAGGAGATGTGGCCTTGATCACCACAATTATAGCAAGTCTTGTTATCATCTTTCCTTGGTAGAAATGCTTTCTTTTTGGGATCAAAGGTGTATCCCTTCTTGGCAATCTTGGAGTTCAAGCGAGAGAATTTTCTCATCATCAATGCAAGCTCATCATCGTCATCTTCACTTGATGCTTGCTCTTCTTCACTTGAGCTAGGCTCGACCACTTTCTTTTTCTTGAGATTTGTTCTCTTGGTGGAAGCCTTTAGAGCAATTGTCTTTGAAGATGATTCGTCCATCATCACAAGCACACTCATCTCATGAGCGTGAATCTCTCCAATAAGAAACTTCAATGTGATCAAGAGATTCCTTTTGAAGCATGGAGTTGACGATGTTGTACTTTGGCTTAGGAAGGAGCATAAGAATCTTGCGTTTGATGAGTCCCTTGCCAAGAGAAGCAATATCAAGAGCATTAATTTCCTCAATGAGAACATTCAAGCGAGAAAACATTTCATTGACATTTTCATGAGGTAGCATTTTGAACTCATCATATTTGGCCTTAAGCATATGATACTTTAGTTCTTTAACACGAGAAGAACCCTCATGAATTTCAATCAAGCAAGCCCAAATTTCACAATCCTTTTCTTTGCTAGCAATCCTAGCAAACACATCTTGACTAATGCATTCGTAAATAGCATTTCTAGCTTTTTCATCTCACTTGATTTGATCACCTATGTAGTTATGCTCACCAAACCCCGCATGGATTGCTTACCATACCTCGGGAGCAATAGCCTCTAGATAAGCACGCATACGTGCTTTCCAATAGGCAAAGTTCTTGCCCTCGAAGATGGGAACCGAACCCCCAATCTTGGCCATTTTAGCTCTCTAGCGGTGAAGCTAGAATGATCCAATGAGCAACCTTGCTTTGATACCAATTGTAAGGATCAAATGACCAAGAGGGGGGGTGAATTGGGCTTCTTTTCAAAAGACTAAAGCAAAAAAAACTTAACTACTAAAAGCCCAATTCCCTATGCAAACAACCTATACATTCAAGTGAATAATAAGTTTGCGGTATATGAAATGCATAAGTGTAACGGGAAAGGAAGAGTGTGCAAACTCCCGAGAAGACACGAAGACACGGTGATTTATCCCGTGGTTCGGCAAGATCATCATGACCTTCCTACATCCACGTTGTAGCACCCACCAAAGGGTGTAGCCACTCCCAAGTCACCAAGACCAGGGATCTCACTAAAAGTCTCCGTTCACCATCTCCGGCAAGGTGGAGCTCAAGCCTTGTACAAGTTTGATCTTTCGGGCTTCCACAACCGACTTGGTAAGCTCCAGAAGGATCTCTCCAATCACCGACTGATACACGGTTAATGCAATCACTAAGAGACACTCCCTTACAGCTCTCACTAGACTAGAGACTCTAATCACCAAGAATGGAAGCACACAAGCATCATCTCTAGTAAGTTCTAGTCTATCTCTTGGTGTACAAGTGGTGTAAATGATGTGGAAGTGGTTGCTCAATGTCTTGAATGCCTGATAATGTGTAGAGTAGCTCTGGGTATCAAGACTTGTCCAAATGACTGGTTGAAGGGGTATAAATAGCCAGCTTCCACGAGATAGCCATTGGAAAAGTAGGCTGACATCACTGTTCTGCAAACACCAGATGATCCGATGTTCTACCTTCAGCTGTCATCGGTCGAATACAAATTAGATGAGGTCACTGTGTCAGATATGATCGTTGATCGACCGATGTTGTATACACTTGTACATCGGATAATCCGGTGACAATTGGTCCACGATGGTCCAGAAATAATGCTTACTGTAGTGATCGACCGATGTGGCATATTTGTACATCGAAGGGTCCGGTGTTACTTGGTCCAAGGAAATTGATTACTGGAATGATCGACCGATGTAACACATGCTTCCACATCGGATGATCCGGTGTATACCCAAGACTGAGGTCTTTTTCTACTGCAAAGCCAACTCGACCGATGTAGTCTTTTATGGATACGTCAGATGATCCGGTGAGTTGATTTTGTCTGCTTTGAGTTGTTCTAAGTGATTCTTTTGGAATTTGTACGAGTGACCTCTTAGACATTGGTTTGAAATGTTCTTATGATGACGACTAAGTCTCGTGTGTTGTCAATTTTGATGGAATAATTTTGACATATATGTTTTTTCTTTCAGTCTTCATGAAAATCGATTGACCTCGTAAAATAGTTTGTTGAGGGGTCTCCAATTGTATCCAATGAGCAGTAGATGATATAAATATAGTGTCCATTAAGTGTGATGAATTGTATGAGAGACCTTGCATCCACAAACTTATTAGTGATATCCAATGGTTGTCATTAATCACTGAAACCATACCTTATGGGGGCCTAGATGCTTTCAATCTCCCCCTTTTTGGTGATTGATGACAACACAACGAGTAAAGCATAACAGTAATGAAATTAAGAATACGATACTCAAAAAGATATGAACAAGTACAAGATCCAACACACGAAGCTCGAAGGCTCAAAAATGATCAATAAAACATAAGAGGATAAAGTAGCACACGGATACTCAAGGATAGCAAAAGAATAGCAAAGCTCCCAAATTACAAAAGCTCCCAAAAAAAATAATACTCCCCCTACAACTAGGACTCCCCCTAAGACTATGCTATCCCTCCCCCTAACTCTGACTCTTCTCCCCCTTTGGCATCAAGACATCAAAAAGGGAAGTCGAGTGCCTAAGGATCCTGAGCGCTTGGGGCGATGACGAATTGGTCGCCATTGGGGGTGCTGTCGTCGGAGCTGCTGCTTGCTGCTGCTGAGGCTGGAGTGGAGGAGGTCGGGGCTGTGGGAGTCGCTCCCGGTACTGAGGGTGCCTGCTGAGTCGAGATTGCCAGTAGCAGGGCACTGACAACCGAAGCCGGAGTCTGATGAAAGAGGGTCGTAGCCGGCATAGGAGAGTGAATCGGTGCGCCTGGGGCAAGCAGTGGTGACATGCTGATAGTCGGTATCGGCGTGGTCGTCACTGAAGCTGAGAATGGTGCTAGGACAGGTGGACCTGAAGCTAGACCAGGAAGCTGTGAGGGCAGGGCAATCTCGGTTTGAGTGTAGAGATTGGTGATCAACCCCAGGATGCCCATCATGGCCTGATGCATCTGCTGCTGCTGGTCAAGAGTACGCTGATGCATCTGGTCAATGAGTCTAGTGAGCCTGTCAGTGTCCTCTCGCCTCTCGCGGGCTATCTGACGCTGCATCTCCTACTGCTGCTACTGGAGCTCCATAAGATGTGCAACCTGCTCAGCTCTGGCCTGCTCAGCTACAAGCCGATCCTGTCGCTGCTGCACAACCATCTGCTGTAGTAGAGAAGTAAGCTCGGATGGCTGAGAGACCTGTGCCTTGGACACCGGAGGTGGGGTAGGCGGTGGTGGTACAGTCAAGCCTCCAGCCTCCGCGTCGTGCTGCCTGGGTGAGGGAGGTGGTGGTAAGTACTCCTCGACACTGTCACTAGTGTCACTCTTTGACCAGATATGTTGTAGATCCCCTCTGTGAGCCTCAGCCTGTGCTAGGATCTCGTCTTCCTTTTCTAAGTTTGAGCAATCTTCTTCTGAAAGTCGAGCTCAGACCTGACGCTCAACTGGGCGACCAAGGTAGCGGTCTCCAGGAGCTGGAGCACGGTAGTGTCCGAACTGAGTGACGCTCTCATCGGTGAGACTGTCACGCACGGTAGATCCCTCTGGAGCCAACATGTAGAGCAGGTGACTGATCTAGTGGCCAAACACAAGCTGTCTCATCATCCCAACTCCATCTGTGATGACATCCTCCATCTCACACATGAGGATATCCACGATGTCAAACTGCATCATGTTCATGACATAGAACAGGAGGGTCTGCTGCAAACTGGTGAAGCCCTCAAGGTATCCGAACCTGGGTAGTAGCGTGCGGCGCAAGGCAAGGTGAACAGTACGCGCAGCCGGAGTGAGTAGAGCAGGTACCCTAGGCTGGTCAGGTGAGAAGGGCTGAGCAAACAGTGGCTGAATCTCCTCAAAATGTGGTGCCACACCTCCAGTGAGCGGCCTCCTCGGTGGGTCAGCCTGTCCATAGACTAACTCGTGTAGGCAAGTGTCATGGAGATCCACGCCTAGCAGCTGTCCCAAGGTCTGTCTAGTCAAATGGTGATGCTAGCCCATGAACATAAAGTCAATGGATCTGTGGCCCTCTGAAACGTAGAGTGTGGCATAGAAAACTCGGACCCAGTCCTCCACGTAGTCACTCCACTAGAAAGACATCAGCTCCACTAGCCATTTGTACCTCTCAAAGAAAGGGTGAATCTCAGTGTTGGCTACAAGTGCGAGCTGATCCCAGTCAAGGAAGTTGTGCTGGAAAAGCTTATGGATCCGACGTCTATAAGTCTCATACAACGACGCTTGTGTCAGGGTCCAGAAGCGGCTGTCCACAAGTGGCTCTCTGGCTGCAGGAACCACTCCTCAAGCAGAATGCTCCATCGAAGCTTCCTGAGCTGCTTTGCCTTCAATTTCCTGTAGTCAGTCAGGCGGACATCCTCACCAACCCGGACATTGGTGTCCATCTCATAGACGGCTCTCTCGGCCACTTTGTCCTCCCAAAGCTCAGCTGCAGATGGTCTCTAACTCGGGACTGCAGCTGGACGACCTCCACGGGTCCTGACCATGCGCCAACGAACAAGCGGCTCCTCAGACTCCTTTGTCTCCTCTGTCTGCTGTGGTTGTAGCTGCCTCTATCGGGACTCCCGGGTCCTCAAGGAGCCTCTTCGGCCATGCTCACGCTCCTCAGCGGCGCGAGCGGCCATCTCAGCTTGTCTAGCTTTCTTCATCTCTTTCGACAGCTTTTGCTTCTTAGCTGTCGGCTCCTCAATGGCCTTTCCCTTTCCTTTCTTGTCAAGGCACATCTTGATGAGAAGAGTGACGACGGCGAAGATGAGATCGCGGGACGACGATGTCGGGCGCACGAGACGGCGACGCAAAGTACGACGCGGCCGGGCGCGAGGAGCAACGGCTCGGAGGCGCGGAGGGCGGCGATGCGACGGGGAGCGCGGCGGTCGGGCGCATGGAGTGGCGGCGTTGAGGGCGGCAGCGCTGAGGGCAGCGGCGCTGTCGCTGAGTGCAACGGCAGGCGGCAGCAGGGCGAGGGACGTGGAGTGGCGGCGGCGGCTCTGAGTGTGGCGGCGGCCGGAGGGTGGCGGTAGGGCGAGGGGCGCGGAGCGGCGTCATTGGAGAGAAGAGAGAGAAAAACGAACGAAAACTGAGAGACACGCTAAATAGGTGCGGCCCGAACTCTAGCTCGATTTTTAACATCGGATGATCCGACATCAGTTGAGAGGGTGCATCGGTCGAGTGGTACAGTAAGGTTATTCCAGAGGTACCTTCAGCATCAGATGATCCGACGTGGAAACGATTATCATCGGTTGAATTTGGCACAACTCTAGAAATGTGAATATCGGATGCTCTGATATTTCTGAGAATGAACTCATCAGTTGATTTGACTTTCTGTCTGAGCTGACCCTTGTACTTAAGCACAAACTGATCTGATGATGCTTCTGCCCTAAGCATCGGATAATCCTATGACTATAAAAGATCAGCAACATCCCATATATGTCCTTTGACTTAAACAAACAAAGAGAAACACAAGTCTTAGGACTTTTTGGGCAACCCCTAACCCCTCAAAAAGACTTTAACGCTAGTTGCCAATAACTTGGCTAAGCCCTAAAGCAAATAGAACACCAGAAAAACCAAGGAAAAAATTCAAACAAAATGTAAGGCTCATGCTTTGTGAGCTAGAGGATGAATACTTCTATCTCTTTAAACCATGTTCCTTTAGGCATTAACACACCTAACACTTTGTTCTTTCCACATCATATGAGTTGAGATATTGCATTTCAAACAAGTCTCTTTCTCATGAAGTGAGTTCCCCTTTGTGACAATCTACCATATGCAATGCCAAACAATTTTTAGTGTAGGATATTAAACGTGAGTGCAAGTCTATATGGCAGGCATCATGCAAGACATAAATTAAATCTATCTTGCCAAATTTGAACCTTTCAAAGGCTTCTTCAGGGAGAGCCATTCTCCAAGTCTTGGTGATACCCAAAAGAACCGCCATCCCAAGCTAACCTTTGCTCACCCCTATCCTTTGAAAGTTAGACAAGACTTATATGTGATGCATTCTTACATGACCATGGAAACTTACATGACGTTCGATGCATCTAGCACATTTAATTCACTCCTTAGTCTAGAAAAGGTTTTCTCATCAAGTGGTTTAGTGAAGATATCCGCCAATTGTTCTTCGGACCGAACACCTTGCAAGGAGATGTCTCCTTTAGCTTCATGGTCCCGCAAGAAATGATGGTGAATATCAATGTGCTTAGTGCGGGAGTGTTGAACGGGGTTTTTAGCAATCTTAACTGCACTTTCATTGTCACAAAGGAGAGACACACAACCAAATTTAACATTAAAGTCCAAAAGGGTTTGCTTCATATATAGGATTTGGGCACAACATGCACCAGCCGCTATGTATTCCGCTTCCGCAGTGGACAAGGCAACGAAGTTTTGCTTCTTGCTAGACCAAGATACTAGGGAACGCCCAAGCAAGTGGCACCCTCCGGAGGTACTCTTACGATCCACACGGCATCCGGCAAAGTCCGAATCTGAGTAACCCAAGAGATGGAATTTAGCACCTTTGGGGTACCACAGGCCTACACTTGGGGTATGCTTGAGATACCGAAGTATCCTAAAGACCACCTTCCGATGCGATTCTTTAGGTGCCGCTTGAAAGCGAGCACACAAGCATACACTAAACATGATATCGGGCCTAGATGCGGTAAGATAAAGCAATGAACCAATCATGGAATGGTAATTAGATTGGTCAACAGGTTTACCGTCCATATTCGCATCGAGATGACAATTTGTTGCCATTTGAGTACTTCTTGAGCTACAATCTCCCATCTCAAATTTCTTCAAGAGGTCCTTGGTATAATTTCTTGATAGATGAAGGTACCCTCTCGAAGTTGCTTGATTTGAAATCCAAGGAAGAAGTTAAGCTCTCCAATCATCGACATCTCGAATTCCCTAGACATCATTTTGCCAAACTCATGGCTAAGAGCTTCGTTAGTTGAACCAAAAATAATATCATCGACATAAATTTGACAAACAAATAGTTCTCCATCGATGTCTTTGGTGAAGAGTGTAGTGTCCACCCTCCCGACCTTGAATCCTTGCATGATCAAGAAATCCCGTAGTCGCTCATACCACGCTCTAGGTGCTTGCTTGAGCCTGTAGAGCGCCTTGTGCAATCTATACACATGATTAGGATTCCTCGGATCTTCGAACCCGGGAGGTTGTTCAACATAGACAAGTTCGTTAATGTAACCGTTAAGAAAGACACTTTTCACATCCATTTGATAAATCTTTATATTATGATGTGAGGCAAAAGCAAGAAGTATACGGATGGCTTCTAGTCGAGCGACCGAAGCAAATGTTTCTCCAAAGTCTATTCCTTCAACTTATGAGAAACCCTTGGCCACAAGTCTTGCCTTGTTGCGGATTACAACACCGTTCTCGTCTTGTTTGTTTGCGGTACACCCACTTTGTTCCGATGACGTTATTGTCCTTGGGTTGCTCCTTCAACACCCAAACTTCACTGCGGATGAAGTTGTTGAGTTATTCTTGCATGGCCATTACCCAATTTGGATCTTGGAGTGCTTCCTCAATGTGATTGGGTTCTACACATAAAAAAAACTAGTAGTGCTCACAAAATGTAGCGAAATGGCGAGAATGTGTACTTACTCCCCTTGATGGACTACCGATAATTTGATCAATCGGATGCACCTTGAAGATGCGTCCATGCCTCATAAGTGGTTGTGAAGCACTTGGTGGTGGCGACGCGTGTTGCTCTTCTTGTGGTTGGACTTGATCATGGACTCGTTCTTCTTCTTTATGTTGTGTGGCTTGTGAATCTTGAGTCGGCAATGGATTATCTTTTTCTTCTTCATCATCTTGAGGTGTCATAGATGTGTTGATGTTGGAACTTGAAGCTCCCCCTTGATCATGGCTCTCCTCAACTTTAGGCTTGATGTCTCCAATAGTCATGTTCTTCATAGCTTCTCGTAGAGGCTCATCATCTATTTCATCATGACCAAAACTCTCCTCTTGGGAGCCATTAGTTTCATCAAACTCAACATCACAACTTTCCTCAACTAAACTGGAGGTTTGGTTGAATACTCGATATGCTTTGAGTTTGATGCAAAACCAAGAAAGATACCAACATCACATCTTCTTTCAAACTTACCGAGCCTTTTCTTGCGGTAGTATAGCACTTGCACCCGAAGACTCGAAAATAGGAGATGTTGGGCTTTCTCCCAATGAGGAGTTCGTACGGGGTCTTTTGAAGTAGTCAATGTAGATAGACCCAATTTGCGGCATGACATGCCGTGTTGATTGCTTCGGTCCAAAACTTCTCGGACGTGCCATAGTCATCAAGCATTGCTCGTGCAAGAGTGATGAGAGTCTTTTTCTTCCTTTCAATAACACCATTTTATTGAGGAGTGTATGTGGCTGAAAATTCATGTTTCACGCCTTCGCGATCACACAACTCCCCAATGTTGTAGTTCCTGAATTCGGTGTTGTTGTCACTCCGGACCTTGATGATGGGAAGTTGAAATTCCCTTTGAGAACGTTTAGCGAATGTGTAAGGATCGAAACGCCCAAGAGGGGGGGTGAATTGGGCTTTCTTTCAAATTTTAAGGCAATTAAAAACGAACTACTTAAGCCCAATTCCCAATGCGGTTCTAACTATGCAATCAACGTAGATATAACTTGTGAAGTAAAGATTGCATAATGTAAAGAGAGGGAGAGAAATGCAAATGCTAGGGGACACGAAGGTTTATCCCGTGGTTCGGCAAGATCGCAAGGATCTTCCTATGTCCACGTTGTGGCACCCACCGAAGGGTTTTGCCACTTCCAATGTCACCGAGACAATGGAGTCTTCACTAATCTTCTCCGTTCGCCATCTCCGGCAAGGTGGAGCTCAAGACTTGTACAACCTTCGATGTTCCGGGCTTCCACACACACCTTGGCAAGCTCCGGAACGATCTTCTTCAACTTCTCACTAGCCTAGAGAGTTCAATCACAAAGAAAGAACACACACAAGCTTCTCTCTAGCCTATTACAAATGATCTAAAAGTGTGGAAATGTATGCTCTATAGTCTTGAATGCTCTTGGATGTGTAGTTGGCTTCAGGTGATCAAGACTTGTCGAAATGACTGGGTTAGAGGGGTTTTATAGCCAGCTTAACTGAAATAGCCATTGGAAAAGTAGGCTGACAGAACTTTACTGTGAACACCGGATGATCCGATGTCTCCCCTCTAGTTATCATCGGTGTAATTACTTTGGCTGACGTCATTGTGTCAGATATTACCGTTATTCGACCGATGTTTCCCCCAGTCTTCTCATCGGATGATCCGGTGGCTCTTCCTCCAGAATTTGCTTGATCTTGATGCTTACTGGAGTGATCAACCGATGTGTGTAAGTCTGCACATCGGATGATCCGGTGCTTCACTTGTTCCAATTGTATTGCAAACTGTACTGATGCACCGATGTTGTTGAGACCTTCACATCGAATGATCCGGTGAGTTCATTTGTTTGAGGTCTTTTTCTTCAGTTGAATCAACTCGACCGATGTGTTCATTTTGGAAATTATCGGTTGATCCGGTGAGTTGATTTTGTTTGCTACGAGTTGTCTTGAGTGAATCTTTTGTGTCTTGCTCTAAAGACCTCTTAGACATTTGTTCCACAAGGCTCTCTGATGATTCTTAAGCATTGTATGTTGTCAATTTTTGATTGAGTGACTTAGACATAGAGCCATCACATCTTGTCTTTATCTCATGAATTTGATCTCGGAAGTTGAGTATCTATGGGTCTCCAATGACATGATCATTTCATCTTATTGAGTGTTTATGGGGACCTTGCATTCACAAATTCATTAGTAAAGTTCAATGGTTGTCATTAATCACCAAAACCATACTACATGAGGGGGGCCTAGATGCTTTCAATCTCCCCCTTTTTGGTGATTGATGACAACACAATAATCAAAGCGCAATAGTAATGAATTTGATAGAATAAACCATAAAAAATATGCAATGAATACAGGGTGTCACACTTGAAGCTTTAAACATCAATTAATAACACAAGTGTGAATTCAAAGAGATCATAATCATAGATAAACATCAAATGAGTTCAAATGATTAACAACTCATGGAAATAGATTCATTACACACCAAAAGAGCAAATACGCAAATACAATAAAGATAAGCAAATGTAAGCAGGACAAGACTCCCCCTAACACTAGGACTCCCCCTCACTCCTCTAACTCTTCTCCCCCTTTGGCATCAAGGCACCAAAAAGGGATCCGAGCACCTACGGACCCTGAGAGCTGGGCGCGATGACGAACTGGTCACCGCCGCTGTTGTCGGAGCTGCTGGCCGGAGTAGCGGAGGAGGGTGCTGCCGGAGTAGCGGACGAGGGTGCTGCCGGAGCCGAAGGTGCCACCGTCGGTGCCTGCTGAGGATGAGGTGCTGGAGCAGGGGCACTGGTGACGGAGGTCGGCGTCTGAAGAAACAATGTCGTGGCCGGCAGTGGGGAGTGAAGAGGAGCACCAGGAGCCAACAGCGGGGACATGCTGAACGAAGGAATCGGAGTGGAGGGAACTGGAGCCACTGGTGCAGCAGCTGGAGCCAAGACGGGAGGCGGGGGAGCTACTCCAGGCAGCTGCGATGGGAGGGCGATCCCGGTCTGGGTGTAGAGGTTGGTGATTAACCCCAGGATCCCCATCATCGCCTGTTGCGTCTGCTGCTGCTGGTCCAGAGTGCGCTGGTGCATCTGGTCGATGAGCCCCGTCAGCCGGTTAGTGTCTTCACGCCTCTCACGGGCGATCTGACGCTGCATCTCCTGCTGCTGCTGGAGCTCAAGAAGACGTGCAGCCTGCTCCGCGCAGGCCTGCTCGGCGGCCAGCCTGTCTAGCCTCTGCTGCTCGACCATCTGCTGGAGGAGCGAAGTCAGCTCAGACGGCTGCGTAACCTGCGCCTCAGTGACGGGAGGTGGAGTGGGTGGTGGCACTGTAGAACCTCCAGCCTCCGCATCGTGCTGTCGGGGAGAGGGGGGAGGAGGGAAATACTCCTCGACAGTGTTGTCAGTGTCGCTCTCTGACCAAATGTGTTGCAGGTCCTCCCCCTGAGCCTCAGCCTCTGCAAGTCTCTCGTCCTCCCGCTCTAGGTCGGACCAATCTTCCTCTGACAGACGGGCCTTGACCTGGCGTTCAACTGGACGACCAAGGTGGCGGTCTCCAGGAGCCGGGGCACGGTAGTGACCAAAGCGAGTCACACTCTCGTCAGCAAGTCTGACCTGTGCTGCATCCCCCCCAGGCACCATCATAGAGCATAGGTAACTGATCCAGTGCCCGTATACCATCTGCCTCATCATGCCAACCCCATCTGTGATAACGTCTTCCATCTCGCACAGGAGAATGTCCACAATGTCGAAATCCATCCCGTTCATTATGTAGAACAGGATGGTCTGCTGTAAACTAGTGAACCCCTCCAAGTACCCTGACCTCGGCAGGAGCGTGCGGCGCAAGGCGAGGTGCACAATGCGCGCAGCTGGGGTCAGAAGAGCTGGAACTCTCGGCTGGTCCAGAGAGAACGTGGGGCCAAACAGGGACCGGATCTCCTCAAGCTGTGGTGCAACCCCTCCAGTAAGTGGCCTCCTTGGTGGATCTGCCTGCCCGTATACCCTCTCGTGCACGCCGGTGTCATGCAGGTCCAAACCAAGAAGCTGCCCCAACGCCTGCCTCGTGAGGTGGTAGTGCTGACCCATAAACATGAAGTCGATTGACCTCCTGCCCTCAGAGATGTACAGGGTCGCGTAGAAGACACGGACCCAATCTTCCACATAAGCACTTCTCTCGTAAGCTAGCAGCTGCACCAGTCCTCGATATCTCTCAAAGTACGGACGGACCTCCGTCTCCGCTGCCAATGCAAGCTGCCCCCAGTCCAGGTAGTTATGCTGAAATAGCTTGTGCCCCCGACGTCTGTAGGTCTCGTAGAGAGACGCATGGGTGACAGTCAAGAAGCGACTGTCCACAAGAGCCTCTCGGGGCTGTGGGTACCACTCCTCAAGCAGCACGTTCCATCGAAGCTTGCGTAGCTGCTTGGCCTTCATCTTCCGGTAGTCCGTGAGACAGACTCCCTTACCGACACGGACTGCTGTGTCCATCTCGTAGACGGCCCTCTCGGCCTCCCTGTCCTCACGACGGTCGGCAGCCGTCGGTCTCGGACGAGGAGCAGCCTCGGTGTGACCCCCACGCGTCCGGGTTGAGCGCCGGCGGACGAGAGGCTCAACTGGCTCCTCTTCGCCTCGGATTCGTCGATCACGGGAGGCTGCCTGGAACGAGCCTCGCGGATCCTCAGGGACCCCCCTCGGCCAGGCTCATGCTCCTCGGCGGCGCGAGCGGCCATCAGGGCCTTCTTCTCCTCCTTCGACAGTTTTTGCTTCTTCGCGGTGGGCTCTGCGATAGCCTTGCCCTTTCCTTTGCGATCGCGACCCATCTAGATGCAATGGAGAGCTAGGGTTAACGACAAAGAAAAATAACGACGAAAAACAACGATGGACGTCGCACGGCACGAAGCAAACCTTAGCGATGAGCGATCACGAGCACTAGGGGCGCGAATCGATGAAAGAGACGACGCACAGCCGGGCAAACCCTAGCGGCAGAGAGCACGCGGGGACCGGGTGCGAAGTGAGAGACGGTGGAAACGGCGGCGGCGAGGAGAGGCGGCGGCGAGGTCGATGGTGGTGGAGATGGTGGAGGTGGAGGCGGCGCGTGGAGCGGCGAGCGGCGGCGCGAGGGTGGTGGCGGTGGAGACGGCGAGCGGCGGCGTGATGGAGGCGGCGCGTGGAGCGGCGAGGAGAGGCGGCGGCGGCGGCAGCCGAAGACGGCGGCGGCGGCGGCCTGAGGGCGACGGCGGCGCACGGGTGCGGCGGCAGCCGAGGGCGACGGCGGCGCACGGGTGGTCACGGGTGGCGTCGGGATCGGGGGAGAGGAAAGGCGGCGGTACGGCCGGTTTAAATAGTGGGTCCCAAACCCTAGCCGTTTTTTACACACCGGATGGACCGATGCTTATCGATGTGTACATCGGTCGAATGGTACAGTATGGATATTCAAAGAGTCACTGAAGACATCGGATGGACCGACGTTTAGGGTTTTGATCATCGGATGAATGGCACAGTAAGGATATTCAGGAGAGGGAAGTTGACACCGGATGGTCCGACGTTAGATGAAAAAGCATTGGTGGAATTCATCAAGGTTTCATATTTGTGAACATCGGATGAACCGATGTTTTTCTGTTTGAACACATCGATCGATTTTGGATATTGACTTAACTGGCACTTGGATTTTGAACACCTACTGATCCGATGGGAAGGACCTAGGCATCGGATAATCCGATGACAACTAAACACCAACATCCCATATATGTCCTTTGACCAAACAATCAAACAATGGGAAACACATGTCTTAGGACTTTTTGGGCAACCCCTTACCCCTAAAAAAAAACTAATATGCCAATAGCTTGTCTAGACCTTAAAGCAAATGGAACACCGAGAAAAATGGAGGAAAATATCCAAATAAAATGTAAGGCCAATGCTTTGTGAGGTAGAGTATGAAGACTTCTATCTCTTTGAAGCATGTTCCTTTAGGCATTAATGTACCTAACATTTTGTTCTTTCCACCTTATATGAGTTGAGATATTGCATTTCAAACAAGTCTCCTTCTCATGAGGTGGGTTCCCCTTTGTGACAATCTACCGTATGCAATGCCAAACAAATTACAGTGCAGGAGATTAAATGAGTGCAAGTTTATATGGCAGGGATCATGCAAGGCATAAAATAAATCTATCTTGCCAAGTTTAAACCTTCCAAAGGCTTCCTCAGGGAAAACTATTTCTAGCTCGCCCCTATCCTTTGGGAGTTAGACAAGACCTATATGATATGCATCCTTACATGAACATGGCAACTTACATGACGTTAGATGCATCTAGCACATTTAATTCATTTCTAAGTCTAGAAAAGGTTTTCTCATCAAGTGGTTTAGTGAAGATATCCGCCAATTATTCTTCGGATCTAACACCTTGCAAAGAGATGTCTCCTTTAGCCTCATGATCCCGCAAGAAGTGATGGCGAATATCAATGTGCTTAGTGCGGGAGTGTTGAACGGGGTTTCTAGCTATCTTAACCGCACTTTCATTGTCACAAAGGAGAGGCACACAACCAAATTTAATTCCAAAGTCCAAAAGGGTTTGCTTCATATATAGAATTTGGGCACAACATGCACCGGCCACTATATACTCCGCTTCCGCGGTGGACAAAGCCACGGAATTTTGCTTTTTGCTAGACCAAGACACTAGGGAACGCCCAAGCAAGTGGCACCCACCGGAGGTACTCTTGCGATCCACACGGCATCCGGCAAAGTCCGAATCCGAGTATCCCAAGAGTTGGAAGGTTGTACCTTTAGGGTACCACAAGCCCATACTAGGGGTATGCTTAAGATACCTAAGTATCCTAAAGACCGCCTTCTTATGCGATTCTTTAGGAGCCGCTTGAAAGCGAGCACATAAGCATACACTAAACATTATATCGGGCCTAGATGCGGTAAGATAAAGCAATGAACCAATCATAGAGCGGTAATGAGATTGGTCAATAGGTTTACCGTCCTTATCCGCGTCGAGATGGCAATTTGTTGCCATTGGAGTGCTTCTTGAGCTACAATCTCCCATCTCAAATTTCTTCAAGAGGTCCTTGGTGTATTTCTCTTGGTAGACAAAGGTTCCCTCTTGAAGTTGCTTGATTTGGAATCCAAGGAAGAAGTTGAGCTCTCCAATCATTGACATCTCGAATTCCCTAGACATCATTTTGCCAAACTCATGGCTAAAGGCTTCGTTAGTTGAACCAGAAATAATATCATCAACATAAATTTGACAAATGAACAAATCTCCGTTGATGTCTTTGGTGAAGAGTGTGGTGTCCACCCTCCCGATCTTAAATCCTTGCATGATGAGGAAGTCTCGTAGTCGTTCATACCACGCCCTAGGTGCTTGCTTGAGCCCGTAGAGCGCTTTGTGCAACCTATACACATGGTTAGGATTCCTCGGATCTTCAAACCCGGGAGGTTGTTCAACATAAACAAGCTCATTAATGTAGCCATTAAGAAAGGCACTTTTCACATCCATTTGATAAAGAGTAATATTATGATGTGAAGCAAAAGCAAGGAGAATACGAATTGCCTCTAACCGGGCGACCGGAGCAAATGTCTCCCCAAAGTCTAGTCCTTCAACTTGCGAGAACCCTTTGGCCACAAGTCTTGCCTTGTTGCATACCACAACGCCATTCTCGTCTTTTTTGTTGCGGTACACCCACTTTGTTCCGATGACGTTCTTGTCCTTGGGTCGCTCCTCCAACACCCAAACTTCATTGCGGATGAAGTTGTTGAGTTCTTCTTGCATAGCCATCACCCAATTTGGGTCTTGGAGTGCTTCCTCAATGTGAGTGGGTTCTACACACGAAACAAACGAGTAGTGCTCACAAAATGAAGCAACATGGCGGGAACGAGTACTTACGCCCCTTGAAGGACTTCCAATGATTTGGTCCATTGGATGCGCCTTGGAGATGCGTCCATGCCTCACAAGTGGTTGTGAAGCACTTGGCGGTGGTGAAGCGTGTTGCTCCTCTTGTGGTTGGACTTGATCATGGACTTCTTCTTCATCTTGATGTTGTATTGCTTGTGAGTCTTGAGTTGGCAATGGATCATCTTTCTCCTCTTCGTCTACTTGAGGCGCCATGGAGGTGTTGTTGTTGGAACTTGAAGCTCCCCCTTGATCATGGCCCTCTTCAACTTCCGGCTTGATGTCTCCAATGGTCATGTTCTTCATGGCTTCTCGTAGAGGCTCATCATCTATTTCATCATGACCAAAACTCTCCTCTTGGGAGCCATTAGTCTCATCAAACTCAACATCACAACTTTCTTCAACTAGACCAGAGGTTTGGTTGAATACTCGATATGCTTTTGAGTTTGATGCATAACCAAGAAAAATGCCAACATCACATCTTCTTTCAAACTTACCGAGCCTATTCTTGCGGTAGATGTAGCATTTGCACCCAAAGACTCTAAAGTAGTAGATGTTGGGCTTTCTCCCAATGAGAAGCTCATATGGGGTCTTTTGGAGTAGTCGGTGAAGATAGACCCTGTTTGCGGCATGGCACGCCGTGTTGATTGCTTCGGCCCAAAACTTCTCCGACGTGCCGTAGTCATCAAGCATTGCTCTTGCAAGAGTGATGAGGGTTTTGTTCTTCCTCTCAACGACACCGTTTTGTTGAGGAGTGTATGTGGCGGAGAATGCATGCTTCACACCTTCACGGTCACACCACTCCCTAATGTTGTAGTTCTTGAATTCGGTGCCGTTGTCACTCCGGACCTTGATAATGGGAAGTTGGAGTTCCCTTTGAGCACGGTTGGCGAAGGTCTTGAACACTTCCGGAGTTTCACTCTTGTCACCTAAAAATAGAGTCCAAGCATAGCGAGAGTAGTCATCAACTATAACAAGACAATAGAGGTTACCGCCAAGGCTTTGGTATGTGGACGGTCCGAAGAGGTCCATGTGGAGTAGTTCAAGCGGCTTGGAGGTTGACACCATTGTCTTCATTGGGTGGTGTGAAGCAACTTGCTTCCCGGCTTGACAAGCGCTACAAAGCTTGTTCTTCTCAAATGTCACATCCTTCACGCCGGTCACCATCCCAAGCTTGAATGACTTCTTGAGTTTGCTCATTCCAATGTGTGCTATGCGTTGGTGCCATAGCCAACCCAAGCTTGTCTTAGTGAAAAGACAAGTGGTTAGGCTAGCATTCTTGTTGGAGAAGTCTACTAAGTAGAGATGTCCATGCTGAAACCCTTTGAAGATAAGCTCTTTGCTTGCCTCACTACTCACAACAACATCATTTTTGCTAAATGTGCATGTTACTCCAAGATCACAAAGTTGTGCAATGGAAAGTAGATTAAAGCTAAGCGACTTAACATACAACACATTAGAAATGGATAAATCATTAGAGATAGCAATTTTACCTAATCCTATTACCTTACCCTTAGAATTGTCACCAAAAGTAACTTGCTCATGATTACCGGGGTTTTCTATGGTGGTGAACATACCATCATTGCCGGTCATGTGTTGAGTGCACCCGCTATCGAGTACCCAATGCTTTCCTCCGGCTTTGTAGTTCACCTACACACATGAAGTTAATTTTTTACTTTAGGCACCCAAGCCAACTTAGGTCCTTGTATGTGAGATACAAGTGTCTTTGGGACCCAAAGTTGCTTGTGGAGCTTCCCCTTCATGCTCTTCATGTCTTTGCCAATGAACCTAGCTTTCACCTTGCCATTCACTTTACTAAGAAGATAATAGCGATCATTGAAAATAGATTTGTAGTTAGTAGGCAATGTAGGTGAAGTCGGTTAGGAAGAGGACACTCCCTTGTGTGGTGGCCGGTGACCTCACAATGTTGGCAATAAGAACCAACTTCCTTGATGAAGCTTGTTCTAAGCTCCGGTGAGGGCACCTTTCCTTTGTTGGGCACCGGGAAGGATCCAAGTCCTCTTTTGTTGAAGGCTTTTGCTTGTTGGAAGAGGATTTCCTTGTGCTTGACTTCACCTTTTGAAAGTCTAGCCACACTAGTGCGGAGACTCTCAATTTCTTCCAACAAGTCCTTCTCCCTAGCATTAGCTTTTAAAGACAAAGACTTGTCCAAGACATTAGAGACATGCGAAGTAATGGATATCTTATCATTAAGAGTTTGTTTCTTTGCATCTTTTAACTCTTGATCAAGCATGTCATGAGCAATGTTAAGTGTTTGGTATTCTTGAGTTAGCTTGTTGTGCTCCTCCAAGAGAGTTTGGTGTGCTATGTTGAGCTCATCATTGTCTACCTTGATTTTAGCATTTTCTTCCTCAATTTGCTTGACATGAGATTTGAGCGTGTCATGCTCTATGAGTATGCTTTCATACTTGTCAAGCAAATCAAGGTTAGCACTCTCAAGTTTAGCACGAATTTCTTCAAGAGTTTTAACCTTACTCTTCTCTCTCTTAATGATAGCATGATATTCATTAATCAAAGAAGTTAGATCATCGGGGGAAAGCTCATCATCACTAGAGTCGTCACATACCTTGGTGTTACCTTTAGCCATGAGGCACATGGGTGGTGGAGGAAGAGGTGAGTCATCATGGTTGGCAATGGCAAGGCCGGCCAAGCTTTCTTCTTCTTCTTCACTCTCTTCATCACTTGTTTCTTCGTCGGTGACCCATTCATTTGCCTCACACATAAACACCTTTTGTGGACCACTTCTCCTGTTTGGGAAGAGTCTTGCCTTCTTGCCCTTGTCTTGCTTCTTCTTCCCAAAGGCTCTTGGTTTGGGCTTGGCTTCTTCTTCATTATCATCACTTTCTTCAAGCTTGCGTTGCTTGCCTTTGTAGTTCTCTCTCCTTTTGTACAGTTTTGGACAATCATATGAGATGTGGCCTTGATCTCCACAATTGTAGCATATCTTGCGATCGTCTCTTCTTGGTAGAAATGCCTTCTTCTTGGGATCAAAGGTGTATCCCTTTTTGGTGATCTTGAAGTTCAAGCGTGAGAACTTTCTCATCATCAAGGCAAGCTCATCATCGTCATCTTCACTTGACGCTTGCTCTTCTTCACTTGAGCTAGGCTCAACCACCTTCTTCTTCTTGAAGCTTGTCTTCTTGGTGGAGGCCTTTAGAGCAATTGTTTTTAATGATGATTGCTCCATCATCCCAAGTACACTCATCTCATGAGCGTGTATTTCTCCAATGAGCTCCGAAACTTCAATGTTGTCAAGTGATTCCTTTTGGAGCATGGAGTTGATGATGTTGTACTTTGGCTTGGGAAGGAGCATGAGGATCTTGCGGTTAATAAGTCCCTTGCCAAGAGACGCAATGTCAAGAGCATTAATTTCCTCAATAAGAACATTAAAGCATGAAAACATTTCATTAACATTTTCATGAGGAAGCATCTTAAATTCATCATATTTAGCTTTGAGCATGTGATATTTAAGTTCCTTTACACGAGATGAGCCCTCATGGATTTCTATCAAGCAAGCCCAAATTTCACAAGCTTTCTCCTTACTAGCAATCCTAGAGAAGACATCTTGACTTATGCATTCATAAATAGCATTCCTAGCCTTAGCATCCCACTTAACTTGATCACCCACATAGTTAAGTTCTCCAAATCCCACATGAGTCGCTTCCCAAACTTCAGGGGCAATAGCCTCAAGGTAAGCGCACATGCGTGCTTTCCAATAGGCAAAATTCTTGCCCTCGAAGATAGGAACCGAACCCCCAACCTTGGCCATTTTTGCTCTCTAGCGGTGAAGCTAGAATGATCCTATGAGCAACCTTGCTCTGATACCAATTGTAAGGATCGAAACGCCCAAGAGGGGGGGTGAATTGGGCTTTCTTTCAAATTTTAAGGCAATTAAAAACGAACTACTTAAGCCCAATTCCCAATGCGGTTCTAACTATGCAATCAACGTAGATATAACTTGTGAAGTAAAGATTGCATAATGTAAAGAGAGGGAGAGAAATGCAAACGCTAGGGGACACGAAGGTTTATCCCGTGGTTCGGCAAGATCGCAAGGATCTTCCTACGTCCACGTTGTGGCACCCACCGAAGGGTTTTGCCACTTCCAATGTCATCGAGACAATGGAGTCTTCACTAATCTTCTCCGTTCGCCATCTCCGGCAAGGTGGAGCTCAAGCCTTGTACAACCTTCGATGTTCCGGGCTTCCACACACACCTTGGCAAGCTCCGGAACGATCTTCTTCAACTTCTCACTAGCCTAGAGAGTTCAATCACAAAGAAAGAACGCACACAAGCTTCTCTCTAGCCTATTACAAATGATCTAAAAGTGTGGAAATGTATGCTCTATAGTCTTGAATGCTCTTGGATGTGTAGTTGGCTTCAGGTGATCAAGACTTGTCAAAATGACTGGGTTAGAGGGGTTTTATAGCCAGCTTAACTGAAATAGCCGTTGGAAAAGTAGGCTGACAGAACTTTACTGTGAACACCGGATGATCCGATGTCTCCCCTCTAGTTATCATCGGTGTAATTACTTTGGCTGACGTCATTGTGTCAGATATTACCGTTATTCGACCGATGTTGCCCCCAGTCTTCTCATCGGATGATCCGGTGGCTCTTCCTCTAGAATTTGCTTGATCTTGATGCTTACTGGAGTGATCAACCGATGTGTGTAAGTCTGCACATCGGATGATCTGGTGTTTCACTTGTTCCAATTGTACTGCAAACTGTACTGATGCACCGATGTTGTTGAGCCCTTCACATCGGATGATCCGGTGAGTTCATTTGTCTGAGGTCTTTTTCTTCAGTTGAATCAACTCGACCGATGTGTTCATTTTGGAAATCATCGGTTGATCCGGTGAGTTGATTTTGTTTGCTACGAGTTGTCTTGAGTGAATCTTTTGTGTCTTGCTCGAAAGACCTCTTAGACATTTGTTCCACAAGGCTCTCTGATGATTCTTAAGCATTGTATGTTGTCAATTTTTGATTGAGTGACTTAGACATAGAGCCATCACATCTTGTCTTTATCTCATGAATTTGATCTCGGAAGTTGAGTATCTATGGGTCTCCAATGACATGATCATTTCATCTTATTGAGTGTTTATGGGGACCTTGCATTCACAAATTCATTAGTAAAGTTCAATGGTTGTCATTAATCACCAAAACCATACTACATGAGGGGGGCCTAGATGCTTTCAGAATGTCTTGAACACTTCTGGAGTTTCACTCTTGTCACCTAGATACAACGTCCAAGCATACCGAGAGTAGTCATCAACTATAACAAGACAATAGAGATTACCACCAAGACTTTGATATGTGGACGGTCCGAAGAGATCCATGTGGAGAAACTCAAGTGGCTTGGAGGTTGACACCATTGTCTTCATCGGGTGGTGTGAAGCAACTTGTTTCTCGGCTTGACAAGCGCTACAGAGCTTGTTCTTCTCAAATGTGACATCCTTCACGCCAGTCACCATCCCGAGCTTGAATGACTTCTTGAGCTTGCTCATTCCAATGTGAGCGATGCGTCGATGCCATAGCCAACCCAAACTCGTCTTGGTGAAAAGACAAGTGGTCAAGCTAGCATCCTTGTCGGAGAAGTCTACTAAGTAGAGGTGTCCATGCCGAAACCCTTTGAAGATTAGTTCTTTGCTTGTTTCACTAGTCACAACAACATCATTCTTGCCAAAGGTGCACGTTAATCCAAGATCACATAATTGTGCAATAGAAAGCAAATTGAAACTAAGTGACTTAACATACAACACATTGGAAATATATAAATCATGTGAAATTGCAATCTTACCCAACCCAATTACCTTCCCCTTAGAGTTGTCACCAAAGGTGACTTGTTTATGATTGTCGGGGTTCTCTATGGAGGTGAACATACCATCGTTGCCGGTTATGTGTTGAGTGCACCCGCTATCGAGTACCCAATGCTTTCCTCCGGCTTTGTAGTTCACCTACACACATGAATTCAGTTTTTGATTTTAGGCACCCAAGCCAACTTAGGTCCTTGTATGTGTGATATAAGTGTTTTTGGGACCCAAAGTTGCTTGGGAAGCTTCGCCTTCATGCCCTTCATGTCCTTTCCAATGAACCTTGCCTTCACCTTGCCATATACTTTACTCAAGAGATAATAGTGATCATCAAAGGTGGACTTGTAGTTAGTAGGCAATTTTGGAGAAGGTCGGTTAGGAAGAGGACACTCCCTTGTATGGTGACCGGTGACCTCGCAATGTTGGCAATAAGAACCAACTTCCTTGATGAAGCTTGTTTTAAGCTCCCGTGAGGGCACCTTTCCTTTGTTAGGCACCGGGAAGGATCTAAGTCCTCTCTTGTTGAAGGCATTTGCTTGTTGGAAGAGGATTTCTTTGTGCTTGACTTCTCCCTTAGATAGTCTTGCCACACTAGTGCGGGGACTTTTAATTTCATCCATCAAATCCTTCTCCCTAGCATTTTCTTTCAAAGGCAAAGACTTATGCAAGACATTAGTGGCATGTGAAACAATGGATACCTTATCATTAGGGGTTTCTTTCTTTATGGTTTTCAATTCTTGATCAATGACTTCATAGGCAAGGTTAAGTACTTGATGCTCTTGGATTAACTCATTGTGCTTTCCCAAGAGTGCTTTGTGTGCTAAGTCAAGCTCATGATGATCTAGCTTGATTTGAGCCTTATCTTCCTCAACTTGCTTGACATGAGATTTGAGCGTGTCATGCTCCTTGAGTATGCTTTCATACTTGTCAAGCAAATCGAGTTAGCACTCTCAAGCTTAGCACAAGCTTGTTCAAGAGCCTTGACCTTACTCTTTTCCCTTTTAATCATAGTGTGGTATTCATTTATCATTGAAGCTAAGTCATCGGGGGAAAGCTCATCATCGCTAGAGTCATCACATACCTTGGTGTTACCTTTTGCCATGAGGCACATGGGAGGTGGACAAAGAGATGAATCATCATTGTTGGCAATGGCAAGGCCGACCAAGCTCTCTTCTTTAGCTTCACTCTCTTCATCACTAGATTCTTCATCGGTGATCCATTCATTTTCCTCACACATGAACACCTTTTGTGGACCTTTTCTCTTCTTTGGAAAGAGTTTTGCCTTTTTGCCTTTGTCATACTTCTTATTCCAAAAGAATCTTGGCTTGGTCTTGACCTCTTCTTCATATCCTCACTATCCTCAAGCTTGCGATGCTTGCCCTTGTGGTTCTCTCTTCTTTTGTCCAGTTTTGGACAATCATAGGAGATGTGGCCTTGATCACCACAGTTATAGCAGGTCTTGTTGTCATATTTACTTGGTAGAAATGCTTTCTTTTTGGGATCAAAGGTGTATCCCTTCTTGGCAATCTTGGAGTTCAAGCTAGAGAATTTTCTCATCATCAATGCAATCTCATCATCATCATCTCCACTTGATGCTTGCTCTTCTTCACTTGAGCTAGGCTCGATCACTTTCTTTTTCTTGAGATTTGTTCTCTTGGTGGAAGACTTTAGAGCAATTGTCTTTGAAGATGATTCCTCCATCATCCCAAGCACACTCATCTCATGAGCGTGAATCTCTCCAATAAGTTCAGAAACTTCAATGTGATCAAGAGATTACTTTTGAAGCATGGAGTTGATTATGTTGTACTTTGGCTTAGGAAGAAGCATAAGAATCTTGCGGTTGATGAGTCCCTTGCCAAGAGAAGCAATATCAAGAGCATTAATTTCCTCAATAAGAACATTCAAGCGAGAAAACATTTCATTGACATTTTCATGAGGCAGCATTTTGAACTCATCATATTTGGCCTTAAGCATGTGATACTTTAGTTCTTTAACAGGAGAAGAACCCTCATGAATTTCAATCAAGCAAGCCCAAATTTCACAAGCCTTTTCTTTGCTAGCAATCCTAGCAAACACATCTTGACTAATGCATTCGTAAAAAACATTTCTAGCCTTGGCATCCCACTTGATTTGATCACCTATGTAGTTATGCTCACCAAATCCCGCATGGGTCGCTTCCCATACCTCGAGAGCAATAGCCTCTAGATAAGCACGCATACATGCTTTTCAATAGGCAAAGTTCTTGCCCTCGAAGATGGGAACCAAACCCCCAATCTTGGCCATTTTGGCTCTCTAGCGGTGAAGCTAGAATGATCCAATGAGCAACCTTGCTCTGATACCAATTGTAAGGATCGAATACCCAAGAGGGTGGTGAATTGGGCTTCTTTTTACAAACTAAAGCAATAAAAACTTAACTACTAAAAGCCCAATTCCCTATGCAAACAACCTATGCATTCAAGTGAATAATAAGTTTGCGGTATACGAAATGCATAAGTATAACGGGAAAGGAAGAGTATGCAAACTCCCGAGAAGACATGAAGACACGGTGATTTATCCTGTGGTTCGGCAAGATCATCAAGACCTTCCTACATCCACGTTGTGGCACCCACCAAAGGGTGTAGCCACTCCCAAGTCATCAAGACCAGGGATCTCACTAAAAGTCTCCGTTCGCCATCTCCGGCAAGGTGGAGCTCAAGCCTTGTACAAGTTTGATCTTTCGGGCTTCCACAACCGACTTGGCAAGCTCCGGAAGGATCTCTCCAATCACCGACTGGTACACGGTGAATGCAATCACCAAGAGACACTCCCTTACAGCTCTCACTAGACTAGAGACTCCAATCACCAAGAATGGAAGCACACAAGCATCATCTCTAGTAATTTCTAGCCTATCTCTTGGTGTACAAGTGGTGTAAATGATGTGGAAGTGGTTGCTCAACGTCTTGAATGCTTGATAATGTGTAGAGTAGCTCTGGGCATCAAGACTTGTCCAAATGACTGGTTGAAGGGGTATAAATAGCCAGCTTCCACGAGATAGCCATTGGAAAAGTAGGTTGGCATCACTGTTCTGCAAACACCGGATGATCCGATGTTCTCCCTTCAGCTGTCATCAGTTGAATACAAATTAGCTGAGGTCACTGTGTCAGATATGACCGTTGATCGACCGATGTTGTATACACCTGTACATCGGATAATCCGGTGACAATTGGTCCAGGATGGTCCAGAAATAATGATTACTAGAGTGATCGACCGATGTGGCATATTTGTACATCGGAGGGTCTGGTGTTACTTGGTCTAGGGAAATTGATTATTGGAATGATCGACTGATGTAACACATGCTTCCACATCGGATGATCCGATGTATACCCAAGACTGAGGTCTTTTTCTGTTGCAAAGCCAACTCGACCGATGTAGTCTTTTCTGGATACATCGGATGATCCGGTGAGTTGATTTTGTCTGCTTCGAGTTGTTCTAAGTGATTCTTTTGGAATTTGTATGAGTGACCTCTTAGACATTGGTTTGAAATGTTCTTCTGATGACGACTAAGTCTTGTGTGTTGTCACTTTTGATGGAATAATTTTGACATATATGTTGTTTTCTTTTAGTCTTCATGAAAATCGATTGACCTCGTAAAATAGTTTGTTGAGGGGTCTCCAATTGTATCCAATGAGCAATAGATGATATAAATATAGAGTCCATTAAGTGTGATGAATTGTATGAGAGACCTTGCATTCACAAACCTATTAGCGATATCCAACGGTTGTCATTAATCACCGAAACCATACCTTATGGGGGCCTAGATGCTTTCAAAGGAGCCATCCAGTGAGGCGTCTGCCGCTCCACCGCCGTCTACTGCCACACCACCACACGGCCCCGAGGACCCCGACGAGGACCCCGACGAGGACGACGACGACGACGAGGACCCGAAGGAGTTCCCACTGAACGACGAGTAGTCCCGATCCCTGCCCATGACTCAAGCATAGGCACACCCCCTAATTAGTTGAATAAAAGCGATGTAGACGTATGAGTGTGACCTTGAGTTGTGTTTTCTTTTATGATTTCCTCTTGGTGTGTTGTGTGAGTTGTGGAATGCCTTGGCGACTTGTCCACAACCGCACCTTTTTGATACTTCCTTAATTAGTGAGCTAATAATAAAGAATTTTCATATATACTCGTGTTTGTTGTGATTTTTGCATATAATAAGGGAATCATATAGTAGTCTTCCACTGGTTATAGTATTACCTAAGACTATATTCTCTTCGTACTCAGATGGCAGGCAGGGGAAGAGGCCGTGGTCATGGCCGTGGTATGCCCCTCGGTGATGGTGGAGCTGGATTCCAACTACCACAATGAAATGGGAGAGGTGCTCGTGGAGCACCTGCAATGAATCACATGCAGCAAATGATGGCCATGCAGATGCAGATGATGCAGAACTTGACACAAGTGGTGGACAACATGCAGCAAGCCCCTCCACATCCACCCCCAAATCAGGTCCAACCACAGCCAGCACCAGGGCCCCGATCCCATATGAGAGACTTTCTTAACACCCATCCACCCACCTTTGCCACTGCTAGTGAGCCAATAGATGCTGACGATTGGCTGAGAACAGTTGAGAGCAAGCTAAGAATTATCCAATGTGAAGGAAGGGAGAAGGTATTGTTAGTCTCGCACCAACTCCAGGGACCTGCAGCCGATTGGTGGACTGCTTTCACTGAAGCCCATCAGAACCCAAATAATATCACATGAGATGAGTTCAAGATTTACTTCTGCAGTCATTTCGTGCCCGAAGGAGAGGTCCAGGCGAGACGTGAGGAGTTTCTCATGCCGAAGCAGGGCCGTATGAGTGTGCGAGAGTACCCGAACAAATTCACACAATTGTCTCGCTATGCACCAGAAGATGTGGATACCGACTCAAAGAAACAGTTCTGTTTTAAGAAGGGGCTTGACAAGGAGCTGAAGTTCGCTATAGTTTCCAATGACTACAACAGTTTCCAGAAGTTGGTGGACAAGGCTTTTGAAGTAGAAAGGACCAAAAAAGAGCTGGATGATGATGACAGGAAGAGGAAGTTGGCTCAAGGACACGATTCTGGAAATAATGTGCGCCCTCGCTTTGACCCTCAGCCTGCGGCACCTATGCCTCGTCCTATGAACTCTTACACGGGACAAAGGTTCCCAAAATTCTCCTACAGGCCACCCACACCATACAACCAGCAGATGCGCCAACCACCACAGCCTCCACGCCAACCAATGCAACCAGCCCGCCCAGCAGCTCCAGCACCCCGCCCTAGTGGTCAGCCACAGCAGAACTATCAAGGAGGTAATAGAGCCCAAGGTAACAATGTGGTCGTGCAGTGCTATAATTGTGGTGCGATGGGACATTTTGCCAGTCGTTGCCCGAAGAAGCCGCTGCAGCAACCTACACGTGGGAGAGTTAACCACGTGGCACTTGAGGAGGCGCACAATGCACTATATGTGGTTGTTGGTACGTTTCCTGCCGACTCTCATCTGGCTACAATGTTGTTTGATTCTGGTGCTACGCATTCATTCATATATAAGAAATTTATGAGGAGGCATGACATGGTAGTGCACTTAATGACTCACCAGCTCATAGTTCACTCCCATGGGGGAGAAATGATAACACGACAAGTATGCCCTAATGTAAGGCTAGACATAAGGGGGGTAGTTTTCCCAACAAACCTTATTGTTCTGGAATCTCAAGGGCTAGATATTATCCTGGGGATGGATTGGTTGACCAAGTACCATGGGGTGATCCACTGCGCCACAAGGACGATCTCCTTGACCCATACTGATGGTACCAAGGTTGAATTCTCTCCAGATCAAGCTCCAACACAGAGGATCAGGCTAAATCAAACTAAGGTTGCCGAAGAGATTCGAGTTGTCAGTGAATTACCAAATGTGTTCCCTGAGGAGTTGCCGGGTATTGCCTCCTGACCGTGAAATTGAATTCATCATTGAGTTAGTGCCTGGAACGGTCCCAATATATAAGAGGCCATATAGAATGGATGCGAAATAATTAGCCGAGCTAAAGGATCACATAAGAGAGTTATTGGAGAAAGGATACATCCGACCTAGTTCATCACCTTGGGGTGCTCCTGTCATATTCGTACCAAAGAAGGATGACACTCAAAGGTTGTGTGTGGACTATCGTGCTTTGAATGCAGTGACCATCAATAATAAGTATCCACTATCAAGGATTGAAGATTTGTTTGATCAGTTGCGAGGAGCATGCGTGTTTTCTAAGATTGATCTTCGTTCGGGTTACCACCAGTTGAAGATTCGACCATCGGATATTCCCAAGACTGCATTTGTCTCTCGATACGGTCTTTATGAGTATATTGTTATGTCATTTGGGTTGACCAATGCTTCTGCTTACTTCATGTACCTCATGAACAAGGTATTTATGGAGTACCTGGACAAGTTTGTGGTGGTATTCATTGATGACATCTTGATATTCTCCAAGAGTGAAGAAGAGCATGAGGAACACCTGTGGTTGGCACTACAGAAGCTTAGAGAGCACCAATTGTATGCTAAGTTCAGTAAGTGTGAGTTTTGGTTGAAGCAGATATCATTCTTGGGACATGTCATATCAGAAGGAGGAATATGAGTGGATTCGGGTAAAGTGGCACATGTTCTCAAGTGGGAGATGCCGGAAAATGTGGGACACATCAGAAGCTTTTTGGGAATGGCTGGTTATTATCAACGATTTATTGAGAGATTTTCAAAGATCTCTCGGCCGCTAACCAAGCTACTCGAGAAGGGAGATACATTCAAGTGGACATCGGAATGTGAGGCGAGCTTTGCCGAGTTGAAGAAGAGGTTGACCACTGCTCCAGTGTTGGTCATGCCGGATATGAAAAAGGAGTTATCGGTCTATTGTGATGCTTCCGGACAAGGATTGGGATGTGTGTTGATGCAAGAGGGACATGTAGTGTCCTACGCTTCGAGACAACTCAAGAAGCATGAGAAGAATTATCCGACCCATGATCTAGAATTAGCAGTTGTAGTTCACGCACTGAAGATATGGAGACACTACCTGATCGGGAGAAGGACAGAAATCTACACCGACCACA
Source organism: Tuctoria greenei (assembly GCA_036927565.1). NCBI lineage: Eukaryota > Viridiplantae > Streptophyta > Magnoliopsida > Poales > Poaceae > Tuctoria > Tuctoria greenei. Next base: position 159,685,686 of record JAYESD010000009.1, on the reverse strand, counting down.
AGAGCTTGAAGTACATCTTCACCCAACTGGACCTTAATCTTCACCAACGAAGGTGGTTAGAGCTCATTAATGACTTCGATGTTGGGATCAACTATCACCCTGGAAAAGCGAACGTGGTCGCATATGCTTTAAGTAGGAAGGCACAATGCAACAGTATGATGATCCAGGCTTATCAACTGCAACTATGTGAGGAGTTTGTGAGATTAAACCTGTGCATAGTGTCTAATGCAGATGCAGTAGTTATGGAAGTGGACTCCACGTTAGAACAAGACATTAGAGAAGGCCAAAAGGAGGATAAGAAGATCCAGAAACTTAAGAAGCTGATGAAGGTTGGCAAAGCCCAAGATTTCAGAGAAGATGAACATGGAACCCTATGGTTAGGAAAGAGGATATGTGTGCCGAATGTCAAGGGGATCCAAGAATTGATATTGAGGGAAGCCCATGACTCGTACTACTCTATTCATCCTGGGAGTACCAAGATGTACCAAGACCTTAAGGATCAATACTGGTGGCTTGCTATGAAGCGTGATGTGGTCGAATACGTGGCTCTGTGTGACACGTGTCAGTTAGTCAATGCGGAACATTAGAGACCGGCTGGACTACTTCAACCACTCAAGATACCCGAGTGGAGGGAGGAGATAAGTATGGACTTTATTGTGGGATTGCCAAGGACCCAGTCAGGATATGACTCCATACGGGTTGTCGTGGACCGATTGACTAAAGTCGCTCACTTCATTCCGATCAAGAAAAGCTACAATGGTTCGCAGTTGGCAGAATTATACATGGCAAGAATTGTGTGTTTGCACGGTGTTTCAAAAAAGATAGTGTCTGATCGAGGTACCCAGTTCACCTCAAGATTCTGGCAGAAGCTGCATGAGTCAATGGACACTTGTCTGAATTTCAGCTCAGCGTATCACCCGCACATAGATGGTCATACAAAACACACCAATCAAATCTTGGAGGATATGTTGCGAGCGTGTGCCTTGAAGAATAGTAAGAGTTGGGACAAGAATCTGCCCTATGCGGAATTTCCTTACAACAACAGCTACCAAGCTAGTCTCAAGATATCCCCGTTTGAGGCACTTTATGGGCGAAAGTGTAGGACACCCTTATTTTGGAATCAGACCAGAGAGGGTCAAGTGTTTGGACCAGAGATATTAAGATAAGCTGAAGGACAAGTACAAGAGATCCGGAATAATCTGAAAATGGCGTAGTCAAGGCAAAAGAGTTATGCAGATGCCCGACGTCGTGAGCTAACCTTCGAGATTGGAGACTTCGTGTATCTCAAGGTATCACCAGTAAGAGGTCTAAGACAGTTCAAGGTGAAGGGAAAGCTCGCACACTGTTACATTGGTCCGTTAAAGATACTGGAGAGAAGAGGGGAAGTAGCTTATCATCTCGAGCTACCTTCTCAATTGTCAGATGTACACGATGTATTCCATGTGTCGTAGCTAAAGAAGTGCTTGAGAGTACCAGAGGAACAGTTACCCATGGAAGCTGTAGATGTGCAAGAGGATCTTTCTTACGCAGAACGGTCAATCAAGATCCTAAAGACATCAGAACGTGTCATGAGAAACAAGACAATTCGCATGTGCAAGGTGCAGTGGAAGCATCATTCCGAGGCAGAAGCAACATGGGAGAGAGAAGAAGACCTCAAGGTCGAGTTCCCCGATCTTTTCTCTTAGGACATACGAATCTCGGGGGCGAGATTCCTTTTAAGGGGGGTAGAGTTGTAACACCCACTTTTTCAAAAATTTGAAATCAAGAAAAATGAATTAGGAATGCCTCATGTATGTTTGCATTTGATTGGAAATTTGATTTGAAAATGCGCTAGATTTTCGTTTGAAATTTGAAAAGAAATTCAAATTGTAGAAATAAACGAAAAAGAAAAGAGAAAAAGGAAAAAAACCTGCGTGGGCCTAATCTATAGTCGACCCATCTCTTTCCCCTCCCCATCCCTTTTCCTTCCCACCGGCCCGACCCCCTCTGCGGCCCAACTCAGCCCGCGCTCCCCCTTCCTTTCTCCCCTCTCTTCCTCTGTGCATTGGGGCCCAGCCATCAGGCCCTTCTCCTTCCTTACCGCGCGCCCGACAGCGCCCCTGCCGAATCCACCCCCGATTCAAACGCCGGCAAGGAATCCCCCCCCATAATAGCCCCGGTTGCTTTCCTTCGTGTGGGATTACCTTCCATCCTTCGTCGCCCCCGTTCCCCTATAAATTCCGCCGTGCGCCACCATTCCCCCCCACCCCGAGCTCGAAACCCTAGCCGCCGTGCCAAGGTAATGGCACCGCCGTTATCGTCGCTCTAGCCGATGCGTCTCCTCGATTCCTTGCTCATATTGTTCGCCGTGTCCGTAGGATCTCGCCGTACATCTTCAACCGAGGATCTCGCCACCGCATCGTTGGTTTCGTCGAGCTCCGCCAAAAACCGCCGCCGCCCAACGTCGCCGACGCCCCTCCGCTCGGTTCCAAGTCCCGAAACCCCCCTAGGTGAGCTCCTCTTGTCCCCCTCCCTCGTTTGGTGTATAGGACGCTCGAGTTGGGCGTTGATTCGGTGGTTCGGCCATCGCTAGCGAGGCCCCGCCACCGTGCGCCGCCGGGTCTGGCGCGCGCGCCGCCGCGCCCTGGGTGTGCGTCGCCCCTGGGGCGACGTGGCCCGATCTCGGCCGCCCATCTAGGGCCGACGGCCGAGATTAGAAGGGGCATACCCCTTCGCGTGTTTTAAATCTGGGTCGCACGCATTAGATCCAACGGTCCAGATTCAAAGACATTTTAACCGTTGCCCATTTTGCACGTAGCCCCCTGCACAAATTAAAAATAATTACTAATAGGTCCTATTTATGAACTAGCTCCTAGACTTTAATTAATTTATGTCAGCACTGTTAAAATGAATAAATATGGTATTTTAGCCCCTGTTTTCACCATTAATTATGTTTTTAGCCTCTGTAAATTGTAATTAACCCCTGGTTATGTTATAAAATATTTTTAAGCCCGTGTTCATGTATTTTTACATAAAAGCCCCTGCACTCATGGATATTTATATAAAATCATAAGTTTGCACTCTCTTTTTGCACAGATTAATTAGGGACATTATTTGATTAACATTTACTAATTTGTTTACATCAAAATAATCTATTTAAAATTGTTGTGTCATGTTGCATAGTATTTTTATTTATGTTCTGAGCTAAGGAATTACAATAAACTCATGCAAGGCTTTAAAATGAAGATAAATGTCATGAATTGTCAATCAACACCAATGTCCACTAAAACCCAAACTTCAACCCACATCACTAATAAGACATCAACTAGGGAAAATAAATGCTAGTGACTTAATTGCGTAGGTTTTCCTTTGGTGATTGCTTATTTGTGATGTGTCTATGTTTGCTTGTTTCTTATTGCGTGTTGCTATTTTCTGCTGCGCATGCGATGATGTATTTAGAGTCGGTTCCCGAGCCGACTTACAATCTTCAGGACTATCACTTCACCGACCCACACTTCGAAGAAGGCAAGTTCCTTGACCATTTCTGTTTTATTAAGTTTTAGTTAGTTTCATGCTTAATAAATTGAATCCTATTTACTGCACCCTTCCATATAATTCCTTGTCACCGGGATGGTTTGGGTAGATGTTATTATTACTTTTACGTTTAGCCATGCTTAGTATTTGGGAGAGAAATTCTCTACATACATGTTATACTATTTGTGATCATTTATTGAGATTTGGTGAAATGAATTGTAGTGGATAGGAATCTGGCGGGTTTGTTGGTTTGGTATGGTGCAGTACGCACGAGACCCGGGTTTTGGGGTATGAACCTTGCCGGATTCTAAGGACCGATTTATGGAGGAAGCCGCTAAGCTTTATAGTATCGTCACAAGACTGAGTATGGGGCAGCTTGGTCGATTAATTAGGCCTCTCCCGGCGTAGTATTAGTGATTGGATAGTGCGGGAAATTGGTTCAAGGTGTGCTGCCTTGGGATCCGCATGGCTCAAGAGGGGGCAACTGAGGTATTGAGACGTGGTTTAGCGGCTCACACTTTTGTACAGGGGTGAAACCTCAGAGGACTAGTACGCGTCGGGAGAACCTTTGTAAAGACCTCGTAGTGATCTTCTGGCCTCACACCAAAGGAAGTGTGCAATGTGGTTCGCGACTACGGGCATCAGGGAGGTTTACCTAGTCCACCTGGCAACAAGGGATGAATTCACGGCTTGTGGGTAAAGGGTACATTCCCTGCAGAGATTTAGAAATTGTCATGACAGTTGTGCTTACGGACAAGAGCGGCTTGGTGTCCAATTCATAATTAGTCAATGATTGAGAAGGGTGGTTTGGTTTTGGCTTATACATGGGTTATGGTTGGGTTCACTCACCTACAAGTAGGTGCTAATAAAAGCTAAGAATATGATATAATGCTATAATGCTTAACCCAAATTTGGCCTTCTTTTCTAACAACCTACATGTCATCTCTTCTGCACTTGCTGAGTACCATTGGTACTCAAACTTGCTTGTTGCTTATCTTTCCTCAGTCTACAATGGAGAAGAGGTGGAGAATGAAGACTTCTACACTGATCTGGACGAGGCGTTCTAGGCTGGCGCAACCCCCAGGCAACGCGTGTGCATGGAGCCACACTAGTTTACTTTTCCGCTGTTTTGCTTTGTAATCTTACTTTAGACATGCGGGTCATTATTGTAAGACATTTATGTATTTGATCATGTCTTGTAATAAATGATATTACACTTTCGTCTACGCATGTATGATGTGAACCGATCCTGACATACATGTGGAAGCCATCCGGTTGTCTTGTTAGGAGCGGGTGTGATAGAAATCATCTCAGACACAATTTCCATTGCTACAAATAGAAAAGCAGACAAATGATTGATGTGACATTGACAGACCAAGTGAAGAAATTCATTTACACAAACAGAGTGTACTGATGTAGCAGCTCGACGTAACAACAACTCAAGATTCAGGCAATTGTAGGCATCAAAGGCCAACAAATCTGTCAATTCAAACAGTTCAACCATAAAGCGGTCTCACAACCCATAGGAGATTCTGAGTTCATTATTTGGTCTCAACTCATCTAAGAAAAAATATACTGTACCAAACTAGAAGCTCAAATAAACACAGATGAGCTCTATAACAAATATGTTCGTTGTGACTGCAGCGTGATTAAGAACAGAAAACTAAACTGGTAAATTTGCAACGAGTCTAATCAACTGTTCATTGCCATCTCTCACGCACTGCCCTGGTTCTTTAGCTTAGCTTCCTCTCTGTCAATCTCTTCAAGTACAGCCCAGAGCTTGGGGTCCTCGTAGTCCTTGACGATCAAGGAGGCTCCTGCCTCCAGCAGAGATTTCTCAGGGTTCCTTGTGGCCACACCAATGACAGGTATTCCTGCCGCGACACCAGCCCGTATGCCAGAAGCAGAATCCTTATAAACCGGCATCATCTTAATATTAACCCGAGAAAATCTAATAAAACCTGCGTAAAAAGAGTTGCGAGTGTTTAATTATTTACCTCGAAGATGAAGGTGTGCTCTGCAGACACATTAAGCTCCTTGATGGCCTTGAGGTATGGGTACGGGGCAGGCTTTGGCTTCTCACATTCACCTCCAACGATCACGGCCTGGAAGAAGTCTGATACGCCAAGGAGGGAGATCATGAGCTCTGCGTTTACCCTTGGGGCGTTGGTCACTGCTGCTCGCTTGTACCCGTGGTCTTTCACCCACTGAACCACTTTCTCAAGGCCTTTTACAGGTACCAAACGCTCCTTTGCCAAACTGAGGCAAGGGAACAGCAAGAAAGGAAATAGTCAGCCCAGGATGTTATTGGTACGACGGAAAGCTGGTACTGGTAAACAGTGATTGGACCTCCTACTAAAAAAATACCAGTGCTGGAACTGGTTCGTTGTTACAAGTCTAGACAGATAACTAGAATTCAACTGCTATAAATAGTGATGCTGTAAAAACTCAAACTACCTTCTGTATTTCTCTTCTTTGTCCTCTAAGAATTTGAGCCCCTTCTCAAGCTCCCAATCTGGGAATAAATTCTGGGCGGCTTCAACATCACTCCTTCCAGCAATATTATTTACGAAGAACTCCTCGTCTATCGGCACACCGTTGTTGTACCCAATCTGTGTGAGTAAATCCACTCGGTTTATCAACTTACCGCTAAAAGTAACAGGGGACCAAGAGATGTCACGCAGTAAAATGCCCACATACCTCAAGAAGCATTTCTTGGAAAGCCACATGATGAAGAGGGTCAGAATCACAGAGCGTCCCATCGATGTCGAATAGAACTGCCTGAACAGGGACAGTTGCTGCCAGAGAACTGCAATTCATTGACAACCTCACAATCAGTAGACCATAACTCATTACTGGTATTCTTAAATACTACTTTCTCCGTTTCGAAATAATTGTCATCGGTTAATTCAAAAATAAACTAATATGTGACAATTATTTTGAAATGAAAGGAGTATTCTAGGAGTTCAAAAGGCTATAACCCAGGTGCTTGAAATGGGCTCCAATCTCAGGCACCGGGCCGCACAACACAATAGGTTGAAGAAGATGAGATTTCTCAAAGTTTTTTTAATTGTTAATCCATAATTTGTATGATTATGTTAGTTGTAAAATAATCAAACAAAAAATTATGATTGATTAACCTATAAAATTAAATATTAATGAGTATTTACAAGAATTAGTGATTAATGATACTAATTAGCTGCTCATTAAACGGTGTCTGAAATTTTTTAAAATTTTAGTCACCTGAAATATAGACACTTTCTAAAAAAACTATTCCATAAATCAAACAGTTCAGTCGAAAACTAGCAGAAATTCACACGCGTATCTACTCTCTCAAGAATATTCCCTGCCAAGTACTGCTGTTTCCTGATTAAATTACAGAGTTACACTCGATCACTCATGCGTATGTATCCCAAGATAGGACGAACTAGGATGTAGGCCGTCAAAGTAAATAAAGACAGAGTCTTTGTCCGCCCCTGATCTAAGCACATTCCTCCCGACACCAGATGAGTTTATATATGTCATGAAAAAGGTTATTATCAAGTCGAAAGGCCACAGTTGTTACTCAATGAAATGAGAAATGAAGCCCGACTCTGTATGAATTACTATGATGGATCATGAAACGAGAAGCTAGGAACGGATTGGATTCAAGAATCAAAGAAGAGAAGAGGAAGAAAGGGATACCTGCCAGTGGGATTGCCAACCGCCGCCATGATCCGAGTTCAGCGGGAAACGGGAGGAGGAATAGATCAGTGAGAACTCTTGCCGTCGCTGCTGGCACTTTATAGGCAGGGGATCCAGGTAATTCGCCCTCTCCTGATTTTGTGGCCCGTCTGGTTTGGCCCCGTCGTGGTCGTGCCAATTCCAGGGTAGGGTGGGACCCATATACAGCGACATACATCCTACACTTGGCGCTCAGCCACGACCACGCTAGGAAATACTCTGCACAGACAACCCTTGGAATCGGAATGCAACGGGTTAGATCCGAGATGCAGCCATCAGGTCCAGATGATCGTCCAGAGCATTACAGCCACCAGTAGTCCATCTCAAAGAGACAAATACCTCTTGCAGCTTGCAACAGACGCCATCGTTCTGCACCAACCAATTAAACGGAAGTGTAAGTGATGTTGTACACCTTGACTGATGTCAGGGCCGAGTGGGTAAAATCCGAAGCCATGTACAAAATACTAAAATAGGATATATATTCTTTTATAAAAAATATATATAAATCTATAATAATCTATATTATAATAATACAATATAAATTAGAACAGATGATCATGCGTGACAAGCTGTGTAACAAAAGCTGACACGTTGAGTACGATGAGGGCACACTCTTACGTATACCAATTTTTTGTGTTGATTGAAGTTAAGGTTGAAGCCGTGAAGCGGTCCTGGGATCCTGCAATGGTGTCACCGATAGCCGACCTTTGCGGCTCTATGCTACATCGTGATAGCAACTGCAAACCTACTAACCTACTGCCTGCACCTTGCGATGCACGTTCATGTAATCTAAAGCCGGGAAGACCACCGAGATGGTAGATGCAACCATGATCGAAAAAAAATTGGAGGTCACACTCGATACGAGTTGGCAAGGTGAGTAGGAAGATAGATTGTGCGATAGATGAATGAAATATAAAAAAAAACCTTGAAGTTTGTGGTTTGGTGGTCAACGTGAAGGCATCCAACAAAATCGACACTCGACTTTCACGACACACGAACATTACCAAGATTCTATTCTTCAGGACAACACATCACAATATGTCACGATCGGTAGTTGAGACAGCAATATGACACCTATAGAACTCTGAATGAATCACAATTTGATGTCGATTGAGATTAGCAAGACTCGAGACAAAAGTGATCAGCAAATCAAGGGACGGAGGTTGGACAGTTTCCTTCTGTTTGAGTAGACTAACAATCAACAACTAATCAATTTGACCTCAATATACAAAACGTTTTACCAGTTAAAATGCTTAGGAATGGGGCCCCTGCAAATTGGAGGCCCCGTGCGGAGGCACAGCCTGCACATGCCTGTGCGCGGGCCTGACTGATGTAATCTTGTAAGTTTTTTTGTTAGCCTCACGGCACCGACCAAGATTGCTCTTTTTTTTTTTGAAAACTAGCATCATCTAGATATGATGGGCTATATTCTTAAGAAGAAGGGTGGACATCCGCCCTAAGATCGCTCGAACGCGGGCGGGTGCGGACCGCCCCAACGGTACTTACCAACCGAGCCCCAACTCGCTCTCAGATTGCTCATTTTATAGGAGAAGAGAAAACATACTTATTTTACAGAGCTAGTATCATATAGTAAATGGATAAAATAGCTCTTCTTAGATGTATGCTGTATCCTACCTCAGGCCGACAAGAAGCTGACTTCCAAATATTTATGTCATCCTTTACGAGCACGAAGATCAAGATTACAGCCGTAGCGTGTGGAGTCATCAACACGCAGCATTCTGAACTTATGGCTGGTAGTGTGCAGACACGAATCATAGTCCTCCTCCTCTTTCCATATGGGTGGACTCTCTTGAGATGGTTGCATCACGTGCAAACACATCTCGCCCAGCAATGTCTAGCATCATACCACTCAAGCACCATCTTCAGCAGCAGGGCAAAGGTTCGAGTCCATTCGATCCTACAAGGCTCAGCCATGCACCTTTTTCCACTCCACTGTCCTTCATCATCAAACGGCATCTTGGCGCTCCCCCACGCTGGCTGGCAAGCATCGAGTCCGTCTCAGAGGGGCATTTCATCGAACAGCTCCTGGCGCTGACCATGTCCCCCCGGCCGCGTACCCAGGCTGATAGCATGGAATTTTGTACGTGACGACGTCTCGCGCCGGCATTTCGTCAAACAGGCGGCGCGCGGGGAGGAGGAGGAGGCAGGCAGGCGCGGAGGAGGGTGTTCCATTCCATCCAGGTGACGGTGTCGGGGCTGGGGATGCCGGCGAGCCAGAACGCGCCACCCCGGTCAGTGTACGAAGGCGGTAATTAATTAATTAATCCTCCCTAAAAAATGAGGCCCCACCTGTCAGAATGGTTGTGTTAGAAGCGCGGAGGCGGCACCACCCCAGTCATCAGTTGAGTCCCCGGTCGATCTGTCAGATCTGACGCCGGAGCGTAGCCCCCCAGATCCGCCGCGCCATGGAGTGGGCGACGGTGCACCACCTCGACCTCCGCCACGCCGGCGGCCGCCGCGGCGCCTCGGCCCGCCCGATGCAGCCGCACGCCGCTGCCTTCCGCGCCTCCCAGGCCATCGTCGCCGTCGCCATCGGCACGCACGTCGTCGGTACGTCCCCTCGCGCGCCTCTCCTTCCTAGTCGTAGTTACGAGGGGAGAGCTGGGGCGGGGTGCACTCTCCGCGGCTTCTGGGTCATAGTACCGGTGCTGATCTCAGTCTAAGTACACTTGAATTGCGTTGCTTGGGCGATACAAATGAGCAGTGCTTGCTTCAATAGTTGACTTAGGAAGCCTTGTCAGAAATACCCTCTGAATTTTGTCCCAGAACTCAATCAATCATTTTAGTTGATATATTATGTGTGTCTGATGCAAATGGATCTTCTAACTGCTCTCAGTATCCTCATTTCCTGCAGAATTTGATGCTTTGACTGGAAGCAAGATAGCTTCACTTGACCTGGGAGCTCGTGTTGTTCGTATGGCATATAGCCCTACATCTGGCCATATTGTCATCGCAATTCTTGAGGTTTGTCTCTCTGCTTCACCTTTTCAAAGCCGTTCAATCTGTTGCTAGAACTGCAACCACCTTTTGTCACTGGCCTCAAATGAAGACATGCTCTCAGCAGTGCGCACAGAAACTCATAAAAATGGTGATGATCCAATATCGTTAGAGCAGGCAACTAGGCTTATGTTTAAGCCTCTTTTTACTAGTCATCTTCCATATCATCAGATTCTAACAAAATATAAGTGCATGTACTGCTACGGTCTTCTTGTTGTAAGTTTTGCATCTTGTGTCAATCACTTCCACAACCTTTGACTCCCTGTATCTCTTGTTCTGCAGGATGCTACAATCAGATCCTGCGATTTCTCCACAGAGCAGACACTCGTGTTGCACTCGCCTGAGAAAAAATCAGATCATGTTTCAATAGACACAGAAGTTCACCTCGCATTGACACCTCTGGAGCCTATCGTCTTTTTCGGTTTCCAAAAAAGAATGAGCGTGACAGGTAATACTTTTGGTTTTGCTGATATTTTCTGTGCTTCTTAATTTGATTTCGCTTCCACAATTTCACTTGCTTTCAACATGTTTGGTTTCTCCTAGTTGTTGGGACTGTTGAAGGAGGGAGGCCACCAACAAAAATAAAGACTGATCTTAAAAAGCCTATTGTTAACCTGGCTTGCCATCCTCGCCTCCCTGTCTTGGTAAATACAACCATATGCTCACTTTCTTCTTCTTATCGATTGCACTATGCTGTTATGTATTCTGCATTTCCCCATACTTGACATACAAGATTACAATTTTAGTATGTAGCTTATGCTGAAGGTTTGATACGAGCCTACAACATCCAGACATATGCTGTACACTACACCTTACAACGTAAGATGCTGTACTTGATTTTCATGTAATTTAAATATGGTTATCCATATATTTGCTGCTTATGTTGCACAATTTGCTCAGTTGCTGTGGACAGTACAATTAAGCTAATAGGAGCTGGTGCTTTCGGGTTCCATCCAACCCTAGAATGGATATTTGTTGGTGATAGAGGTGGTACCCTCTTGGCATGGGATGTATCAACTGAGAGGCCTGGTATGATTGGAATGTAAGTATGTCTTATGTTATAAATTATTTTTTCTTCCATTTCCAATACATGGTGCTACTTTGATCCCAATGCTAATCAAGTGTTAATTATATGTTAATTCAAACATCGAGTTGTTTCAAGCATCAATGAAGCTAGAATTATTTTTTTCGTGATCAATACAGTATTACCCTGGGGTTTGTTTGGATTTATATCATTATACGTTGCTGCGCCTCATCTAGTGGGCACCCTTCTTTAGGATGAAACTCCATCCATATCTGATATAATGCATCAACACACACTTATTGTTGCGTACGATGTATATTTTTACCCAGTCAAATTATCTTCATGTACATTTCTGTTGTTTGTGAGTATATTCGATGTTATCCCAAATATTTTGCTTACTCTTTCTCTCTATTTGCCAACTGATTGTTACCTTTTACTTAGCACACAAGCTGGTTCCCAGCCTATCACATCTGTATCTTGGCTCCCTACACTGCGGCTACTTGTTACGATTTCAAAGGATGGATCACTTCAAGTATGGAAGACAAGAGTTGTAATTAACCCTAACAGACAACCTATGGAAACTCATTTCTTCGAACGAGCAGGTTATTTTTGCCCTTTTTTTTTCAGATATTCTTTTATCTATTTTTACTCTTCATCTCAAGCTGCATCTCTTCCCATTAAACCCATTTTTCTTTTGCGAATGATTTTCGGTATACCTGGTGATCTACATTTGTACCCTGATCTAGCAAGATATTAGTTTTAAGTTACTTTATTAATTTATTATCTTGTGCTGTCCAAAAGGTTTTGAATAATTTTATTCTTAAACAATGTTACATGCTGAATGCAGATTCTATTTTTCCTTTTTTTTTTGCTGGAAGTGATTTCTACAACCATTTTCTTTGCCAACATTGCAGCTGTTGAAACAATGGATATTACAAAGATACTAACTCTTCAAGGTGGAGAAGCAGTGTACCCTTTACCCCGAATAAAAAACTTGGCAGTGCATCCCAAGTTGAATTTGGCTGCAGTGATTTTTGTGGTCAGGCCATGCTGTCTATGAAACAAACATATGCTCCCTGTTATTGCAAGAATTTCAGAAACATTTACATCTTAGATTTGCAGGATATGTCTGGGACAGAAGCTGCAAAAAATAAGGCTTCATACACAAAAGAAGGGAGGAGGCAACTTTTTGCTCTTCTTCAGGGAGCTAGGGGATCAACTGGTAAGTTTCTTTTGAATGTATATATTTTCTTGTCTACTTTAGTGTGGTAGTTGTGGAAATGGGAACCTTGGTTCTATGGGATAGATACTGCCTAAAGAAGAGCAAATCTGATTTTATTTCTTAGCTTATGACTTGCTATTGCAAAATTGCTTATATGTCTGACACAACAAATAACTAGATATTTCGAGCAGTTCATGCATGTCCTAAGTCTGTTATTGTTCTGGTATTACAGCTACTGTTCTAAAGGAGAAACTTTTAGCCTTGGGTTCTTCTGGAATTTTAGCAGAGCATCAACTTCAGGCACAGCTGCAAGAGCAGCACTTGAAGGGGTAAAATTTAACATATCCTATGAAAATGTATACTTTTGGGGGGATTCGAAATGGCTATCTAAGTTGCTATATTTTTTTTCTTGATGGTTTGATTTCACTTGCTTTTGTTTTGCCAGCCAGAGCCAGCTAACTATTTCAGATGTTGCAAGAAAGGCATTCCTCCATAGCGTATGTGCCATCTCCCTTTCTCGATACTGGCTGCATAATATTATTTTATTTCCATTTAGTGAAAACTTGAAATGTTTTCAGTTCTATAGAACCCTTATGGCTTGGAAAGTTTGAGATATGACTTTTTTTCGTGTACAGTTTCAGCTATAGAAAATCAATAACACTGATATTTGAAAATGAGGACTCCCAAAAGAATCTCATGAATATTTTAATTCCGCCTTACTGCAATTTGCAGTGTTGTCGCATGCTGGCACAGGCTCCTGGCAAGCAACCCTAACATGTTCTTCCGATGACCTGCGTCCTTGTCCATTGACTAATTCCATCATCTCAGTCGAGACTTGTGTTTGTAATCCATTTCTGATATACCTTATACATAATCTGTGTAGCATTTCATGGAGGGGCATGCTAAAAGTGGCCCAATATCTCGTTTGCCTCTTGTTGCAATTTCGGAACCTAGCAACCTTTTGCGAGATGTTCCTGTTTGTCAGGTATTTATCAGAATAATTTATCTTTTTCACTTTTATGGTCCCTATCATTCTCTAATGAGTTCATTAAATTTATAATGCCAGCCATTCCATCTGGAGCTGAATTTCTTCAACCAGGAAAACCGTGTGGTTCAGTATCCAGTTAGAGCTTTCTATTTGGATGGATTTAACCTAATGGCACATAACTTATCATCAGGGTCTGACAATCTATATAAGAAGCTTTACTCTACGGTATGGACACTATTAGAGCAACATTTTCTTTTTATCTTCTTTGTTATTACTTTTCTAATTCTCATGTAACCCATTGCCAGATTCCCTCAAATATGGAATGTCATCCCAAAAATATGTCATACAGTCCAAAGCAACACTTGTTTCTTGTTGTCTTCGAGCTAAGTGGTCCAAATGGAGTAGTGCATGAAGTTGTTCTTTACTGGGAGCAGACTGATCTACAAACAGTCAACAGCAAAGGAAGTTCAATCAAAGGTTCACCCCCTTCAGCATGCATCCTACTTAACTATTTGGTCGGAATCTTTAGAGATTTCCAACCTGCCTTCCTGACAACTGCATCATGTTGCTCTTTGTTAGGTCGAGATGCTGCTTTTTTGGGTCCAGATGATAATCAATATGCTATTCTGGAGGAAGATAGAACTAGCCTGAGTCTCTTTAGTCTCAAAGCGGTGGCCACAAAGGAAGCTCTTGAAAATAATGCTGCTGTGCTTGAAGAAAACACTTTTGCTGACAATGCTGCTAACTCATCGGAACGTAAAGGACCTCTGCAGTTTACTTTTGAATCAGAGGTTGATCGCATATTTTCTTCTCCACTGGGTAGGTCAAGTCAACTGTTTTCCTCTCATCCTGTCTCCACATTTTTGTCAAAGAAAAAAAAACGGATATGGTGGCTTGTTTTAAAATCATTTTCTGTACGGAATGATGAAAAATCATTGCTGACCAGTGTGTTACCCTACTCTGTAGAATCAACCTTGTTATATGTGATTTCGGGAAAGCATATTGGGCTCACGAAGCTCCTGCAGGGCTATAGGCTGTCTAGCGACAATGGACTATCCATTACAACGAAAACTGATGGGAAGAAGTTTATCAAGTTGAAACCAACTGAAACTGTTCTGCAGGTTTCCAGTTCTTACCAAATCTATCATTGATGCCCTATTCTGAGCTGTGAATATTGAGGATAATAGTCCAATATATATTTTTCCAAGGAGGTTTGGCTTGGCCATTATAACACAAATAGCAAAATGTTTGATTTGCTGTTGCAACTGATCTGAATGTTTCACATCTTGAATTTTGTAGTTATGCTACTCATGCATTTATGTGCTGTTGATGCTTGTTTTTCTGAATTGAAAAAATAAATAGAGAGAAATGGGTTGAATGGAAACCACTTTCTTACACTTGACCTTTGCTATTAGCATGGGACACTATAATGAACTCACTGCATGCATAAAGTGTCATTCAAAGAAATGTGTAGTTCATGTATCATTTTCATGATTTTTTGAAAAATTGTTGTTGTAGATAGTATTTAGGCTTTGTACTTCATGTAAAGTGGGTAACTGGTAATCCAACTTCACCTAAATCACAGGCAAAGTTATTGCACCTGACTGAAATCAAAATTCCTCGTTTGCAGGTCCACTGGCAAACAACTCTAAGAGGTCCAGTGGTAGGAATATTGACAAGTCAGAGAGTACTAATTGCTACTGCTGACCTTGACATACTATCGAGCAGCTCAACAAAATCTGATCGGGGTCTTCCATCAATATCCTTTTATCTAAGTCTAGCATTTACCTTCCACAGTGTTATCATGTTTATTATCTATTCTAAACTGCCATTTTTTTTTTGTTGAGCACTTAACCACTTTGTACTATCGTTCAATGTTGTGGGTTGGACCAGCACTTTTCTTCTCAAGTGCAACTGCAGTAAGTATGCTTGGCTGGGATAACAAAGTCCGATCAATCCTTTCCACTAGCTTCCCTCGTTCTGGTAAGATCCAGTAGTTCCCAATCATCCTTTTTGTTATAATTTGTGAATTAGAAGCTGTGTTTGTACATCAAAATGATCAACCTATATTTTCTGTTATTTTTTTTTTGAGTCGGATAAATCCACCTCCATTCCAGAAGAAACAGAGATCACAAAGTTCATGCAGTACATCCCACCATAACAATCTACCTTATCCTCTACTTTAGAGAACCTATGTAGACTGGTGGTTTTCCTGCCATCCCACTTAGGGTTAAACCGTTCTCAAATATTACAATACCTCTTAAGCATACATAATCTAGAGAAACTTTCATCATTTAGTTCACCAAAAGCCTAACAACTTTAAAAACAAGCTTGATTCAACTTAGATATATTTTCTGTTATGTTTATAGTTCCCTTAGTATTTTATCACTATTTTAGTATTTCTTCTTCCACCTATCGATCAGTACTGAGCTAAGCCATATGACCTTTATATCTGCAGTATTACTTGGTGCGTTGAACGATCGGTTGCTGCTTGTAAATCCGACTGATATAAATCCAAGACAGAAAAAGGGAGTGGAAATAAGGAGCTGTTTAGTTGGGCTTCTTGAACCTCTTCTTATTGGATTTGCTACCATGCAGCAACACTTTGAGCAAAAACTTGATCTTCCAGAGGTGCTGTACCAAATAACCTCAAGGTATTGAGTTTTACTTGATTCCATTCACCACCATTCTTTAGGCCTGTTAGTTTCTATTGTTGCTGAATTTAGCTTAGAGGCAGTGCTTCTGATTATTAAGGGTTCATTTTGCTGTTTTCATTATCAGAATTTTTTTCGTAATTTTTGTATTTGTTGAATGTCCATGGTCTGCTTATGTTGTATCGGTCAATTCTTGTTTCTTACAGGTTTGATAGTTTACGCATTACACCAAGATCATTGGACATATTAGCAAGAGGACCCCCTGTTTGTGGAGATCTTGCTGTATCGCTATCTCAAGCTGGACCTCAGTTTACTCAAGTGAGTTTAATGTATCACCACATTGAGACTATTTTTTCTCTATTGCTTGTACTAATATTTCTTTACAAATTGTTTTAGATCATGCGCTGCAATTATGCAATCAAAGCTCTCAAGTTCTCTACTGCTCTGTCAGTTTTGAAAGATGAGTTCCTGCGTTCCAGAGATTATCCTCAGTGCCCTCCCACTTCCCATTTGTTCCAGCGTTTCCGAGAGTTGGGATACGCATGTATAAAGTATGTTTTGGTGTCTCTATCTGATCTTTACAAGGATATTGGCTCCACTTTTATCAACTGTACCGATTCATAAATATGCATAACTTTTATTAGTTATATCATTTCAAATCTACCAGATATGCAAGTATTTTAAAGGTAGTTCAATATCTAACTTTTGTTACTCCATATTTCTCTGTAGTATCATTGAATTCATTACTGCATTGTACACATTCCTCTTGTTTTGTTGCTTCTAATGTGCTAGGATCTGAAGATCTCTGCACACTATTTTTTAAGGAGATCCGCTCTCACAAAAACTGTAGCATAACATTCAACCCTTTTGTTCAGGTATGGTCAGTTTGACAGTGCAAAAGAAACATTTGAGGTTATTGCAGATCATGAGAGCATGCTGGATCTATTTATATGCCACCTGAACCCTAGTGCATTGCGACGCCTTGCGCAAAAGTTAGAGGAATCTGCTACTGATTCGGAGATCAGACGGTACCTTGAGAGAATACTAAGAGTTCGTTCAACTGGATGGACACAGGGTGTATTTGCTAATTTTGCCGCTGAAAGTATGGTTCCTAAAGGTCCTGAATGGGCAGGTGGAAACTGGGAGATCAAAACACCTACCAGCATTAAGAGCATACCTCAGTGGGAGCTTGCAGCAGAAGTCATGCCCTATATGAAGACAACTGATGCTGGTATCCCAACAGTTATTGCAGATCACATTGGTGTGTACCTGGGTGTGATGAAGGGCCGGGGTAATGTAGTGGAAGTCAGTGAAAAGAGTTTGGCTAAAGCTATAGCAGCAGCCAGTAGTGGGAGTGCACAGCCGATGTCTTCTGAATCAGCAGAGAAAAACAAGGCAAATGCAGGTGGTGATTCTGTTGGCGACACTTTGGCTCGGCAGCTGGGTGTTCCAATTGCATCTGCTGATGAACAGGCAAAAGCTGCCGAGGAATTTAAAAAGACTTTGTACGGTGTTGTTGATGGTGGAAGTAGTGATGAAGATGAGTCAACCTCTAAGACTAAGAAGATACATATAAGGATACGTGATAAGCCCGCTGCATCTACTGTTGATGTTAACAAATTGAAGGAAGCCACTAAGCAGCTAGCAGGCTTGGGTCCTCCATTAAGTCGTACACGATCATTATCAGGGACACCACAAGAATTTAATCAGGCTCCCGCGCTCCCTGCAGGTCAACCACCAGCTGTTTCTCCAGCAATGCCAAATGCTGCAATTGATTTGTTTGGAGCAAATGCTATGGTCCAACCACAAGCACCCTCTGGGGCTACGGGTCCTGTAATTGCGGGAATGGGAGTGACTGCTGGACCAATTCCTGAGGACTTCTTCCAGAACACTATTCCATCACAGCAGCTTGCAGCTACACTACCCCCTCCTGGAGTAATACTGTCACGAATTGCTCAACCTGCTCCAGGAATGAATCAAGGCCAGCCAGTATCCAATCAAACAATGATGGCTAATGTTGGCCTTCCAGATGGTGGGGCGCCGCCACAAGCACCACCGCAACAGTCTCGGTTTCCTCAGCAACCAGGTATGCCTATGGATGCTATTGGCCTGCCTGATGGTGGTGTTCCTCCACAGAGCCAACCTCTTCCTTCACAACCTCAGGCTCTTCCATCACAGCCACTGGGATTTCAACCTGCTATTCCTACTCCATCGCAACCAATTGATCTCAGTGCTCTTGAGGGTCCTGGTGCGGCAAAACAAGCTGCTCGCCCTCCGGCACCTACTGCTGTGCGCCCTGGACAGGTACTCTGTGCTTCCTGAAATGAAATCTGATGGGCCTTGATAGATTTTCATGACACCATCATCCATGATTGCAGGTACCACGTGGTGCTCCTGCTGCGGAATGCTACAAGATGGGTCTTGCTCATCTTGAGCAGAATCAGCTTACCGATGCACTATCTTGTTTGGATGAAGCATTCTTGGCCCTTGCAAAGGACCAGTCACGTGAAGCTGACATCAAAGCTCAGGCCACCATTTGCGCACAATATAAGATTGCAGTTGCTTTGCTACAGGTAATATTCAAAGTTTATTTACCACTACCAGACAGCATTTTAGATATAGTCAGCTTATTTAGAGGTAAATAGTTGAAGTTGGAGTTGCCATGTCTTAGTTGTCTCGATCCCTCTGCAGGAAATTGCTCGGCTGCAAAGGGTTCAAGGAGCTGGTGCTCTCAGTGCCAAGGAGGAAATGGCCAGGCTATCTCGGCACCTTGCATCCCTGCCCATCCAGGCGAAGCATCGGATCAACTGCATCAGAACTGCCATCAAAAGGAACATGGAAGTCCAGAACTACGCCTACGGCAAGCAAATGCTGGACCTCCTCTACTCCAAAGCACCTCCATCAAAGCAGGATGAGCTCAAGAGCCTGATCGACATGTGTGTCCAGAGAGGACTGACGAACAAATCCATCGACCCGTTTGAAGATCCCTCCCAGTTCTGTGCAGTCACCCTCAGCCGGCTCTCGACCATTGGCCACGATGTCTGCGACCTCTGTGGCGCAAAGTTCTCCGCTCTCTCTGCACCAGGGTGCGTCATCTGTGGTATGGGAAGCATCAAGAGATCGGACGCACTGGCTGGACCTGGCCCTGCGCCTTCACCTTTCGGCTAAATTGCAGACTTCTTCCTTCCTCGGCATCTTTGTTTACCATTTTTGTACCTACTAGTGTGCAGTCTACATTCCTTCCGTTCGATTGTTGTAAGTGTTTACATATGTAGGCTTATTTGACATGGGGGACGTTGGTGTGGAGTGCTATGCACACTTGTATTTTTGATGTGATTATTGTACGTACGCAGAGTGTTGGTGTTGACGAGCTAGCAGACCGTGTTACTTGTTAGTATACATTCCGCCATCGATCTTTCTTGTAGGTAAGATATGTAATGTTACAAAACATATAATGTGAACGCTTGATCCTCAGGACGGTTGCCGTCTGACGGTTGTCGCCGGCGCCTCCTCCTCGTGTCCGCTCGCCACCGGTCGCGTTTGCCCATTCAACATGTATAAAAGGAAATAGAAAGAATGAATAAAAAGTAGTTGAATTATAATCTATTTTTTCTCTTTTGCAAATCGATCTCAACACGTCATTAGCACTTTGCTCCAAGAACAGGAAAGAAATTCAATCAACGTTTAAATTTAAAGTTCAAGAATAGTTTAAATCCAGCAAGTGTGTATGTGTAAATATATTGTAATATTTTGTGTAATGTAAATATTTATTATGACAATGTATATATTGCATTTAAATATTATTTATTTGCAATAAGATCAATATTTGGCTAATTTTCAAATTTTGGCCATATTGATAAAAATAAAACTTACATTGTCCAAAATTCAAATTTTAGGCCATTTTCAGAATTTGGCCTCAATCTTGAATTTTGTTTATTACATTCACAAATTTTACAAACTTTCATCATTTAAAGTCAATTTGTAAATTTTGGCCAATGATGGATATAAAATACACATAAAATATAAAAAATAATATGTCATATTTGATTAAGCCATTTTGCAATAATTTGGCTCGATACAATATGAACCAACACCCTAACATGTGATAATATGTATAATTCATTTTTAATATTTGGCCTCCTTTTAAACATTGGTCATATTAAACATGAAATATACATACATTTGTTCTTCTTACCAAGTCATTTTCAACATTTGGCTAGATAAGAGATAATAAATTTAATGTGTTTTCATTATGATTAACACACATTATAACACTACCATGATGATTTTATTAATAAAATCTCTGGTTTCCTACATGTAGGAATCAATGTCTCGCGAGTTTGAAGAACTTGCACTTGATGGTCATAATTACCCGACATGGGCTCTTGATATCAAGATAAGTTTGGCTTTCAGAGGACTCATGGCTGCTCTTATTCCTCCTGAAGAAAGACCTGCAGCATTTCTGGATATATTTAAGTACTAAGCACTATACATCATCCGTAATCATCTTCATCCTGACTTGAAATCAGAATTTGTGATGGAAGAAGAACCACATACTCTTTGGATGGCATTAAAAAACCGTTATGAACAGCAAAAGGCAATTCTATTGCCTGAGGCTAATCATGAATGGACTCAACTACGTCTTCAAGATTTTAAGTCTATAAAAGACTATAATCATGCTGTTCATAAGGTATGTGCTAAATTAAGATTTTGTGAGAAAGAACCATCAGAAGAGGACAAAATAGAGAAGACTCTTCAAACTATGCTCCCTTCTGACAGGGTCTTACAACATCAATACTGGGCTCGCAACTACCAACATTATGCTAACCTCATTAGAGATTTACTTCAGGCAGAGAAGCATGATGAACTTGCTATTAAGAATCATCACCAACGTCGTGTTGGGGCTGCTCCTCTACCTGAAATTCATCATAATGAGAAGAAAGCAAATGCTTCTAAGAATTTATATTTTAAGAAAAATGGTAGATCTGCTAGACGCTGCCATAATAGGCAAAAGAATAAGAAATTCTCAAACAAAATGAGAAAAGATGGTGTTCCCTTCAAAGGAAAAATAGTGCAGTGTAAGGCATGTGGAACTTATAAGCATACTGCTAATAAATGTCGCACGCCTAAACACCTTGTGGCTTTATACCAGAAATCACTGGGAAAAGACAAGAAAGCTCAAGGATCTGAAAATGAGTATGAAACTCATTTGAGTATTCAAACAAAGCCAACATTTGAAGTCGGTTGTTCAAGCAAGGATATTGAAGATCCTAGAAACAACGATTCAACATTGAATGATGATGACCACATGGATTTGGACAATGCTATGGTGGAATACAATTCGAACGATGTATTCGATGATCTTTTATAGATCTTCTACCATAGAAATTTATATATGTTTAAGTCTATGTAAATTTAAGTGTGTTGTAATGTAATATTAACTATATTGTATTAGGGTTATTCAGCACTATAATATTGTATATACATATTTGTATTTCAATGCAACTTATTATTATTCTTATTTGATAGATTTTACGAGAAACTTCTGATGGAAGAAGAAATGTGCCTTGTGGATAGTTGCACCACAAACTCTATACTTAGGGATACAAAATATTTTCAGACCCTAACTAGAAGGTCGGGAAATGTTTTGACCATCGCGGGACGCGATGCGACAATAGTTGGCTCTGGACAAGCCACTATTACTCTCCCTAATGGGACACAAGTGATGATTGAGGATGCTTTATTGTATCCCGATTCTACACGCACTCTCATAAGTTTTAGAGATATTCGGAAAATGGGTTACATATACATACCCATGAAGAAAATAAAGAAGAATTTCTTCTTATTTCTAAATCTTCCGAATATGGCCAAGAAGTTCTAGAAAGAATTCCTTCTACACCATCTGGACTGTACTTCACGTACATAAAACCCGTACCTCATGTTGCATACAAGGTGATTTTCTAGAATGTTGATACATTTAAGACCTGGCATTCACGCCTAGGCCACCCCGGAATAGGGATGATGCGGAAAATTATTGGAAATTGCACCGGCCATGATTTAAAGAACACTAAATTTCCAAAATCTAATGATTTTATGTGTACTTCATGTGCTATGGGCAAGTTGATCTTGCGGCCTTCTCCGCTAAAGATTCATGCTGAACCATTAAAGTTCCTTGAAAGAATTCAAGGAGATATTTGTGGACCTATACAACCTATGTGTGGTCCATTTAGATACTTCATGGTTTTAATAGACGCATCTACTAGATGGTCACACGTGTGTTTATTATCTACACGTAACCATGCTTTTGCCAAATTTATGATACAAGTCATAAGGTTCAAAGCAAATTATCCTGAATATAGGATTAAAAGTATCCGTATGGACAATGCTACTGAATTTTCATCTCGAGCCTTTAATGATTATTGTATGGTTCAAGGAATTGAAGTAAATCATTCCGTTCCATATGTACACACACAAAATGGTTTGGCGGAATCTTTAATAAAGAGGATTAAACTCATAGCTAGGCCATTATTACAAGGATGCAATTTACCAACATCTTGTTGGGGTCATGCAGTTTTACACGCTGCTGATCTTCTACAATTAAGACTAACTGCATATCATACCACCGCCCCTTTACAACTTGTACGTGAAGATCAACCCAATATCTCCCATCTGCGGAAATTTGGTTGTGCTGTATACACACCAATTTCACCACCTAAACGAACTTCTATGGGCCCTCACAGAAAATTAGGAATATACGTGGGATATCAATCCCCGTCTATTATTAAATACCTGGAGCATTTAACAGGAGATTTATTCACGGTCCGGTTCGCTGATTGTATTTTTAATGAGGATCATTTCCCGACTTTAGGGGGAGATAATAAATTTATCAATGACCGCCGAGAAATAAATTGGGATGACAAATTCATCCTAAATGTTGATCCACGTACAAAAGAAACTAAACTTCAAGTTCAGAAAATTATAGAGTTACAACAACTTGCTAGTAACCTGCCAGATGCATTTACTGACTATAATAATATCATAAAGTCTTTGAATCCTGCAATAAATGCATCTTGCCGAGTGGAGGTACCATCTAAAACCACTCAACCTCCAAAAAGGGGAAGAGCAAGTAAGGAAAAAGATGCTTCAAGCAAGCGTCCGAAAACTAGACCTTTCTCGAGGAAAGTAAATGCGAGTCAACAAAACGTTGACTTAAATCAAAGGAATATTTTAAATCCTTTATCTAGCTCTCATGTGCGCACTATAGAGCAGACTAGACAATCGGAAAACCCTGATTCTTCTATGTTGAGAAGTCATGAAGAGTTATAGGGGATAAAATAAATTTCCATCAATTATACTAGTTCTGGAGAATTACTTGACCGTAATACAACGGTTGTCAACTCATGCTTTTCAACCATGATAGCTGATCTTCTCCAAGATCCTGATCCTAAGACCATGACAGAGTGTAAACAACGCTCGGACTGGATCAAATGGAAAGAAGCAATCAAGGCAGAACTTGACTCACTTAAAAAGAGAGAGGTATTCGGAAATTTAATACCTATTCCTCCTCGAACCTATCCTGTTGGGTTCAAATGGGTTTTCGTTCGAAAACGAAATGAAAACAATGAGGTTGTGAGATACAAGGCAAGACTATTTGCACAAGGGTTCACGCAGAGACCCGGCATTGATTTTAATGAAACATATTCTCCTGTTATGAATGGAATAACTTTCCGATACTTGACATCACTGGCAACACAAAAACATCTATCTTTACAGTTGATGGATGTCGTGACTGCATATTTATATGGGTCACTAGATTCGGATATTTATATGAAGGTTCCCGATGGGATACCCATACCGAATGGAAAAGTAGATCATAACATGTTTTGTGTTAAACTCAACAAGTCATTATATGGCTTGAAACAGTCTGGAAGGATGTGGTATAACCGACTGAAGGAGTTCCTTTTAAACAAAGGCTACTCTACTAATGATGATTGCCCTTGTGTCTTCATTAGAAGATCCTCAACTAGTTTTTGTATCATATCAGTATATGTTGATGATTTAAATATCATTGGCACTAAGAATGACATTAAAGAGGCACAAAATCATCTTAAAAAAGAGTTCGAGATGAAGGATTTAGGTAAAACTAAATTTTGCTTGGGTTTGCAACTCGAGCACCTTCAAACGGGCATTCTCGTACACCAATCTGCTTATGTCCAGAAATTATTGGAGAAATTCAATATGAACAAAGCATATCCATCAAAAACTCCTATGGTAGTAAGAGGCTTAGAGAGGGATGCAGATCCATTTCGGCCATGCTAAGAAGGAGAGCAAGTGTTGGGTTCTGAATACCCATACCTTAGTGCCATTAGTGCACTTATGTATCTTGCAAATAATACAAGACCCGATATTGCTTTCGCGGTTAATTTATTAGCAAGATATAGTAATGCTCCTACGATTCGACATTGGAATGGAGTAAAAAATATATTAAGGTACCTTCAAGGTACACAAGATCTTGGACTTTTCTTTTCAAAGAAACAAGATCTCAACCTCATCGGCTATGCCGATGCGGATTATTTAAGTGATCCACACAACAGTAGATCACAAACTGGTTTCGTGTTTCTACATGAAAAAACGGCAATTTCTTGGAAGTCTTCCAAGCAGACTCTAATTACTACATCTTCAAATCACTCCGAAATCATAGCATTATATGAGACCGCACGTGAATGTACTTGGCTACGTAGAGTGATTAATTATATACAAGTCTCAAGTGGCATTGGACCAATTGAGTCACCAACCATTATCTATGAAGATAATGCAGCTTGCATTGCGCAGATGCAATCAGGTTATGTGAAAACTAATGTTACTAAACACATAGCTCCTAAACTATTTTATCCACATGAACTTCAAGTAAATAGAGAAATAGATCTCCAACAAACTAAGTCATGTGATAATTTAGCAGATTTATTTACTAAGTCCCTACCATACTTCACATTTTCTAAATGTGTTAAAGGTATTGGTATGCGTAGACTTAAAGATTGCAAGGTTTAGGAGGAGTTTCATCGAAAGCCACCTGATAATTACGCATCAAGTTGTACTCTTTTTCTTATGTGAGTTTTACTCTTAGAAGTTTTATCACAATAAGTTTTAATAAGGCAATGACAATACAAAATAATGTCTGTTTTCTTATTTTCCCCACAGGGGTTTTTATTTGAAAACAATTATAACATTATATGCTGTGTTTTTCTCCTGTTTTATAAAGTTTTCAGGAGTTTTTACACAAGCATTTTATTATGTATATATCTTCATATTTTTCCCATTGGGTTTTTCGAAGATAAATTCATTCTAACGAGGAACTCAAGCGTTCAAAGGGAAGTGTTACAAAACATACAATGTGAACGCTTGATCTTCAGGACGGTTGCCGGTCGACGGTTGTCGCCGGCGCCTCCTCCTCGCGTCCGCTCGCCACCGGTCGCGTCCACCCATTCAACATGTATAAAAGGAAATAGAAAGAATGAATAAAAAGTAGTTGAATCACAATCTATTTTTTCTCTCTTGCAAATCGATCTCAACATGTAACATGAATGTTGGAAGCGTCTTGTTGTTATGTCAGCTGGAGGCTCTTTTGCACCAGCTTATAGCGTATAAGAGGTGATATAGTAGCCGCACTACATTATTATGCTCACGGTGAGAAGTCGGAGAGAGGGCTTGCTGTCCACGGCGACGGCCAGGAACGTCTTGTCCTCCATGGTTTTATTACTGCAGGACAGAGGTTCGATCTGAATATGATGACAAGGCCATTGGTTCCTCGAGAGGCCCGATCTCAGGCCATGGTGCCACCGCGTTGGTTCCTTCCTTGGGATCAGTTGAGGACGGAAAAAAATCGGAATGAGGCTGGTGACTCCGCAAGTGGCGTGAATTATTGAGGTCAATACTGAAGACGGCATACATCGAAACAATCGACGATGAAGCGGCCTAGATTGAGGCGGGGATGACGAGATGTCACATGGATCGAGGTTAGCGGCAATGGCGACTCGATATCCAAGCTGTGAAGACGACGCCATCAGCCGTCAGCGTGGACCAAAACGTGCGAGTGGCAATGGCGACAAGCATCGAGGCTGCCAAGGGTTTTCAGTGTCGAGCGCGCAAGCGACACCCGCCCGGAGATGCATTTCCAGTCACAAGCCTGTTGCGTCACATGCCTGCCGCTAGAGATCTATTTTCTCCATTGACGGTTCGCTTGCGCTTAAGGTAAAAGGTTGTACGTACTACAAGCTAGCAATTTAATTAAGAGCAACTTAAACGATTTCGCATCAGAAAACAAGAACAACGAGACAGAACATCGAACATGCCATTGAAAATAAAGCACCATATTGTTCAACCATTGCATATGCATGCCATGTCTGCTTTATTTTTCTACAGAGGACAATGATGCTTCCCCTTAAATTTGAGGCCTAGCTAGGTAGGCTCTCTCTCTCATAGTTTAGATATCCTTGGAAACTTTGGTGACCGTCGCCAGGCAGTTGTCCACCGGCCTAGGGTGAGGAAGGTACCTGATGCGGCAGTTCGGGTTCGCCCTTGTGAGCCTGCACGCGCGCATCAAAAAAAAAAAAAACACAACTTTCAGTTCGTCTCTCATGGTTCAGATTCATTATCAGACAACATTTATAATTCATCTCACTGACGAAGAAGAAACTTACTTGTAACCGAGCAGGAAATGGTGGAGGAAGACGGAGATCTCCAGCTTTGCTAGATCATTCCCAGGGCACAGCCTCGCGCCGAGCCCGAACGGAAGGAAGGTGCCGGCTTTCGGGGTAAGGCCCTCCCATCTTGATGGGTCGAACTTCTTGGGTTCGGGGTAGACTGCAGGGTCCATGTGCACGCTTCTGTACCACAGCTCAACCTTCCAACCCTTGGGAATCAGGTAACCTGCATTGCATGTTGTCATTGTTCAGTTGCTGCTTGTTACAGTACTTGATTCTGGATCTGGTGGCAGCACAAGTGAATCAGCAGAAGGGAATCAGGTTACCGTTCACAAAGGTGTCTTTTGTGGCCTCACGGAACGACACGAAGGAGATGTTGACGAAGCGCAGCGTCTCGTCGACCACCTTAATTGTTGAGATTTCAATGTGTCATCATGCATGTGAAAAACACAATTTTTATTGTTCGAAGAAGTAGTGGTATTTGAAATTAATGGAATGCGTTTAATTAATTATCAGGGAATGATGAATGAATGAATTAAGCACCGCACCGTACCTGTGAGAGGTACTCCATCTTCCTGAAGTCCCTGAGCGTGAGGTTCTTCTGCGTGGGTGGAATGCTCCTCATGATGGCCTCCTGCTCCGCCTTGGCCTTGGCAAAGATCTCCGGGTTCTCCTGGAGGAAGACGGTGGCCCACATGGTGATGTGGCCGGACGACTCGTGCCCGGCGTTGAGGTACATGATGAGGATGTCGATGATCTCGTCGTCGTCCAGCTTCCGGCCGTTCTCGTCCTGAACCTGGATGAGCCGGTCCATCATGTCGACGGTCTTGGCGACCCCCTTGGCGGCGGCCGCCCTCCGTTCCGTGAGCACGCCCCGCAGCACCGCGATGAGCTTCTCGCGCGCCCTGATCGCCCTGTAGTAGGCGAAGCCGGGGAGGTTGATGGCCATGGCGCGCATCCCGTAGTTGAGGTCGGTGTAGCTCCGCTCGAGCGCGCGCATGGTGTCCTCGCTGGCGCCGCCGAGGAAGATCTGCACGATGATCTTGAAGGTCATCCGGCGCAGCTCCGTGAGGAACTCGATCTGGCGGCCGGCCGGCCCGGACGACCAGGCGCGCAGCGACTCGGTGACGGTGCGGTCGATGAAGGTCAGGTAGGTGGAGAGCGCGTCGAAGCCGTTGATGGGTGCCATGGTGAGCTTGCGCAGGCGGCGGTGCTCCTCGTAGGGCATGGCCACGAAGGACTTGGGGCCGATGAGCTCGACGGTCGCCTTGGGCCAGCCGGTCACGAAGGCGTCGTCGTCCATGAGCACCTGCTTGCACGCGTCCGGGGTGGCCACCAGGATCGTTGGGTTGCTGAACATGAACGCCCGGTAAATGCCACGCCCACCGAACCTGCATTTTCCACTCTCATCAGTAACTCGATCGTGTCTCAACTCTGGAGCAGAAGCAGAGCAGCAGAGGACATATAGGGAGGGGCTGCCTCTTCATCCATGGCAAAGGATAGAAGAAAAAAAAGGTCATTCATCCAAACAAAAAAAAAAGATATTTTTTATACTTAACATTATTTATGGCAATAAAAGATGGATTGAAAGCTCGATTCCGAAGTGCTGATTAATTTGGAGTGGCCTACAGTACTGATTGAAGAAGCTAACAACAACAGGTAAGTATGAGAGACCATACACCTGTCGTCGTGCTAGGTGATTTCATATAAGATTAGTTAATTAAACAAAGTTATAGAATCTTTGGCAGGAAGGAGGGAGAATTGTCCAGAGAATAAGATGATTAACAAGGCGCCAAGAAAAGCAAAGCAGGCCATTAACAAACAACAGCACTAAGATTTGTCTGGAAACTGATACAGTAACATACAGTATGCCAAAGAAGAAAAGCATTGCCTTTTCGAAAGGAAAAAAAAAAAAGCATTCCCTATCCTATCTCCTACTCCATCAGATCAGATGAGATTTTTTCCTCTTTGTCTGTGACACAGACAGAGAAAGAGAAGGAGAGAGAGAGGGGAGCCGGCAGCCGGCGGTTACCGACAGCCGTCTCTCCAAAGAACCGGCCGGCGACTGTCTGGAGATTCGTGCGCGGAAAGGAAGGGGAAGGGAGATCGATCGAGAGGTGTGTTAACTACAGTAGTAAGTACTGACCGTCGGACGTAGGAGGCGATGAAGGCGTCCGGTTTGCCGGACTTGAAGGCCCGGAGGAAGGACCACATGGCGCCGACGACCGGCCACCCCATCTCCCCCGGCGGCAGGCGCGCTCGGCGTGCGGCGCCCAGCGGCGCCTCCCAGTACCACCCGTGGAGCCAGCGCACGACGGCGTTCAGGACCACGGCGGCGCCGAGCACCACGGCCGCCGCCGTCCACAGCGTCACGGCGCAGTCAGCCATCTCGATCGTCGTCCCGGATGGATGGATCACTCGAGAGGAGACGCGGTGGTGGTGGTGGTGGTTGTGATGGAGGAGAGGAGGAATGGCCGGCGGAGGTGAGTGGCCGGCGGTCGGTGTGAGGAATGGAATGGAATGGAACGGATGGATGACATATAAAGGCTCGCAGCAGAAAGGGGCGCGTGATGCTCGCTCGCTCTCGCTCATGCAGCAGCAGCATGACCTGGTGCTAGCTGACAGCAGCAACAACTTTCTAACTTGTCATTATACTATGCCATTTCCTTTCCTCCTCCACATTAATTCACAGTGTTAATGCTCCCAATTTATTAATTTCGAGAATCAACCAGATTTAGTGGCAGGATTTTGGTGCATGCATGTAGAAGGTACTCAAGAGAGTATAAATGCAGTAATTAACTGCACTCGTTTATTTTCTAATAATTAACTGGGAGGAACGAGCACTGCTACTTACAGATTGAGGTTATTGCTGTGAGTAATCCAAAACGAAACAAAAAGAAAAGAAAATTAGCTGTTGTTTTGGATGTGTATGGCGGTGCCGTGTTTGTGTTTCTTGGATGCCTTGCCTTGCCTTGTTGTATTGTTCATGCTTACTCGCGAAGGTAGAAGAAGCTGGCGGTCAGTTACTACTCACCCACTACACTACATTAGAGACGTTCTCACCTCGATGCAATGTGCATTGCATCTGTAGGTAGCTTGCCTGATTCACGCACCAAAGGAGCGTGCCGCATGCATGCATGCTCTGGACCCAGCTGGTGCTGGAACGCGTATGTACTGACTGAGAAGCCGGGCTTCGGAGTCTATAGATGGTCAACGGGCAGTGTCGGGCCGGGCTGGCCCGCGGGCTGGAGGTTTAGACTTGGGCACGGCCAGAACTCAATTTAGGTGTGTCGAGCCGTCAACGGGTCGTGCCGGGTCGGGTCGGGCCGGCCCGCGGGCCGGAGGTCTAGGCCCGACACGGCCCGAACTCAATTTAAGTGTGCCGAGCCGTCAACGGGCCGTGTCGTGTCAGGTCGGCCCGTGATATGTTTTAGTTAAGAAGACACTAAAAACTGCATAAAAAATAATATTTAGATCTAAACGGGCCGTGTTGGACCGGGTCAACTCATCGTGTCGGCCGTATCTGCAAGCCCGTTGGGCCAACCCGCCGTGCCGACCGTGCCAGACCTAAACGGGCCGTGTCTGCAAACCTGACGGGTCGGATATCCAGGCTCGAGCACAATCCGCACCGAGCTTCGGACTGACTCAAGGTCGTACTTTTTGGACCGTGTTTGGCGATCTATTTGGCTCAGCTTATTTGACCACCTATCCTTGAGATTGAAACTGAAGCCTTGAGTTCAGGATTCATGACGACCACGACAAAAGCCAGAAGGGATGATGCTCCGAATCGGGCCGCCTTTACTGGTGGTAAAGATGCACTGGATGGACGATGGACGTGACTGAGGTCCCGGTCGCCTCAACCTCATCCATCCCACGCATGCTGCAGCAGCAACGCCGTATCCGATCCATGTGATGCGTATGCAAGGAGCACCAAATCTTTGCTGCTTTATTCATTTCTAGATAGCTAGCATAGACCAATCAGGATGGGTCTCCAGTGGCGACGGGACACATCACGGACGCGTCGTCGTCATCAAACAAAGGCGCACCATGAATGATGATAAGTAGATGTGTCACCGGCGGCCGGCAGACAGGAACCCTTGCCGACATGGAAAAAAGGCAAAACGCCCATATTACCTGTCGCCAAAATAAACAAAGCTGCAGTCAAAAGGCCTGCACCACGAGTGTCGCCTCTTGCCCGCGCCTAGGCCACGTTTTTGCCGCCGTCTCGCGTCATGCCTCGATCGTCGTCCGTGCCTGTCTCAAGTCGCCGCGATCCCACGCCATTGCCGCCGCGTACGCCCTGCGCCGCGCCACTGTCCAATGCGAGAGGTCGTGCTACCTTCCGTCGCCAGCCCGGCCGCTTCAAACCGTCACCGCCATGTTGCATGGCAGACACGTAATACAAGTTTCCTGTGCAAGAAAAATAAATTTGTAATCAATTATTTGAAGTAAATTTTCGTTTTTATAAAATCGAAAGTTAATGATTTTAGATTTTGATACGAGCCTCGTAGCATGGCGTCTATTTTGATGCCTCATCAGGAAGAGTCCAGAGCTCAACAGTGGTGGACAGACTACGTGTTCCCCAGACGTCGCGCATGCTTTCGTCCACGTGGACAACCGTTAACGCGTGTCACTATTATTCAACGCTCGTCTCACATTATAAAGGGACGCAGCCCACCACGCACTGCCTTGTAGTACGATCCTAAAGCTGCTTAAACACAAGGCGAAGGCCGCAGCGAATTAAGCAGACTCGCTCGACAAAAAAATTTGTAGTAGTACCAAGAGGATGCAGGCCGTGAAGGTGAAGGTTAAGGACACCATGAGCGCGGCGAAGGCCAAGGCCAAGGAGAAGCAGGCGAAGGCGGAGGAGAAGGCTGAGACGGCGACGGCGAGGTCGCATGTCGGCAAGGAGCTGGCGCACGAGCGCGGCAAGGCCAAGGCTGCGGCGGCCAAGATGGACCTGCACCAGGACAAGGCGCTGCACCGCGAGGAGGCCATCCAGCACAAGCTCCACAAGCACGGCGCACTCCAACAAGGCTACGGCCACGGCCACCATGCCGCCGCCGCGCCCGTGCCGCCGGGGACCGCCGTCGTACCACCGCCGGCTGCTTCTTCTGCCGGGCCGCTGCACGCTCCCGTAAACCGATACTAGAAGATGATGATACAGCTGCTGCGCTTGCTGCTTTTTTGTTTCTCTGAGGTGCGGTGAATACTCCCACCGTATATCCCTTCTTAATGTCAGTGCTTGCGCGTAGTGAACTTGTACTACCACTATATCTGCAAACATTAAGCGTGTAATAATAAATCAAGTCGGTGTTTACGCATTCACGCTTGGAGAACTATACTGATCAAGTTGCGGTGTTGGTTTGATACTACTGAAACTACAAGAATTCTAAGAATTCTGACGATTTGTGATGGTCACGGTTGCTGCAAATAAGCAATTTGGGACCGTTTTCTTTATTTACGATGGTTTTGAGACGTCATAAGAGATTTGTTGTGATTCAGTTTATTTACGACAGTTACTATCGCAAATAAGATTATTTGCGACGGTTTGCGACAGCTGTCGCAGACAATAGCTCAGGGCTCAGCTGTTGAGCTTCACACCACTGTTTGCGACGGTTCGTGATGGTTGTCGTAATTAAGAATTTATTTGTGTCGGCTTTTGGCGGCTGTTACAAATAGTGCAGGTCCTATTTGCAACGATCGTTGCAAATAATATAAATTAATTTACGACGGTCAGAAGTTTTATTTGCGCGATCTATGGTTAGAAACACAACAAATATCTAATATATCACATATAACAACAATAACAAATAACATGAATAGAGGCTATCTGCTAGCGTTCATTACTTCCGGAGCTACCACTGCTAGCGTTCACTACTTTCGGAGCTACCAACGTCCTCGTCGTGCGTTAGTCCAAACGTCAATATGGACAGCGATAGAGTTTGAGCATCCCAACACATAGAAGTTGTTTGATATATAGATTACTTTGAAACTTCGTTTTTACTAGAATTACTTAAACAAGGTAGAATTGATCATATTGAACTCACTTTAGATAATTTGAATTAGATTTACTATGTTTAATTATTTAAGACTAAGTAAGACTATAATAACTAAGTTATTTATCTACATTTGATAAATTAAGATTAAGTAAAAACATTTTTGATTATCTGAAAACTCGGTGAAATGTGCACCAACGGCGGTAACTGCACTTCTGGCGGTGGAATTAGTAGCGACAGTGGAGATAGCTTGAGTTGCAACCTCTGTACTTTGTGGTATTGAAAGAAACTCTGTCATTGCAAATATTACGGGTTATTATATATTATTAATAAGAATGCGATGAATTTAAATTACTTTAACTTATCTTCATCGCCTGTCTCTGCATCTTCATCATTTGCTGCATCTGCTCCATACAGGCTCGCTGGTAGAAGATTATGGCCTCCATCACCGTCTTATGTGCCTTCATCGCCGCACTTTGCGCCTCTATCGCTTCTTTATGCGCCTCCATGTCTGACTGGTGCTGCTCGCGGCTCTTCTAGACCTAACGGGCGAGTGTCTTCACCTGCAAGACACGGTAACTCAGGCCCGCTGACAAAGCTTGCATGGAGTTGCCTCTCGTAGGTCTTGCCGCCTTTGAGTCGACAACTCCGTCGAATATGACGAGATTATAAAAAAAGAATCAGTAATACAGAATTGAAATATCTTAAATATTTTAAATTGAAAACGATGAAATGACTTCTGAACTCATCTTATGTGAGCTTTTTCACTTCCGCTTGCATATGCGATTTGAGAATCAATTGGTTCATGTTTCCAATCTAAATATGCGTCGTGTATCCTCCTAGTCTCCTCATTCCTAGCCAGAAAAACAAGAAAACTGTGTAAGTTCAACAATTTATATAGTTATATTTAATACGAATGATTTCTAAACTTACCAACCGCTCGGGTGCGGTCTGACTGCACCCCTAAGGTTGAGAAGTGTTACTGTGACCTCTCTTCCAGATGTTAACAGGGGTCGACGACACTTCCGTCCCGCACTCTTGTCAATACGTGTTACTACGAACAATATATTATAAATATATAAACATAAGAATTTATCTTCCTCTTTTGTAAGAGGATTGAATGTAGCCTAGAGGGGGGAGTGAATAGGCTTTTTGAATTTTTGTTGGACCTGAAACACTTAACAAATAGATCAAATGCAGGGAAACCGGACTAGTCCGGTATGGCGCGGACTAGTCCGGTATACATGGACTAGAAATATCAAGATTGATCGTTAATTTCACTTCTAGTAGCCTATGCAGCGGAAAGCAATTGACAATTTGAATGTATTATAACAATGAAACACTATATTGCAATGATCAACTTTAATTCTAATATTTCAATGTGAGTTACACAAGACTATGCAAACCCTAGAATATGATGAACGATAAAACAAGAACACGTGAGACAAGATTTTATCATGAGGTTCAATTCCACAGAGGAATCTACATCCCCGTTGAGGAGTCTACGGAGGACCGGGTCTTCACTAACCCTTCCCTCGTTGAATCACCACACATGCCAATTCTCAATCACTAATCACACAGGGGTAAATAACTTGTTCAAGGGGCCTTCTCACAAGTTGAGGGCTCCTCAAGAATTACAGCAATGAACACCACCAAACACACTCAAAAGATGTACAATAATCAACGAGAGTGTACGAAAGATCAAACCCAAGAGCTCAAGATCGTGTAGAACAAGTTATCTCCTTTGTCCAATCCCTAATCCTCAAATATTTGATACTTTTAGGTTTAGAATGAGTGGAGAGATGCATTTTTGAGTTCTTGGGAGGTGCGACGGCGCAGGAAGTCGAGAGTATTGATTGTGTGACCGTACACCTCTTTTTATACTAGGGTTTCCAAAAGTTACCGTTAGGGTTTGCGAGGTCCGGACTAGTCCGTGGTGGACACCGGACAAGTCCGGTGTGCGTGTGAGAGAAAATCCTAAGTGTTGATGAATATCAGACTAGTCCATTAAGGTGCGGACTTCCGATCTAGACACAAAAACTTTTCAGACTAGTCCGATTGATATCAGACTTGTTGTGACGCCCGGTTCCGAAAATTGAACCAAGATAACGCATATGTGTGCCGAGGATGTTCAACACACATACACGAGTGATTCACAAATGATAAACAGATAATTACCACAGCTCAAATTATTAAATAAGTACTCTTATTACATAATTCATTAAATCCTCAAATACAATCTCTAATGAATATTAATGATAAGTTCAACTAATGCAGCGGAAATAAACTAATTAAGCAACTAAGCAAACTAAGCAAAAGGGATAGCGCAGCTCCATGCAACACCACAGGCAAAGCTGACGGTAGACACGGCCTAGAACTTCGCATTATCGCCATTAAACTCACAATCCTGACCTGCAACTGTTGGGGGGGATTGCAAGAGTGAGTACATGTCGTACTCAGCAAGTGTGGAAAGTATGACATGTGGCTGATTCAAATGACGACAATAATAATGGTAAAGTGCTGAAAAGTACATAAAAACATTTGAAAAGCAATATGTTATATGTATGTGAAGTAATCCCATCTTAATCATATAACCATCATAATACCAGCCCATAATTCACCATTACCAATAACCATAATCAATGTCATAAACCATAATTCCATCCATAACCATAACCATAATCATAATATCAACCATAACCATTACCAAACCATAATCATCCCAAATCCCAATTTCCAACTCTAATCATGTAGGTCATCCAGGCGCTCATAACCGGGAGCACGGCTATCATGATAGTTTTATTTAACTCTGAAGAGTTTGTACCTCTTTACCCATGTGTTTGTGATTTCATCACCCGTCGGCGACTAAAGAACCTCCCTTATGCCAATTACACTTCCTTTGGTGTTTGACCAAGAGATCACAAAATAGCCTTTACAAAGGGATTACTAGCCTATTTAGACCCCACTGAGGTTTCACCGGTGGCGATGCCTCCAACTGAGCACATCTTCAACCAAGGGCCCCTCTTGAGCCATTCGGATCCCAGGGTAGTCCCACCAATCATCAACAAACCCAATCCGACTACCCCTTCCCCGAGCATCCACAATGGTTCAAACAACACTAGCAAAGTCCTAATTAATCATCTACGCCGCACCCATACTTGGCCTCGTGGTGGCACTGTAGTCCTGACTTATTCTCGCATGAACCGGTCCTTAGATCTAAAGCAAGCAAACCACCATAACATCCAACCCATCCACATACCAGACTTGCTTAGATCACCCATTACGATACCGTATCGACCAGTTCACATTAACCAGAATATCATTAATACATAATTAAATGTGTAGTATTGGTTTTTCCATCCCAATTAATTAAGCGAAGCAAGAAGGTAAAAACCCTTCCCGACTCTCTACCATAAATTCCAGGTGACAAGGGTGGTTTAACAAATCTAGCAAACTTCCTACTATAGGATTCCCATCAAATTGACACAAGCATGCAGTTTTGCAAACAAAACATTTATTTTAAAAATAGGATCAATATGCTTCAAGGACACTTGCCTTGCTCCGACGGATAGGGTTGCTCAAGCGCTTCAAAGTCTTGATTTTGAAAATCCTCGTGCACGATCTCTTGAGCACTTCCCTCTACTCGTGATCACACATACAAGAATATACACACAATTCAATATGATGCACACATAATAATCAACATGCGATGATATGCATGCATGCAAGGTACAATAATTAATTAACTACGGTTGTCTATTAATTAGATGCAACTAGTTCATACGTGTTCATACGGGTTTACAGGGGTTTTAGAGTGGATTAATGCTGCTGAAAATAAAATTATGGTGCAACTAAAATCAATTTATGTCTATTAGATCTAATGCGTCGCTAAAATTCGCATCGGGAACATGGCCTATCGTAGATGCGATGGCTTCGATGATCGCAGGACGAATGCGACGCGTAGACGAAGTGGATGGCGCAGCAGTCCTCTGGCGGCACGACGACGGCGACAATCTCCGGTGGACGGTGGCACCCTCCTTTTTTTCTTCCTCTTCTTTCCCTCTTTTTTTCTTCCTTTTCTTCCCCTGGCGGCGGCTCTGTTCTCTGGAGTTTTTCTTCCTATACCGGCGGCGGCGTTTTCTTCTCTGGGCGGCGGCGGTTTGCTGGATCGGGAAAACCTTGAGACCTACGGTCCTTTTTATAGGCGCGGGACAGGGTGGAGGCCACGCGTCGGGCGCGTCAGCGCCGTGAATCGCGGTCCGGGGCGGCGGCCGGAATCGCGCGCGGTAGGCGCGCGAGTGGGAGGCGGGGCGCGATGCGGGAGCGAGGCGCGGTGCGGGCGGGGCCGGTCGCTACGCGGGAGGCGGCGTGGGAGCGGGACCCAGGCGTGGTAGGCGGCTCGCGCGCGGGAATCGCGCTGGTTCGGCGCGCGGGAGGCGGGATTTGGCGGTAGGCGGGGCCGTGGGAGCGTGCGCGGTACGGGGGGCGGGGCCCAGCGCGGGATCCAGGCGGGAGGCGGGAGCGGGAGGCGGGCGCGTGCGCGGGGGCCAAGGCGGCGGGGTGGCGTGGGGCTGGGCGCCTCGGGCGGCGGGGCGTGGGGCCGGGGCACGCGCGTGCGCGGGGGCGGGAGCCAGCGGCGGGCGGCGCGGCGGGAATCGCGGGGCCGGGCGTGGGGCCGGCTGGCGGCTCGGCCGCCTGGCCAGCAGGCGGTTTTTCCCCTTTTTTTCCTTCTTTCTTTTTTTAGATTTTTATTATTATTATATATTTTATTATTTATATTTTATTTATTTTATTTATCTTATTTATTTTATTTATTATTATATATATATATATATATATTTATTATTATATATAATTTATTTTTATATATTTCTTTTTTATATATTATTATTTTATTACTAATATTTATTCCCTAATACATGTTTTAGGCTATAATTATTAATTTCTATTTCTTCTTTTGCTACATACATTTGTATATATATGCTCCATCTTTTATGTTTTATTATTTTTCTTTTATCCTACTTATGTTTAATGCATGATCATGTATGCAATGCAGGATGCGAAAATTTAGGGTGTTACAATTTTACCCCCCTTAAAGTGAATCTCGCCCTCGAGATTCGATAGCGTGGAGAAAAGGTGAGAGAATTATGCTTTCAGGTCTTCTTCACGTTCCCATGTAGCTTCGGTTTCCGTATGGTGTTTCCATTGCACTTTGCACCAACGGATCCTCTTATTCCTTGTGAATCCAAAACAATGAGGTTGGCGGAGAAGTCTACCCCCCTTATTCTAAGGCTTACTTTTGGACATACTATATTTGTCCTCATCTCTCCTCTAGGAGACTTAACCAATAGAGTAAACTTCATATGAAAGACAGGCAAACTATACTTGGCAACATACTTCGATGCAATGAATGAATGTGATGCTCCAGAATCAAATAACATAGTCGCGGGATTGGAGTTGGCGAGAAACATACCAATGACCACGTCATCCGCTTGTTGAGCATCCTCCGTAGAGACATGGTTCACGTTGCCACAAGCAAAATTCTGCTGTCCACGGCTTCCTTGTGGCTGTCCTCCATTAGGTCTTGGGTTTTGCCTCGGCGCATTGCTTCTTTGACCAAGGCCTGACTTAGGACATTGATGCGCAAAGTGTCCAACTTCTCCACAAGTATAACACTTCTTAACTCCACCAGAATTATTGGGACGAGCTTGGTTTTGAACATTGGCTCCAAGAAAATCAGCACGAGGTGCATAAGGCATTGCTTGCATGATTGGGCGCTGCTGCACAAACTGAGTTGGGTGTGGTGCATAACCAGGGCGCTGAGTAGGAATAGAGGAGCTGTAATGAGGCGCATTGGGTGGTGCAAGGCGAGGGCGCACATTACTTCCTTGTTGCTGTCCTTGATACGACGCCTTCCTCTTGATTTCTTGCTCCATCTCGCGAATCTTGTTCTCAACCACAATTGCTTTGTCCATAAGCTTTTGAAAATTAGCATAATCGCAGTTGAGCAATTTCACTTGGATCTCATTGTTCAAGCCTCTCATGAACAAATATTGCTTCCGGCTGTCCCGACTAGCATCCTCAGGCGCATACCTTGAGAGTTGAGTGAACTTATTGAGATATTCACTCACGCTTGATCTTCCTTACCTTAGATTTTCAAAATCTTGCCTTCTCAGTATCATAACTCCTTCCGGCACATAATGAGAACGGAAACTCACCTTGAATTCCGCCCATATGATCCTCTCTTGATCCTCATGAGCATTGCAATAAGCATCCCACCAATCTGCAGCTGCTCCAACGAGTTGGTGAGAAGCAAATAGGACCTTCTCCCGGTCACTGCATTGGACAATAGCAAGTTTCTTCTCCACGGACTTGAGCCAATCATCAGCATCCATAGGATCAGCAGCTTGAGCAAAGGTTGGCGGCCTAGTCCTCATGAACTCTCCCAATCGGTTATGAGGAGGCGGGGATGGCGGTGGAGGCATGTGGGGCTGATTGTTGATATTGCCAGCCTGCAGCTGTCCCATTTTTTGTATCATGGTCTGCATGAGCTGGTTTTGCATAGCTAATAGCTGCTCAATGTTGATAGCTCCATGAGCAGGTCCTTGTCCAATATTGTTCTGAGGTACTCCATGGTTCTCCTCCTCGTCATTGACATCCCTCTTATTGCGAGTCCTCACCATCTGAAGAAGAGCAATAGGTAAGAATTTAGAAATGTCCCCAACTATATGCATCAAGGGATATGAAGCTAACCAACTAGCTATACTAGCCTAGGTGGACATGGCAATGCTAAAGCATCCCAAAATCCTCTATTAAGCAAACAAGCAAACAATATATATAACAAACAACACTCTAAGCAAAAACACATTGATTCCTGAGTGCTCCTATGTGCTCTAGAGTGTCCATTCTATCTAGGCTGCATCCTACGGTCAACCTGTGGCTCTGATACCAATCTGTGACGCCCGGTTTCGAAAATTGAACCAAGCTAACGCATATGTGTGCCCAGGATGTTCAACACACATACACGAGTGATTCACAAATGATAAACAGATAATTACCACAACTCAAATTATTAAATAAGTACTCTTATTACATAATTCATTAAATCCTCGAATACAATCTCTAATGAATATTAATGATAAGTTCAACTAATGCAGCGGAAATAAACTAATTAAGCAACTAAGCAAACTAAGCAAAAGGGATAGCGCAGCTCCATGCAACACCACAGGCAAAGCTGACGGTAGACACGGCCTAGAACTTCGCATTATCACCATTAAACTCATAATCCTGACCTGCAACTGTTGGGGGGATTGCAAGAGTGAGTACATGTCGTACTCAGCAAGTGTGGAAAGTATGACATGTGGCTGATTCAAATGACGACAATAATAATGGCAAAGTGCTGAAAAGTACATAAAAACATTTGAAAAGCAATATGTTATATGTATGTGAAGTAATCCCATCTTAATCATGTAACCATCATAATACCAGCCCATAATTCACCATTACCAATAACCATAATCAATGTCATAAACCATAATTCCATCCATAACCATAACCATAATCATAATATCAACCATAACCATTACTAAACCATAATCATCCCAAATCCCAATTTCCAACTCTAATCATGTAGGTCATCCAGGCGCTCATAACCGGGAGCACGGCTATCATGATAGTTTTATTTAACTCTGCAGAGTTTGTACCTCTTTACCCACGTGTTTGTGATTTCATCATCCGTCGGCGACTAAAGAACCTCCCTTATGCCAATTACACTTCCTTTGGTGTATGGCCAAGAGATCACAAAATAGCCTTTACAAAGGGATTACTAGCCTATTTAGACTCCACTGAGGTTTCACCGGTGGCGATGCCTCCAACTGAGCACATCTTCAACCAAGGGCCCCCTCTTGAGCCATTCGGATCCCAGGGTAGTCCCACCAATCATCAACAAACCCAATCCGACTACCCCTTCCCCGAGCATCCACAATGGTCCAAACAGCACTAGCAAAGCCCTAATTAATCAGCTACGCCGCACCCATACTTGGCCTCGTGGTGGCACTGTAGTCCTGGCTTATTCTCGCATGAACCGGTCCTTAGATCTAAAGCAAGCAAACCACCATAACATCCAACCCATCCACATACCAGGCTTGCTTAGATCACCCATTACCATACCGTATCGACCAGTTCACATTAACCAGAATATCATTAATACATAATTAAATGTGTAGTGTTGGTTTTTCCATCCCAATTAATTAAGCGAAGCAAGAAGGTAAAAACCCTTCTCGACTCTCTACCATAAATTCCAGGTGACAAGGGTGGTTTAACAAATCTAGCAAACTTCCTACCATAGGATTCCCATCAAATTGACACAAGCATGCAGTTTTGCAAACAAAACATTTATTTTAAAAACAGGATCAATATGCTTCAAGGACACTTGCCTTGCTCCGACAGATGGGGTTGCTCAACCGCTTCAAAGTCTTGATTTTGAAAATCCTCGGGCACGATCTCTTGAGCACTTCCCTCTACTCGTGATCACACATACAAGAATATACACACAATTCAATATGATGCACACATAATAATCAACATGCGATGATATGCATGCATGCAAGGTACAATAATTAATTAACTACAGTTGTCTATTAATTAGATGCAACTAGTTCATACGTGTTCATACGGGTTTACGGGGGTTTTAGAGTGGATTAATGCTGCTAAAAATAAAATTATGGTGCAACTAAAATCAATTTATGTCTATTAGATCTAATGCGTCGCTAAAATTCGCATCGGGAACATGGTCTACCGTAGATGCGATGGCTTCGATGATCGCGGGACGAATGCGACGCGTAGACGAAGTGGATGGCGCAGCAGTCCTCCGGCGGCACGACGACGGCGACGATCTCCGGTGGACGGTGGCACCCTCCTCTTTTTCTTCC
Source organism: Tuctoria greenei (assembly GCA_036927565.1). Lineage (NCBI taxonomy): Eukaryota > Viridiplantae > Streptophyta > Magnoliopsida > Poales > Poaceae > Tuctoria > Tuctoria greenei. The sequence goes on along the minus strand of JAYESD010000009.1, from coordinate 159,643,915 downwards.
TCTTCTTCCCCTCTTTTTTTCTTCCTTTTCTTCTCCTGGCGGCAGCTCTGTTCTCTGGAGTTTTTCTTCCTGTACCGGCGGCGGCGTTTTCTTCTCTGGGCGGCGGCGGTTTGCTGGATCGGGAAAAACCTAGGGACCTACGGTCCTTTTTATAGGCGCGGGACAGGGTGGGGGCCATGCGGTCGGGCGCGTCGGCGCCGGGAATCGCGGTCCGGGGCGGCGGCGGGAATCGCGTGCGGTAGGCGCGCGAGTGGGAGGCGGGGCCCAAGCGGGGCGCGATGCGGGAGCGAGGCGCGGTGCGGGCGGGGCCGGTCGCTGCGCGGGAGGCAGCGTGGGAGCGGGACCCAGGCGTGGCAGGCGGCTCGCGCGCGGGAATCGCGCTGGTTCGGCGCGCGGGAGGCGGGATTTGGCGGCAGGCGGGGCCGTGGGAGCGCGCGCGGTACGGGATGCGGGGCCCAGCGCGGGATCCAGGCGGGAGCGGGAGGCGGGCGCGTGCGCGGGGGCCAAGGCGGCGGGGGTGGCGTGGGGCTGGGCGCCTCGGGCGGCGGGGCGTGGGGCCGGGGCACGCGCGTGCGCGGGGGCGGGAGCCAGCGGCGGGCGGCGCGGCGGGAATCGCGGGGCCGGCTGGCGGCTCGGCCGCCTCGCCAGCAGGCGGTTTTTCCCCTTTTTTCCTTCTTTCTTTTTTTTTAGATTTTTATTATTATAATATATTTTATTATTTATATTTTATTTATTTTATTTGTCTTATTTATTTTATTTATTTTTATATATATATATTTATTATTATATATACTTTATTTATATATATTTCTTTTTTATATATTATTATTTTATTACTGATATTTATTCCCTAATACATGTTTTAGGCTATAATTATTAATTTCTATTTCTTCTTTTGCTACATACATTTGTATATATATGCTCCATCTTTTATGTTTTATTATTTTTCTTTTATCCTACTTATGTTTAATGCATGATCATGTATGCAATGCAGGATGCGAAAATTTAGGGTGTTACACTTGTCCGGTGTGGTGAACACTGTGTAGAGCTGAGGACAAGTCCATGCTTGGAGGGATTTGTACGATTTTAGTCAGAGAGTTTTTGGACTAGTACGGTGGATATCGGACTTGTCCGGTATTGTGAAAAATTGTAGGGCTAAGGACAAGTCTGCACTTGGAGGACTTGTCCGATTTTAGTCAGAGGATTATCGAACTAGTCCGGTTGATATCGGACTTGTCCGGTGTTGTGCAAATGTGAAGTCTTGCGGACTAGTCTGCACTGGGGGGACTTGTCCGTTTTTAGTCACAGAGATATCGGACTAGTCTGGTTGATATCGAACTAGTCCGCACATGTTGATTTTTGTTCGGTGAGTGTAATCTCTTTCACTTGAGCTCTTGGGGTGTGTTTCTCCAACACACTCCTTACACAATAAATATATTTTTTCAAGTCTTGAGCTCTTTTTCTTTTAGATCCTCATTCTCCTTTAATTTTGTGATTTCCTTCTAATCTCTTTAAAACCTGCGCTCATCTCAACAATTTTGTTAGGATCTCGTTTGTTTGTCATTAATCAACCAAAACCCACAAGGTATGACTAGATACACTTTCAATCCCCCCTTTTTGGTGATTGATGACAACCAATTGAGATTACACAAATATGATGAAAAATTCAGATTTTCATAGAGTGTGCACATATGAATTTTGAGAGAAATAGTAAATGTACAAGTAGTACTCATATGTGCACTCTTTATAGTAGGGTGTGAAACTGTGTGTGTAAACAATAGTATTGATGTGAATGAGGTAGAGAGCATAAACATAGCATCATCAAGATTAACAAGTACACATAGCAACTTTAAGGAATAAAGCATAGATCATAGTAAAGCATAGTCATAACTTCATAATACATGACCAAATGCATGGCATAGTTTCTCAAAATATGACTTATTCTCTCAATTTCTCAACCTGACCTATGACCTATGACTCCCCCTCAATCCCTTCTCCTTTGGCATCAAGGCACCAAAAAGAAAGAGAAGAGGGATCTACTCGTCGTTGTCGGCTCACTCCGCGTTGTCAGTCCTTTCATCATCTTCTTTATCAGGCTGAGGAGGAGCAGGAGAGGAACCACTTGTCGTGCCCCTAAGGCCAAAGTAAGCAAGCTTGGAGTTGGTGAGAGATGGAAGCTCTGAGAAATATGATGTAGAGTCCTCTGAAATAACTGGAGACCCAACAGGCTCAATCTTCAGTTTTTAGCAAATAGCTTTGACATTCTTTTTCATGTATCACATATCCTCCTTTCTTGCCTTTTTCATCTTGTGTATCTTCACCTCTGATTTGGTGCAAGAGCCAAAGATAGCATTCAAATATTTCATTATCCCACTAGCGGACCCTTTGCGAGATGGAGGGGCACTAGTGCTAGGGGAAGACCTTGTTTCTTCTTGGGCCCTCCTTGGTTGTTTGTCACTTGAGTTAGAAGAGGGAGCAGCTAGGAGAGTAGCTTTAGGCGGCTTCTGAGGCCTTAGGGTAGTATGTTCCACATCCTTCACAAACTCAATTCCTATGACATTTTCAATCATAAACATCAGGTATGGTGCATAGCCGCAGAATTGGTTTGGAGTGCAATAAATGTTCACCATATTATTACAAAGTAGTTGAACACATCAAACCTCCTCTTTTTTCTTATCATCTTCATCAAGATTCTCAAGTAACCTTGAACGCTACCTGCGTCTCCATCTTTAGGAGTGGTCGTCTTCCGAAGTACTCTATTGAGGACAATGAAGAATGGCTTCATGTTCTTGGTCGATGGGGGATTGTAGCGGAGGCGAGTGTCATAGAGGAAATCCATCTTGTCCTTCTCCAGAGGACTGTCATTGTGAATCACTATCTCATGGTCTCTGCTATCCTCAAGATGTAACAACTTTGAAAAATCAGCATAGGTGATAGAGAATATTGATCCACGAGTCATCCAAGTTACTTTTTCTTCACCTGTTTGGGAAAAGTAGCAGGTGGAGTAGAACTGGGCTATCACTTCATCATTCCAATTATATCTAAAGGATAACATATCCTATAGACCATTCCTCTCCACTGCAGCCACAAGCTCATCAAAGGCATCACAGCTCTTCCCCTCAATATAGCCCCAATCTATCTACTGATTGCGCACAACTGGAGTTTTCATAGTGAGGTAGACGCTGTTGTAGTAATCTGAGTCGAAATCACTCCAAAACCTTGGATCAGCAGCCACCTTCCCACTACTGTAGGCATCCACCTTCCTGCACATCCAAGCGATATCGCTTCCCTTTCCATTGAACTTATATTCTGAGGGATTTCTGTTTCTCTGTCTTGGAGGAGCCATTTTGAGGGGGCCAATCGGACCGGAGGCAGTTCCTTTGCCTTTGCTCTTAGCTTGGCGAGGAGCCGCCGAGCTGGGTCCAACCACATCCTTGCCCTTGGAGGTTGGTTTCTTTGCCGGAATCTTTCACCACACCCGAGGTGGAGTGGGCAAAGAATCAGTAGCCCGATCTTGCCTTTTCTTGATGCGATCCACCATAGCATGGGGCAATGTCTCTCGATCCAATTCGGTCTCAAAGTTGGAGAGATGCTCGTTTGAGTTCGACATTGTCCTGACAAAGAGGAGATATACGACATAGATAAGAATTGGTGTCAAGAGATGGCGATGAGTCAAGGTATGCTAGGGTTTTAATCAGCAACTACGGGACTTGTCCGTTGTTCAGGAGCGGACTAGTCCGGAGTACCGGACTTGTCGCACCGATAACGGACTAGTCTGGTATGCAACTACTCAAACCCTAGCCAAATAAAATTGTGGAGTTTCTCAATGCAAAAGTAAAGTAGTGTAGATGCAATATAAACAAGGAAGCATGTATTTACAATACGAGTCAAGCTATTTGAGCAACATCAAAGAAAATAGAAGAGTCAGGGTTTGGTGAGAAAATTTACCAAATCCTTCGATTCAAGGGGGTTCGGAGTGTTGTTGGATCGGATTAGTCCGGGGTCTTCGATCTCCTTGCAGTGTAGATTGATTCCAGCGGAGATTTGAGGGGATTTGATGGAGGACTCGCAAAATCTCCTTGGGAGCACTTGAGTGAGGAGAGAGAACTTGAGAGAAGATGTGAGGAGGAAGAAGAGGGGTCTGCACTGTCCTAAAGGGTCAAGGACTCGATATATAGGACTAGTCCGTGGTCATACCGGACTAGTCTGTAATGTGCGGACTAGTCCGGGGCAACCACAGACTAGTCCGTGGTCACCTGTACAGAAAAATACAAATCCTTTCGTATATATATCCGAAGGTGCATAATAAAGAAATAGGGGACAAAGACACACAAATATTCTTGATGAATATGATCAGTAAACATACAACAATCAAGTTATCACTATAATTCATCAAGATCTAATAATTAACATAGTTTTTAGGAGAAAACAGGGAAAGATGAGTTTTCAACAAACACAACTTTATTTTGAAGATGACATACAAATATGCAAGATTTCAAGACACGTTCCGAGCATCAAGGATATTTAGTTCATTTCAAAGCTTACAAAAGTCTTTTTCATCAAGTGGCTTGGTGAAGATATAGTCTAGTTGCTTCTTAGTTTTGACATGGGAAATGGCTATGTCTCCTTTAATTGAATGGTCTCTCAAAAAGTGATGTCGGATATCAATGTGTTTGGTTCTAGAGTGTTCAACAGAGTCATGGGCAATTTTAATTGCACTCTCATTATCAAAAAGTAGTGGAATGCGGTTCATATTGTAACCGTAGTCCCTTAGAGTTTGTCGCATCCAAAGGAGTTGTGCACAACAACTCCTGATTGCAACATACTCCGCTTCGGTTGTGGACAAGGCAATAGAATTTTGTTTCTTGGAGGACCACGAAACTAGGGACCTACCCAGGAACTGGCAAGTTCCTGAGGTATTTTTTTGTCTACCTTGCATCTGACCTAATCTACATCGGAGTATCATGGTGAGTAGCATATTCAAGTAGTATATGAATTGATTCAAACCTAGCTAAAGGAGCAAAAGTCTCGTCAAAATCCAAACCTTCGACTTGTGAGTAACCTTTGGCCACAAGTCGTGCCTTTTTCCTTGTCACCACTCCGTGTTCGTCTTGCTTGTTGTGGAAGACCCATTTAGTGCCGACAATGTTGAACTTGGGTCTTTCAACAAGTTCTCATACTTCATTCATCTTGAAGTTGTTCAATTCTTCTTGCATCGCCATCACCCAGTCAGAGTCTTTTAATGCATCTTCAACCCTGTATGGTTCCAAAGAGGATACAAAAGAATAGTATTCACAAAAATTTGCTATACAAGATCGAGTTGTCACTCCCTTTTGGATGTCACCAATTATGTTGTCAACAGGGTGATCTCTTTGTATGTTTTGGTGAACTCTTGGATGTGACACTTGTGGTCTTGAATCCTCATTATCATCATCTTCTTCGTCTCCCCCTGGATAGTTGTCCTCATTGTTGTTTTGATTATCTTGACCTCCTTGAGGTTGATCTTGTGTGGAAGCTCCCCCTTGATAATTTTTCTCCGTTTGTGGTTCATTTTCTTCAATCGGATTTTGAGGTGGTGCTTGTGGTCGAATATCGCCCGGAGCCATTCTTCTCAATGCTTGACATGGATATTCTTCTTAATCTATCACACACTGGTCAACTTGCTCAACTTGAGAGCCATTAGTTCATCGAACACTACATCACGTGCTACTTCAACAAGTCCAAAGGCTTTGTTGAAGACACGATAAGCGTAGAAGTTCAAATCATAGCCAAGTAAGAAACCTTCATCGGACTTTGAAGCGAACTTTGAAGCCCTAGGCTTCTTGTTGAGAATATAGCATTTTGAACCAAAAACTCGAAAGTATGAAATATTTGGTTTGTTACCAATGAGTATTTCATATGATGTTTTCTTGAGTAGATGATGAAGATATACTAGGTTTATGGCGTGACAAGCGGTGTTAACCGCTTCAGCCCAAAACTGGTCCGAAGTCTTGTATTCATCGAGCATTGTCCTCGCCATCTCAATGAGTGTTCGGTTCTTCCTTTCGGCTACTCTGTTTTGTTGAGGAGAATATGATGCTGAAAAATCATGATTTATTCCTTCCTCATCTAGATACTCCTCAACTTGAGTGTTCTTGAATTCTGTCCCATTGTCACTTCGTATGTTCTTGATCTTCAATGAGTGTTCATTTTGAGCTTGCCTGAGAAACTTCTTGAGTGTTTCTTGAGTTTCTGACTTATCACGCAAGAAGAAAACCCACGTGAAGTATGAAAAATCATCAACAATGACTAAACCATATTTATTACCACCGATGCTTATGTAAGCAATTGAACCAAATAGGTCCATGTGAAGGAGCTCGAGCGGTCATGTTATAGTGACATTCTTCGTGGGATGAGTTTCTCCTACTTGCTTCCCGGCTTGGCACGCGCTACAAGGCCTGTCTTTCTCAAAAATGACATACTTTAAACCTCGGATGTGATCGCCTTTTAGAAGTTCTTTTAGATTCCTCATACCAACATGTGCTAGCCGTCTATGCCACCACCAACCCATGTTGGTTTTTGCAATCAAGCATGTGTCAAGTTTGGCTTTATCTTTGTTGAAGTCAACTAGATAAAGTTTTCACTTTAACACACACTTGAATGCAATAGAGTTATCACTCCTTCTAGAGACGGTCACACCCTCATTAGTGAATAAACAATTATAACCTTTGTCACATAATTGAGATATGAACAAGAGGTTATAATCTAAGGATTCAACATGTAAAACATGAGAAAATGTATGCTGTGATGAAATTGCAAATTTACCGGTACCTAGCACCCTTCCTTGACTATTATCACCAAAATAGATGGCTTCGCTTGAGTCTTCGTTTTGTTCATATTCCACGAACATTTTTCTTTCTCCGATCATGTGATTTGTGCATCCACTATCTAGCACTCATTTTGCTCCACCGGATGAATAAGCTCGCAAAAAGAAATTATGCTTTGGTTTTAGGTACCCAAGCTTGCTTGGGTCCTTTGAGGTTAGTCACAAGTGATTTGGGCACCCACACATGATACTTCGTGTTCTCGTGGCGTGGCCCAACATACTTAGCATAAGCTTTACCATAACCATTTTTTCATAAGCACATATGAAGCTCCTAGAAAGAAAGCTCTGGCAGGGAAAGGTTTGGTCATTCGTGATCAAACCGCGGAGCCTCGTGGTCCTTCACAAGGCCCTATTGGTCCACTGGTCATGACTCCTCCTGTGCATGACCCTAACCGACAACCTGAACTGGGAAGCAATGTGTTCAAAGGATAAGGATCTGATAAAGCAAGAAGGCTCAGAATGAAGGATCCCTACAAGTATGAGAAAGCAACAGTAGATCCTCATTTCTGGTGGGACTTCCATTGCGATTATTATCGCCTATTCTACCTATACAAGAAAACTCTAGTGACGGATGCTCAATGGGTAGATTGGGCTCATATGGAAAAGAAGGATCATCAAGCCTTCAATGCAATAATCCAAGTTGTTGAGCACCATGGACTCAAAGAGTTGTTTGAGTCAAGGTACAACTAGAACACAGAAGTGGTGGCCCAATTATACTCCACTTGCTACTTCTCCACATTTGGAGATAGGAAGATTACTTGGTTGACTAATGGAGTCAAATACTCCATGCTCTATGATGAGTTTGCTAGAATTCTTGGACTTGAGGAGTTCTTGAACAATGAGTTGACCATTCACAACCTCAAGGCTCTAGATTTGGGGGCAATGGAATTCATGTACGAGGTTGGCTTCTACAATCCTACAACTACCAAGATTCTTTGCCCCTTCTTTAGCGTGCTCAATCGGATCTTGAGAAAAAATCAAGCACCTAAGGATGGGGACGTAGGCATGATCTAAGGAAACTTATGGTACTTGATGAAGTTGATAGTTGAAGATGAGAAGTTCAATGTCTTTGACTATATCTACAACGACATCTTCAACATATCACACACTCCCAATCGCTCATGTGGATATGCCCCTCTCATAATGTGCTTAATTGAGAAAGTGTCTGGCTTGGAGTTTGTGAAGGATGTCAAGCATAGAGCTCTCCACCCTCAGATTCCTCCTCCCGCGCCAAAGATTGGCGGAGCTTCGAGGAGAGGTACCTCTTTTGTACCTTCTCCTCCTCCAGCTCCCGCCGCCTCTCCTCCTCTGGCGACCTTGCGAGTGCTACACTCAAGTTTCTCAAGTCATTCCTCATGTCATGTCGGAAAGCGGAATTGAAGGCACACAAGACCGCAAAGAAGCACGACAAGTACATTCGCAAGCTTTGCGAGAAGGCGGACATTCCTATGTCACTAGAGGCCTCAGAGGATGAAGACATCACGCCATTTCCAGAACTCTCGAAGGCGGAGAATGCCCTCTTTGGTGGTGGGGGTGGTCCCTCTAGCGCTGCTCCTGCTGCTGAAGAGGTCGTCGATGATGATGATGTTGATAATGACGAAGACGACGACGCTCAAGATGATGAATAAATGGAGAATGACCCAGGCCATGGAGAGGCAAGAGAGAGCGGCGATGAGTAGTTTCAGGCCCTCTATCTTCTCCCTCACTCTTTTTCCTTTTTGGTGTCTTGATGCGAAAGGGGGAGAGATTGAGGGGGAATATTAGATCAATGGACTATGATATTTTGGAAGTCTGGGTTGTAATGTTAAATTTTGCTACTCGTTCTCATTTTGGTTTGTAATGACATTATCACTATGCTATCACTCTATGTTATGTGAATTTTATTGTCTATTTTGTCATGATTGATTCTATTGAAGATCATTATAGTCAAATATATGTGATGATGCTAAATTAAAATTTGAGATGCATACTTCACTCCACTTTTCACATCTCAACACGTGCACCACACGTAGGCACCCCACCACAACGCACAAATGTATAAGACTCCCATAGACTTCATTCTTGTGCATCTAACTTATTGCAAATCATCTATGCACACATTTAGGGGGAGCTTTTTATACACGTGTGTGTTACAAAAATCAGCTCAACTTTATTTTTTATCAAAAACCTCAATGTGTTGTCATCAAATCACCAAAAAGGGATAGATTGAAAGTGTATCTAAGCTAATCCTCGTGGGTTTTGATGATTAATGACAAAACTTAAGGGACTAATGATATTTTCAAGTGTAAGCACAGATGATTGAAATATGAACGACATTGGATGCACTCAAAAAGGAAAAGAGAATAAAATGTGAAGAAATCGAAGAATGGAACTTGAGCTTTTAAATTCTTTGTGTCGAGTTTAGTCACTTAGCTTGAGTGTGTTCAATGAGTCAATGTGTTAGAATATCCTAAGAGCTCATAGTCCAAGTTAGACTAGATTGAGAGATGAGTTGAAGCAGCCCTAATGACAGGGCTGGACTTGTCCGGTCTGGAAGGCCGAACTAGTTCGGCCACATCGGATTGATCCGATGTTAGGCGGACCAAAGCGTTCTGTGTAAGTTCGGACTTGTTCGGTAGGGGAATGACTAGTTCGTGGCGAGTGTGTCTTTGTCCTTTTGGGACTAAGTACTGAAGGATCAAACTAGTCTGTTCTGGGGGGGGGGGGGGACTAGTCCGTTTGGACAGACTAGTCCGCTTTAGTCTGGAAAAGTAGTTCCTGACTGAGTTCAGACTAGTCCGTCTCTTGACAGACTAGTCTGATGTGGACTTGGAGATGGCTGCTGGGACTAAGTCCAAGACGGTTGGACTTGTCCGCCCTCACCGGTCGGACTAGTACGGTGTGCCAGACTTGTCCGTTCTCAACCAGAACAAACTGTCCTGTGTGAGATCGGACTAGTCCATTGTTGGACGGACTAGTCCATGGTTTGGTGACCGTTTGAATTCAAAAGGTGGCGGGGGGCTTTGTGGTTGGTCAAGGATGACATCACTGGTCCCACAGGCCGGACTAGTTCGTGGTCAAAGGTCGGACTAGTCCGCACTTTTCCTTATGGCAACGGCTAATTGTCGGGACCCCTATAAAAGGGGATCCCTCGGCCTCCAAAGGCTCTCTCTCAAACCCTAGCGCCGCCATAGACTTCCTAGAGCCATCCTAGCCCTCTCTCAACCATTCTTGGAGTCCTAAGAGCGATTCCTAAGGATTTGTGAGGAATGGAAGAGGAAAGAAGAGGGTTTGCTTGATCTTGAGCTCTTGGTTTGATTCTCTCAGTTTGACTGATTTATTTGAGTTCGTGTGGGTGTTGATCTTCGATATTTTTGAGTTGTAAACTTGTGGGAGCCTCAGGTTGTGAGTCGCCCCACGGATTTGATGATTACCCTTGTGATTTAGTGGAAGAATAGTCGACCTTCATGGTGTCTAAGTGAGGAAAGGGTTGAGTCGAACCCTACCTTTTGTGGGCATCCTCAATGTGGATGTAGCCTCCTTTGTGGGTTTGAACCACGGGATAAATCCTGCGTCTTGTGTCTTTGATTTGACTTCCTCGTTCTTTGCTAGATCAGGTTAGGGTTTCACGCGTTCTTCATTTCAATCTCGTGATCCGCCTCTATCTAGTTATTATTACTTCGTGCTTACCATCTACTAGATTGCTAGTCTCATATACTTTAGATTTCATCAAGTTAAGTCATTTATATTGCTTAAAAAACTCACCTTTGATCGAATTTGTTATCCTGACTGGACTAGTCCGTCCCCAGGTCGGACTAGTTTGCACTCTGTAATTTGATTAAGTTTTATTGAGTAAAATTTTAGGTTATCCACCTATTCACCCACTCCACCCCCCCCTCTAGGCAACTTTCACCGTTGAAGGTCCACACCTCATAACGTGGCGTGAAACCGTTTCGACATAAGTGAAACGAAAGATCCAATCCGCTCAAAAACTTGGCGTTCCGACATTTCGTACATGCGCACCGCACCTTATCATCCATTGACAACGAAAATGCTTGATCCAAAATTTTATCTAACTTGATGTACCACTCATCCGAGTGACCACCAGCTCTTCTCTTTCAGCGAGTATACATCCAATTGCGATCTTCATCCATGTTTGGCTCTACAGTTTAAAGCTGAAGAAATTATTTTAATGTATGCAGGATTTATCCTGCTTCTCACGAGACACAAAACCTAAATTCGAATAAAATTTCGGCAGCATAACCTCGCTTGTTTTTTACTACACCCCCCAAAATGGTGCAGTTCTTCAAGTTTTGGGGTCAACTGTCCAACAACGACGGAGGAGGCGAGGAAAGAACAAAAGAGGAGGAATGAACGGGATAAAACCACCCATCGGGGCCTGCTATCCACGCGCAAGAGGTTGTCGTAAGTAACGATATCCTGTGGACGAACGACAGTTATCGTCGCCAATTATGGTTATGAGACTTTATTTGCGACGGTTACCATTGCGGTTCGCTTCTATGCTGTCTCGGAGCCGCTGCATATGTCGCTCGCCGGGGCTGCCGCCGCGTCCACCGCTCGCCGGGGGCTGCAACTCTTCAATACGAGAGATGAGGAAAGAACAAGAGATAGAGACAGGGAAGTGGGTACGTTGAGATCCACCATCCATATGTGGGGTGCTTGCCGTCTGCACCGTCGTCGTTCGTCTTCGTGTCCATTTAGACGTATACATTAACTTCCAACTAAATAGGCCTTGTCGGGCCCTAAATGGGTTATGTCGGGTCAAGCCTACCCGAATCCTATTTTTGTACATAGTAACACTAAGCAGTTCAATTAAACGTGAACAATTTCAAAACATAACAATTATTAAATTTTAATTTATCAATTAATAAACATAAATCTAAACATAAACAATTTTATTATAAACATAGACATAATTAAGCATTGACCTAAATATAAGCAATTAAATATAAAAGTTTATTAAAGTAGGCAATTGCATGTAAGTATTAACATGTAACTATGTTAACAATTAACATTTGAGATCTAATTCTATAATCAACAATTCAATAAACATGTAATTAACATAATTAAAATTTGTATTGCATAATTCAAAATTGAATTGCATAATCCATGGAGGGAAGAGAGGGGTGGGGGTCGTCCATGGAGGGAGGGGGAGGGGCGGCCATGGAGAGGGAAGGGGGTTTGGCTATGGAGGGAGGGGGAGGGGGGAAGGCCATGGAGGGATGGGGAGGGGGGAGGCCATGGAGGGGAGGGGGGCAACCATGCATGGAGGGAGGGGGAGGGGAGGAAGGGGGCGGCCATGGAGGGGGGAGGGGGTTGGCTATGGAGAGAGGGTGAGGGGGGAGGGAGGGGCAGCCATGGAGGGGGGAGGGGAGAGGGGGTCGACTATGGAGGGAGGGGGAGGGGGCGGCCACGGAGAGGGAGGGGAGGGGAAGAACTTACAGAGGCGGCGATGTTGGGCGGCGGGGGCAGCGGCGACGGGCGCGTGGCAGCGGCGACGGGCGCGTGGCAGCAGCGGCGACGGCGGCGGCGGCGGGCGTCGGTATTGTGAGAGTGAGTGTGTGTGAGTCAGGCCGACGGGGCCGGGTATATCTTATTAATTTGCGACGGCTAACTTAATTGTGACGGTCCTAAGGTTAGCTGTCCCAATGTATATTATTTGTGATGGTTTTTTCTGGTCGTCGCAAATAGTCATTCATTTGCGACGGCTCTAGGGTTGGTCGTCGTAAATAAATTACTATTTGTGAGGGCTTCGATTACGATCTCGCAAATAGAACTCTAATTGCGACGGCTTCCTATTTTGCGACGGTTAGAGACGGGTTGTCACAATTTAAGTTATTTGTGATGGCAGGTTGTCGCAAATTACTTTGACCGTCGTAAATGATCGTATTTCTTATAATGTCTTCTTACTGGCAGAATTCATCTCATGCATACTGCTCTCGAGAGGTTCGGCACATCGCGAAACGCAGTTTCGCTACGCCTTCTCATCAGTGGCGAGGGTACAACGAATACACTGGCGGTGTACAACTTCAACATAGTATAGAAAATGCCTCATTTAATTTAAGTGCTACGGTGCATAATCTTGAGTTCAAAGGGTGCATATATGGTGAAAACTACAGTAGTCAATTATTTTAAATAAAACTTCGGTTTTATTAATCTTTTCTTTTGTACAAAAAAAGTTTGCACATTTTTATTTACTCCAGAAGGCTTGATTTTGCACAATCGGCACTAAAAAATGGTGCATGTTTTTTGGTCTGAACTACATAGGATTAAAAATGGTGTTTTTGAGCAAAGGAATGCAACATAAGGCCCAGTTCCGTCCAACTTATTAAAGAAAGGGCCAAGCCATGGCCCATATTACAGGAAGCCAACGACCTCCCTCGTTCTGGCCCGCGAGTCCGCGACTGGGTTATTTCAGCCCACTCACGCAGAGACGTGATCTTGGTATCGAGACAAGACGAGCTCAACTTGGCATATGGGCCGTCCTCTCTCCCGCCAGTTGTTGTCGAGTACACCCCACGTTACCGGGCATCATCGCCGTCATTCTCATTCATGAATTCTACTCCTTCGGTCGAAAGCTTTCGTTTTATAGTTCAAAAAAAAATACAAAACGACAAACTTTCGAAGACGGAAAAAGTACAAGTCAGTGTCTTGTGTCCACTGTATGCTGCACCACTGTGGTAGCTCATCCCTGCCGTATCTTGTTCTAATTACCGTGGGATAATAATATATAAGTGACACAGTGATGCCAAGTAACATTATTAGCCTTTTCTACCAACAGCGACGAACAAATCAGGCCACCTATACACGCACATATATGCTCACAACTGAATAATCACTGCTGTAAGCTGGGAAACGGCCTCATTACCAACAAAATAGAAGCTGGTAGCTAAAGCGACATGCGTATGCTTTATTTTTCATGAGGACGCGCGAGATGGCCCTCTCTTTTGAATTGTCATACTAGTCCGGTGGACGACAGGCATCGTCAATCAGCATCGCCCTTTACATTGTATCGTGGCTGTTCTTGATGTCTGTACACTCAACTGATTTGTAAGTACATAGCCAGAGCCCTATGCAACGCAATTAAGCAACAATTTGCCGACAAGCAACAGCGGGGTCAACAGTCTTGGCGCTGTCACTTTTCATCCGATCGAGACCGCCGTAGTGACGACGGTACATGTATATGCTTCTTCGTCGATACAGTAGTATGCGTTAACCATTTCGGTTTGTTGCCCTCATGTGTATATATGCACGCACCCGACGACGACGTCTTAGTCTGTTCGGTGAATTTTCTGATGGACCGTAAACACCTTTTTGAACAGGGTTATCAGAGAAAGAGTTTGGTTTACTGTGCGCTACCTATCGTCTATGCATGGTCGACCATTCCATGCATGCATTGAACCAGCAGCAGCGAGAGGTCCGGGAAACTTTACTGTGTTTTACCACGTACGGTACGCATGTGTAAAGGATTCAGACACCTTTTCATTCATTTTGACCAAGGTGATGATGATCGATGCCTAGCTAGCTAGATAGATATATCTGTAAAGATACGAGATCATCCATCGATCGTCAGTCATCCTGTCTGTAATACGTACTACGTGTATTTACCTAATCCATGTTTACCCCCCGTGTGGGACTGAAACACCTTTTCGTTTTTCGTTTTATCTGCTAGCTAGCTGCTAATGACATGGATTCGAAAGTAATGCCTCTTTATTTTAGTAGTATTACCTTTGATTGTTTTGCAGCACCTAGTAGCTGTAATTAACAAGCCACGTGCACGCTTCTCTATCTAACTGCTCTTAATCATTCTGACGGAAATGATGAGAGAGGGTATCTGACAATCCGTCGTCAATTGTTTCCTCTTCGAAAGACGATATATCGATGATTAAAATACCGGAAAATAATAATCTGATTGTCTTGTTTGACAAACTGGCATGCATGACTTATTGAGGTTAATAACTGGCTAAGTTATCTAGCTTTCCCTGTGGAAAGACTACTGTAAAATATGGCCACGCACGGTAAGATACTCTGATGGGATGGGAGATCAAGAAGAAAGAGCATTGTTGTTTCCAATAATGCATGTGTCATGGTATATTTGTTTTCTTGATTGATGATGCAACAAGGTTGAGAGAGAGTGAGAGAAGAAGGCTAGCTTTAGGTTGGAACACTGCGGCTTTATTCTTGCAGAGTAGGTATGCGGTTGTTCCTTTCTAGGTCCATGGTTTACCTACTGAATATTTTGCCATCGCTTGTGGGGCAACCCCGGCTTTTTATTTGCATTAATATTGGCTCCCCTGACCACGAATTCTTCTGCCACTACTCTGTTATCCTCCTCTCCAGCACTCGTAAGCATTACATTTTTCAACGTTAATCCTATAGCTTGCTTGTCTCCTGGATGCATGCTGGTGCTGTGGAAAGAACAGAACGGAATGCTTGCTAGAATTTTTCAAGGCCGGGAAAGGACAGTGAGCCAGCTTGTTGGTCAGGTGGTCCTCTGGACAAGGGCAGGAGCAAAGCACCCAGCCTTGTGTTCAATATGCCACCTAGCAAAGTGTTTTGTTTTTCATTTTAATTGTTTCTGACTTCAAGGGCCAGGTGCAATATATCACTCACTCAAGCGAAGATCAACCTCAGTGATGTAGTAATTTTAGGTGTTAATTCATATTGCAGTGTAAGGTGAACATGGTGATGTATTAGTTTGCGGTGACGGAGTGTGAATTGTAAAACCGGCCCCCGAGATATATATATAGCTTCATGGAAGAACCTGCAGGGAATAATTCCAACATGGTGCATTTTCAGGCTAAACGGTTTGTTTGTGACACTGTTAATATGGCCATATGCTTATGGACAATTTTCCGTTATCTGAAAAAGAATATTCTATGGACAAGCATATATACGTTAGATTGTGATAAAGCAGAACAGCGATTGATATATCCACGTTAACCTGCTAAGAATAGACAAGAAGAGAATCAAGTCATCTGCTTATTAGAGGATCGTCTGCTAAACTTGTCAGTCAAAGCAGGATGTCGTAAAAATAGTTAACAATTGCGTGCGTAACTAATCATCTGTCTGAAACGGAAGTTGGACACAATCCGCAATGACAGATGAAAATCCATTACTTTTTGGAATGCAAGTCTCACTTCGATGGATGGATGGATTAGTTCGACGTCAAAGCAAATTTTAATCTTGCAATGTTGGTTCGCCCATGTCACAGGGGGTGGTGATCGGTTTCGAAATACAGGTGGCGGTGAGCAGTTTCCTTGAGAGTAGGAACCGGGCCCGGCCGGCTCACCTTTTCCCATTTCAAAAGGTTGCAGAATTTCAGGAATTCGATTCTCAGTTTGACACATTGGAATCAAATATTGTCGAATTGACCATGCAGCAATGCAGTCATCATATCATATGCATTTTGTTGTACTCCCTCCTTTCTCAAAAGATTGTCACCTTTAGTTCAAAAAATGAACTAAAAGTGACAATCTTTTGAGAAAGGAGGGAGTATCATCTCTTTTCGCCGGGTAGGTAAGTCTGTGGATGTCACCGCACGTATTATACCTGCTGTGGACAGGATTGCATAGGTGGCCAGGAATTCGTGGGATTCAGCAGGTCTCCTTCCTGCAGCCGCGCCTCGTTTCAGGTCGTACAAACACAGAGTTAGTGTATTGTCACCTGCATCCATCTGATTGCGGCCAACTGCACCATTATATCCTGGCCGGCATGTCAGGTTGCTCCATCTGGATGCTGTGATCGTGGACTGCTCTACGTCTGAAGCAACAGCACCTTCTAATCGGCCTGTACTACACATTGTATCTGTAATCGATGCGTCTCCAATCTGCTTTAACCATATTTTGTGAAATAAACAGGGACAGTGGTTAAGAGTCATTTCTCTCCCCTACAAATTCATGGCCTTCAGGCAGGGAAAAGCTGTTGCATCTTATCCATCATCCTTACAAAAGTCGATCTGATCTGCAGCAGGTAGAGGCTCAGGTCAAGAGACGATGTATGAGGCCACAACATATGAGAAATCACTGTACACTAGCTTCCTGAAACAGCCAAACATCCGACGCAACCTGAGCCGTTCAACAGCTAACCGTACTGTACGTCGTCTCAGTCCGTTTGTCCCTCATTTGCCACACCATGAACGTGTCATAATCCGACATGATTATTAAAATCCACCTTGCTTGACACGTCCCGAACATTTGAAGAATAACACTGATTGAATTTACAACATACCGTTACCTATCGAAACACCGATCGCAAGTACAATTTATGCCCTAGCTGGATCTCTTTCTTAATAAAGCCATCGCTAATGACAAACCAACATGTACCAAATCAAATGGTCACAATCAACTAGATTCCCTTGAAAAAAAACAAGAAGGATTATTGGAGTTCAAACCTGGGTGGGTATAGGTTTAACTCTGGTCACTTTGTCAATTCCAAAGCTTGCAAGCTTCAATTGCTGATAAAACGGATAGCATAAGCACACAGAGGATTGGTGCTGCTGAAGGATGGATGGATGGATGCCAAGATATAGGTCCAGATCAAATGCAAGCTATAGAGTGGCATGGCATGGCATGCAGTCAATGGCTTGCAGCGTCGGAAAATGAGGCCAGCCTACCTACTGGCTAACTAATTGTATGACTTCTGTTCTAGTGGCAGAGAAAGAATATATTTTTAACTTATTTGAAGAACTGGAGACATCACAATTAGTTTTCCTTTTAACTAAAAGCAAGTACGCTCGAGAGTGGCTAATGATATTTCCACGTCCGGCCGTTCCAAAGCTAAGGCGGAATCTTGATCGCAAGAAAACATGGACAAGCAAACAAGGCATGTCGTCAAAGCAGCAGTCCAAGCACATCGGAGACATGGATTTCTTATCTGCTTCTGCGTGATCAAATAGTGACAACCGTATACTGAAGATAAAATTCGTTAAATTATCTCTATCATGAATTTCAACAAGATATGCATGTGTGTTGCTTTCAAAAAATTTCCAAGATATGTGGATCAAAAAATTTAGTCTGATATATACTCTGATATATGATCAAAAATAAAGATGCTTGGGTGGGCACTACAGATCAAGCTAATTAGTTTTACATTCAGCTGCTTTTTGACCGGTCTCAGTAACAACTAACAAGACGAACATACATGTCATTTGGACTTTTGGAGTTGGACAAGATTATTTTAATTTAAGGCACAAGGTAACCTTCTCACGAAGTTCCTCCAATTTCACAAGCTACCCATCCTTCTCCAACTCCACCTAACAATTATTTTAATATTATACCGTTTGCATGTCATTGTATGCATCTATCTACCTGCCTTGGTCACTGATGTCTACCGGTCAGTTCTCCTCGACAAGTAACCTCGTTCTGAAAAGACCCGACAAGGCTATAGCTCGAGGAAGTAGTGTTATCTGCTCGTCGTAGGCCATGCAGTATTCTGATGCTTCTCTATTATTTGCTCTAACGTTTACCTTCCACACATATGTCTATATATACTCCCTCCATCCCTAAAAGGATGTCGTTTTTAATACTAAATTTAGTGTTAAAAACGACATCCTTTTAGGGATGGAGGGAGTACCTGATTAGGTGACGATCACTGTGTGATGATTTGTAATGACATATACTAAAACATACATGATATATAATTTATCTTAGTTTGTCAATTTTTTTTGTAACTATTTTTAGTATTTGATTTAAATGTTAAGGTCGGTTCGAGTGATGCCTGACAATAACATATTGAGTGACGCCACCTGTTTATCGTTGCTGACGATATGAATTTGGCTTCATCACACAAGTAACACTAATGTAAATCGCGTGTCAACAGCAAGTACATATGAATAGTCACACTTGGGTGTGGAAAAGGAAAACTGTTTTGACTTATTGCACGAGCTATCATTACATACATATCTGATGCATGCTCTTGTAGAAGGAATAAAAAAGGGAAACAAAACTAAAGAACGAATCCAAAACTCTGAAAGTGAGTATACATATATGTATCGTCCTTATTCTACTGTTACTTTCTTTGTACACTGCTGAAATAATTAGTGGACCAAACCACCTTTTGTCATATTGGTAAACAAATCTCACGTCTTTGAAGAAGATTTGTGCAACCAATCCAAAGAAACGTCTGT
This sequence comes from Tuctoria greenei, assembly GCA_036927565.1. Taxonomy (NCBI): domain Eukaryota; kingdom Viridiplantae; phylum Streptophyta; class Magnoliopsida; order Poales; family Poaceae; genus Tuctoria; species Tuctoria greenei. Next base: position 159,624,923 of record JAYESD010000009.1, on the reverse strand, counting down.
CTCTTTTCAATCTTCATTCCTACTACGATATATGTTTGTCCCTGCTTGTCTCATCGTCTCACATCTCATTTTGGTTGAACCATGACATTTGCCTGCTGCATGAACCGAGAAAAAATCCATGGAAATGGTCAGTGATATGCAAATAACCACAATAATTAATTTTCTAGTGAACAAAAAACTAATTAACCGTATCTACTTATAATAAGGAATTACAGCGTGTCAGTAATACGAGAAGTAGATGGGAGGGAGGGCTACTCACTCTAGCAAGTCCTTCCAACTGTTGTTGCTGAGGTCATCCAGGTTCAGGTTCTGCAGCCCCTCGAACGGGCTCGACGCCGGTGTCTCCTCACACGGCGCAGCACCGCTGCCGCTGCAGCCACCGGCATTATTACATTCCTCCGCCGCCGCTACCGACGAGGGTGGCGCCACCGCTGCCGTCATGCTGCTTCCGCTCGCGCCGCTCTGTCCGAGCTCCGTCGAGCTCAGCCCGTCCCCGGCGTGCGCGCTCGTCCCGAAACCGTTGAGTAGCCCCGCGGCAAAGGAGCTCGTCCCCGGCAACAAGGACGGGACGTTGGTCAACGCCGGCAGGTTCAGAAGGGCGTCGTATTGCATCCTGCTGCTTCCCTGGTGGTGGTCGACGCCGCCAACGGTCGTCTGGCTGAGTCCTCCGCCGGTGGCGGCGAGGAGGGCCACGAGGTCAACGCTGGTGGGCGCGGCGGCGGTGGTGATGGCTTGGACGAGGCACTGGAGGAGCTGGAATTTGGCGGCGTCGGCCTGGAGCTTTAGTGCGTTGATGTCCCAGTTGGCGCCGGCAGCGAGGCTGCCCCCGAGGTTGGCGGCTTCGGCCTGGAGCTTGAGAGCGTTGATGTCCCAGTTGACGCCGGCGAGGCTGCCCCCGAGGTTGGAGACGGCTTGGAGGCTGGGAAGGGCGGCGAGGAGGTTGAGGTCGGTGCGCGGGCGGTGCGTGACCGGGTCTATGCCCATGTTGAGGAGCTTCTTGCGCAGGTGCGTGTTCCAGTAGTTCTTGATCTCGTTGTCCGTCCTCCCCGGCAGCTTCGTCGCTATAGACGACCACTTATTGCCGAGGATGGAGTGCAGGTGGATGATGAGCTTCTCCTCGTCGTCGGTGAAGCTGCCGCGCTTGATGTCGGGCCGGAGGTAGTTGGTCCAGCGGAGGCGGCAGCTCTTGCCGCAGCGGTTGAGCCCGGCGAGCTTGGGGAGGCGGCGCCAGCTGCCGTGGCCGTTCTTGTCGATGTAGTCCATCAGGAGCTTGTCCTCCTCCGGCGTCCATGGGCCCTTCTTGACGCCGGCCTCCTGGTCGCAGCACGGTGACCTCCCCATTACTTCTGCTTCTTTCTTGCTAGCTGGAACAGATGGACCTGCAACCATGCTATACTATCTTAGTACAGGAAGCCATGCATGGTATAACCCGTATAGCTAGCCAGCTTCTCTTGCACGGACGTATGTTACCTCGAGGTCTGTGTCTATGCGCGTGTGAGGTAACGGAGCCGATGATGACTGATGAGAAGCTGATAGCTGTACTGGAAGCGAGAGAGGAAGGAGAGATGGAGTTTTTTAGAGATTGGCCGCGGCATTAGTTGGGTGGACAGGAGGGGGTTTTATAGAGGTTTCGGTGGTGAGGAGATGATCGATGCATGGCGGCATACAAGCCACAAGGTTGGCTGCCCGTGGCAGGCCAAAAGCAAGAAGCAAAATCTCTCTCTCTCTTTCTCTCTCCTTGGCTATCAACGACGACGTCTAGTACTTATTAAACCCTGATGTCAGGCAACGCTGCACTTGCTGATTATTTCGGGATTTCTTTATGGCCGGGCTTTCTTCACCATGTTGTTTAGTAACGACATATATGCTACTGTGTTTCCTTGTGTTTGTTTATAGTCCGTATTTTTTTTCATATATATTGCCTAACCGCTAACAATGCATTTGTTGTGTTGTACGCCATAATATATTACTAGTACATACACGCAATATATAGCCTGCCGTTAATATTATTTGCCTATGTATCTATCTCTCTCAAAATCGAACGAATCAAAGCTCCCAATGAACAGTCCTTCCTACAGCGCTACCTAGCTGCTACGTACCTGTGCTGCACCCATCTGTCTATACGTATATGCTCCCGTGCATGCAACGCGCTTAAAGCCAGCAGCCATGTACGTATACACACAGGTGTACGTATACTGTACGCGTACGACTGGAGCGTATGGTTGACATACATGTCCCGACATCCCAAATTATGTTTTGGAGGGCACGTGTGCAGAGGTAGAGGAGGATTAGGTTCGCGGGAACCTACACGTGTGACGCGTCCTCCCACGTGTCGGCTCAAGAGGGACACGCAACTTAAGTTCGGTAATCGTCTAGGCCAACATGACACACAATAACACCAGGGTCCAGTCCAGGGCGCCCACACAATACAGGTTAGTTAGGAGGGGGTTTGGAGGCTACACGGGCCCACCTTCAGCTATCCATGGGGCCTGCACGAGATTGTAGTCTGCTCTCACCCCCATTGGATTGGGCCAATTGGCCCTTGCCGCCAAGAAACGAGCTGACGAACCAAACCAAACTATTTTTTTCCTAAACAAAAAAAACATTGATAACGCGTACTTGTCCGTCTGACTCGTGCGTGTGCATGCAAGGGGGAGTGAACATTCTAGCTATAGTCCTGTTTAACCCGCACAGCACATGTCAATTTGACTTTCAGAGTAATAATTTACCCGAATAAATAAATGTTTGTGGTTTGTATATGTTGTGAAGAATCAAAAGTACAGTGTTATATGACTCGTCCGAATAAATTGAGTGCTGTGTATGGGAAAGTAAAGCGCAGCCGCCAGCTAGTTTTGAGAAGTAGCACAAAGGAGATTGGGATAGCGCAATAAATTTGTGTATACATACACTGAATTTGAATTACTATATTTAATGAATTTATATAGCTCACACAGGAAGCTTCCTGTCTACCTATTACTCCCTCCATTCTAAAAAGCTAGTCGTTTTGTAGTTTTAAAATGAACTACAAAGTAACAAGCTTTTTGGGATGGAGGGAGTAGTTTGATAGTCCCATCCTTTTGACTAGCTAGCTAGTAGTGGTATACCAGCACAGTTCAATTAATACACTACATAAATCAAACAATTAACGAGGGTGAACAACCGTCGTAAATAAACGTATAACCAACATAAATAAGCTATTTACGACCATTCCCAATTGTCATTAAATAAACCTCATAAATATTTTTTTTACAACAGTAACTGGCGTAAATATATTTATTTACGAGGGCGGCTTCGAGCCCTCGTAAATAATTTCCTCTGCCAGATGGCAGGGTGGGAAACTTATTTATGACGGTGGTCTTAGCCGTCGTAAATACTGTTGAGTTATTTATGACGGTTACAATCAACAATCGTAAATATTATATGTTTATTTACGACAGTCATGTTCCAGAAACCGTTGACCGCTGTAAATAAGTTTTGCAATTTAAAAAAAAAAACAGAAAGCTCTACCCTGACTTCGAGGCCGGCCCTAGCTCGATGGCTAGCTCACACATGCATTCAAATATATCACAAGAACTCAAATACGATCACAATGAACATAAGTATGTCACAAGTCGAATAACAAGCATTCACATGCACCAAACTACACACTACCCCGTCCGCTAGCTAGTTCCGGAACCCGGGAACTCGTCATGGAGTCGTCCTTGCGCTCCCGGTACGTTCGATGATGGAGTGCGAGCCTCTGTCCCCGATTCCTGTCATGAACAAGTATAGTTAGTTCAGATATTAGTTGAATTAAGCCAGTTGAACTAGTTTTGATAGATTTGAGCAAGTTTAGCTAGAATTTGAGCAAGTTTAAGCTAGAATTGAGCAACTTTAGCTAAGTAAAGTTGGATTTGAACAAGTTTAACTAAGTTTAGTTATATTTCAACAAGTTTAGCTAGACATGAGCAAGTTTAACTAGATTTGAGAAAGTTTAACTAAGGGTACGTAGAATTGAGGATGTTAGAATTGAGCAACTTCAACTAGATTTGAACTAATTAAATTAGGGTTGGTTAATTTGTACCTGAGCTCCTGCAATAGGTTGTTGTGGCGGCTCTTGCTCAACCACCCGTGGCTCCCATCCTTTTGACTTGCTAGCTAGTAGTGGCATATCAGCACAGTTCAGTATATAATATGTATATCTCCCTGAAAAGTTATTTGATAGAAAAGGATGTGTACGTATGTAGTTTTGGAAATTTATTTAAGTTCTAAGCAGAGGGACAATCATCGGACTGGCATGTGGCATTTCGAAGCAACGCAAAAAACGCAGTGGAATTTCAGATAGATTTTCTGTTTGGACAAAGAACTCGATGGTCTCAACTGAACTGGTTCCGATACCACAACAAAAATCTGAAATTGACATCTTGTACTGCCTTAGGCTTATTAATGGAACGATCCTTTTCAGCTCATCATTAAAATGAGTAGTATAACAGGAGGAACTTTCGAAAAAAAATGAGTACAACAGGAGGTAACGGTTTGCAAATGTGACAGAATAACTTTTCAATTATGTTATTTTGTACACCATTGATTGCACGTTCTTCTCTGCTCTATCATTGGCAATTACTTTTTTTTTTTGAAAAACCTATCATTGGCAATTACAATTCCGGCCGATAGTCAGTTTTCCGATCCAGAAAAAGTCGTTGCTGGATTTGATAGTAAATTTAGGATAACATATTTCCAGTGGGGCTGCTAACTGTACCATATGAATCTTATATATGAAAACTTTTATTTTCTTCAGTTGCAACAGTTAGGAGGCGCAAGGCTTCATCTTGCAAGCCTAATTATATTATTATAACAACTGCTCTTGATGTGAAGAATTTTATAAGAAGATCGACAGGAAGATTTCAAAGAGTTAATTCTGCCAATGGAAACAATGCAAGAACATTCCTTGGGCATACTATAATCGATATAATGAGACTTCGCCCATATGTATATTTTCCATATGGTTAGTATGACTGCAATATGAACATATTGAACTGTGTGGCAGTTATTAGAAGACAGAGATGTGTGGCAGTTATCAGCAAACATAGAATGTCATAAACAAATTAATGGAGCAAATTTCTAATGATCCAACTGTCCACCACATGTCACCACCGAGAGGCAAGTTGTAGTGTTACAACTTGCCGTTTCTCCTGTCAAGGTTTCGGCGTGTAGATCTTTCACGTGTACCGCCATGCATATGGGCCGTGTTAACAATTTCAATTAGAGGGTACTTAATATGATCACGATCTGGGCATTGTTCGATTCGGTTTTTTATTTGATGCAGGACAGTTTGAATAAAAATGGTAATGCGTTCAACCGGACGTTACCTATCCTAATGCAGACGTGTATCATTAGAAAGCCGTTAAATGGATATCAGAGCGAGTCAAAACACAAAACCGTTTGAGACTGGATTCGCTGCTCTGGTCCTTGCTTGATCTCTTCTTGGTGCTGATATCATCATCAGTTAGATATGATATGATGAACATATTGCTTGTTACTACCATATGATGAACATATATATTGCTTGTTAAATTAGGTAGTTAGGAGATACCGGCCTCAGTCGCGTGGGTGCATGTATCAGATGACTTCACCTTGCTGAAACCGGGGGCGTGAATATACGTACGTATCCGGTCGCAGCTTTGTCCAAGCATGTGCATGCGATGCTAAGACGTATAGGGTGTAATTAAGCTATCAGAAAATCCCACCAAAGTACGACGCGACGTATGATTTGTGTGCGAGGTTCTAATTTTCATTGCTAATTTGACATCATCGTCATATAGAAATGTGTACTCTGCTAACTCGGTTAATTTAAAGTTTTAACTGTCTTTGAATGAGTGATACAACTTCAGTGCAGTGAAACCTCTTTATCCTTTTTATATGCGCCCCAAGTCAATCTTCTTGTGGATCGAGGTCTCAGAGCATGTCTGCACTATTTGTCAACAACAGTTGCCCAGAAAGAATTGAATCCACTGTAAAGATACTGCTTGAATCATGAACCTCTGCCTGTGTCGCAGCCTGAAAACAAGCACAAGTCATCCACTACGTAAGAAAGACTCATACGAGACGGGCCCGAACGAAGAAGGGGATGAACAAACTGTGCGTCTCCGTCGCCGCGTCTCCGTCGCCGCGTCTCGCATTACGTTGGCATTAGAGATAGGCTTCAAAGCGCGTCGCCGATCAAACTAGGTGTGAGACACACTCAAAAGAAGTGTGTTTCCTTTCTTTTTATCATAACTGACGATCTTTATGATGTCATTGGAAACATCGTTGGCGCGTGTCGTCCACCAGCTTACAAGCGTGACAGACCTTACAAAGCACGTCACAAATATATTGACTAATCTGAGACGCTCTGTTATGTATCGCGTCACAGATTTATTAACTTATGTGAGACGGGCTTTATAAAAGTTTGTCTCTTTTATTTAGGTTATCTGAGACGCTATCTGCTACAGCTCGTCGCGGATTGTTTACAGGCACTATTATTAGGAGCTAGTCAGGATTTGGCAGCCGTATTACTAGTGTCAGCAACATACTTTTCATGAACATATGCATAAACAAAATTATCACACGTTAAATTATAATGACCAATCAAATATTATCAAACTGTCAATCGTGGTTATCAAGTATACTAATTACACAACATCTAACAACATCCAGGACATTCTAGCGTGTCCAATAGGCAACTGTGAGCAATGCCTTATATGATCGTCGCTCAGCTTTTCGAGGTGGAAGAAAAGATCTTTGGCGTAAATCGGAGAAGAGTCAACTAAAGGCGCGTCTTGCATTAATTTGTGGTCGAACGGGCATGCCGTTTGTCAAAGATGCACCATGGTGTGCTTGAGCCAGGAACATATTTGGCATTCGGGCATGTCTAACTGTTAACTGTGCGCAATGACTTTTACAATCGTTGCAACATGCTGAGCTTTACGAGGTGGGACAAAAACGGAACAAATCGGAGACGAGCCCGTGTAAGGCCCGTATCCCTTTTGTTGAATATCATGTATCTGAGACGCGCCTTTCTAAAGTTTGTCTCTCATGCTCTCTCCACATTGCCACTCGCACGAAATCGTGAATCGTTGCAGGGATAAACAAACACAATAACATTGCAATTCACGGATTAATTGGAATTCAGGGATAAACATACGCAATGACATTGCAATTCAGAGATAATTTGTAACTCAATGAATTTTATAGTTCATACATCGTGTGCCCTCTAAACTAATTTTGAATCTAAAGTTATTCCTAAAGCTCCCATCAATCAATCTAAATTGTATCGTCCAGCTTGCTCCTAAACACGTCTCTTATATTTCTCTAGATCCTGAAAATATTGACATTCTTTTAAATTAACAAATGTCAACGGAGGAATGAATAATCTACTCAAATGTCACTAACTCGAAGTGTCGTCTAACTTTGATATGTAGATTATAGCAATCATTTTCAACATCGGGCACATTTGACTGATGCAGCAAACGCTGAACTTCAAGTAGTATAGTTTTAATTGTAAAACCAGTCCACCACCCCTATGAAATATAACTTAAGAAACATAAGAAACCAGTTCAAATAAGTTCGGCAACAATTAAGTACTAATTACATGAGCAAAATAGATCTATCTTACAGTCTCTTGATCAAGAATTCCGATGTAGAGTGCTCCTGAGCAATGAACATTTGGGTGGAAGAACCCACTTGGAAAGACGCATCTTGGAGGCACCAAGGGATAGTCCTCAGATAAGGAGATTGTCAAGAGGTAGTAACCACCTTCCCATTCAGTCTACAAAGAAAATTCATTAATAGGAGGACGATGGTTAAACTCGTATTGTGCTTGTTCTTCATGACTTACCCCTTCTTTACCGGGGACGATGCACTGCCACTTCAATAAATCTCCCGATTCAGGCTTCACAGAGAAACCCTACACGGAGAAATTGAAAATACAAAAAATAAACAAGACAAAAAAAATAAAACTACAACTAAGTTCATCAGTCCATTGCAGATCTACATATAAACAACCATGCGACCAGTGTGCCATATGTACATATATGGGGATGGTTCTTGCGCCACACCAAGCTCTCCTCTTTCAATCGGCTACGCGACAGGCCGATACCAGCCATGAACAATGACGATGATGAGGAAGAAGGCGACAATGATGACGAGGACGGTGACTATGACGACGAGGAGGACAGCGACGATGATGACGACGAGGACAGCGTCAACGACGACAATGGTGATGACGAACAGAGGAGGCAGTCGCACTGGAGATGGTCGATTAGTAAAAGACCATTGGTCGATTAGTAAAGGAGCACTGGAGGCGAAGAGACAAGGGAGATAAATGCGAGACACACTATAACAATGAGAGACGTGCGTTAAGCTAAAACGCATCTTCCATTGTCGGCGCAGCCGGAGCAGCCGGCCCAGGCTCATGTTGCATAGGCGCCGGAGTCGCCGCCGGAGGAGGAGGAGGAGGAGGAGGATGATTTAGTTTTTCTTTATTATTTTTAGTAGCTTCTGTTTCATAAATAGTATTAATGAATGAATTCTCTTGAATATTATCTTGTGTGTTCTTCAACTGTATGAATATTATCTTCTGTGTTCTTCAACTGTGTGAATATTATCTTGTGTGTTCTTCAACTGTGTGAATGAATGGATTTGTGGTGTGTTCATCGTGTTCCTCACGTATCATAAGGAAGGATGTGATTATATTCAGGTATCAAGTGAGAATGTGCTTTGAGTTCAGTGATGTGTGATATCAATAGTGAACCGAAGCAAAATGGAGAAATCACAAAGTTAAAGGTGACGTGAGGAATCGGAGACGCGCTTTAAATTAGAGAGCGTCTCTCTTTTAGTAGAGGAGAGGGAGACGTCGGTCATAGGAGACGTGTTGTGTTTTATGCGCGTCTCCCACTTTTCAGAGAGGATAGCGTGTATTGGATACCAATTTAACTGAGACGGGCTTTGTTTTAACGCGTCTCCTCGTACTTTTAGCCGAACCATGTCAGATCCTCGCTGAAGCGGACTCGTCTTGCTTAACATTATCAAAGACACCGCCTTTGGGTGCGTCGCCCATCTTTGTCTCCTATTTGGGTTTCTTACGTAGTGATCTAATTCTGCTACTCCATCTATATTGTACTCTCCATCTTAAAAAGATTGTTGTCACTTTGTAGTTCAAAAATAAAATATAAAGCGATAAGTTTTTTAGGACGGAAGGAGTATCATGTATTGTACTACCTCCGTATCTGAAATAGATGACGTTTAGGACAAAAAAAGTGTAGTTCAATTTGAACTAATTAACTGTCATAACATCATTTATTTTATAACATAGGGAGTAGCTAATAACAGACCAACAACTTGACTGTGAAGTCGTCTTGTAAAAAGCTTCATTCGTTGTCTCCTTATTGTCTTATGCGTCTCAATGATAAAAAAAAAAACAGTACTGTGGCTTGAAATACTGGAAGATCAAGATCTGGATGATAAGGTTGCTTCTCAAATTGTTAATTCGACCAAGAAATCTCCGTACTGATGGCTTATTATTCTTGTTAGAGCTGAGATGATCACGCCCAAACAAGTTGGAGGTTCTAAAGTACCGCGGATGACACACATTACTGACCTAGATTATCATAAGGTCGTGTACACGAACATAGATGACAGAACACCGTTATTGACCAAGCCATAACGACTAACGAGAGAGTTGTTGATGTATAACAAGTACAGTGTTGCCAACAAGTGAAATGATTTACTTTATAAAAAATGCCAACCATATATGCTATATTCAGTTAACAGTATGTTGGTTCACTTTTCTATCCTTGAGGTCATACAATCTTATATGGATAGATATAGGGATCTAATTGGCTGATTTAGAAATCAGGGAACATCACTTTTTTTTTTTTGGAGCAGCCATAGTTAAAGGCATAGCGGAGAAGCGTGGGAGACGCAGCGATGAGCCATGAGCAGCGGGACTGACAGTGATGCGCAGCCCACGTCCACGATATGCAGCAGTGCTCTCGATTCCTGCTGCATGGGGCACACAAATGTTCAGTTTGTCCAAGATTTTTGTCTGTATAAAGTGGGAGTGTGACTGAACAGGAACAGAATGCTTAACTGTTTGATCGTGTCGTACGTGTGGGTTAAGCCAATTAATGGAGAAGAGGAGAGCAAGAGCAAGGCATATAACAAGAGCTGGCTCGTCCGCATCATCTCAAACGATGAACACACAGGTGATCATTTTGCAAGAGCTGGATGCAGATGCAGTATTAGCAACTTGCAGCATCAGAGGCTGATGGCATTTGCGTAGCTTGGCAAGGGAAGTTTCGAGGTGACCTTACCATGCCACATGCTGAACCGGGAGGGGAGCATGACGACCACTACAGTCTCTTATCCATGTCACTCGTTGGCTTTCCCTTTCTTTTAATTTGTCACCGACTAATTCATTTATAAACTAGCTGGTGACAAATAAAAATAAACGGAGAGAATATTTTGTAGCGTTGGGACGTCTATGATATCTACTTTCTATACTTAAAAATAATAAAGTAGACGCTGAGAGAAATAAACTGTTTATACTTGTCGAGGTGATGTGAATGGTTCTCAATCATCTTAATGAGAGAATGAGATTGAATAGGTGTCATGCATGCCGCTCATCTTTTCCAGGTAGAAACAGAGCTAGAAATTTCGTCCACTCTTTTTTTAGATGATGGGTAAAGTCCCGACCTTCTCCTCTAAGGAGGTTATGACTAATTTATTACAAACAAGTACAAATGCAGACACTTACAACCTATTGTCTAGAACAAGACGACGATAACTGGATGACTAAGCACACGACTGTGGACCGGACTTCGTAAGCCAATATATATTACGGCACGTTCATCCCTTCACATTTTTCATAACTGCACTCCAGATCTTGTGCCCATAACTTCTTTTGTAGAGTACTTGCATTTAATACTGTGAAATTCAGTCTGAAATTTGCTCCTACCGGGAATCGAACTCAGGACCTTAGTAGTGCTACTCAGAGTACTTAGCCACTAGGACAAGCTCCCTTTCACAATTTTAGGAGAATTTCGTCCACTCTGCTTTCATTTATATATAAACTTTAGGAGAATAATGTGATGATTATAATAATAATAACCTTTAGGAAGAACTAGCATTGGATGTCTACAAATATAACTGCTCCGATGTTTAATCTGCAGCTTGATCAATGAAGCAGTAGGTATGAGTCATTTTCGTCATACAACTGGGCTTATAAGACGAGCTTACAAGAATTAGACAGTGCCCACAACAGACGTGAGTCACTGTAGCTTATTTGCTTCCTGAAATAGCCAAACATCGTAGAGTACGTAGTGTTTACTGTTAGTCCGTTTGTCACCTGCCACACATTGGACGACTAGTCACTGTCTGAAATGATTAGAAAGCGAGATCAGCAGAGAATTTTCCATCTTGACACGTCTCAATAAGCTAATTGAATGCAAACTGGCTAGAACATGCATGCATGCAGTCAATGCCATGTTGCGTCGGGAATTCAGTTTATTTTCTTTTCTTTTGTATATGAAATTAAGCAGAGCTAAAATGCAGAGCAGCAAGTGGGTGAATCCGTGCGGCTTGAAAATTGGTGCTTGCCTGCGGCCCAATGACAATCTCATTCCCTCGCGGCCGTCCAGGCCCAGTGACGAATTGGCCCATACCTCTTCGTTTTCCAGCTGCCTTCTTCGTTTCGTTGGACTCACACAGGCATCGACGGTCGTAAGTCCATTTTTTCAAACTAATTTTTTTAATTCATAAGGTTTTAAAGTTTGATTGAATCTTAATCAAAGCATCATTGGCGACCAGAGGGAGTAGTTGCCCTCGAATTATATCATGTGGATCGAGAGAAGCTGTCCACATGGATGGAATTCCCAAAGCCAACCATTTTGATCGGTATGTAGAATGCAAATGTCTTGTATTCTTATGAAGGTTTTAAGTTCTTTCTTCCTTCTCTGTACAGGTACACATAATGATTTAAAAGAGCCCATAACAAGTCCATCAAGCAAGACGCAGCCAATTTCATGAAAGTAGACCAGCCTATATAATTACAGCAAACTTCAGCAGATGTGAAACTGCTACCACAAACGATCTGTAACATTCATGTAAAGTTATAAACCCCGGATACATTGCAACCAGCAGCATATTTTCTCTCCTAATACAAAAACAAAATCCCTGTGATGTGAAATTTGACAGATGGAGCAATGAATATATGGCAGGTAGATTGATCTGTTCTATATCTATGTGGCACAAAAGAGCGAGCCAAACAATCATTGGATTGGCGTATACGACGAGTGGCCCCCAGAGGAAGCGCCAGAACCCTTCTGCTGCTCCTCGGCTGCCATCTTCTCCTTCGTCATTGCCCCGACATCCGTGACAGTCTTGGTAACTCTGTTGAATGCGTTGGTGACCCAAGAAGCCCCTGTAAAGATGTACCTGTTCTTCATGATGGCAGATCCAGTGCTGCTTACCGTCTGTTCAGCAGCAGCAAACGCAGATTTGGTCTTGTCGGATACCTGGAACTTCTGATCCATCTCTTTGACCTTCTCACTGACCAGGGAAGTGCCCGTGGTGATCTTCTCGCTCAGGCCAATCTTCTTATCAATGGAGGCGACCTTGGCAACCGCTGTTGATGTAAAGCTGAGTTTCTCATCAAATGCTTTTGCCTTGCCAATGGTGTCTTTGCCCAGGACGAAACCCTTAGCGAGCATAGTGCTGACAACATCCTCAGCCTTGTGGACAACATTGTCACCAACCCCAACTAGGAACCTAGTTCCAGTCTAAGAACATAGCGTATAGTTCAGTTAAACTATCTATGCAATTTAGGAAAAAGGCAAGAAGAATGCTGAACTCTAAAATATTAAGAGGAATATTATGTCGTTATGAATACATACCATCGGTGGAGCAGAGGCAAAAGAGGGTAGCTGATATTCAGGAGCAGGTGCGATGATGACAGAAAGATCAACTATCGTGGCACCCTGCGACAACACGAAATAGAATTACATTAATGTAATGTCCAGAAATGGGAAAACAATGTTGCAGGCGGAATGAATTGCTAGCAAATACTGCCAAAGATCCTCTTTCACTTTGTAATTGAACAGAGCATTTAATGATAACTATATGCTGACCAGTCATCAGCAAACATAATGATCAAAAGGGGTGTTTAAATCCAGTATAGGTAACAGAAGGAATATTCGATTAAGGGAAACACAAAACATGTCAAAATGGAGATACTGCTACTGATATTTCAAGCCTTTTTCAATAGATAGAAAGAAAAAACATAAGAAAACACAACTGAGGTGTACTAGATGTTAAGGACAGTAGTTCAATTAAAGCCAGAGTAGTGAACAACAGGGTAATTAAAGAATCAGATATTGTAAGAACTCCATTAAATCGTGTCGCATCAAAGCCTCGACTACCCACCGAAAGAAGAAGCGCAGTCTCTGCTCCATGTGCATCTTTGAAAGTCACATATGCAACCTGAGACCACTCATCACCACTGGCAACAAGAAGGAAACAAACGAATGTGAATGATACCCAAAGGCTTATTTTGACATGAGAAAAAAAATGAGAGCAGTTTTGTCCGAGATACAGTTTTGCTGATTTTACAAACCTTTGCATCTCGATATGTTCAATTTCACCTGAAAAGGAAAAGAACTCCTTAACGTCTTGCACAGTTGCAGTCAGGGAGACATTAGTGACCTTGACACTCCTCACCTGAAGCATCAAAACGTACATGTAACTTTCATAATAGTAGTAGTAGTGGAGATACGAACAAAAATCTACGATTATTGACTATGGGTATAAACATATGAGCATTACAAATAAGCGCCTTTGCAGCCCAGATGTAGGTGAACCCTAACCCTAATCAGCAGCAAGGCTGAACGAATCCCGCAAACTCTGCAGCGAGCTAGGACGGTGGGAGGCTAAAAGAATCGCACGGCCAGATCCAGAAGCAAAAGTGACTTAGGGAGTGAGGACGGCGGTACTCACCGGCGCCGACAGGGGAACCTCAGCCGCCGCCATCGACGTGGTTAGGGAGTGGATTGGCAGCGCTGATGGGATGCTTAATCGGAGGAAAGGAACGATGACTTCTCTTCTTGTACCTGTTCCTACTAGACGACACGACCGCGGCCCGTTTGAAGACACAACTCGAGAGAAAAGAGGGGATTTTTATTAGAATCGAATTAAGAGGGGGGATTTTTAAGTCGCCGGACGGCGGGCAGAGTGCAGCATGCAAAAGATCTTGCCCTCGTTGCTTCAAGCCTTCAACTGCTCCTGCTCCGCTCATTGAAATGAAGCAGACGAGGATTTATTTGCTTTTGCTTTTTCTTTTGAGACTTTTAAAAAAAATCCAAACCCGGTAATACTAATAAATTGATGAAGCACGCGGATCCAACGTTGACACAGCACACTGACACGACCCGCTTCCTTCCCAGTCGTTGACGACGAACGAGCCTTTTGAAAAACCTCCTCCTTTCCTTCGTCAGCTCCAGACTTGCTTTCAGCCATGCCCGCCATGGAACACTCCAGTGCCACTAGCAGCAGCACAGCGCTGCTCATGCTCTTCTTGCTTGCCGGCTCCTCGTCCGCGGCCTTAGCCTTACCGGCGCAGCCAGCCATGGACCGCGTGCGCCGGCAGGTGGACAGGGTCAACCGGCGAGGCCCTTCCCTCGGCCTCGTCATGTCCTACGTCGACGAGGCCACCGCGCTGCAGGCCTCCGGCTACTTCAGCCCATGGCCTGTCCTTCCCTTCCTTGACCTCTACGGTAAATCTTGCCCCTCTTCATCTGCTCACCCGCCGCGCATAAACAGGGCATACAGCATCACAGTTCACTATTTCTTTTTGTTTTCCCCTTTCCCTTCTCTCTTCTACCATACCAGCAGCTTCAATTCTTAGCAGTAACAAGTGGTAGACTGCCAAAAGATGTGCCAATAACTGCAACTCCACTTACACGTTCCTATAAGATGAGCTGCTTTCAGATACTACAACATCATCAAAATTAAACATTTGTACGGTTTCCCTGTTCTTGGGTATAGTTGTCTTCACATTCAACTTCATGAGAGAACGCTCAACATACTCCTTGAGTGTGTTTCTGATTCCTAATGGTCTTTCAAGAATGCAATATGACTTCATATAATATAAATTCACTTCAATTTCAGGAAGAAGGTTTCACATCGGCAGCATTCGAGGTGTGAATGTTATATATGCATTGACAGGACAACGCAGGGTACTCAAATTGAAGCACGATATGCATTTACCTTCTGTATTACCAATACCTTCATGCTTACTTATTTTCTCTTTCTCCAGTTGAACGCAGCTGTCACTGTACAGACTCTCATTGATGTCTTCACCGTGTCTGGCATTGTTCACTATGGCACTGCAGGGAGTTCTAACGACTCCATGTCGTTCGGCGACGTCAGTGTCCCCAAGCTTGTTGCTTACACAGGAGCTTGGACATGGAAGGTACCCATTTGGCTAGAATAGGCAAGTTTCCGCACATCCACATGTAGTGCTGCAATTGCACATAAAAACGACTGAAATCCGATTATATCTCAGCCCAGTAATTACAGTAAAAAAAATAAAGGAACTGCCTCTGAGTAATGTTCAATTAAAGTGGGCGACTTGACCGGTGTTTTCAGAAATATGTCGAGATTATTCATATTATAATTTGCATTTTAAAAGCAGATCCTAGCATCCTACCAGTTTCAGAGGAAGTGCAACAGTGAAATGGTTCGCAGATTTGCATATAGTTTAGGCTGAACTGAACATATAAGACTTCAAACTCACCCCTTACAGAATATCTGGTATTTCTAACCGTTTCAGAAATTCAAATCATTAAAGGAATCGTCAGCAGAACTAAGCTTTGGAGAATATAACATCCCAAATGGAGGAGAGAACCTGCTTGGATCCCTAAAGTACAGAAACGAGGAGCTATACTCTGTGGGTAAACCTATGGAAGAAGTATTCTGGCTACCTGTAGATTCAGAATGGTTCAAAATTGCAGAACAACTTAAGGTGAGTGATCTACTACATGTCAGAAGCATAACAAATAGACATTAGTGCATGGCTAATCACAGCTTACAAATTCAGAAATCTTACAGGTCAAACTTGAAAGATGCAATGACACTTTCTGCTTACCAGCAACTCCACAAGTTGTCTATGGGCTTAAAGGATCATCAGCTGACATGTTTCTAGATAACGCAGAATACAGGAAGTTCCTTTTCAGAGGATTTGGGGTATCAACTGTTGATGAGGAAAGCGCAGCGGTGGTGATGGTAAGCTCTAAAGTATAATGTATCATCTCCTGGTTTTCGTTTATATGAGTGCCGCGTATCTGCAGTCCCAGTTAACAGAGCTCACATGCACCTTCAACAGACAACAACATCTCCTGGCATACCTGTGATTGTATTCCGGGGAATATCTGATTTAGCTGGAGGGGAAGCAACATGGTCATCAACAAGCCTGATGAACCTGGCATCTATTAATGCATTAAAAGTGACAGTGGAGTTCATTTCTACAGTTGGCAATCAGAAGTCAATAATGTCAGCAGAAAGGAGTAATATTAACTGATGAAAAGATGGTTGCATCCTCATCAGTTACCACTCCAAAATAATTTTACAGCAACGATTGAAAATTACATTCAGATATGATTCACAATATGCAGCTTCAAGTCACATGCCCTCTCCATTAAATGGATATAAACATTCGAGGCGTATAATCAAATTGTAAAAAACACCTCTGGCAATAATTTTTATTTGTAATGTAACTTTGGGATAATGCTGGAATAAAACAGTGGGTCAGAGGAGTTCTATTACATGAATACGACTCTGATGTTACATCTGGGTTTCGTGCAGATTTTATTGCTTTGGTTGTTACAAGGATAATCCAAAATCCCCTGTTACATCAATAGGAAAAAAATATATTTTATTAATAAAAGCACTTATCATGTAAACTAGTCTCAGGCAAGAAATAAACGGAAATACTGTCGTTCCGACGCCTGAAATGGGCGTCCAAGTCAGGCGCCGCTCGGCAACAGGTAAGTAATTTTTTTATTTTTGTTAATTGTAATTCATAATTTGTAAGGTTATGTTAATTGTAAAATAATCAAATAAAAAAATGTGATTGATTAACCTATAGAAATAAGGGTTAATGAATAATTACCATGATTAACGGTTAATGATAGTAATTAACTACTAATTATTCGGTGCCTGAAATTTTCTTAAATTTCAGGCATCTGAAATTTAGACAGCTCCAGAAATAAAAGCAAGGATCTCTGTAGACGCTAGCACCATGTGCCACACATTAAATGATACAAATGAAAATTGAAATATTTTTACTTTCAGAATGTATCAGGTACCAAGCTAAATGACCTGATATGTGATATCTGCACTATATATGTTTGCTGAAACAATGAAGTGATCATATATAAGAGCAGCCTAGCATTTTCTAAATAACGGAACAAAAAATATTGATGCATCATCCATGCATTTGTAGCTTCGCCCAAAGACAACCATAAGCTTAGCCATGCATGTGGCATCAATGCAAAATGCAGCTGCAGAAGCTGTAACAAAAGCATGATTCTTCTGCCAATTTTCAGATTGTTGTGCACTTTGCAAGCACCTAATACTAATATGGCACCATACAGAGTAATGTCAGGTTCTATAGGCATAGTTTGTATAAAAGGCCGTGCTTCATCTAGTTTCCAAGGTCTTCCAAGAAGACCCGCCATGGTACCGTAGTGCTCCATCCCTGCAGGTAGTAGTCCTCCTTCAGTTGATGTCAGTGAAGTATTTCCGTGCTTCATCAACCAAACCAGCATGACGGCCTCGGCGAGGCCGTTGCTCGCGTTTCCAGGCGACGCGGTCCTGGCGGGCATGCGTGGAACACCCTGCGCGCGTCGACGGCACTAACTTGTCGGTGAGGGCCGTCGCGGCGAGCTGCGCGTGGACAGCCTGGCCGGTGGCGAGGCCCCCACGCGCGGCGCAAAGCTTGAGGAGCGCGTGGTGGTCGGCGGCATGCGTGGGGTTGGCCTTGGACGGGAGGAGAAGCGGTGGCCACAGCGGCGCAAACACCATCGACATCGAGCCTAGAGGAACGGCCGCCTCTTCCGCAATTCCCAGTCGTCTGTAGTACAGTGCGTACTGTACTAAGCAGCAGACTTGGCTCATGCTAATGTTGGGTCATTTTACTGCGTAAATATAGTGATTCTACGATTTGTTATTTCCAAGAGAAATTTAGCTCTACTGTATCTGTTGGAAATTCTGTATTTCCAAGAGCTGAGCATATATACACGCGTACAGTGAAATATAACACCAATCCGTGCCGGACGAATTTAAATTCAACATTGGACAATTAATGTAAATACTAGGAAGGAAAGGTCGACATTTATTTATAAAATGACCAAATCCAGAGCAGGTTGGTAGTACTACGTAACAAAGTTTGTCTGAAAAAACAAAAAACTTCTGCTGCAGTAGCAAAGGGCAACCAAACCAAAGGGTGCCCCATGCATATCTTCAATCCTCCAAATATCGGTCGAGGGGACATGATCTCCCGTGCCAACGGGTAGTTTTGGACTCAGGTAAATGGAATCCTTGCACCATCCGATCCTTGTCATTTCCGCAAACAAATTTACGGCTACCCTGTCACATCCCATTTTACAGAAAGTAAAACAAGGCAAATCTGCATGTATACCAGAATCAGTTGATCATACATGCACGATAAAATATGTTAAACAGTTCTATATCGAATAAAACAACAATTAAATATCTTAAAAACAATTACGAGCAACAACGGAAGAGGGAAACAAGCAGGACACGCCACATGCAAATCGACTGGCAGCAACGCGACCTTCTGGACTCCATCTTCACTTGATCATTTTTTTTTTGTACCTGAGCAGCATGACATGTACAAACAAAGAAAAGGAAAGAAGCAAGATGAGTACCTAATGTATTCCGCAAGTGAGGGAAATTATGACATGCGGATTATTCAATGAGGAAAGGTTGACATGGGTTAAGCCTCTATGCATCCTTAATTTCCTATGTTGACCTTAGCATCCTGTTTACTAGGTGGATGACATATATATATATATATATATATATATTGTTGGACTGTGTTGAGTTATGTGTTTGGGCCTCGCCTGTGTACTGACCTATCTATGTATCTATAAATATGTACAATGTCCATTGGTTAATAAAGCATTCATTCTAGCCTTCTAATATGGTATCATTAACCAAACTCTAACCTTAATCCCCACCACCCTAACCCTAGCCGCCGACCCCTCCTATGGCCGGCGCCCCCCTCCTGGCCGCCGCCGGTGCCCCCCCTCTGGTCGCCGCCGGTGCCGCCTCCCTGGCCGCCGCCGACGCCCCCCCTCTGGCCGCCGCCGCCCCCCCCCCCCCCCTCTCTGGCTGCTGCCCCCCCCTCTGGTCGCCGCCGCCGCCCTCCCCCTAGCCGGCGCCCCCTGGCCGGCGGCCATCTGGTCGGCGCCCCCCCCCCCCCCCCCCCGGCCGGCGCCCCTCTGGTCGGGGCCCCACTGGCCAGCGGCCCCCTGGTCGACGCCCCCCTGCGCCTCTCCCCTGCGCGCCTCCTCTGCGCCTCCCCGTCGCGTCCCCTGCGCGCGCTGCCGCCGGATTCGGCGCGGCCGGCCGACGCCGCCTTCCCTGCGCGCGCCGCCGCCGGATTCGGCGCGGCCCCGTCGTCGCCTCCCCTGCGCGCGCCGCCACCAAATCCGATGCGGTCGGCCCCTTCGCCGCCTCCCGTGCGCGCGCCCCCGGATCTGGCGCCGCCGGCCGCACCGCAGCCGAGTTTGACGCCGCTGGCCGCGCCGTCGCCTCCCCTGGTCGCGCCGTTGCCGTGCTGCTCGGCCCCGGCTCGGGTGCCACCGGCCATGCCACCGTCGGGCTCCACGGCACCGGATCGGGTGCCGCCGCCCGGTGCTCCCGGCCCCACTCCTTCCCTGTCCAGCCTGGATCCGGCCACCGCCGCACCGATGCCGCAATTCTGGCCAGCGTGGACAGTGAAGGGTCTCCCACCGTCTGGACTTGACTGGGTGGTAGACTCTGGCGCCTCGTACCACACCACTCCTGACGCTGGTATACTCTCTTCTAACCGTCCTTCCCATCCCTCTCATCCTTCATCTATCGTTGTTGGGAATGGGTCGGTTCTTCCGGTCACCTCAGTAGGTGACTTGGGTTCGTCAGGTTCTTTTCAGCTCCGTGATGTTCTTGTTGCTCCTTACATCATTCAATACCTTCTTTCCGTTCGCCGTTTCACTACTGACAACTGTGTTTCCATCGAGTTCGATCCTTTTGGTTTATCTATGAAGGATCTTACTACTCGGCGTGTTCTTTTTCGCTATGAGAGTTCGGGACCTCTGTACACGATGCGTCTTCCAGCTTCCGCTCCGCCTCTTGCCCTGACTACGACAGCTTCGTCCGCTACTTGGCACCGCCGGCTTGGTCACCCTAGCGCTGATGCTATGTCGAAGTTGTCTAGTAGTTCAGTTATATCGTGTACTAGGGGAACACATGAGTCATTATGTCAGGCTTGTCAGCTTGGTCGCCATGTTCGGCTTCCCTTTCCCAATTCTGTGTCTCATGTGCAACACATTTTTGATCTTATTCACTGCGATTTGTGGACATCTCCTGTTATCAGTGTCTCGGGTTTTAAATATTAATTGGTGGTACTTGATGATTTCTCACATTTCTCTTGGACTTTTCCCTTACGTTTGAAATCTGAGATATTTGATACTCTCTCTCACTTCTTTACTTGGGTTTCCACACAATTTGGGTGTACTTTTCGTGCTCTCCAGTGTGACAACGGACGCGAGTTTGACAACTCGCGACTCCGTGACTTTCTTCTTATACATGGCACATAGCTACGCATGTCTTGTCCATACACATCCCCCAGAATGGCAAGGCTGAGCGCATGCTTCGCACCACTAATGATGTCATGCGTTCCTTAATGTTTCAGGCATCTATCCCCGCTCAATACTGGGTAGAGGCACTCCACACTTCCACCTTCCTCCTTAATCGTCTTCCCACCAAGGCGATTCGAGCACCGACTCCTTTCTTTGCCATGTATGGCACTACCCCTCTCTACGACCACCTTCGTGTCTTCGGGTGCGCCTGCTACCCTAATCTTTCCGCCACAGCTCCACATAATCTTGCGCCCCGCTCTACTAGGTGTGTCTTTCTTGGGTACTCCATTGAGCATAAGGGGTACCGGTGCCTCGACCTCTCTAACCACCGCACTTTGATCTCTCGGCACGTCGTCTTCGACGAGTCCTCCTTCCCCTTTTCTTCCTCCACCTCTGGTTCAGCTGCAGAGCTGGACTCCCTTTTTCTGCTGACACTGAGGCTGCTCCACCACAGGTGCCTTGGCCTTTTTCTGCAGGTACATCACCCACCGGCTCACAGGTGGCTCCCACGACGTCGACCGCTGCACCTTACGCAACACCGACATGTGCGGTGACTCCAGCTGTGCCTACTACACCCACGACACGGCGGTTCACTGACCCTGCTCTCGTCTACCAGCGACGAGTGCGGGTTGGTGCCCAGGCTCCGTCGACCCTGGGGACGAGTGCTGCACCACACGTGACACCGACGTCTCCTGCTGCACCACGTGCAGCCTCGGTGTCTCCTACGGCTGCACCACGCGAGGTCCCGGCACCTCCTACGGCTGCGCCACGCGCGGCTCCGGCGTCTCCGACCTCGACTCCTGCGCCACACGAGGCCCCAACGTCTCCTAAGGCTGCGCCACGCGCGGCCCCAGCGTCTCCGACCTCAACTCCTCCGCCACACGAGGTCCCGACGTCTCCTACGGCTGCGCCACACGCGGCCCCAACGTCTCCAGCCTCGACTCCTGCACCACACGAGGCTCCGGCGTCCCCTACAGCTGCGCCACGCGCAGCCCCGGTGTCTCCAGCCTCGACTCCCGCGCCGTGCGGGGATCCGACGTCTACTCCGGCTCCCGCGTCACGCGCAGCTCCAGCGTCTCCGGCCTCGTCACGCGCTGCGCCACGCGCGGCCCCTATTCCACGATTCGCCGACCCTGCTCTTATCTACCAGCGATGAGAGCGGGTTGGTGACTCCGCGCCTGCTCGTCTCGAGCCCTCGGTGTACCACCCACCGTTGCTCCACCGGGACCCAGGACACGTTCACCCGATGGTGACTAGACGTGTTGCTGGGGTTCTCCGGCCTCTTCAGTGGTTCTCCGGAGTGATACTCTCTTCGACGACACCGACACCATCCACTTCCTCTTCGGTATCACCTATACCAACCTCCGTTCGTAGCGCCCTCGCTGACCCTCACTGGCGCCGCACTATGGAGGAGGAGTATGCGGCCCTACTTGCCAACCGGACATGGGACCTTGTTCCCCGTCCTCCTCGTGGCAACGTTGTCACAGGCAAGTGGGTTTTCACGCATAAGAGGAAGGCCGATGGATCCCTGGAGAGATATAAGGCTCGTTGGGTACTTCGGGGCTTCACTCAGCACCCTGGAGTGGACTACAACGAGACCTTCAGTCCAGTGGTTAAGCCAGCGACAGTACGGACTGTTATGTCGTTGGCTCTCTCGCGTTCTTGGCCTGTCCATGAGCTGGACGTCAAGAATTCCTTCCTCCACGGGACGCTGACGGAGATAGTGTATTGCAGTCAGACGACAGGGTTCGTTGATTCAGCCCGTCTAGACTTGGTCTGCCGGCTGAACAAGTCCCAATACGGGCTGAAGTAGGCGCCTCGGGCTTGGTACAGCCGGTTTGCCTCCTTCCTGGCCTCGCTCGGCTTCATCGAGGTCAAGTCGGACACCTCGCTCTTCGTTTACAGGCATGAGGGTGACACTGTCTACCTCCTCCTGTACGTGGACGATATTGTCCTCACAGCGTCTAGCCTGGCTCTTCTTCAGCGCACGATCTCTGCCCTGCAGCGCGAGTTCGCGATGAAGGATCTCGGCCAGCTCCACCACTTCCTGGGCATTGCGGTCGAGCACCGTCCGGGCGCTCTGTTCCTCCACCAGCGCCAGTACTGCCTGGATATCCTCGAGCGAGCGAGCATGGCTGACTGCAAGCCGTGCTCCACTCCCGTGGACACCCAGGCGAAGCTGTCTTCGACCGATGGCGCCCCGGTCGCTGACCCCACCTCTTACAGGAGTCTTGCAGGAGCCCTGCAGTACCTCACCTTCACCAGGCCGGACATCTCCTACGCGGTTCAGCAGGTGTGTCTCCACATGCATGCTCCGCGGGAGACGCATCTCACGGCGATGAAGCGGATTCTTCGGTACCTTCGCGGCACCCTCGACTATGGCCTTCTACTTCGATGTGACTCGCCTTTTGAGTTGGTGGTCTACACCGAAGCTGACTGGGCGGGGTGCCCTGATACCCGCCGCTCCACCTCTGGCTACGCCGTCTTCCTGGGGGGAATCTTGTCTCCTGGTCCTCGAAGCGGCAGCCCGTGGTTTCTCGCTCCAGTGCTGAGGCGGAGTACCGCGCCGTGGCTAATGGCATAGCAGAGGCATCTTGGCTCTAGCAGTTACTTCAGGAGCTCCACTCCCCTGTCGCCCGAAGCACGTTGGTCTACTGTGATAATGTCAGCGCCGTTTATCTCTCCACCAACCCCGTCCAGCACCAGCGCACGAAACATGTGGAGATTGATCTTCATTTTGTTCGTGAGCGGGTTGCACGTGGTGAGGTTCGAGTTCTCCATGTGCCAACGACGTCACAGTTTGCTGACATCTTCATGAAGGGACTCCCGACGTCTTTATTTTCTGAGTTTCGGTCCAGTCTCAACATCTGTTGCGGCTAGATGTTGGGACTGCGGGGGGGTGTTGGACTGTGTTGAGTTATGTGTTTGGGCCTGGCCTGTGTACCGGCCCATCTATGTATTTATAAATATGTACCCTGTCCCTTGGTTAATAAAGCATTCATTCTAGCCTTCTAATATATATATATATATATATATATATATATATAACAATAATATAAATCGTCGGGTTACACCCACCCGACTCACCACCGCCCAGGTTACTCACCTGGAAACCAACTCACCGGGTTAAACCACCCGGGACCAAACTCATCGGGTTACCCACCTGACTACCAACTCACCGGGTTACACCACCCGGTTACCAACCAAACCATCCAGTACCAATCCGACTAATCAAGGTTGGGCTATCCAGATGAGCTCATGACCGTGAACATGGCTATCTAGATAGATTTAATACTTTGCAGAGTTTGTACCACTTTACCCACATGTTGTGATTTCATCCCTTGTCTCTAGGTGGACTAAGAACATCCTTTTTGCCAGTGATAGCTAGTCACACTTCACACTACCTAGGGTGTGTGGCCAGAATGTCACAACAGAGCCTTTACAAAGGGTCTCCCGACAAGTACGGACACTCTAAGGTTTCACATACCGCGGCATTTTTGGAGTACACCCTCCGCCGGGGCAGCCCCCTCTTGAGCATTGCGGATCCCAGAGCAGGTAACGCTGAACTCATTCCCCACACCAAACTTTGCCCATACCTATCGAAAGATTACCTAATTAATTGGCTAAGCCATTTCATACCGTCATGTGGTGGTACGAAAAGACCTGGAATCACTACACCAAGAACCGGTCCTTAGAATCTACGTAGGCATCGAACAACGAACTCGAGTCTCATGCATATTGCACCCACCAAGACAACCTGTTTGGGAGATTCCTATAACCATCCCATAACCATCCCATAAGTAATAATAATAATAACAACATTATATCAAGTTAACATTACCACCCAACTAATGATAGCAGGGCTAAGCGTAAACACATTCCCAAGTCCCAACAATACCATCCAAACCCAACGACAAGGAATAGTATGGAAATCTAGGGAAACTTCCTAACATAGGATTCAATTTAAGACTTGCATGCAACTAATTCTATCTATGTCCTTAATTAATTCCTAACCGGTGCAAAGTGGTCAAGGACACTTGCCTTTTCTTTATTTCATGTAGCTGTTGAGTCTTCTGGTAGAACACTTGATCTTTCAGGTCTTCACATCACATCTCGATCATTACACGAACACGTACATACTACCAAAAGAGAGATAAAAGCACATTCAATAACAGTACACCATTTCATGCGAAACAAGATATAAAGATTGTTACGTGAATATCCTACGGTGCAACGAGAGCCTACACACGATTACGGTTTAACACGGTGTTACGAGCATTTTATCACGTATCTATGGTTATAGTTTAATAGCATAATTAAATAATGATTAAGATGGCAATTCATTAATATTAGTGAGAAAGTACACATTTATATTAGCATGCATGCAACATTAATTAAACTTAGGTTATGAATCATTTAAAGTGAGCAAGAGCGTGTTCCTTATTATCACATGCAATGATAGGTATGGAAAGAATGATATGTTCAGTTCACAAATCATTATCACATGCAATGACACGTTTTATTATCTATACTATATGCCAAGAATCATTTAAAAGTTGCAAGAACATGTTTTATTAGGTAATCATAGTATTATTATGCTTGAATAAATATTTATGAGGACATTTAATGCAAATATAATATTTACTAAGGTCTTATATGTGAATTCGGCATGCCACAACTCCATTTTAATTAAGACAGCACTAAACATGAGGTATTATGTGAATAATTAATTACTGCAGGGGTAAAAGTATTAATTCTAATCTTTCCGGGGCTAAAACATTATTTTACGCTACTGCTTATGGGTTTCTAAGCATTTTTACATAACACCAGGGGTCAAAATGAGTGATCTGGTGCTCTAAACC
Source organism: Tuctoria greenei (assembly GCA_036927565.1). NCBI lineage: Eukaryota > Viridiplantae > Streptophyta > Magnoliopsida > Poales > Poaceae > Tuctoria > Tuctoria greenei. Next base: position 159,599,122 of record JAYESD010000009.1, on the reverse strand, counting down.
AAGTTTCAGAAAAGCCAAGGACTAAACTGCAAAGTTCAAGGGCTAACATGCGGTGCAGTGCATAAGCGCAGGGGTCAAAGTGAAAAAGAGCGAAGTGGTACGGTGGAATATAACAAGGATCGACGGATCTAAAATAAGCACACCAGATTAGATCAAGCGAAAGGGTATGCTACCATAAAACAAGGTCCATCAGATCCTATTTGAACGACAAGGATTTAGAGCAGCTAGAGTGAAAACGTGACACAATCCTAACCTTAGGATTAAAAATGGACGACCAAGATCTAATAGAACGAAGGGGTACCTAAACTTGCAATCACAGCTGCACGGGCTGGATCCAATGACTGAGGAACGAAGCGGTGTGCTTCTTCCTCCACAAGGCCGCACAGCGGCGACGCCGTAACCAGCGCCCAGAGCACGTCAGCGGAGCACGAAACTACGGAAAAGCCTAACCAGAACGCGCATTCAATAACATGAATCGATGGAGGGGGGCAGAGGGAGCTCACCCATGGGGTCAGAGCGGTCCGGAGGGGTGTGCAGAGGGGCTGGCAACGCGGGGAGGCGACGGGTGCTGATGGTCTTCGTCGGGAGAGCGTTGCGCTGGAGCTTCCCTAGTTTATTCGCTCCCGAGGGCTCTAGATCAGCACATCAAACACGTTGGGGTAGACAGCACCATGAGACACGGTCGACGGTGACAGGATGACGGTGAGGGCGGTCGGACCTCGCCGGATCTTGATGGGATGGCGGCTCGGCGGCGAGTTCCTTGGCGACGCATTGTCTGTGGCACGTTCCAGAGTACGGCGATCACGAAGTGAGAGTCAAATCGAGGAGACATTGAGTGGAGATTAGGAACGCGGGTGAGAGGTGTCATACCTTACCGAGAATCGACGAGGCTAGGGTTGGGACGCCGTTCTCGTTGGGGAAGCGCTGCGGGGGAACTTGACGTGTCCTAACAGAGAGGAGGGCGCATCAGTAGGGAAGGTGGAGGAAAGGAACTGGGAAATGGTTTGGCGCGGTAGAATGGCTCACCACGGTGAGACGACGGTGGAGTAGGGCTTCCGCGCCGCATGAAAAATCGGAAGCAGGGAGCACTAGGGTTGGGGGGAGGCTTTATAGAGGAAGAGCTTATTGGCTGCCACGAAAGCCCGGGATAGGATTCTGCCGGATTGGAGTCGGGATTTTGGCGTCCGTGCCACGGGCACATGCTTCGCGCGATGTGCGTGACCCGCGCAGCGAGAGAATGGTGGGCGAGGTGATAAGGCTGCAGGTGGGGCCCACCTACCAGCGAGATGGGAAAATGACAAGTACAGGGCAGATCTTATGCTTCCAGGGGGATGCGCGTGTGAGTAGGGCCGCAGCTAGAAAAGAAAAAGAGGGAGGATCGGACTGAGACAAAATAAGATGGCCCCAGGGTGAGAAGGGGAGAAAGGTTAGGATGACATGTGGGCCCCATGTGGAAGAGAGGAAGGTAAAAGGGCAATTTAGGATTATGTGGGCTGGAGTGGTTGTGGGGTGCAGGAAGAAACGTGGGCTGTAACGTGAGGTTTTAGGCTTAGGCCCAAATAAGGTTTGAGTTTTATAAACAATTTCCTATTTTTCCAAACTCATTTAAATTGATATTTTAAGATCCTGAATTCAAACAAAGTGTTCATTTGTTTTCTAAATTAATATTTTTAATTCAAACACACGCACATGCATGCACTCACAAGAATCCGATACACGATTCCACACATTCTCTTGCTTTAATTGTTTTCTTACTTAAATTTTAATGTTTAAGTTATTATAAATTGAAATTTGGCTTGTATTTGAAAATTGGGGTGTTACAACTCTACCCCCCTTAAACGGAATCTTGCCCCGAGATTCAAAAGCGCTGGGTAAGGTAGAAGAGTAGGTTTTACGCCATTTCCTAAATTATTTATTTCTTTTTATGCTTCAAATTTTAATATTCAAACATATATTTAAAACACTCAAAACAACAGAAAGGGTCACACATTCACAACAATACAACATGGCAAGTTAGTTTAAAAATAATTTTTAGGAAACATTTTATTAAAGCATAGACTTTCTTTATAACAATTAGAGATTGCATTTCAAATATGAAAACACTATGAATTAAATGTTAATTATTACTTTTTTTATTATTAATATCACACATTAAATAACATTAAGTTCAGAATATTATTCTTTCTTACTCAAATTTAAATTTCAAATTTACCAAAAGTTAAGTGTGGTTTCACCGATAAAGCATGCTAATCAAATGCATTCTAAAATTTTGAGTACACATTTTATTTTATTAACTTTTGGAAAATATAAGTGTTACAATTCAAATTTTAATATTCAATCAAATGTTTAAAACATTAAAAAATAACATAAAGGACAACACAAATGCAACGTTACAACATGACATATGTTAAAAATAATTTTTGGAAAATATTTTATCACTGCACATGTTTTAATTAAAATTAATTAGAAATTACATATTTCATATTAAAATCACTACAAATGAAATGTTAGTTATTTTTAATTTATAAATAACATCACACATTACACAACATTATGATAGCATATTTATCTATCCTCAAACTACTTTAAATTTTAAGTTTGTATAATTAGTGTGTGTGGTTTTCAAAGTAAAACATGTTAATCAAATGCATTTTAAAATGTTGAATACACATTTTATTTTATTAACTTTAGGAAAATACAAGTGTACAAGATTTAAGATTTGATGTAATGATGGGCTACCACCTTAAACAAGAAAAGGTCATGTTTTATGTGTTCGTTTAGTATCAATTTGCAATACATCAAACAACAGTTACTATTGTCGTTGTGGCAAGGTATAGACTCTTCACTCGCTAATCAAAAAGATGACCTAAACGAGTGAATATGACAAATATTCGGCAGTCTTCTTCTCGCTTTTGGCTATCTTCTCACTTAGATCTTGATACGTCGTTGGTCGAGCCAAATCTTCGTCTTCACAAGGGAGGCTAAAAGGGAAAACTTAAAAGTCCATTCTAACTAAGGTCACGTGCCTAGAGTCGATATATAGCTCTGATACCACCTTTGTCACACCCCATTTTACAGAAAGTAAAACAGGGCAAACCTGCATGTATGACAGGATTAGTTGATCATACATGCACGACAAAATATGGTAAACAGTTTTATATCGAATAAAACAACAATTAAATACCTTAAAAACAATTACGAGCAACAGCGGAAGAGGGAAACAAGCAGGGCACGCCACAGGCAAATCTACTGGCAGCAACGCGACCTTCTGGACTCCATCTTCACTTGATCATTTTTTTTTACCTCAGCAGCATGACATGTACAAACAAAGAAAAGGAAAGAAGCAGGATGAGTGCCTAATGTACTCCGCAATTGAGGGAAATTATGACATGCGGGTTATTCAATGAGGAAAGCTGACATGGGTTAAGCCTCTATGCATCATTAATTTCCTATGTTGACCTTAGCATCTTGTTTACTAGGTGAAAGACACACACACACACACACACACACACACACACACACATATATATATATATATATAACAATAATATAAACCGTCGGGTTACACCCACCCGACTCACCACTGTCCAGTTTACCCACCTGGAAACCAACTCACCGGGCTAAACCATCCGGGAGCAAACTCATCGGGTTACCCACCCGACTACCAACTCACCGGGTTATACCACCCGGTTACCAACCAAACCATCCAGTACCAATCCGACTAATCAAGGTTGGGCTATCCAGGCGAGCTCATGACCATGAGCACGGCTATCTAGATAGATTTAATACTCTGCATAGTTTGTACCATTTTACCCACATGTTGTGATTTCATCCCCTGTCTCCAGATGGACTAAGAACCTCCTTTTTGTCAGTGATAGCTAGTCACACTTCACACTACCTAGGGTGTGTGGCCAGAAGGTCACAACAGAGCCTTTATAAAGGGTCTCCCGACAAGTACGGACACTCTAAGGTTTCACATACCGCGACATTTCTGGAGTACACTCTCCGCTGGGGCAGCCCCCTCTTGAGCCTTGCGGATCCCAGAGCACGTAACGCTGAACTCATTCCCCGTACCATCCTTTGCCCATACCTATCGAAAGATTACCTAATTAATTGGCTAAGTTGTTCCATACCGTCATGTGGTGGTACGAAAAGACATGGAATCACTACACCAAGAATTGGTCCTTAGAATCTACGCATGCATCGAACAACGAACCCGAGTCTCGTGCGTACTGCACCCACCAAGACAACCTGCCTGCGAGATTCCTATCATATATATATATATATATATATATATATATATATATATATATATATATATATAACCATCCCATAAGTGATAATAGTAATAATAACATTATATCAAGTTAAAATTATCACCCAACTAATGAAAGCAGGGCTAAGCGTAAACACATTCCCAAGTCCCAACAATACCATCCAAACTCAGCGACAAGGAATAGTATGGAAATCTAGGGAAACTTCCTAACATAGGATTCAATTTAAGACTTGCATGCAACTAATTCTATCTATGTCCTTAATTAATTCCTAACCGGTGCAAAGTGGTCAAGGACACTTGCCTTTTCTTTGTTTCATGTAGCTGCCCAGTCTTCTGGTAGAACACTCGATCTTCCAAGTCTTCACATTACATCTCGATCATCACGCGAACACGTACATACTACCGAAAGAGAGATAAAAGCACATTCAATAACAGTACACCATTTCATGCGAAACAAGATATAAAGATTGTTACGTGAATATCCTACGGTGCAACGAGAGCCTACGCACGATTACGGCTTAACACAGTGTTACGAGCATTTTATCACATATCTATGGTTATAGTTTAATAGCATAATTAAATAATGATTAATATGGCAATTCATTAATATTAGTGAGAAAGTACACATTTATATTAGCATGCATGCAACATTAATTAAACTTAGGTTATGAATCATTTAAAGTGAGCAAGAGCGTGTTCCTTATTATCACATGCAATGATAGGTATGGAAAGAATGATATGTTTAGTTCACAAATCATTATCACATGCAATGACACGTTTTATTATTTATACTATATGCCAAGAATCATTTAAAAGTTGCAAGAACATGTTTTATTAGGTAATCATAGTATTATTATGCTTGAATAAATATTTATGAGGACATTTAATGCAAATATAATATTTACTAAGGTCTTATATGTGAATTCGGCATGCCACAACTCCATTTTAATTAAGGCAACACTAAACATGAGATATTATGTGAATAATTAATTACTGCAGGTGTAAAAGTATTAATTCTAATCTTTCCAGGGCTAAAACATTATTTTACGCTACTGCTTATGGGTTTCTAAGCATTTTTACATAACACCAGGGGTCAAAATGAGTGATCTGGTGCTCTAAACCAAGTTTCAGAAAAGCCAAGGACTAAACTGCAAAGTTCAGGGGCTAACATGCGGTGCAGTGCATAAGCGCAGGGGTCAAAGTGAAAAAGAGCGAAGGGGTATGGTGGAATATAACAAGGATCGTCAGATCTAAAATAAGTGCACCAGATTAGATCAAGCGAAAGGGTATGCAACCATAAAACAAGGGCCATCGGATCCTATTTTAACGACAATGATTTAGAGCAGCTAAAGTGAAAACGGGGCACAATCCTAACCTTAGGATTAAAAATGGACGACCAAGATCTAATAGAACGAAGGGGTACCTAAACTTGCAATCACAGCCGCACGGGCTAGATCCAACGGCTAAGGAACGAAGCGGTGTGCTTCTTCCTCCACAAGGCCGCACGGCGGCGACGCCGTAACCAGCTCCCAGAGCACGCCGGCGGAGCATGAAACTACGGAAAAGCCTAACCAGAACGCGCATTCAATAACATGAATCGATGGAGGGGGACAGAGGGAGCTCGCCCAGGGGGTCAGAGCGGTCCGTAGGGGTGTGCAGAGGGGCTGACAATGCGGGGAGGCGATGGGTGCTGATGGTCTTCGTCGGGAGAGCGTTGCGCTGGAGCTTCCCTGGTTTCTTCGCTCCCGAGGGCTCTAGATCAGCACAACAAACACGTTGGGGTAGACAACACCATGAGACACGGTCGACAGTGACGGGACGACAGTGAGGGCGGTCGGACCTCGCTGGATCTTGATGGGATGGCGACTCGGCGGCGAGTTCCTTAGCGACGCATTGTCTGTGGCACATTCCAGAGTACGGCGATCACGAAGTAAGAGTCAAATCGAGGAGACATTGAGTGGAGATTCGAAACGCGGGTGAGAGGTGGCAGACCTTACCGAGAATCGACGAGGCTAGGGTTGGGATGCCGTTCTCGTTGGGTAAGCGCTGCGGGGGAACTTGCCATGTCCTAACGGAGGAGGAGGGCGCATCAGCAGCGAAGGTGGAGGAAAGGAACTGGGAAATGGTTTAGTGCGGTAGAATGGCTCACCACGGTGAGACGGCGGTGGAGCAGGGCTTCCGCGCCGCACGAAAAATCGGAAGCAGGGAGCACTAGGGTTGGGGGGAGGCTTTATAGAGGAAGAGCTTCTTGGCTGCCACGAAAGCCCGGGAGAGGATTCTGCCGGATTGGAGTCGGGATTTTGGCGTCCGTGCCACGGGCACATGCTACACGCGATGTGCATGACCCGCACGGCGAGAGAAGGGCGGGCGAGGTGATAAGGCTGCAGGTGGGGCCCGCCTACCAGCGAGATGGGAAAATGACAAGTACAGGGCGGATCCGATGCTTCCAGGGGGATGCGCGTGTGAGCAGGGCTGCAGCTGGAAAAGAAAAAGAGGGAGGACCGGACTGAGACAAAATAAGATGGCCTCGGGGTGAGTAGGGGAGAAAGGTTAGGATGACATGTGGGCCCCATGTGGAAGAGAGGAAGGTAAAAGGGCAATGAAGGATTATGTGGGCTGGAGTGGTTGTGGGCTGCAGGAGGAAATGTGGGCTGTAACGTGAGGTTTTAGGCTTAGGCCCAAACAAGGTTTGAGTTTTATAAACAATTTCCTATTTTTCCAAACTCATTTAAATTCATATTTTAAGATCCTGAATTCAAACAAAGTGTTGACTTGTTTTCTAAATTAATATTTTTAATTCAAACACACGCACATGCATGCACTCACAAGAATCCAATACACGATTCCACACATTCACTTGCTTTAATTGTTTTCTTACTTAAATTTTAATGTTTAAGTTACTATAAATTCAAATTTGGCTTGTATTTGAAAATTGGGGTGTTACATACCCCTGGGGTGAAGAACCTTCAACTCGCCAGGACAAAACCCACAGCTCCTCCTGTACCGTCCAAGCGGCTCTTCTGCATGCATGCAGCCACGGATGCATGTGTCACGACGTTTATAAGTGTCTAATTGTACTGTGAACGGCCAGTTATTATATTAAGAGAAATGGAAACAAGGTTGCGTCAACCTACCGATGATGGTGCATACTTCAACGACGGCGATTCTCCAGCGTGGTATTGGCAACACAGTTCTGCCGCCTGTTGCATAGCAGCGCATCTTGGCTTTTGTGGCTGGAACCGCTGGCTCGTGTCCAAGCAGACTGAACTTCTGCTAGTAGCAGGTTGCACCTTATTATTAGCTCTTGTGATTGGAACCGCTGGCTCGTCCGAGCAGACGGAACTTGTAGCAGGTTGTTGCACCGCAGCAGCTTCTGCAGGGACTGAAACAGGCCCTCCGTTCGAGTTGGCAGAGCTGCTGCTGCTTGGAAGCAACTCATCTTCCACAGACTCAACGGGTCGTTGTTTCGGGGGCGCCGCAGTCAGTGCCCAAGGTATAATGCGAAATAGAGGTGGCAATCGGGCCGTGCCGGCCCGGCACAGCCCGGCCTGTTCGTGCTTTAGGCCGAAATGGCCCACGGCCCAAAAGCACGGCGGGCCGCCTCGTGTCGGGCCGACCGTGTCGGCTGCAGAGAAATAGGGCCCAGGCACGGCCCAAAATACGTCGGGCCGTCTTCGGGCCGTGCCGGCCCAAGCACGGCCCACAATGATGGTTTGGCCCACAGAATTGAAATGTGAACAAAAAATTGAGTATTTTATAAAATAAATGGACAAAAAATTAGCAAAAAAATATAGAAAAATTCGGAGGTGATAGAGAATATTATTTGAAGAATTTAGGAAAAAAAATCATCGAATTTCACTCATATTGACGAAAACTATAAATATTTGAAGTTTCACTTTTGAATATAAATAAAAAAAAGCCACAAAGGCCTAGCGGCAGCACAAAAGCAGCAGATATGGCTCATCATGTTTAAAATTCGATTTTGAGAGAAATTCAGTTAGAGTACATAGACAAAAATACTTCAAAAAATATGAAAAATTTAGGGAAGGTATGAAATATTAAATTACATGTTCTTGCAAAATTTGACATTCAAAAACATGATATATTGTTGGTAATAAAAAACAAACAAAAATCAATATTTGTCTTTTTTGTATCTCAAAAAGTAAAACGAATTTTTACATGAAATTTTTGATGCAGTTGTTAAATCACAATAAGAACCTCTATGTTTTTTTTGAGATTTTTTCGTTTATGTTTGCATCAATGTGTGTTCAAAATTTAGAAATGGCTAATATGTTAATAGAGTTTGAATGAAATGAGAAGCAATATGAATTTTCACATGTTGGAGTGCTTCAAAAAATTTGTACAAAATTAATGGATGTAGACATATATAATAAGTATGCACACAACAAATTTCAGCTCAAGATCCATTGATTTTGATGAGATATAAAAAAATGAACAATATGTGCATAAGGATTATTTTGAGATTTACCTAAACAAACAAAAGTTATCATTATAAGTCTAAAAATAACTCATCCAAGTTGTAGATATTGTTTTTTGAAGAATATAAAAAAAAGAATCATCAAATTTGGATCTAATTTGCGGATTCTATACAAGTTTTAATATTTTAATTGGAATTAAAAAAAGACTAGCAAACTAAAGAACAACCGTTTGGGCCTCGGGCCTATTTCGTACCTCGGGCTTATTTTCGTGCTTCGGGCCTATTTTGGGCCATGCCGGCCCGGGCACGGCCCAAATCCCGTGTTGTGCCGTGCCGCCCGCCGGGTCCAATATCACGGCCCGGCACGACCCGAAAAAAATCGTGTCAGGCCGTGCCCATCCTCGGTCCGGCGGTGTGTGCTTCGTGCCGCCCGTTTTGGGTCCGGCCCAATTGCCAGGACTAATGCGAAATACCCTGGTGCACGGCGCAACCTCAAAATATTATGTAATTTTAAGAACAATACTCTACTACTCCCTCCTTCCCTAATTTGTCGTTAAGACAGGGAGTTGTAGTTCTTTTGTAGTTATTCTTGTTGTCTAAAACGACATATATTGTGAGATAGAGGGAGTAATTATAAACGTTGGATGTGAAATTGGACCCTGGTGCCAGTGCACCATGCAGGGTAAGTCAACAACCTGGCTTCTCCAGTGGGGGGCTCAGTAGTGGGACGCTCGTAGTGCACCTCAGCAAAGAAGCGTTTGATCTTACTGCTGCTTCGGCTGCGAGCCCAGAAGTTGACGTGGTACCACACTGTGCCCTGAAGCGCACGCTACTTTCCTGCAGAGATCTCACAACATCGAACTCGACACCCTGCACAAGCCATACATGCCATGTACTATGTCACAAAACATAATAATTACTCTCTTCATCTTTAAATTTTTTTTGTTTTGTAATTTATTTTTAAACTACAAGGTGATCAGTTTTTGGAGACGGAGGGAGTACAATATATGTCATGTCTCACGGCGTGCGTGTAGCAGGATTTAATTGCAAAGAACTAGTTTTTTTTGTTTTGTAATTTATTTTTAAACTACAAGGTGATCAGTTTTTGGAGACGGAGGGAGTACAATATATGTCATGTCTCACGGCGTGCGTGTAGCAGGATTTAATTGCAAAGAACTAGCTTGAGGACCAATTAAATCACTATCCAGAATGAATGAAACACACATCACGTACCGGGTCGCTGGCATTGTAATGGCCAATAGCGTGGCGAGCGACAGCGGTGATGCAGTTGTGCTGCAGTCTGCATTTAATGCAATTGGAATGTTTAGTTGATAAGTGTTAGTTTTTCAATTTACAAATTTATACTCAAGGAGAACATCACTACACATTTACACGCAAAGAACAACACTATTTTTTAATTATTGATTTTGAATTGTGAACAGCACTTCTTATTAAGTCTCATATCATATAAAAAGGTGTCTCTACTTTTCCATAAGAGCAACTCAATGTGATTTACACGATCATTAGTATTATGCATAGAGCAAGTTAAACAAGCTAGCATTCTTAATTCTTATGAAATTAAAAAAATCTTGTTAAAATTACCCTACATATATCTTCTCGATGCGTTCGCTTTCACGTTGACGCAGCTCCCTCGCACCCATACCTGCTCTTCAGCGGGCAGGTCCTTGAGCAGCTCCTCCAGCGGTACGGACGGTATCCTCATCAAGTCCGTCATAGTCATAGTGGATCCCATTATTGATTTCACTAGACACGACAAAACAAGCTGGTAACCTTTATTACAAAGAATATATCACTGAATAATGTGAAAAGTTGGAGGAACGCTAGGTAATTGTACGTGAAACACAAAACAATATGTTTCAGAATATTTTCTGCAAAACCACACAGGTGTACTTTTGGATCATGTAACATAAATCATTATTAACATTTTCTTTCACAAAATCCTATCAAACATGTACCTTGAAAAATATATAAAGTAGAAAACACAAGCCTACTTGTATTATAAACGCATGCATGCAACAGAATGACATTCACAAACATACATTTTTTTTTTGCAAAGGAACTCCGAGACAGTTTGGTAACAGGCATTTCACAGAAGTATTTATCGACAAAATCCAATACTAGTCAATTCAGCTAGAGAACCATTGTGACTATCTAATGTTTCAATGACAGTAGCTGATAAACTCAGCTTTCTGCAAGACTACACCCAGGCACTGCAATTACCAGTAAAAGAACAGCACATAGGCACTGCGATTATCAGTAAAATTAATAAACAACACATAGACAATGCACAATGGATTGGGTACTGTTTATCGCAATCAATACCTGAAATCGTTACAGTCACTCATCACAAATAAAAGAGAAAACTTCCATTCCCAATAAACCTCGTTACTAAAATCATCAAACGTTCGTGATCCGTGCGATACAATATGTGGTGGTGGTACGATAAGGAAAGCAGGGGCCGGGCGTGCCTTGGCGTCAGGTCGGTGTTGTGGAGGAGCAGTCCGGGCAGCATCAGGCACCAGGCGAGCCGATAACGGCGACGTGGCGGGCGAAGATCCGGAGGCAGAGGCGAACCCTAGAGGCTAGACGAGGCGCGCGTGCGGGCGACACTTTATAGGAGGGCGGAAAAGCGTAAATAGTCAAACCTGAGGCCTACTGACTGTCGTTTCTCCGGCCCAGCCCGTACAAGGTCTAATTTTTTTACTGTAGGAGGAGTGCAGAGGGCTACTGTCTGTTGTTTCGCCGGACCGGCCCGTACAAGGCCTCGTTCTATTGTGGGGCCTGCTGTACTTCCCTCCGTCCCGGAAAGTTTGTCGCTTTGTAGTTTATTTTTGAACTAAAAGCGATAAACTTTCCGGGATGGAGGGAGTATGTTTTAAGACGGATCAAATTACTGTAAAAATCTCGAGTAAAATAATACCGTATTTTTAGCTGATTAAAATTAGGCTTGTGTGACAGCACACCTTAATTAATTAATTGAGCCTTGCCTTTTTTTCCAATTAGCAGGTGAATCGTAGGAGGGGAGATATTTGGGTTCGTATTCTGACGACTGACTCGGTCTCTTCTCCGCACATTTGTTTTCGTGTTAAGATGAAAACAATTAAACGACCGGCGACGACGACCATGACAACAACACAGAGAGTTGCTGGCTCCAATGCGAATGTGCTAGCCAGTCAAATCCAACGCGTGCCGTGCCGTGCCATCCCTCACCGGCCGTCCACGTCATTACGTATATATAAACTGCATCCACGTGATGAGACATTATATAAACAAAAAAATTGTGGCTCGTCAAACTTTCGGAAACCCAAGGAGTACGTGATGGTGATCATGCCGTGCGTGTTGCGGTGGAGCTAATAACTTGAATGCGAATGTCATTCAGGTGAGTTCAGATGCTACATCCTCCAGGCAGGGCTGAATTAAGAGAATTAACAGTGACAAGCTAGCAGATCTAGTAGCACTCCGTCCCGTCTCCTGTCTGCAGAACGGCGGGCACATCCGTTACGGCCGCCGAGGCTAGGTTACGTACGGTACCTCAGGTCAGGAATGGGGCGGACGTAACAGTGTGGATGACAGGGGCATACTCCAAATGGGGTCCGACCAGGTACAGTACGAAACGCGTTCACCTGCCGTGCCTTTGCGCCGGCGGTGACCGTGGCTGGACATCGCACGACACGCGCTTCCTTGTAGTACAACTTCTCCTTTCCGGTTTCCATGCAGCCCGCCCGCAGCAGCCACAAGAGAAGCTTTCATCACAAACTCTCTCCCTAAATTAATTAAACAAATTACTAACAAGCAGCGAGTCCCACAGCGCTTCTGTTTCCATTTTTTTTTTCTGAGCACCTACCTCGTCCTCCAATCAATCCCCTGCATCCATCCCCATGTGATTGTGATTGATGCGTGTTGAGTGTTTCCTCGCTGTCCCTTGAGCTACGAGTACTCGTTCTTCTTCTTCTTCTTCCTCTCGCTCGCTTGCTTGCTTGTTGCTTCCTGTGGACTTCGTCGTCTTCACTCGGAGGGGAGGAGGACCTCTTCTTCTCACCAAACACGCGCCTTCCGCTTCCCATTCCCGCCCCGTCCCACTACTACAACTACTAGTCCCCACCTCTCCCGGAGCTCCGTCCTCTCCCCTTCCATAGTTCCGTCGATCTCTTCGTACGGAGGCCGCCATTACTTCATCTCCTGCTTCCTCTGCCTGGCTGTCTTGACTCGGCCTGGATTTGGGGTCGAATGGTAAGAACCCGCTGGTTTAGGCCCTCTTCTCCTGAATCTCTCCTGTTGCTTCCGGGGAACAGCTGGGAGATTTTTGTATATCACGGGTGCTTTGGATTGAGGCGACGCAGATTTATGCTTTTCGGTGGGTAGGTACGGTGCGTGGGTGTTCGCCGCTCCTGCGTCTGTCGTTTTGCTGGTCATGTTTGAATCCGCTGCCCAGGATTCCGGCCCGGTTTGGCGGTTCGCTGCCTGATTTCTACCAAATCAGTGCGGGAAAGTTTTGATCTTTCAGCAAAAACCTGCCGTTTCTCCTTCCTTCCATTTTTGTCAAGCATTAATCTTTCCATGTGTTCCTTCTCCTCCTCGCAGATCAGCCACTGATCGATCCGGTGCCTCTGCTTGCTTCCTGACACCTACCCATGGCCTCCGACGGCGGCGGCGGCGGCGGCTTCCGCCACAGCAACAGCAGCCGCCTCTCGCGCATGTCCTACTCCGGCGACGACAACGCCCGCGCCCAGGGCGCCGGTGCCGCGGCGGATCGCCCCATGGTCACCTTCGCCCGCCGCACCCACTCCGGCCGCTACGTCAGCTACTCCCGCGACGACCTCGACAGCGAGCTCGGCAACAGCGGCGACTTCTCGCCGGACCACCAGGAGTTCCACAGCTACCACGTCCACATCCCGCCCACCCCCGACAACCAGCCCATGGACCCGGCCATCTCCGCCCGCGTCGAGGAGCAGTACGTCTCCAACTCGCTCTTCACTGGCGGCTTCAACAGCGTCACGCGCGCCCACCTCATGGACAAGGTCACCGACTCCGAGGCCAGCCACCCGCAGATGGCCGGCGCCAAGGGCTCCTCCTGCGCCGTCAACGGCTGCGACGGCAAGGTCATGAGCGACGAGCGCGGCGAGGACATCCTGCCCTGCGAGTGCGACTTCAAGATCTGCGCCGAGTGCTTCGGCGACGCCGTCAAGACCGGCGGCGGCGTCTGCCCGGGCTGCAAGGAGCCCTACAAGAACACCGAGCTGGAGGAGGTGGTCGGCGCCGCCAGGCCCACGCTGTCGCTGCCTCCCCCGCCCGGCAGAGGTGGGCCCCCCGCGTCCAGGATGGAGAGACGCCTCTCCATAATGCGCTCGCAGAAGGCCATGACCAGGAGCCAGACCGGAGACTGGGATCACAACCGCTGGCTATTCGAGACCAAGGGGACGTATGGGTATGGCAATGCCATCTGGCCCAAGGAGAATGAGCTGGACAGCGGTGGCGGTGGCGGAGGCGGCCCGGGAGGAGCCAACGGGCAGCCCGCGGAGTTCACAAGCAAGCCGTGGAGGCCACTCACCCGGAAGCTCAAGATCCCTGCAGGCATCCTTAGCCCATACAGGTAAATGACCTCTGTGTTTCTGTGCAGACTAAATTATTTTTGTTAAATTATTTTGGTCCATTGATCATCACATATGAAATAAAATACATTGTTCTCCTGTGCATTCGGTTTGGTTGAAGCCAAATGAGTACTATTTTAAGTCAAACATTTGTTCAACCTGAAAGTCTAGAATACTCCCAGTTGTTGTGTGTTAGCTTCTGTTGAACAAACTTGTTAGTTTTGGATAGCTTAGATCTAATTTCTTCCTTCTGAAATTTGTGAACTTGATCGTTACTACTGTATTCATTTTTCCTTTTTTAGTTTTTGCATTTTCCACTGTGTATGTAATCCTCCTATTTCTGCATTTCAATATCTCACAGTTTCTGTCATACCTACAGTCCAGGCATTATTTGGTTCTAGCATTATAGCTACTTGCATTGGCACACATTTCTCTTTTGAATTTGAATTACGGTGATAGAAACCTGATCATGCAATCTTTTGATAACAATGTCAAGTACAATAACCTTGTTTTTTTTTTCTGCTTACTTCAGGCTTCTCATTGTTATCCGCATGGCTGTCCTTGGCCTGTTCCTTGCATGGAGAATCAAACACAAGAACGAGGATGCGATGTGGCTGTGGGGCATGTCGGTTGTTTGTGAACTCTGGTTTGGCTTTTCTTGGCTGCTTGATCAGCTGCCAAAGTTGTGCCCCGTTAACCGAGCAACTGATCTTGCTGTCCTCAAAGACAAGTTTGAGACCTCAACACCATCAAACCCTACGGGGCGATCTGATTTGCCAGGGCTTGATATCTTTGTGTCCACTGCGGATCCAGAGAAAGAGCCTCCATTGGTCACGGCAAACACTATTCTGTCCATCCTTGCAGCTGACTACCCTGTCGAGAAGCTTTCTTGCTATGTTTCTGACGATGGAGGGGCTCTCCTCACATTTGAAGCAATGGCTGAAGCTGCGAGCTTTGCTAATTTGTGGGTTCCTTTCTGTCGCAAGCACAACATCGAGCCTCGCAATCCTGAGAGCTACTTCAATCTGAAGAAGGATCCATACAAGAATAAGGTCCGCTCAGACTTTGTCAAGGACAGGAGAAGGGTCAAAAGGGAGTATGACGAGTTCAAGGTCAGAACCAATGGGCTGCCAGACTCAATTCGCCGCCGTTCTGATGCGTACCATGCTAGAGAAGAAATCAAGGCTATGAAGAGGCAACGAGAGGTTTCTCTTGATGAGGCAGTTGAACCTGTAAAGATTCCAAAAGCTACCTGGATGGCTGATGGCACACATTGGCCTGGTACTTGGATTCAACCGTCCTCTGAGCATTCCCGTGGTGACCATGCTGGAATAATTCAGGTATGCATCATGTTAACTTTTCAAAATCTGCTATGAAGCTTCTATGCCTTGGAACAATGTAAACAAGCTAGTTAGTTGCAAGGAGCAAAATATATACTAATTGAATATGCTATTCTGGTAAGCACCCAAGGAATGAGCCACCTGATTTATTGTTGTTGTTCTCTGCTTCAGGTGATGCTTAAACCTCCTAGTGATGATCCCTTATATGGCACCACTGGTGAAGAAGGCACACCTCTTGACTTTACTGAGGTTGACATCCGTTTGCCAATGTTGGTCTACGTATCCCGAGAGAAGCGTCCTGGCTATGACCACAACAAGAAGGCCGGTGCGATGAATGCCCTAGTCCGTGCATCTGCTGTCATGTCAAATGGCCCCTTCATCCTCAACCTGGACTGTGACCACTATGTTTACAACTCCCAAGCTTTCCGTGAAGGCTTGTGTTTCATGCTGGACCGTGGTGGTGACCGTATTGGCTATGTCCAGTTCCCACAGCGGTTTGAGGGTATTGATCCATCAGATCGGTATGCTAATCACAACACCGTCTTCTTTGATGTCAACATGCGCGCACTGGATGGCCTCATGGGGCCAGTCTACGTTGGCACTGGCTGTCTTTTCCGCCGGGTTGCCCTATACGGATTTGATCCTCCACGCTCTAAGGAGCATGGTGGCTTCTGCAGTTGTTGCTTCCCACAGAGACGCAAGATCAAAACTTCAGCTGCTGCACCAGAAGAGACCCATGCTCTGCGAATGGCAGACTTCGATGAAGATGAAATGAACATTTCGTCATTCCCCAAGAAGTTTGGTAACTCGAACTTCCTCATCAATTCTATTCCAATTGCTGAATTCCAAGGGCGCCCATTGGCTGATCACCCTGGTGTCAAGAATGGCCGCCCTCCTGGTGCCCTCACTGTCCCTCGTGACCTTCTTGATGCATCCACGGTTGCTGAGGCCATCAGTGTGATCTCATGCTGGTATGAAGACAAGACTGAGTGGGGTCAGCGTGTTGGTTGGATCTATGGTTCAGTCACAGAGGATGTGGTCACTGGGTACCGGATGCACAACCGTGGATGGAAGTCAGTGTACTGTGTCACCAAGCGTGATGCTTTCCGTGGTACTGCACCTATCAATCTTACTGATCGTCTCCACCAGGTGCTCCGTTGGGCTACTGGTTCAGTCGAAATCTTCTTCTCCCGCAACAATGCATTGCTTGCAAGCCGAAGGATGAAGTTTCTTCAGAGGATTGCATACCTGAACGTTGGCATCTACCCATTCACATCTATTTTCCTTATTGTCTACTGCTTCCTGCCAGCACTCTCCCTTTTCTCTGGACAGTTCATTGTGCAGCAACTCAGTGTGACCTTCCTGACCTATCTGCTGGTCATCACTCTAACACTGTCCATGCTTGCGGTGCTCGAGATCAAGTGGTCAGGGATCAGCTTGGAAGAATGGTGGAGGAATGAGCAGTTCTGGCTTATCGGTGGTACGAGTGCCCACCTTGCTGCTGTGCTCCAAGGGCTTCTCAAAGTGATTGCTGGCATCGAGATATCCTTCACACTGACATCCAAGTCCGGGGGAGATGACGTGGATGATGAGTTTGCTGACCTATACATTGTCAAATGGACATCACTCATGATCCCGCCAATTGTCATCATGATGGTGAACCTGATTGCCATCGCTGTTGGCTTCAGCCGTACAATTTACAGCGAGATCCCCCAGTGGAGCAGGCTCCTTGGTGGTGTGTTCTTCAGCTTCTGGGTGCTGGCTCACCTTTACCCGTTTGCCAAGGGGCTGATGGGGAGGAGAGGGCGGACACCGACCATCGTTTTTGTCTGGTCTGGCCTCCTTGCCATCACCATCTCGCTGCTGTGGGTGGCCATCAACCCCCCGTCTCAGAACTCGCAGATTGGTGGATCCTTCACTTTCCCCTGATCTCACAATAGCAGATTATCACACGAATTCTTTCGGGTCAACAGTTCCTGCAGCATTCATTCTCAGAGCTGATGGAATGATAGATCTGACTGTGCAAATGGCTAGGCGCCTCTTTTTGTCGATAAATGATACTGTAATGGATTATAAAAGTTGTTTTGTTCATTTGTTTTTTTTCTTTCTGTTTCCGAGATGAGAATTGGTTCTGTTGGACCTGTAAACTAGTATAAAAATTCAAGTTTTAAAAAGTTCCAAGGCTCATTCTCTCTTCTTAGAGGTGTAACTGAGTTCATCTTATTTACTTTTGAGCAGACAGCGAATTGGGCTATTCATCTTTGTTACTGTGCTGAGTTTACTAGTCCTCGTTAGCTATCTGATTTCGATCGACTGCGGCGATGTACTTGGGGTTTTGGATCTCCTGTGCGTTGGCAATCCGCTGTATTCATCACTAAAATCGGTGGATCAATTATTCATGGTGATTGCACCGTGTCAAACTCCGCTTCAGTGTTTTCATAAACCCTTTCACGATCTAAAAAGGGTATGCAAGATTGGTAAAATGGCCATTCTGGTCGCCATGAATTGCTGGAAATGTCCACAATTCAGTATCTAATAAAGATCATTCATTTCATTTGATAATTTCATACAGTGCAAGCTGTGGACAGAAGAACCGAATACAAAGACCTCAAGTACAAGTATCATGCTCTCTAAAAAATCCAACCTGAAGAAGGATCACAAACATGCCGCACCGTCCAACTAGAGTTGGCAAGAAGAGGAGTCTTCATATAATTTGACATGGCAGACCAAACCTACAACCTTCTTGCACAACAATGTATGTTATGCACAATCCTATGACCTACAGTAGAAGCACTTTCCAACCTTTTGTCATTCATGTCAGCTCCGCGATGCAGACAGCAACTCAGAAGGCAACGATGCAGGGTCAAGCTCCCAGCAATCCCCTGGAGGCAGTGTTGATCCTTCACTCTTGGACACTATCCTTGCTGGTATCTGATGTGAAACGGCCCCAAGATCACCCTTCTTCAAGGTGTGGACAGCATGGCCACCAACATCCAGACGTGTGAAGATGCTTCTGAACCCTTCCACCTTCTTCAGGTAGCCGAAGCTGGCACCATACAGCTCACTATAACCACTGAGGAACACCACAATTTCATGCTTTATCTGCCCTTCATTGCCCTCCTTTCGGAGCGCCCACACCGAGCGCTTCCTCGGGAAAACCCGATAGAGGTCCCTGGCGACTCTCTCGCAGGCGACAAGGTGGGAGAAGACGTTCACTGAATGCAGCGTCTCCAATAATCTCCCAACCTTGAATTGCCCACATGGCTTCCCCTCCTCCCCATCTAGCCACCGTATCTGCACACGGAATCGGCTGCCTCGCAGCACTGCATCCACCACAGCGTAGTGCCGTGGCATGCCGTCGTTGTCCCCATACAATGCCCACACCTGGCCTTTCTTGACACACCTCTCACCACGGTCGGCGTCGAAGTTGTAGAAGTCTGAATCCTCCACGGCCATCAGCTCGGAATGGTTGTTCTGCTCCTCCTCTGCCTCCCCGTCTTCTTCTTCGTCCTCCTCGCCTCTGGAACTTGATGACCTATTGGGAGCCTTGCGATCTTTCGCTCCTCTCCTCTTGTTGGACAGCAGAAGCTGCATCTCGGCAAGAGTCATGTCCAGCTTCTCGGTCTTGGGCTTCTTGTTCGCCGGCGGCGGCGGCGTTGGTGCAGCGGCTTCCGCCTCGGGCGGAGGCGGCACCTCGGTGGCGAGGAAGGTCCGGCGGCAGGAGGGGCACATGAGGCGGTACCCAAGGTACTTCCGCTCGAACTCGTGGAGGAGGCGGCAGCCGGCGCAGGCCGTCCAGAAGGTGGCTGGGGCGGGCGCCGTGAGCGCCTCGTAGGCTGTGGCGGCGCGTCTGAGGGCCTCCTCGGTAGCGGCGGCGACCGCGGGGGAAGAGGAGGAGGCGCCGTCGTCGTCTGGGCGGGGCCGGAGGGATTTGGCGAGGGACTTGAAGTGGCGGCGGAGCGCGGAGGGTGAGAGCGGCGAGGAGGAATCGATCAGGAGCACGGCGTGGTGGGAGGACTCGTCGGCGAGGAGGATGGAGGCGGCGGTGAGGACGAGGGCGGCGCGCGGGCAGGTCGGGTCGAGGTGAGCGGCGCGGCGCGCGTGCTTGCGCGCCGCGCGGAGGCGACCTGCGGAGAGCTCGGACTCGGCCAGCGCCAGGAGGCTGGAGGACTCATCCTCCGCGGCGCCGGCGGCTGGAGGTGGAGGGTCGGCGGCCATCAGCTCAGCTCAGCCGGGGGTCGGTTGTGTTGAGTGAGAGCCCTGGAATTACAAGAGGGCTGGGGCTGGGCTTTTCCAGTTTTGGGTTTGGCTTACCTGGTTTCTTTGTTTGGGCTTCTTTTTATGGAGTGTTGGGAATTCTATAATGCTTTCTGAAGAATGCAAATCACCTGTACTGACTGTTTGATGCACATCAATTCTTACTCAACAAAATACGCACCAATTGTTCTGCTTAAATCCTGACTTGAGTGCAGCTTACTCAACCAAAATGCCCAACAATTGAACATCAATTCTTAACAAGTTTTTATCAAGCTACAGATACAAATAGATAGAGTAACAAGGAAGTGCTTGCAGAGCATATTTTCCAGGGGGCATGGAATTGTTCATATTTGCATGGAGGAAAAAAATGTGCTTTCTTAAGGCAAAAAGAAAAGAGTGGTTGAACAGCAAACACAACAACAGTCAAGCCTTTGTCTCAAGCATGTTGGACATGTTGAAGTAGGCTTTTATTCAGCAAACACAAGCATGTAAAAGTGTTTTTATTCATACAATAAGCTTACAACGATAAACACATAAGTTCCAACAAATACCAATATTCTCCATCTTGACCTGCTTACATGCAAAGAATGGAGAACTCTGGATTTCCTGGCTCAAATTAAGCACTGCGCATGAAAAATCAAATTGAACCACAGTTCCTCCCCTACACATCACCGGATACTAAACGTGGCGCAGCAACTAAACGAAAATATGAAACCATGTCATATCAGGCCATGGCGTGCCATTTTTTGAAAAGCATGAGCAGCTCAGTTGGTGGAGTTCCGCGCGATCTTGAACCACTCTGTGTGGAAAGAACCAGGCATGTCAACCCTCTCGTAGGTGTGAGCGCCAAAGTAGTCCCTCTGCGCCTGCACCAGGTTGGCAGGCAGCCTGTCCCTCCGATAGGAGTCAAAGTAAGCCAGGCTAGTGGACATGCCTGGGGTGCTAACACCATTGTTGATGGCGAGGCAGACAACCCTGCGCCATGCTGCTTGCCTGTCCATGATCTCCTGCGCGAACTCAGGATCAACAAGGAGGTTGGCGAGGTCGGGGTTCCTGTCGTAGGCCTTCTTGATGCGGTCGAGGAAGATGGCGCGGATGATGCACCCTCCCTTCCAGATCCTTGCTAGTTCACCAAGGTTAAGTCCCCATCCTTTCTCTGAGCTCTTGGCCTTGATGATGTTCATACCCTGTGCATAGCTGCAGATCTTGGAGGCATATAGAGCTTGCCTCACATCTTCGATCAGCTGTGCCTTGTCCACTGGGAGGCCAGTGGAGTAATCGCCTTGGAAGATTTTGGAAGCCTCAACACGTTCATCCTTCAGTCCGCTCAGGAACCTGGAATCCAAGGATGCCGCAATTGTAGGAGCAGCCACAGAGAGTTCAGCAGCCTGCTGCACTGTCCATTTCCCGGTTCCTTTCATCCCAGTCTTGTCCAGGACTTTGTCAACCAGGTAGCCATCACCCTGCTCGTCCTTGATGCCAAATATGTCAGCCGTGATCTCAATCAGAAAACTGAGGAGCTCACCCTTGTTCCATTCAGAGAACACCTGATGCAGCTCACTATTTGTGAGCTTGCCAACTGACTTGAGAACGTCATATGCCTCAGCAATCAGTTGCATGTCACCATACTCAATTCCATTGTGAACCATCTTGACAAAGTTGCCTGATCCACCTTTGCCTATGTACGTGACACAGGGGCCACTATCAGGAACCTGGGCAGCCACCTTAAGAACAATATCTTCAATGTACTTGTATGCCTCAAGTGAGCCTCCAGGCATCAAGGATGGGCCATTACGGGCACCCTCCTCTCCTCCAGAAACACCCATTCCGAGATAGAGGAGCCCACGCTCCTCCATCGCCTTCTCCCTCCTCTCTGTGTTTTCATACCATTCGTTTCCTCCATCGATGATACAATCGCCCTGCTCCAAGTGAGCTGCAAGGGTTGCAATGGTCTGGTCGACTGGTGCACCAGCCTTAACAAGCATGATGACTACACGTGGCTTCTGAATCGAGTTCACAAAGGATGCAGGGTCATGGTAACCATACACGGGAAGGTTACCTTCAGCCTTGGCACGCTGCACAGTCTCATCAACCTTGGAGGTTGTCCTGTTGTAGACAGAGATGGGGAAGCCTTTCTCAGCAACGTTGAGAGCAAGGTTCTGCCCCATGACCGCAAGGCCAGCAAGACCAATTCTTGTGAGTGCCATCTTCTGCACAGAAAGAAACACAGTGCATACATTAGGTATGGATCAAAATTAATTTAGGCAGATCTAACTCGATAGATCAAAAAAATACATGAATGTTTAACCACTAGAGATCCACTGCCACTGACTATACACATAAATGAGAAGGAAGATGGAACTTTATTGTTTAATATTTGTTTGCTGCATGCAAAAGGTTAAAAACCTATGACAGGAAATCACTTACTAGGTGATAAATAACACATGTCTTAGCAATTTGTACAACCTAAAAAAATTGTTTAAGGTTACAATAAACTGGCATAAAAATTAAAACAAATATATCTTCCGCAAGATTAAAGTATATGCAGAGAATCCTGAATTATGGTGCCACCAGAAGCGCAGAATTAACAATCTGCACATGGTATCATTTTAATTCCACCAATTGTGCGATGTAAACAACCATACACGCTTCCACATGGTTTAGCCATCAGATAAGATGGCTACGGTTATGGATGCTTGATTGCAGCAAATCATATGGATGCTTGATTGCATGATTGCAGCAAATCTTTGATTGCATAGTAGTCATTGCCTCAGATAAGAGTGTTCCCTTAGCGTCAGTTCCAAATGTAAAGGAGCCATGGCGATATCCAAGACCAGACTTTTATGTGCCTGTGACTGCTCAGCAACCGATTGCTCCAGATCGGCGATCCGAAGCAGCATCTCCAAACTACTACTACCACCGTCGCCATCGACTGAAAGTCAACGATGTCAGGTACAACTAAAAGGCCACTGAACATAAAAGGAAACAGGAACTAACATCACATCCTGATGTCCTTCCACAAGGATCGCTCATCCCCGACCCAAGACTGCCTCAAGGCACCCGATTCTCGAGCGAACTCGGCGTCCCAAGAACCGGCCGCCGCCTCCAATCCAACCCAACCCCGCGATAAAAAGAACGATCTTTCGGGAGGGAGATAATACTAACCGGAACCGAAATCTGTGTGTGCGCGCTAAAGCAATAGTCTCGGATCGAACACGAAATAGATGGGTAGCCGCCTCACCTGCCGCCGCAAATTCGCGCTTGCCTCCTCGCCGAAGCCCGGTGAGATGTGTGAATCGCGCCGCGCTGCCAAACCACCACCAACTACCTCCGCACCTCCCCCGCTTAAATAGCTCGGAAATATCGCCCGCCCCGCTTCCGACGGGCGGGGCCCGCATGGTCGCCCGGCGGCCGCGGCGATGCGGTTGGTGAGTCAAACGATGCTGACTGGTGGGTACCGACGCGTCAGTGGAGCGGATCGGAGGGATCGTCGTTTCTTCCTCGAGCAACGGCTGAACCTGTGATGCCGCCAGCACGACGTGCCTAACATAAATCAGTGAATATGTATTATGTAAACAATTGTGTTATACTAGACCATCCATCATACTCCCTCCCGACTCGAATTAGTTGTCGTTCCGACAACGCTGAGCAGTTCAATTTTAGTTCATTTCATTTGTCTGAAACGACAATTAATATGAACGGGAGGGAGTAACAGAAAAAAAAAAGTGATAGGGCTGGGAAGCTTCGTTACCCCTGCGTTGTAATCTGCATTTTCATGTTTTCCATGTGCAGAATACACAGTTAATTCTGAATACTGTAGCTAGCCATGATCTAATGGAGCGTCGTTGCAGAATCTTCTTCGCTTGACACCCCACACACTAGTGCAGATATCTGAAAGCAGACTGAACCCAGATCTGTCGGTTTCTGCTCCGGAGAAGGCAGATGGGGATAAGGATCTCCTGGCTTAATCAGCGGTCACTGACATGTGGACCCGGTCCTACACGTCAGTGACTATGTTATGGTGTGCAGTAAAGTCAGGGAATCCCTGTCTGGCAGATAGCCGCCATCCGCCAATCTAACAATGCAATTGATTTTTCTCCAACTATGTGATGGAAGCTGCAGGGGTCGAACATGTGTGGTGACTCGTTTCATATCCGTTTCTGATTCTTTACTTTATTTATTTATAGTGAGAGTGAGTGAGAAAGAGAGTTGTGTTAAATGGAAACACTGCTGGAAAGCGAGACCTTGCCGTTGTTCTCGGCGGTGCGAAACTGAACGCTCGTCCGAATTTTTCTCGTCCGCGACGGATAAGAATCCTCTGACTTAATCAGCGATCACTGACATGTAGACCCAGTCCCACATGTCAATGGTAGGGCATGCATTAAAGTCAGGGCATCTCTGTCCGTCCGCGACTGCCTCCGTTCCCGTCCACCATTTTTCCATTCCCACTCAAAAGGACAAAGATAAAAATCGCGCCTTTACGATCTACGACTAGCCCACGACCCACCCACCCCCATATTCCCATTCAAAGACTGGTAATTATGGATAAGGAATGATTAATTGGTTCCGAGCCTGCAATTACCGCAGCGGCGTTGTCTGGTTGGCCGTCCAACTCCATTTCTGTTCTCTTCTTGGCGCTTTATTACTACTAAATTTTGTTCTTAGTTCTTGATTGACCGGAGTCGTTGGAAGGGAGCAGGAGCAGCGAGGTCGCGGTTGGTGGTGACCCACGGTAGTGGAGTGGACAGGGTGGATTTCTTTGACCCGGCTTTTGGTTGCGGGTCGTCGAGGCCGATTCGTTCATCAGTGGTTAGATATTTCTCCGCTTTGACACTCTGCTTGCGGTTATATGTTCGATTTGTGAGGCCGCCTGGAGCTCGATTTGGAGTGGAAATTTTCTTGGAGAGGGTGGTAGGTACTGTATTTTTCGCTGATGAAAGATTAAGAGGGGGGCGCTGCGGGTGTTCGACGGATTGCGTCCAAAGAGATGGCGGGCGGCAGCGGCGGCGACTGGGAGGAGATGATGAAGAAGATGTTCCCGCCCGGGACCAAGATTCCTGAGGCGCCGGCGAATCTGGACTACTCCATCGCGCTGGAGTACGACGGCCCGCCGGTGTCCTACGAGCTCCCGAGGATTAACCCGGTAGACATCCCCGCAATACCGACGGCCGAGCAGGCTTCTGGGCCCCTGGGGCTCGGAAACGGCGCCGTGCCCGTAGCGCCAGTCATTGGACCTCACCGTGCCAGGCAACCGGCGTCCCAGGTTGCTCATCATCGTGCAGGACAGTCTGATGCACAAGTTAGGAGCAGCTCAGAATCAGCTTCACAGGATGAAGACTACTCTGATGATGAATACCACCCGGAGTCCAATGAGCCTGCAAGGAGTTTGCAGGGGCAGAAGGCTGCTAGGACTGCAGCGCGTGAGGGAAGAAGAGCGCAGGTGGTGACCTTCGGGTTAGAAGATGATAGCAATCACGAGAGCAAGGAGTTTGATGAGGTATCTGAGCAGTCTGTTGCGGTGACTAGGAAGAAGAAGAAGGGGAGGACATGCTGCCGCTGTGGGAAGGGCAAGTGGGGAAGCAAGGAGCCATGCATCGTTTGCGAAGCAAGGTACTGCAGCTACTGTGTACTCAGAGCCATGGGATCGATGCCAGAAGGCCGGAAGTGCATCACTTGCATCAGTAAGCCGATTGATGAGTGCAAGCGGTCTATGCTAGGGAAGAGCTCCAGGATACTATCAAGGTTGCTTAGCCCGATAGAGGTGAGGCAGATCTTGAAAGTCGAGAAGGAGTGCGAGGCTAACCAGCTCCGGCCTGAACAACTCGTTGTAAATTGTTTCCCTCTTCACCATGAAGAGATGGCAGACTTGCTTAGTTGCGAACGGCCTCCTGGAAATCTGAAGCCTGGAAGGTATTGGTATGACAAGGAGTCAGGCTTGTGGGGAAAGGTAAGTATCACTGGTAAGCCACAAATATTCCATTTTGTGCAATCGAGCTCGCGCTAATGACATTTTCTTTGTGCTGACAGGAAGGGGAAAAACCAGACAGAGTTGTCAGCACTAACCTTAACTTTAATGGGAAGCTTCAGCCTGATTCTAGTAATGGCAACACTAAGGTTTACTTTAATGGACGAGAAATCACAAAGACTGAGCTGAGAGTTTTAAAGGTATATCCACTGTTTGGTAGTCCTTTTTAGCCGTGATACTAATTAAGAGTCGCTATTGAATGGGCAAGATAGTTCTACTATGTCACTATTCTAACTGAGTCGGTGACAATGTTTTATCTTTTGTGCAGATAGCACAAGTTCAGTGCCCCCGTGATACTCACTTTTGGGTTTACCATGATGGCGGCTATGAGGAAGAAGGGCAAAACAATATCAAAGGAAAGATATGGGAGTCAGTATGTATCATCGTCAAACATTCCCCTTTTTTCCTGAAAGCATTGCATCCTTTATCAGTCAACATGTCTCATTTCCTTACTTTCTAAATGATTTTTGTCATCATCTCTACAGGTTTCTTTTTGACTAAACTATTGTATGTATTACAGCCTTTGGCACGTTTGGCATGTGCCTTATTTTCACTACCGGTGCTTCCTGCAAACTCAGATGTGCCGAAAGATGAAGCTCCTTATTCAACAAGAACCGTGCCAAATTACCTAGACCAAGGAACTCAAAAGCTCCTTATTCTTGGATCACCTGGAGCTGGAACGAGCACCATATTTAAGCAGGTCTGGTCGAATTCCACATTCCATAATTCTTTCCATTTGCTATATGTTTCTATTTGACGGAATATAGTCCAACTCTATCAACTGTACTGCTATGAAACCAGACTTAGTTTCTTGCTAAAGTCTGTTAAAAAAGCTCTTTGTTTCGGTAATGTAGAAATCCTTTTTAGTGTTCCGAGGTGACATTTTTTGTGGTAAAACATTAGTGCTTTCATATGTTTGTGTGTGTAGTCTAGCAGCATAATAATCTCGGTTGAAACAATCTTTTGCCACAAATCATTTCCGGTGGAACATACAAGAAGTTCATTCACTTGAGTAAATTTAATTGGCTGCCATCCCTGTTCTCTGTCTCATACAGATTTGCATGACGTGTTGTTTTATAAGCAGGCTAAGTTATTATACGGCACTAGATTTACTCAGGAAGAACTTGAGGGTATCAAACTAATGATCCAAAGCAACATATTCAAGTACCTGGGGATCCTGCTTGAGGGCCGAGAGCGGTTTGAGGAAGAGACTTCAGCTTTAGAAGATAACCCAAGTAGTCAACAAGGTATAATTAAGGACCGCTAATACTTGTCGTATTATATTTATTGGGAGGATATGCAATATTTAATTCAGCCTTTTTTATGCAGATGAAAATAAATGTACTAGTCCAGATTCATGCATATACTCAATAAATGCAAAGCTGAAGAAGTTCTCTGACTGGCTTCTGGACATGGTAGCAACGGGAGACGTAGAGGCCATTTTTCCTGCAGCTGCAAGGGAATATGCTCCAGTCGTTGATGAATTGTGGAAAGATCCTGCCATACAAGCAACATATAAAAGAAAGGATGAATTGCATTTTCTCCCTGATGCTGCTGGGTATTTCCTGAACAGGGTATAAATTGAAACTGTTAGATTAAATTTGGATAGTTAATTCTGTTGTTTTAAAAATAAAACATGCAGTAAATACAGAGTTGCCCTTAATTTTAACCTTTTCATAACTTGCATTTCATGGATTATTTATATGAGCACTTCTTATTGCGTCAAAATAGTCTAATTGTTCATCACTCGCCACTCATTAGTGATGTTGCAGCGAGCCTAGAATTTATCTCTTCTTTTATAAAAATAATGTTGAGGACACAAACTGATAGCTTGTGAGTTATTAAGCGTAAGAACCTTTTATGTTATTGTCAACCATGTTTCTTTTGCCAAGAATAGTCTTTGGCAATAGCTCAGTTTGCTCATTGCTGCTACGTATTTGGCGATTATGGTTTAAATTGTATCTTAATACCTAGCTTTATTTGTCTCTTTTATGACAAATTCATGCAGGCTATCGAAGTATCAAGTAATGAATATGAACCTTCAGAGAAAGACGTAATATATGCTGAAGGACTAACACAAGGGAATGGCCTGTCCTTTATTGATTTCACCCTGGATGACCAGAGCCCTATGTCAGAAAGCTTCGGTGACAATCATGAGGGATACTCTCAGCCAGTAAACAAGTAAAGTCTACATGTCCTCATGCTCACATCTAAAGTCTAAACTTTGTAACTGAACATCTCCCATTATAGTACATGTGCTGTTATTGTGGATTACATCAGTTGGTGAAAAGCATACTTTTGCAACATTTTCCTACTATACTAGCACTTTGCAGGTCATGCTATTTGCTTTTGGCTCTTCTGTGAATCCTCTAGAGAACTTGACTGTCTTGTGTGCTCATCTATGCCCCTTCAGGTATCAGCTGATCAGAGTAAGCGCCAAGGGCATTAGTGACGGCTGCAAGTGGGTGGAAATGTTTGAGGATGTCCACATGGTGATCTTCTCCATAGCCTTAAGCGAATACAACGAGTTGTGCGTCCCTGCTAGCGGCGACAACAAGTGCCTCGTGAACAAGATGATTCAAAGCAGGGACATGTTTGAGGCTACAATCAGGTGCATTAACCTACGTATTTGCTGTACACTCTCATTAACATTAATCTCCCTTCCAGTATTAAAGCTCGGATGAACACACATATTTGCGCAGGCAACCATGCTTCCGTGACACACCGTTCGTTCTGGTGCTGAACAAGTACGACCTCTTGGAGGAGAAGATCGGGCGCGCCCCGCTGTCGACGTGCGAGTGGTTCAGCGACTTCTGCCCGCTCCGGACGCAGCACAACAACCTGTCGCTGGCGCAGCAGGCGTTCTACTACGTGGCCATCAAGTTCAAGAACCTGTACGCGGCGGCGACCGGCCGGAAGCTCTTCGTGTGGCAGGCGCGTGCCCGCGACCGGCCCTCCGTCGACGAGGCATTCAGGTACGTTCGTGAGGTGCTCCGGTGGGAGGACGAGAGGGACGATGGCCCCGAGGAGTCCTTCTACAGCACCACCGAGCTCACCTCGTCCCGGCTCGTCGTAGCTGCAGAGTGACTGACAACATGGGCAGAAAATGCTATACTAGTTATTGTACAGTGTTAGGTGATGCTTTGAATTACAGACAGCTCACAGCTGAATCTGTTCTGTTCTGAGGGAAAATGTTTGTTCTCTGAATCTCTGTTCTTTGTAGATCGTTTTATTAGTCGCATCGTCATGTGCTGATTTTTTCCAAACAAATCAAATATAGTCAACTGGTATTGCCAAGCTTGAATAATAATTTTGTGCTTGTGTTGATGATGAGCTTCAGAAATCAGAATGCTGTGCTGGTATTGCTCTGCTAGTCTACTGGTATTTACATTTGCGCTTTCGAAAAAATATGTTCATAAAACCCCTGAAATTTATGAAATGGTCCCTCCCCGTCCTGCGACGCGCGACGGACGAGCGCCCGAGCCCGTGCTAACGCCTCCTGTGCTCCTCCGCCGGATCTCCGACCCGCGCGGATCTCCCCTGCGAACCTTCGCCGATGTCAAAATCCGCCGCCGCGTCCCTCCCGCCGCCGCCGCCTGAGGTGGCGCACCTGGTGGAGCAGCTCCAGCGCCAGCACCTCGCCCCCGACGCATCCCTCCTCTCCAACTCCGCCCACTCCGACCTCCTGCAGGTACGTCGCTGCCGCGGCCACCCTCCGTACCCCGCCCCCTCCGGCACCTAACACACCGCTTCTATGTCCCCGTGCCGCCGCAGGCGCGCGAGGAGGTTGCGGCGGAGCGCGCGCTCTACCTCGAGGCACTGGTGAGTCATCCCCGTCTACGAATCGGGTCTGCGTTTTAGGGTTTGCTCGGGGTTCTCATCGGATCTGGCGGCCACGTGGTAGGCCGTGTACGCGGAGGCGGTGGCCATGGTGGAGGAGTATCATGCTGCAGGTGGTGCCGGCGCGGGCAAGAAGCTCAACTGCTCCCCACAGGTTCTACTTCTCTCATGCTCTCTCCTTGGAAGTCCTCATTTTCCTGCGGTGGATGCAGATTGAGCTCGAACAGATTAAAACCTAGGGAGATTCCTTATTGTCGATCCCATTCATTTGATAGAGTAATCAGGATATTATCTGACAAAGTACTATCTAGTGCATGTGCTTACTCTTTCATTTCTGATTCAGGTGTACGAGTCTCTGGAGCACCGTTTGGCCGTGGCAGAGGCAGCACAGAGGTTGAGGCTCCCACTGCTCTCCCAGGACGGGGAGGTGCATGAGGAGGAGATCGAGAAGCTGAGCACTTTATCAAGGAGCTCATTTGACAGTTCTATGACGAGTACCACACCCAGCTCAAGCTCATTTTCAACCAGTTACAATAATTACAGCAGCACAGCTAGTGCGACGACTGTTGGTGCTGCTGCTGTCTATGGTACCGGTACTTTGGAGCCAGCTGAACCTGGAGTTGGTGGTGTTCCTGACCGTTTTCTCGGAATCACATCTGATTATCTCTATCAGGTGCAACAAGAGCAGCCAGCCATGTCTGTGGTATGTGTACTGGATCCCTTCAGCAAGCGCAATTGATTTATTCCTAAGCAGTCAATCTTTTATTTTCCTTGTAATATACTAATGTGTGAACATATTTAGTGATTACACAAAATCCGATGAGTTTTATCCTTATTGTCAAAGACTGCAAACAAATATTATAATAATTTGAAAGTATCTACTTGGGTATGCGTTGCAGGACATGGTCGATTATCAGAGAACATTGTCTAGGGAGATTGAGGCTCGATTAGAAGCCAAATGCGATGCGTTAGCTGATCTATTTGCTATGGATGAAAGGGGTCAGTTACTGAAACTTGTGGATAAAAAAGTTGTATTTATTATGCAGTGAAATCTATATCCTAGCTCATACAAGAAATAAGACACAATCATGATTCCTGTGTGGCAAATTATTTGCTGCAGATTCATCATCAATCAGTCATATTCCAAGTGCTAGACTTCCAGAAAGGTGAGTTTTTCTGCCTTACATTTTTGCCTGAGATAGTTCTGAGCACATTATTGGTGCTAATGACTTAGTTTCCCTTCTCTGGGGCAAACTGACCCTTTTATTTAGATAAACTTATTCTGGTAGAAATGCCCAGTTGCCTGCATCCTTAAAAAAATTATTAGGAAATTGTCATATTGTTTGGAGTAATGGGGAGCCTGAGAGGTTCAACATTAACGTGTGACAGGGTGAAGTTAATCATTGAAGAGATAGAAAAGGAAGAGGCACTTCTACTGGAGGATCTTTCTTCAATGGACAGGAAATTTGCTGAACATTACAATGTATGTGTACTGATGTTGCCTAATTGCTTAAAGTTTCCAGGAGTTAATCCAACCTTTTTCTAGTCCCTGGCCTATTACTTATGTTCCCAAAATCCAAAAGGTTCTAGAGCAAATTCTCGCTGTGCTTATTCAGTTTGTTAAAGACAAGAAATTGGAACATCAGTACCAATATGTAAGCCATCATATTCCTTTTCGTGTTGTCATGTATTTGTAGAAAAGTTGCAATATCTTCATGTTCTCTTCTAACGTTAATAGGACGATATGAAGAAGACCTGGCTCATCAAAAGGTGCCGGACAATGAATGCTAAACTAAGGTTGGACCCACATCTATGAAATGCTGATCACTCTGTTCAACTTAGCTTATCTTCATCATGCAACAAGATTATTTTATTCAAATAATATACGATTAGGATATTTAGTTAACTATTCCTTTTTTTATCTGCTTCTAGCTATCTTGAGCATCATCTCCTGCGTGACACCTACACCAAGGAAACGGTACCAGCGCTGCACAGGATCAGGTAAAGTTGACTTAATTGATCTTTAAAGTTGGTTTGATATTTAAGTACCACCTATTGTTCTCAATGTGATTTTGATATGTTAAGTGCTCTCTTGTTTTCAATAAAGAATCTTTTTAACATAGCATACCACTTTTGCAGGAAGTATCTTGTAGAGGCCACGAAAGAAGCGTCCAATTCCTATAATGAAGCAGTATGATACATCATTTTCCTTGTAGTGATTTTACAAATGTTTGGTCCTTAATAGCAAAATGTTTTTAAAATTTTGCAACTTGTTCACACAATTTCCATATTTTTTTGGTTAGTGCTTGTCGAGGTGTCTAACTAACACCTCCCCGGACCTGCTCGGAAGCAGCCCGCAGAGGTTCGAGGTATTTTCGGGGGCTAGTCCTAGCAAGATCGAGCGTAGTGAACCATGAACGCGAGGGATTTACGTGGTTCAGGCCGTCTGAGCGTAATACCCTACTCCACGGTGGTTTGTGTGTTGTATTGCTCAAGTGTGTATCTGGGCTTGAGAGAACTTGTCTTAGTCGGTTGCCGCTCGGTCCTTTTATAGTCCAAGGCCGAGCAGCTTACAAGTGGGGCTCGGGGCCCGACAAGTGGCCCCGGGAGTACCAAATCCATCCTAGGATTTGGGAGTAAATGCTATCCCCTGACAATGGCTTCAATGTGCCGCCTAGCCATGCCTTGCTGTAGGACTGCACATAGCCCCTCATCATGGTAGGCGGTGTCTCGTACGTCTTGTCGCGACCTCTCATTCGTCCACCGCACATAGTAGTTTGGCGCCAGCCTGTTATCGCACGACTGGGTACAAGACTCTTGACTTATGAGTGCGAGCTCCCGCTTACCTAGGGAACGTGCGTGTCCTTCCAGTTTAGGCGCACTGGGCTCGTCTCCCTTCATCGTCGCTATCGCAGGATGGACTAGGTCCGGCGTTGCTGACACGTGGCATGTCCGGTCCTTCCCTCTGCCGGGAGGCCGGGTCCGGAGCTGCCGGACACGTGGCTGCGCCGGACCTTCTTCCAGTAGGGAGGCAGGTCCGGGGCTGCCGATCTTGCGGGCGCGCCGGACCTCTCCTCAGGGGGAGGTGGACCCGGAGCTGTGAGACACGTGGCAGCGCCGGGCTTCCCCACCGAGGGGGAGGCAAACCAGGAGCTGCAGGACACATGGTAGCATTGGGGCCTTCCCTCAGTGGAGAGACAAGGCCATGCCGCACGTCACGTGCACCCTGGGACCATGTCGGACCTTGCCCCCTTGGGGGGCGGGACCCAGCGTGCTTTCTTCCCTGTATCTATGGGTACCCGGTTTGCCAGATACCGACAGTGGCCCACCTCGGGAGAGATGACGATCCCGTGGGTGGGGCCTTCATCTTGTCTTGTAAAAGTGACACCAGCAGACCCCCTCGGGAGGGGGGGGGCGTCAGAGCTTGGAGAAGTGATGCAGGCGGCCCCCTTGGGGACGTCGAAGCTCGGAGAAGCGTCTCCGGCGGCCCCCTTGGGAGTGGCGGAGCTCGAAGAAGTGATGCCGGTGGCCCCCTTGAGGGGACCCGAAGCTCGGAGAAGCGTCGCCGGCGGCCCCCTTGGGAGCGTCGGAGCTCCGAGAAGTGACGTCGGTGGCCCCCTTGGGGGGGGGGGGGGGGGGGGCGCCGGGGCTCGGAGAAGTGACGTCGGCGGCCCCCTTGGGGGGCAACAGGGCTCGGAGAAGTGATGTCGGCGGCCCCCTTGGGGGCGCCGGAGCTCGAAGAAGTGACGTCGGCGGCCCCTTGGGGGGCGCCGGAGCTCGGAGACACGTTGATGGTGCCTACCACGGACGTGTAGAACGTCAACAGCGGCTTCCTGTATGTCCTGCACACACGGTAGACAAAAGGTAATTTCGCTCGTCGGTCACCACTTCTCTGCTCTTTAGTTTCGTTATGGCTTACGATCCTTAGCTAAGATACAATGCATGAGTAGTTCGGTGCGACAACATTCAGGGTATGGTCGCCGCCTTGCTCAGGGCATATGAACCGTCCGGCCTCCTATACTCAACTGTTAGCACTGAGAGGCAAGGCCATGCCTCACGTCACGTGGCACCCTGGGACCATGGCGGACCTTGCCCCGTGGGGGGCGGGACCCAACGTGCCTTCTTCCCTGTATCTATGTGACGGAAGCCAATAAGGTAGCAGCTGATTCAGAGTGAAAACTAAATGACATGAGGAACTAAGTGATATCTTCTTGAGATTTCCCACAAGAAAAAAAAAGAGGTCATATCTTGAGGTTGTATGCGGCCAGTATCAGAGACACCTACAGTAATATTGATTAACTGAACTAAAGTCTAGATTAGTTAGATTGAATAGTGAAGAAAATCCAAGTCCGATTCCTGAGTTCAGATATCAGGGTCCAGTTCGATTTTGATGTTCTGCCTTTCTCTGGGGTGCAATAAAAATCGTCCAAAGTTTAATTCCTATTACCCAAGAGCGGCCTAGGAGATATGTTTACCCTGGAGGGTATTTTTATGCTATTTCATCACAATGCTCAGTATATACATAAAAAATGGATGCAATCTTTCGTTATCCATTCCATTTTAACATAAATTATGAAACCTAGTAACTTGTTTATATCATCTAACAATTTGTTGTGTTTATGTCAGATATCACGCTTACGTGAGTATCAGGGTGTAGATCCGCACTTTGATGTAATTGCAAGGCAGTACCATGAGATTGTTAAGGTAATTTGTCTCATTTGCCGTGCCAGTAGTATTGTATTGTTTGTTGGGTTTTGCTAACCTGGTTGAGCGGCAGAAACTGGAGGGCATGCAGTGGACAATTCACCAGGTGGAAATGGATCTGAAACCTCAGCATGATCATTCAGCCGTCTAAGCTCTATTTTACGTGTATTTCATGTTTATCAAAGTTGATTAGATCCGAATGTGGAGATGTAAGGGTGTGTATGCTCGTGGATATGCTGTTTATTACGCTTTTTTCGGTTTGCAGTTCGTGACTTGGCTGTTATGCTGAATAGCCAGCCATGTGCATCTACTGATGCAGGGGCTGGTCTAGTGTTAATGTAGGCTGCCAATTCAAACGATGTTGTCAGTGTAGCCCCGAGTGAAAGCAAATGACATGAATGGGCTTCTGGATGTACAAGAAACTTATGCCTGAAATTACATGGGGCCCGCCCAACCAATCATCGAGATCAGAAACATTTTACCCAACTTGGGCGCCTAAATCACCAAACGCGAGGATTATTGAATCGAGAACGGTGTCCAATCGCTACGCTGGCGCACGCGAGCACATCATTAAACTCTCCCAACCCAAACCAAAATCTCGTTCGCCAGATTAAAGCTTCACACACTTCTTCGTAGTTTTGTGTTTCGGTTCCCGTTTGCAGTGAGCATCAAAGGGGAAATAAAATAATCTTTCAGCAGTTCCTCTGCTTATTCCGCCTTAGACTGGTACTTGTACAACAAAACCTAATTCCCAACCTCCCGAAACCTGGATCCTCATGCCTACCAAAAATAAATGGCAAACCCCGTCTTCTCTGTGGGACTTGGTCGTCGCTGATCAGTACCCGTAGCCTAGCAATGGAAATTATAACAAGCCATTAGCAAGAACGTTGGGCACCGTGAAATCCATCCATCGGGTTATTGACGTAACAGGAATATTTACCAGAGCTATCCATCGGGTTAGCGGCCGGCGCAGACTCGGGCTCCTTGATGTCGACGACGACCACATCCGAGGTGAGGAAGGTCTTGGCCACCGACGCAGCGTGCTCCAAGCAGCATCTCACCACCTGCACCAGGTTCATCTCATCAACAACGAACAACAATTTGAAACCAATGTACAAAAATGTAAAGAAACTATAATGCCACAAACCTTGGTGGGGTCAATGATACCAGCAGCCATCAAGTCCTCGTACTGTCCCGTGGCAGCATTGTAACCAAACTTGAAGTCATCGTTAGAAAGAACCTGGTGTAACAGTATGTTCATGTGAGTTTGATTCACCATGATACACAGGATATGAACTTTGGATAAACAAGCTGTACCTTCTCAGTAACAACACTGCCATTACCACCTGCATTCTTGGCAATCAATTTAAGTGGGTAGCTCAAAGCCCTCCTCACAATTTCAGCTCCAACCTTACAAAAAGTTGCCATGTCAGTTTGGGATGCCCGACAGTTCAAAGTGTTTTTTTCCAGAATCATATGTTATGAACAGAATGGGTGCAGACATGTGCCCTGTAGCCTCTTTTTGAGATAAAAGGAAAACTATACTGGTTTGGTTCTCACCTTCTGCTCATCGTTCTCCAGTGTGTCCTTGATGGCATCTACTTTACCTGCCAGCCTCAAGAGAGTACACCCTCCACCGACAACAATACCTTCCTCAACTGCAGCCTGTGAATGATGAATAAGCATATTATATATGTGTGTAATAAGAACATTTAGCAGAAAATGGAAAGCAAACAAAAAGTATGGAATATTCTTAGAACTAGAAGCAATATGAATCTGACTCACCTTAGTTGCATTTAGGGCATCCTCAACTCTCAACTTCTTCTCTTTTAATTCAGTTTCGGTTTGTGCTCCCACCTGTCAAGTAACAGAATTCATGGATTACATCCTTTCATAATTAAACAACAACAACAAATAATCCTTTCGAAATTAAATGAATGATGAAAAAATATGAATGCATTATGTGTCACTTGTGCACTCAGTTATACCTGAATGACAGCAACACCGCCAGCGAGCTTTGCTATCCTCTCATTGAGCTTCTCCTTCTCATATTCTTGTTCTGCAGCCTGAAAATTAGAGTGATGAAAGTTAATCCTTTCCATCCAACAAATACCAAATAGAGAGATGGCACTCGTAAGAAAAAAGATCAATAAACATGCAGGTCAAAGCATATAACCAACCAAGCTGCATTTCAGAGATGTTACACTTATATTCAACTAAGCACAAAAAATAGAGCAGTAGTATTGAGTTACATGAGCCATACAGAACAAGGGAAGTTCAAACCTCAATGAGATTTTTAATTTGTGCAACCCTCTTTGTAACTTCTTCTTGCGTGCTTCCATCACCAACAATTGTTGTTGTCTCTTTGGTAAGGACAACCTTAGCAGCTGTCCCAAGAACTGATTTGTCTGCCTTGTCAAGTGACAGCCCAACTTCATCCCTGATTACAGTTCCTGCACAAACGAAGAATATTCATAAACAATGCATTGATTATCGTGGAGCTGTGATGAAATGGAGTTTTGCCTTACCCCCAGTAAGTATGGCAATATCATCTAAGTATTGGGTCTTGCGCTCTCCAAAACCAGGGGCTTTGATTGCGGCAATCTTCAACGATCCTCTAAGCTTGTTGACGACAAGGGTAGCAAGAGCCTCCTGCTCAATGTCCTCAGCAATAATCAAGATTGGGTATCCACCTCTGATGGCCTCCTCCAAAACATTGATGAGATCCCTCGCATTGGTGATCTTTTTGTCTACCAAAAGCAGCTGAAGGGTGAAGATGAAATTACAGTACCATCAGCAATCAGCAATCAGCAATCAGAAACGGTAAGCCAATTAGCGAGGAGAATAAAATTATATAACTTAGATTCCATGCTACCTTACAGTTCTCGTACTCAGCAGTCATTTTCTCACTGTCAGTTACAAAGTAAGGAGAGATGTAACCACGGTCAAATTGCATTCCTTCAACAACATAGAGATTGTTCTCAGAACTCCTTCCCTCTTCAAGGGTAACCACGCCCTTGCGTCCAACCTTGCTCATAGCCTCGGCTATCATGTTACCAATTTCATAGTTGTTGCCAGCACTGACCGCAGCAACATCTGCAAGTTCACTATCTTCAACCTGAAGCAAGCAATGCCCAGTGAAAGTGCATCTAGGACTCCCTTGTGGGTTTTGGATGATTTATGACAAGCAATTGGGATCCTAATTCTTTTGTTGAGATGAATGCAGAAAAATGATGAAAGATGAGCAAAGTGCCAAAAAGAGGAAATTGAGAAGGAAAATGGATTTGAGCTCAAGGAGAAGAAACTAGTAGTTTAGTATGTGTGGAGTGTGTTAAGGAAACACACCCAAGAGCTCAATCTCATTTAATCACACACACACATGCACAAAGCTATACAGGACCGGACTAGTCCGATGTCCACCGGACTAGTCCGATATCACATTCTGCACAAGATCGGACAAGTCCGGTCATCACCGGACTAGTCCGATAATTCTTCTGTTCCACTTCGGACTAGTCCTCCCCAGTGCGGACTAGTCCTCAACACAATGCACAAGTCACTAGATCGGACAAGTCCGGTCTCCACCGGACTAGTCCGATATCCTTTCTGATCCACTTCGGACAAGTCCGGTGTTTACACGGACTAGTCCGATATACACACTGATCTAAATCGGACAAGTCCTCCAAGTGCGGACTTGTCATCCTAAACACTAAAGGTTTCACAGGTCCGGACCAGTCCGATGACAATCGGACTAGTCCGAAGTTTTCCAGCAGTGAAATCGGACAAGTCCGTTTTCAAACGGACTAGTCCGATATTCCTGGACACTTAGGGTTTGCTTCTCACAGCACACCGGACTAGTCCGGTCACCACCACGGACTAGTCCGAATTTTCTGAACCCTAACGGTAACTTCCAGAAACCCCTTATAAATAGAGGTGCACGGCCCACTTTCAAACACTCTCGAACCCTAGCGCCGTCACACCTCCCAAGAGCCTCAAAAACTACCTCTCTCCACAAAACCAAGTGCTAAATTGATCACTACATTGAAGATCACTTGTAGATCATTGGAGAGGGCACTTGATACGCGATTGAGCTCTTGGTTTGAATCTCTAACACACTCTTGCATCTCAGTTTGTATATTTTGAAGTGTGTTATTGGTGGTCTTGAATCTTGTAATCAAGGGAGCGCTCAACTTGTGAGATCGCCCCTTAAACTCGGTGATTTACCCCTGTGTGATTAGTGGAAGAGGATTGGCCTTCGTGGCGATCCGAACGAGGGAAGGGTTAGTGAAGACCCGGCCCTTTTGTGGGCTCCTCAACGTGGACGTAGGCTGCCTTCGTGGTAACCGAACCACGGGATAAATCTTGTGTCTTTCATTTGTGTTCTTTATTCTAGTTGATCAACATTATCTAGGGTTTGATTAGATTTGTTGAATACAAAGTTAATAGTTGAAATAAAGTCATATTCTTAATAGAATCTGTTACACAACTATTGAACTGATCACAAAGTTTATATTTCCGCTGCAAAAGTCAACAAACAATCAAATTGACCTAACTTGATCAACCTAGCCCGTAAAATCCGGACTAGTCCGCACTTTACCGGACTAGTCCGTTATATCTGTTTTTTGATCTCGTTGTTGAAGTGTTACAGGAACCGATAAAATTCAAGAAGGCCTATTCACCCCCCCTCTAGGCCAACATTCAATTGGTATCAGAGCAAGGTTCTTCAAGAAAGAGTGCAACCGCTCGAAGAGATCATGTCGGACATGAAGGAAGTCCAAAAGATCAACAACCAGGAAGAGATGAACAATGACAAGCATCAAAAGCTTGAGAAGTATCTCGAAGCCATTCAAGACTTTGACGATGATGATGAGGAGACATTGGAGCTGAAAGCTCTCCTTAGAAAGAAAGCGCTTTCCAAAGGGAAAGCCAAAGTTGAAGAAAAGAAGAAGGAGAGTAGTCACACCGACTACTCCCGATATCCTTTTAATTATGACCGTTTAAATTCTAACAGCAATCACTATCTATCCATTCCCCTTGGAAAAGCCCCACACTTCGATGGGAGTGACTACTCTATGTGGAGGCAAAACATGAAGATGCACTTGATTTCCCTTAACCCAAGTTTATGGCATATTGTGTGCACAGGAATCAATATCCCAGATGACGACGAAGAGCTCACGCCAAGTCAAGAGCAAGCCATCCACAGGAATGCACAAGCCGCAGCCGTCATCACCTCATCTCTAAGTCGAGATGAATTCACAAAGGTGGACGGATTAGAAATTGCCAAAGAAATCTGGGATACCCTACAAACAGCGCATGAAGGTGACAGACATGTGAGGGAAGCCAAGATTGAAATGATTGAGGGCGAACTAGGAAGGTTCGCGATTGAGGAAGATGAGTCACCCCAGGACATGTACAACAGACTGAAGACTCTCGTGAACAAGGTTCGATCATATGGGAGCAGAAAGTGGAATGATCACGAGGTTGTAAAGCTCATCCTTAGAGCTTTCATGCCTCGCAATGTTACACTTTGCTCTATGATCCGAGAGAGTCCGGGGTACAAGAAAATGACTCCTGATGAACTGCTTGGCAAGATCATTAACTTTGAGATGATGGAGAAGCAAGCCAAGCACGTAAAAGAAATAGCCGACCTCACATCGGCCAAGAAGAAGGGAGTTGCCCTAAAGTCCTCACTCAAGCCTTTATCCAAAGAAGCAAGAGAAGCACAGCTTGAGGAGGACAGCGATGATGAAAGCAGCGAGCTAGATGAAGAAGATATGATTTTGTTCATGAAGAAGTTTAAGAGAATTATGAAGAAAAGACAAGGAACAAAATCAAATGAAGCAAAATACAAAGAAAGGACGAAGCCAAAGATGAGGCGGGCGTGCTATAACTGTGGTGAATACAACCACTTTATAGTCGACTGCCCGTATGAGGACAATAAGAAGAAGAACAAAGAGTCCAAGCCTCAAGCAAAGAAGTTCTTCAAGAAGAAGAAACAAGCTGAACAAGCACACATTGGAAAGGAATGGGACTCAAACGATGAGTCTTCATCGTCCGATGAAGAAGAATTGGCTAGCATAGCCATCGAGAGCGTGTCCAAGAAACCCACACTCTTTCCCACGCTCGGTGCAAAGAAGGCAAATGGGACTTGCCTCATGGCTAAGGAAGGTAAACGCAAGGTAAATATCAAAACTCCTTCCTTACATTCTTATTCAAGTGATGATGATTTAGATAGTGATGAAGATATGCTAGCTGGTTTAGATAGAAAAACTGCTGCAAAAATGAAATTCTTGCTTAACCAACTTGTTGAGAAGGAAGAGCTAATCGATCGTCAAGAAGACATGATTATCTCCCAAAAGGAGAAGCATGTGGAACTTGACAATCTTCTAGTTCATGAAAAGGAAAGAAGCCACTCACTAGAGCTTGAGCTAGCTTCAAGCAAGAAAACTTGCTTGGAGCTAACCAACTCAAATGTAGCAATCAAGGACCAACTTGATGACCTGATCGAGGTCAACAAGATCCTTGAAGTGCAAATTGAGTCACTCAAGCTTAGTGAACCCTCCTCCTCTTCAAGCCTACCTTCTCAATCCACTTCAAGTAATAATACTCATATCTGCAAATGTGAAAAGATAAACACCAGGTTGAAAGAAAAGTCCACCTCCACAAAGGACAAAAACCCTACCCAATGTGTAATATTTGACAAGAAAAGGATCAACTATGCACGTAGTGCATATTTGGTCCAAAGACCTCCAAATGTCAAGTATGGCATTGGTTATTCCTATGATGGAAAGCAAAGAGCTGGAAATCATAAGAATAACAAGGGAAAGATTACCTTTGTGAAAGGAGGACCCTCACAACCCGGCAGCACGAAATCTAAAAATCTGAACTCTCATGAAAACCGGACTAGTCCGGTTGTGGTCCGGACAAGTCCGGTCATCCGGACAAGTCCGGTCACACAGACTAGTCCGACCAATAATCAGCAACAACTCCTGTTTAAAACCTTCGATGCTTCATATGTATTAATGAGAAACAATATTGGTAAAGTGTATGCTTATTATGCTGGGCCACGCCATGGGAACACAAAATCCCATGTGTGGGTGCCCAAATGTATTGTCACTAACCTCCAAGGACCCAAGCAAGCTTGGGTACCTAAAACCAAGGCGTAACTTGTTTCTGCAGGCCTACTCCTCCGGTGGATCCAAATGGGTGCTAGACAGTGGA
This sequence comes from Tuctoria greenei, assembly GCA_036927565.1. Classification (NCBI taxonomy): domain Eukaryota; kingdom Viridiplantae; phylum Streptophyta; class Magnoliopsida; order Poales; family Poaceae; genus Tuctoria; species Tuctoria greenei. The sequence goes on along the minus strand of JAYESD010000009.1, from coordinate 159,557,415 downwards.
TGCACAAACCACATGACCGGAGAAAGGAGGATGTTTGTGGAGTATGAAGTGAACGAGGACCCAAATGAAGGGATCTACTTTGGAGACAACAGTCAAGGGAGGGTCCTCGGTACCGGTAAAATAGCCATATCCTCTGAACATACTCTTTCACATGTTTTGCACGTTGAATCTTTAGATTATAACCTGCTGTCCATATCTCAATTGTGCGACAAGGGTTATAATTGCCTGTTTACTAACGAGGGTGTGATCGTCTCAAGAAGGAGCGATGGTTCTATTGCATTCAAGGGTATGTTGAAGGGAAAGCTTTACCTTGTTGACTTCAACAAGGATAAAGCCGAACTCGACACATGCTTGATTGCAAAGACCAACATGGGTTGGCTGTGGCATAGACGGCTGGCACATGTTGGTATGAGGAACCTTCAAAAACTCCTCAAGGGCGATCACATCCGAGGTTTGAAAGATGTTGTGTTTGAGAAAAACAGGCCATGTAGCGCGTGCCAAGCAGGGAAACAAGTTGGAGCACAGCATCCTGCGAAGAACATCATGACCACAACAAGACCGCTCGAACTACTTCATATGGACTTGTTTGGTCCAATTGCTTACATAAGCATCGGCGGTAACAAGTATGGTTTAGTTGTTGTTGATGATTTTTCCCGCTTCACTTGGGTGTTCTTTTTGCATGAAAAATCAGAAACACAAGGGACACTCAAGAAGTTCTTCAAGCGAGCACAAAACGAATTTTCATTACAAATCAAGAGTATTCGGAGTGACAATGGCACGGAGTTCAAAAACATACAAGTGGAGGAGTACCTTGATGAAGAAGGAATCAAGCACGAATTTTCAGCACCATACTCCCCACAACAAAATGGAGTTGCCGAAAGGAAGAACCGCACGCTCATAGAAATGGCAAGAACTATGCTCGATGAATACAAGACTTCGGACCGATTTTGGGCGGAAGCAATCAACACAGCTTGCCACGCCACAAATCGCCTCTATCTTCATCGACTACTAAAGAAGACCCCCTATGAGCTACTCACCGGTAACAAACCGAACATTTCATATTTTCGAGTTTTTGGTTCTCCTTGCTATATTTTAAACAAGAAGCCCAGGACTTCAAAGTTCGCTTCGAAGTCCGATGAAGGTTTCTTGCTTGGCTATGATTCGAACACTTACGCCTATCGTGTCTTCAACAAGTCCTCCGGACTTGTTGAAGTGGTACGTGACGTAGTGTTCGATGAAACTAATGGCTCCCAAAAGGAGCAAGTTGATCAATGTGAATTAGGTAAAGAAGAAGCCCCCTATCAAGCATTGAAGAGAATGGCTCTAGGCGAAGTACGACCACAAGAGTCAACGTCACAAATACAAGATGAAAGTGAACCACAAGATGAAATCAACCATCAAGGGGGAGCCTCAATACAAGATCAACCACAGGAGTACGAACGTAATGAACAAATCAACGAGGACAACAACTCAGGAGGAGAAGAAGATGATCACCAACACACGACTCCCCAAGTACCACACCCAAGAGTACACCAATGCATTCAAAGGGATCACCCGATCGACAACATCATCGGCGACATCCAAAAGGGAGTAACCACTAGATCTCGCATAGCAAATTTTTGTGAACATTACTCGTTTGTCTCCTTTTTGGAACCCCGCAGGACTGAGGATGCATTGAAGGATCCGGACTGGGTAGTGGCGATGCAAGAAGAGTTGAACAATTTCAAGAGAAACGAGGTCTGGGAACTCGTGGCAAGACCCAATGCAAATGTTGTAGGCACCAAGTGGGTCTTCCGCAACAAGCAAGACGAACACGGTGTGGTAACAAGAAACAAGGCACGACTTGTGGCCAAAGGTTACTCACAAGTCGAAGGTTTGGATTTCGATGAAACTTTTGCTCCAGTAGCTAGGCTTGAATCAATTAGAATATTACTTGCATATGCTACTCACCATGATTTCAAGCTGTATCAAATGGACGTGAAAAGCGCCTTCCTCAACGGACCGATCAAGGAGGAGGTGTACGTGGAGCAACCACCCGGGTTTGAAGACGAAGAGTTCCCCCATCACGTGTATAAACTGCGTAAGGCTCTCTATGGCCTCAAACAAGCTCCTAGAGCTTGGTATGAGTGCCTTAGAGATTTTTTAATAGATAATGGTTTTCAAATTGGCAAAGTAGACTATACGTTATTCACAAAAAATCTGGATAATGATCTTTTTATTTGCCAAATATATGTTGATGATATAATTTTTGGGTCAACTAACCAATCCTTCTGTGAAGAGTTTAGCAAAATTATGACAGAGAGATTCGAAATGTCGATGATGGGAGAATTGAAGTACTTCTTGGGATTCCAAGTGCGACAACAAAGGGAAGGAACTTTTATAAGCCAAACCAAGTACACGCAGGACATCCTCAAGAAGTTTGGCATGGACAAAGCAAAGCCGATAAAGACTCCCATGGCAACGAATGGGCACTTGGACCTCAATGAAGATGGAACGAGCGTCGACCAAAAGGTATATCGCTCCATGATTGGATCTTTACTATATTTATGTGCATCTAGGCCAGACATCATGTTGAGTGTTTGCTTGTGTGCAAGATTTCAAGCCAACCCCAAGGAATGTCATTTGACAGCCGTTAAGAGAATCTTAAGATATTTAGTTCATACACCCAACCTTGGTCTTTGGTACCCAAAAGGCTCAAAATTCAATCTCATTGGGTATTCCGATGCAGATTATGCCGGGTGCAAAGTAGATAGAAAAAGTACTTCCGGCACTTGCCAATTTCTAGGAAGATCCTTAGTTTCTTGGTCATCCAAGAAACAGAATTCCATTGCATTATCCACAGCCGAAGCGGAGTATGTTGCAGCCGGGAGTTGTTGTGCACAACTTCTTTGGATGCGACAAACTCTAAGGGATTATGGTTACAATATGAACCATATTCCTCTCCTTTGTGATAATGAGGGTGCCATTAAAATAGCACACAATCCAGTTGAGCACTCTAGAACAAAACATATAGACATAAGACACCACTTCTTGAGAGACCATTCCATGAAAGGAGACATATCCATCTCTCATGTCAACACCCAAAAACAATTAGCCGACATATTCACCAAGCCACTTGATGAAAAACGCTTTTGTGAACTCCGAAATGAGCTAAATGTTCTTGATTCTCGGAGTGTGGCTTGAAAAGTTGCATACCTGTATGTTTCTTCAAAATTTTGATTGAATTGTGAAAATCATCCCTCTTCACTTTTCTCTCGAAAACTATGTCAATTATTAGATCTTGATGAATTTTGATCATAGTATGATTGTTGGTTGCTTACTGGTCAAATTCATCAAGATTATTTGAATTGTTTTGTCTCTCTAATCTCTAATATTGAACCTTCAAATATATATGAATGGGCTATGCATTTCTCTCCTGGTGATCACGGACAAGTCCGTGGTTACCCGGACTAGTCCGCCCATTGCAGACTTGTCCGCAGAGTGCCGGTTAGGCCGGACTAGTCCGACAGACCACGGACTAGTCCGATATAAGTCTCTGGACGACTTCGGACTAGTCCGGTCATGTCCGGACTTGTCCGATTTTTCGTGTCCTTAACCCTAGCCGCCACCAAACCCTAATTCATTCACTCTCACACTCGCCCCAAGCATTCTCTCTCTTGCGCTCGAGCTCCCAAGGCAAATACTCGATTCCTCCGTCGAAAAGCCTCAAACTTGGGCGGAGATCAAGCTTGAAGACTCGGGGATTGAAGTTAGCGGACAAGTCCGACCTCCAACCCCCAAAATCTCAAGCCTCCTTCGATTTCTTGATCATGTCGAGCTCTGACTACGAAATGTCCGATTTTGAGTCCGAAGTGGCACCTCGGCCCTCGGCGGGTCTTGGCAAGAAACGCCAAGAGAAACCCTCCGAGCCAGCTCCCTCACCTCCCCAAGTCAGAAGGAAAGTGTGTGTGAAGAAAGCTGCATCGAAGGCCGGCACCTCCTCAAGTGGCCTTCGACAATCCAAAGGAAAGGGCAAAGGAGTTGCCACAGGGCCAGTTGGGCCCCTCAAGCTGCATGCCCCCAGAGAAGGGGCCCGGGACCCAAATGAAGAGAAGTTCACTGGCAAGGGCAGCGAGGTGGCTGCTAAGCTGAGAGGGGTAGACTGCTATGCAAGATCCAAGCAAGCAGCAGATGGCAGATTTTGGTCCAATTTCCACTCGGACTTCTACAAATTGGTCTATTTGCCTATGAAGACCCCAGTGGTGCGCAGTCAATGGATTGACTGGGCCCACCTGGAGAAGAAGAAGTGTGCAGCCTTTGATGAGGTTATTGCAGCTGCTGAGAAACACGGACTGAAGGACTTGTTTGCCTTCAGATATAACTGGAATGATGAAGTGATTGCACAGTTTTATGCAACGTGCCACTTCTCCAGTGAAGACGAGGAAAGTGTGACTTGGATGACTCATGGATCCAAGTACTCAATTACTCAAGAAGAGTTTGCCAGTTTGCTGCACCTTGAGTCTGGAGGACATGACCACCTCATTATCCACAACATAGGGGTCATTGAGAGGGACAGGATGAAGTTCCTGTATGAGCCCAACTCCAAGTATGTCCCTCCCTCTACCAAGAATATGAAGCCTTTCTTTGTTGTGCTCAATAGAGTCCTCCGGAAGACAATAGCCCCCAAGGATGGGGATGCAGGGAGTGTACAAGGCTACCTCCGGACCCTGATGAGGGTCATAAGCAAGGACAGAAAGTTTGATGTGGCTGACTATATCTGGAATGATATGGTCAATATCTCAAGCACCCCCAACCGATCCTGTGGCTATGCCCCCTACTTGATGTTTATGATCGAGAAGGTCACAGGGATCGAGTTCGTGAAGGATGTGGAGCACACTCCACTGAGGCCTCAGAAGCCTCAGCCAGTAATTGTCCAAGCTCCTCCATCGCCGGCCTCAAGCCCCGAGGCACCGGCAAGACAAGAAGAAGCTGCTAGGGCTCCTCCTCCCTCCAGGGAAGCCCCTAAGAAAGGATCCGCCAGTGGGATCCTGAAGTACTTGGTGTCTCTTCTCTCCTCCTGCAAGAAAACTGAAGTGAAGCTTCATAAGCTCAACCAGAAGAGGAAAGAAGACATGAGGTACATAAAAGCAAATGTGAAGCAGCTGAGTGAGAAACTGGAGATCAACCCAATAGGGTCTCCAGTCATTTCTGAAGACTCTGATCTGGACGTCACTGAACTCAGCCCCTTGACTACATCCGAGCTTGCCTATTTTGGCATTGGGGGCTCGAGCAGCTCCGTTCCTCCTCCTCCCTCTCAACCTCGCCAAGAAGAAAGCGATGAAGATGATGAAGACGATGAGAGGACTAACAGCGAAGAGTGAAGCCCTAGGACCTCCCTCTCTCTCTTTTTGGTGTCTTGATGCCAAAGGGGGAGAGATTGAGGGGGAGCTTCTAGACTTAGCTTTAGCTGCATAGAATGCGAGGAGAGAGTCTCCATGTATTTTCTATTTGTGATTGTAATTGTTTAACGCTATTTTCATATCATGTTTGGTCCTATGTTAAATTGCTCAGTTAATTTGCAAGTGTGTGATGAAATCTGAATTCTTGCTCCTGAAATGCTATATTCACTTGATATTAGTTGATCAATGCAAATTCTGTCATTCTTAATGCATTCATGCTCTTAGTATGCATCCCACCATAAAGAATGCACATATGAATGATTCTCTTGTTGCTTGATGCATTTTTGAGTCATATGTGCACACTTTATGAAAAATCTCATTTTATACCTCATTTTGTGAAATCTCAATTGGTTGTCATCAATCACCAAAAAGGGGGAGATTGAAAGTGCATCTAGGACTCCCTTGTGGGTTTTGGATGATTTATGACAAGCAATTGGGATCCTAATTCTTTTGTTGAGATGAATGCAGAAAAATGATGAAAGATGAGCAAAGTGCCAAAAAGAGGAAATTGAGAAGGAAAATGGATTTGAGCTCAAGGAGAAGAAACTAGTAGTTTAGTATGTGTGGAGTGTGTTAAGGAAACACACCCAAGAGCTCAATCTCATTTAATCACACACACACATGCACAAAGCTATACAGGACCGGACTAGTCCGATGTCCACCGGACTAGTCCGATATCACATTCTGCACAAGATCGGACAAGTCCGGTCATCACCGGACTAGTCCGATAATTCTTCTGTTCCACTTCGGACTAGTCCTCCCCAGTGCGGACTAGTCCTCAACACAATGCACAAGTCACTAGATCGGACAAGTCCGGTCTCCACCGGACTAGTCCGATATCCTTTCTGATCCACTTCGGACAAGTCCGGTGTTTACACGGACTAGTCCGATATACACACTGATCTAAATCGGACAAGTCCTCCAAGTGCGGACTTGTCATCCTAAACACTAAAGGTTTCACAGGTCCGGACCAGTCCGATGACAATCGGACTAGTCCGAAGTTTTCCAGCAGTGAAATCGGACAAGTCCGTTTTCAAACGGACTAGTCCGATATTCCTGGACACTTAGGGTTTGCTTCTCACAGCACACCGGACTAGTCCGGTCACCACCACGGACTAGTCCGAATTTTCTGAACCCTAACGGTAACTTCCAGAAACCCCTTATAAATAGAGGTGCACGGCCCACTTTCAAACACTCTCGAACCCTAGCGCCGTCACACCTCCCAAGAGCCTCAAAAACTACCTCTCTCCACAAAACCAAGTGCTAAATTGATCACTACATTGAAGATCACTTGTAGATCATTGGAGAGGGCACTTGATACGCGATTGAGCTCTTGGTTTGAATCTCTAACACACTCTTGCATCTCAGTTTGTATATTTTGAAGTGTGTTATTGGTGGTCTTGAATCTTGTAATCAAGGGAGCGCTCAACTTGTGAGATCGCCCCTTAAACTCGGTGATTTACCCCTGTGTGATTAGTGGAAGAGGATTGGCCTTCGTGGCGATCCGAACGAGGGAAGGGTTAGTGAAGACCCGGCCCTTTTGTGGGCTCCTCAACGTGGACGTAGGCTGCCTTCGTGGTAACCGAACCACGGGATAAATCTTGTGTCTTTCATTTGTGTTCTTTATTCTAGTTGATCAACATTATCTAGGGTTTGATTAGATTTGTTGAATACAAAGTTAATAGTTGAAATAAAGTCATATTCTTAATAGAATCTGTTACACAACTATTGAACTGATCACAAAGTTTATATTTCCGCTGCAAAAGTCAACAAACAATCAAATTGACCTAACTTGATCAACCTAGCCCGTAAAATCCGGACTAGTCCGCACTTTACCGGACTAGTCCGTTATATCTGTTTTTTGATCTCGTTGTTGAAGTGTTACAGGAACCGATAAAATTCAAGAAGGCCTATTCACCCCCCCTCTAGGCCAACATTCACCCAGGTCAATATAAGTTACGGAACAGATAACACAAGATGCAAATACCAATAATCCAACTCGACCAAATCACAAATTAAATATTTGTGAAGGTCAAATAACAGAGCTAGAATTTGTTGAAAGCTTAATAACCAAACAATCCGTTTTACCTCCTTTGATAGTTTCCGTAGCTCTTCAACCAGTGCTTTTGCTGTTTTCTCAATACCACGGGTAATCTGCACAGGATTAGCACCAGCGGCCACAACCTGGACAAGAGAAAGTGAGTCCATAAGAATGAAAAAAAAAAAGGCAAGTGATGTTTCATAGATCATTCAGGTAGCAATATGGTGCTACTAGCAGCATACCTTAACAACCTCAGCGATCAGGCCCTGAGCAAGGACCACAGATGTAGTTGTCCCATCTCCAGCAAGGTCATTGGTTTTCGCTGCAGCTTGCCTGACCAACTTAGCTCCAATGTTTTCAACAGGATCCTCCAGTTCCACCTGCAGTGCCAGAATTGTTACTTAAAACCAGGTGCGGTTTTTAAAAAGTAAACACCATCTGCAAAAATTCATAAGCAGCTAACAAGTTCATGTTTCTGTTCATCTTGCTAGACAATTAAGCATTATAGAACATGTATCCCAGTTACGCTCGTGTGTAATTTACCAGTACACTGTCTTAGTTTCCAGAACTAATAAACCTTCCTGTGGAAGTTTAGATGATAAGGTACCATACACAGATCCTAAAAACGTGTAATGTTGACCACTAAAGGTTCTTTGACATGGTAGAATATCAGTATACCTCTTTGGCAACTGTAACACCATCATTAACAATCCTAGGGGACCCATACTTGCTCTCAAGAACAACATTCCTTCCCTTTGGTCCCAGTGTAACTCCAACAAGGTCCGCAAGTTTGTTGACTCCAGTCTGAAAATAATATTGAGGCAAATAGTTAGTGCTTCCCAACCAAGGCTCACCAGCACGTAGCCACCACAAATGGAACAACAATGCCCGGGAGGGGAAGATAACGCCCACCTGGAGCTTCCTGATAGCTGAGCCATCCTTGTTGAAGTATAGCTCCTTTGCCGCGTTAACTCTGAAGTTGGACCTCCTCGGAAGGCGCAAGTTTCGTGTCTGGTTGGTGGCGATGGATGGCACTGAAGATAGGGACGATGGCTTCTTTGCAGTTGGAGCTGCCATGAGACCAACAGTAGAGGTGGCACCGAATGTGGACGCCATGCTTGCCTGTGCAGAATGTATTACATCAGCTCCCGGAATCCAGTGGCAAACAGATGATAAGTAATCCAAAGTAACCAGCCAAGAACATGTTGGAGTTTTGATCTCCATAAGAACCGGTCTCTGACCGTTTCTCCATTCAGTTGAACGCCCTGATCGGGGGCGTAGCCACGTTCGTGGCTGTGGGCCCCCTCTCACACCGTGCTGTATAAAAAGAGGACTAAAGGGTTAATGAAAGGGGTTAATCCTAACAGTCTAACACTAAGTATCCGATCTATTAAGCACGGAAGTGAGGGGAAGGTTCCCACGGCACTGTCACCCCGTCGACCAAGTCAGGAGTGACTTCACCGCCGCCGCCGCCATCTCTGGTCTTGGCCTTCGCCACCGTCCGACCTCCTCAACTGCAGACTCAGCACCGGATCTCTACAACGAGGTACACACAGCTCAGGTATGACCGGCTCTACATGTCTCCATCATGTTCTACTTCATATTGTGACTAGAACTGGAATCTATGTTCTTCATTGCATGTTTTAGTGCATCCCGGTAGATCCAAACCGCTAGAGATCCATTAGCTATTCCATCATTGGTACCAGAGCCACCCTAGTTGGTTTCTACACGGGATTGAGAATTCATAGCATTTAGAAGGAGGGGAATCGAATCCCTAACCCGAAATCCCCAAATCGTCACTGCTGAAATCCCAACCCTAAGAAATCTTGGTAAGGAATAAGAGGCAACAGGTGAGAGCTTACCTCAAGGGGACCTCCACAGCCGTCGCCACCTGAGCGCCGTCGAAAACGGCGGCAAACTCCGGGAAGCCACCGACGAGCCGCCATCGGGAGATATGCGTGCTCAGACGGGTATTAGGGCGCCGTAGTGGGGCCACTCGACGGCGGCGCGCCCGCTCGACGGGAACGCGCACCTCGACGAAGGAACCCACGGCGACGCCGACTTTGGTCGCCGTTTTCTTTCCGCCATGGTCGCCGCTTTTTTCGTGTTTCGTCGCTGGGAGAGAGAATGGGCGAAGAGAAATGAGGTTAGGGTTTTCGGGGAGCCGGTGCGACCCATTTTTGTGCGGCCGATATCAACGGACGAACGTCAAATTTATCCGACGGATCTTGTTCGTCAGGTGTCGTTTTGGGCCAACGCTGTCATGGACTCAGCCGCTTAGGCGTGGAAAGCGCATACGTGCGCAGCCGCACGACAGGCCACGCGCATAGGCGCTGGTAAGGAGACTCCGACCACGTGCACACAGCACACGCGCAGGCGTGCTGGCCACCGCCCACCGGGTAAGCAGCCTGAACGGGCATCGAAAGTCATCCTCCTTTTCAGACTGAGTTGCAGCCCACTTAGCTGGCTCCGGCCATTCTCTAGACCATGGCGTTAGCTCCCATATTGCAGCACATGCGTGTGTGCTTGCTGGGACTCAGCCGAGCAGGTCATTGGACCAGTTGAGGCATATGCTGGCTGTTTGGGCTCCTTGTTGGCTAGTAATAAGTGGATTAAGTTAAGGGATTCAGTCTAGCTGGGACAAGGAGCCTAATAAGAAACTTGGGAATTATTAAAGATGTTAAGTGCTGGGCTGTTGGGCCTAATATTAGTGCCAGTTTTTTTTTTTTCCATTTTCTATTGAAATTTTAGAAGGACTTAGCTTTTGGGGGCAGTTAAGTCTGCGGACCGTTTTATCTTATCAGAAATCCCCTTTTTTTTGGGCTAATTAAGAATTGGGCCTCGAGGTTCTAATTAAGGGTTGATTAAGTTTAATAAGGTTTAATGTTCGTTGCTCCTGTTTTAGTTCTAATTTTTTGGGGCAATTAAATATTTTTGGCAAGATTTGGTTTTATCCCAGTCCCATTAATTAAGATGATTGAGTTGCTATGGAGATTTGAGTATATTTTTATGAGTTTTCCAGATTTCTATAATATGGAAATTTGCTATATTTGGAAATTAGTGTAATATTTAGTATTTAAGTAGCAAAATTGAAAATCTCTCGAATTTGATTAATAAGACCATTATGCTATTATAAATAAATAAGTATTAATTAAATACATTAGTTTCAGCTATTCGGTATTAAGTTGATGTTAATGTTAGAAATTTAATTAGAATATTTTAAGTAAGCTTCCGCTGTTGAGTTTTTAGCTATAAGTTTTAGTATTTAGCTAATTAGTGTAAGTATAAGATTAGTAAGATTTAACATTATAATTTTAAGTATTTCGCTATAAGTTTAAGTATTTAGTCATCATTTAAGTAGTTAGTCACTGCTTTTAAGTTTTAGTGTTTCGGGAATTAGCGTTTAAGTATAAGGTAATTTTCTCAAGTTTAAGTATGATTTCATGGTAATTTTATATTGCGATCAACGTCGCTGATAGAATTTTATTATGATATTGTAATAAGTTAATCTGAGAATTTTACGCTACTCTCTAAAAGTGATGTAAAATTAATGTTTAATCTTATTAAGTAATTAGATTTTGCCTCATATTAGTTTGTATTAAGTAACATGATGATTCAGTCATCGTGATTAAGATTAGTAAGTCCTCATTAAGATTCAGATGTATATAGTGTACATATACATATAAGTTTAGTAAGTTCATCATTAAGCTTCCGCAATTCTTGTATGATGAATTAGTTTAAGTATTCTTCTATTTAAATTGGATCTAACATGAAGATTTACTTATAAGAATCAATTTATTAAGTTGTCTCATTAATTAATTCAGTTCCAATAATTAAGCTTGTTAAGACTTAAGTTTCCGCTGTCATCTTTAGTGTGATAAATTTATTGAGTAACCAACGTGAAAAATAAATTTACTGTGTGTTTAAGTTTATTAAGATCTTTTGTATTAGTGTATGAAAATTATGTTGAGTAACCAACGTGAAAGACAAAATTTTCATACTTTAATGTCGTGTTTTATCAAGTACCTTATAAGCAAGATAGAACACATGTTTTAAGCAACTTTTGGGTTGTAAAGAATTTCGTTGAGTAATCAACGTGAAAAACAAAATTTAGTATATTTTGAATGTCTTGTTTTGTCAAGTAACTAACGTGAAAGACAAAACACATATTTTAGTTGTTTAAGTAATTTTTAGTTCATAACGAATTTCGTTGAGTAACCAACGTGAAAATCGAAATTTGTTATGTTATAAATTTAGTATGTTTTGTCAAGTAACTATGTGAAAGAAAAAACACAACATTTGTAGTTCATTAAGATAATTAAGTTATTGTATATTTTGTTGAGTAACCAACGTGAAAGACAAAATATTACATGTTGATAAGGTGAATTAAGTTATTGTATATTTTGTTGAGTAACCAACGTGAAAGACAAAATATTCTATGTTAATTGAGATGTATTGAGTATTGTATTTTGTTAAGTAACCAACGTGAAAGATATAATACAATATTCTATTTAGTCATGTATGTTTCATTAAGACTATGATCAAAATGTTGCATACACGTAGTAATGGGACAAACTTCATTTAAGTAATTAAGTTTAAGATTAATTCAGATTTATTTCTGAATATATATTGTCTCGGATATTAAAAGTATTTCTCATGCCTTAAGTTTTATTTTAGTAATTAAGTCGCTTCATCGGGAATTATCTTGCGTGATAAGCAAATCAGGTATGTCTTTTATATGCTATTTTACATTTTAATAAGTTTTTCATGTCGATAAGATCTTAAGTAAATTAGAAATTTTATGGGAGCATTCTCATTGTATCATTAATACTAAAATAATTATTAAGAATTGAAGATTTTCAGATAAATGTATCTTCAAATATGTATGTTAGTAGTTATTAGAATTGTTGTTTTACATTTTATTTAGTAGTTGTATATCATGATAGCATATTATTAAAATGTGCAATATTGTTGTTAATATTAAGTTATTTGACGTGAAGTTCAAGAGTAAGAAATTAGTTTTTCACATTTTGACAACGTCAAATATGTTGAAGCATATCGTTTAGAATATTTCGATGATGGCATAGAGAAACTTTTATATCCCAGAGATGATGTACTCCCATTAGTATTAAGTGATGTTATTAGGATACTAAGTAAGTAATATAATTATCTTCTCATAATAAGTATTGTAAATTATCTTCGAAATTATGGCACTATTGTATAGGCCATATTTCGAGGGGGAGAATTGTAGGTTTATCACTAAGATGATGACTGAGATCATTAAGTAATAGATTTTCACATCACAACTTTCAGTTTCTGTATAATGCTTTGTGTGCATTGTAATAAGAATGATCTATACAATAAGGGGGAGTACAATAAATATTATCGTCTAATACCCCGAATTAGAAAGGTATGACTATTTCCTTACATTTTATTAAGTTTGTAAGGAAATATAACATAATTAAGGGAGTGATCTGGTAAGATGAAACTTTAGTATTTCACTATTTCTTTCCTTAATCAGTTTTAGATTAATTAAGAGGATGCTTACAAACATCGTATAAGTTATATATAATTAAAGTTACCCAAATAATTTTAAGTATGAAATTAAGAAGATAAGATTATTATTAAGAAAATAAGTTGTATTTTTGTTGGCTTTTCGATAAGATTTAAGATCCTCATTTTGAAATGGGGTATTATAGTCTTCTTAACCGATGACTAAATCAGGGGGAGTTTGACATTTAAAGATATCGATCTTGAAAATAAGTGATTTGTGTAAGCACTTTTATTTTTCAAGATTCATTCTTTATGATGTCTAACCGATATTGCGTTAACAATGCTAGACATTGTTCTCACAATATCTGCTATTTAATTTTTCATCATTATTGGCCAGTAATGATGAAGAATGAGAGCAGCCACATCTAAGATCACAAATAAGCCAACAAATGTGTTAAGAAATTCAAATAATGATGATCACACTTCATATGAATAAGTTGTGAGTGATTGTCACTCATTTGAATGACTTAAAATTTTAGTTTTCCAATAGAGTCAAATCAGTAGACTGTAATGAGTCTATAAAAGCTAACGTGACTCTAAAAGGAATAATACATGCTTTTGATGTAAGTGTCATCGTAAGATGCTCATAAGCGAGACATTTCTCAATGAGTTTATTTGAGAATATTTTAGATAATTCGAACCATGCGTTCTATCATGTAAGTCAGTGAAGTGAGATATCTTAAAGTAAATCCACTCATGGATTGAAATAAGAGTATATAAGTTAAGAATATCTCATGTTCAATAAATTTGCAATAGATTTGGGTATTATAAGATATTGAGAAGGAATATTAGCGTTTCTCTTAAGATAATAAAGTTAAGCATCTATTAGAGGATGATGTACTACAGTAAGAAATAATGTTGATCAACTTAAGAGTAAGTATATTATCCTCATTGTTGTTAAGTTAAGATCTTGGTGAGTTTTATTGTTTGTTAGTATGTAAGTTTCACCAAGATATAATAAGGGGATATTTAGACTATGAGATAATGCATATCTATCATAGTCATAAGATTGAGTAGTATGCATAAATCAAGTTCACGTCTGCTCTTAAGGTCAAGGGTGATAAGTAGAGGAACAAATCAAAGATCGATCGAATAGAATCAGTTCCTTGTACTTCTGCTGTCGGAAGTTTCTTTAAGTTTGCTCAATTAATGATACACCCTGACATAGTTTAAGTTACCGGGATATTTTGACATAAATAAATTCAATCCAGCTATAGATCACTGGGTTATAAATAAGGAAAAGTTTTAAGGTTCTATAAGTGACTCAGACCTCATGATAAGATGAGTAAGAATCGACGTCATTTGAATAAAGTTTTAGTAAGATTCAGTTTTATGAGATGTGTAGCAAAATCCACAATTAATTGCTAACACTCGTATTTTGGAGTTTTATTGTGGAAAAGCTCCAATCAAGCGGTCATTATATCATGAGTGATGTATGCCGAATGTTCTTTAAGCATGAGGTCGTCGAGCAGACACTATAATTATTTTAACCGGTTTAAGAGTGGTCGACAGCATCAAACCACTTAAGTTGTTTTATATCAAGTGCAACAAGTCAAGTGTGCCGCCAAACACTTTGATATTAGGTTGCAAATGATAAAATCCAGGATCATACTATTGTTTTGAGCAAATCAGTGACAAGCAATTGCTTGCGGTACCGTTTACAAAAGGTCTTCCACCCAAGTGTTCAGTGAACACGTAGTCGACATGGGTCTTAAGGAAGAGCCTATGATCAACTGGATATTTAGGGGCCAACTGAGAGTAAGGTTACTTCTAAATGTGAGATGTATCGTGGTCGTTCGAGTCAGATAGCACGTAACTGGCTATTCTTGATGCGACGTGCCCTATATGTCAAATATAAAGAAGCTAACACTTAGTTTAGAATTAAGTAAGTATAAGTTTTGTGATTAAGTATTAAGTCAGTCTTGATCTGTGGAGATCAAGGGGGAGAATGTTGGAGTTTTGATCTCCATAAGAACCGGTCTCTGACCGTTTCTCCATTCAGTTGAACGCCCTGATCGGGGGCGTAGCCACGTTCGTGGCTGTGGGCCCCCTCTCACACCGTGCTGTATAAAAAGAGGACTAAAGGGTTAATGAAAGGGGTTAATCCTAACAGTCTAACACTAAGTATCCGATCTATTAAGCACGGAAGTGAGGGGAAGGTTCCCACGGCACTGTCACCCCGTCGACCAAGTCAGGAGTGACTTCACCGCCGCCGCCGCCATCTCTGGTCTTGGCCTTCGCCACCGTCCGACCTCCTCAACTGCAGACTCAGCACCGGATCTCTACAACGAGGTACACACAGCTCAGGTATGACCGGCTCTACATGTCTCCATCATGTTCTACTTCATATTGTGACTAGAACTGGAATCTATGTTCTTCATTGCATGTTTTAGTGCATCCCGGTAGATCCAAACCGCTAGAGATCCATTAGCTATTCCATCAGAACAGTCAATTCGTTTACAGATGCAGGCAAGCATTTTAAATGAAGTTTGTAGACTAATGTACTTACAAATTTTAATGGGGGCGCGGATAAACTGGACCACGAGTGGCAAGAGCCCGCAACATTTGAATTAACTTTACCAGCCAACACAGAAACAGCATAATAAGCATGATACCTCAAAAAGTACGTACGCGCTACCAGTCTATCTATAGTAGAAACGAAGCGGAGCCATCTCGCAACCCGAACCCCCAGCGGAATCAGAGCGAAACGCGACGCGCCGACAACCACTCCACCTAATCCTGGAACAGCGGCACGCTACAACCCGACACCACCAAATTCAGGGGAGCGCACGGGAACGTCGAATTGGAAGTAGAAGGACGGAGGAGGAGGAGGCTTAGGGAATCACCTCGCGGATCGGAGTCGTCGGAAGAGGATAAGGCTGGCGGCCTCGGGAGAGTTGGGGTGCGAGGGGTTTGGTTTTGGGGTCGGGGAGAGGAGCAAGAGATGACAGATGAGTGAGGTGTTAAATACACGCAAGGGTAAAGGGTTTTGCCCGATCTCGTATACACCCCAGGATAAGTGTGTATTTCGCGGTACGTAATTACTTCACGTCCTGGAAGTGGACATGGTCCCATTTCCCTTAAAATCCAAAACGTTTCGGGTGGTTGCCGCAAAATCGGCAGCCAGGGAGGCAGAGGCAGCGCGTCCTTTCCTGGAGCTGGAGCGTTGTGGAAGTGTCTAGAAGCAGCGGCACCAACCCATCCATTCTCCCTGCTAAAGTACAGTACGGGCCTAACTGGACTGGGCTGGGTTTTAGATGACAACTTCCCAAACCAACATCTAGTGACAGTTCTGGGAAGGGTGAGGACTGCCGCTGCCGGACTGGACCGCTTCTGGAGACGAGAGTTGAGGCTAAGAGCAATTCAGCGCACAGCATACGAAGGCCTAAAATAAATATGGGCCGTGTAAGCCATGCAAAATAAATATGGGCCTACATTTGGTAATGGGCCCATCGATATCGAGTCCACAATACTCTAGCTCCTCCTACTGCCACTGCCAGTGCCTGGAGTCAAAGTGAGAACGCGTCCAGGTCAGTGACATCAAGGAGCGAGGGGAGACCCGGCCCGAGGTCGGCGAGGTGGAGCTCCATGGCTGGCTCCTCGGACCCCCTAACGCGTCCAGGTCAGTCACATCCATCTTCCTCGATGCCAAGCATCGGAGATTCCACCGCCTGTTGTGCTGCTGCTCCTTCTCCCCTTTTCAGAACTCGGAACTGATTCAGATCTGAATCACTAGCTGCTGCTAGTTCTAGCGAGGAGATTTTTTATTTTTTTATTGCTCTGGACATATTCAACTGTTTTCATCAACTCATTCATGATTCAGTGCATGTTCATCCCTCGAATTGGGGCCCCTGATGATAAATCAATCTGCTTGGACACTTTTTGGCAGGGTTGGCGATTGTGATCATGGGAGTCAGCGGCTGCGGCAAATCGTAAGATCATCCTTTCCCATTTCTTCGTCGGAAGTTCTGTTGTTTTAGGGGCTTTTTACCTGACGTTGTTTTTTGCGGCCTCACCAGGACTGTCGCGGCACTGCTTGCTCAAGCGCTGGGTTGCAGCTTCATCGAAGCTGACGACTACCATTCCCACGCAAACAAAGGTACTCGTACGTCACCATTTCCATAACCCTTCACCTGTCGTGATTCTTCGTCCCGGAATTTCACCGCAACTGTAAAACCAAACCACCAGTTCTGAACTTCTGCACTCTTTTCCTGACCCACAAAACCAGCAAAGATGAGCAAGGGCATCCCGCTTTCGGACGCCGATCGCGAGCCGTGGCTGGAGTCCCTCCGGGGCGCCATCAGGGAGCGCCTGGACCACGGCGAGGACGCGGCGGTCAGCTGCTCGGCGTTGCAGCTTAAATACCGGGAAATCCTGCGGGCAGCGGACCGCGCCTACGAGCCAGGGTGCTACGCCACCACCTGCAGGGTGAAGTTCGTGTGCCTCAAGGCGTCAGCGGAGGTGATCTCTGAGAGGATGAGGATACGGTCGAAGGAAGGGAACCACTTCATGCCGGCGAGCTTGCTGCAGAGCCAGCTCGACCTGCTGCGGATCGACGCGGATGAGGGGATCACTGAGGTTGATGCGATGGTGCCACCCGAAGACATCGTCCGCGACACCGTTGCTCAGTTCAAGCAGGAGCTGCTAGTGCTAGCATCCACTGTCGCTTAGTATTTTTGAATGTGATTCCATTCAGTGTGTACAAGGGACTGAGGTTATTGCATCACACCCGTCCATATACAATTAGAATCGCCCTATTAACAAGCGGGCTAGATATAAAATTCTCTTCAACATTGCCTTTGCCCATTCGTGTAAAATCAAACATCCATAGCTGCTTAAATTCCAAAGACGGAAGTAGTATGTCGCAACAGTGCTGCTCGATAAAGAAGACGAGAAACAGAAACCTGAAGCTAACTAACAACAATGGTGACTGCTGTCCTTCTAACCTGCAAACTATACAGACCAAACTTACGAACACATATCATCAGAGTTGCTCGCTCATCAAAGACAGCGGAATATGGTCACGGGAACTGCTGCCGATTGTAAGTGTCTTCATGGACGAACACAGGTTCACTGCTCTGCTGTGGGATCACCGGTTGGCCCATTGCAATGCCTTGGTTCTGCGGAGTAACTGCCGGTGTAGTCTTGGATGATGTCAGGGCAACGTAGTAAACTATCGCCAGGGCTACGCTGGCTAGGGAGAGCACTGCTCCGCAGGAGAACACCCCCGGTTTCACAACGTAGCAGAAGCCGCCGAAGTACATGTTCTCTTCGCCTCTCTGGTCGTTCAGTGCAGCTCCCGTCAGCAGGAGAAGGAACGCGATTATGAACGTGCACCTGCATGCAGAATATGGTAAGTAACAACCTTCAGGATGCTGTTACCGAAGTTAACACGTAAAACGAGCTCCTAAAGGCAGGCAGAACGTTACCAAGATACGATGAATGAGATGAGAGCAACGCTCCAATTAGTGTCTGAGGGGACTGGGTGCCTCTTACAGCATAAGCAACCGGCGACAGTGTTTATAACGGACTGGGCGAGCATCAGAGCGACGGCGGATAGGAGCCCCAGGGCTAACGCTGGGCTTCTCGGGTAGATGCATTCGCCTGGTTCAGACGTTTGCACATCTGAAACCTGCAAGAATCAAGTGGTGTACATCATTTCTGGATACAGGCGTAGTGGTAGTAGACATACGTGCTACTACGAATGTTAAGTCTGTCAGTTCAAGGTCATATTTAGACGGACCGCGGATAGAGATACAGTCAAATTGAACTTGAATACACTGAAACTAATACAGTAATAAATGGTCACTTGGAGTAATAACACTTGGAGGAGCAGGGATCCGATATGTATTCAGTTAAAGATGATACTGAATGGAAATGAACAGTAGAATAGCGTGCGCTCAAGGAAGAACAAGAAGTGAAGGAGAAGAAGCGTGGCGCACCTTGACGCGAGTGGCCTCCGCCGCAAATCCGAGCGCCGCCGAGAGGACGCCGAGGAAGCCGACCACCGAGCACACAACCGCCACCTTCCGCTCCATCGCCGCTTACCTTCCTTCCTTCCAACCCACCGAACCGAACCGAACTGAACTCTCCTCCGCTGAATCTGAATGAATCCTCCTCGCTGTCTTGTGGCCACCGGAGTCAGCCGCGACTGCAATGGATTAACGTATGGAGGAGGAAATCTCGCGCTCCGGTCCGACGAATTTCCTTGCTTCCTTTTCTCCACCGATTTTTTTTCCTTTCTCCCCTCCCCTCTTTTTGTTTCCGTTGCGTTGCGTGTTTATCCCGCGGCGTGTTGGCTTTTCTCGTCGCGTCGCTTCGGTTGCTGTGCCGCAGCGGGGTGTCACTGCGTGTGTGGGTCAAGTATATGCGTAGGCCCACAAAGCAGTGAGGTTCTGGTATCTCGTGGGTAGGAGGAAGGTGCCGAGTGCCACGTCTGGCGGTTCTGCTCGAGGCGCGCGGCCTGTGGTCCACCGTGGACGGCGAGGACGCACGTGACATGTCCGGCCCGTTACAATCCCCAGCTGGAGGCCCGTTTACAGTTCAAGGCCCATTCCAAGCACGGACCCATCGCGCATTCTTTCTGAAGTGACCCCCGACCGACCTGTTTTCTTCCTCTCCACCCCACGCGCGCGCATCACCTCCTCTCATCTCTCTCCCTCTCCGGGTGGCGCCGGCGGCGGACGACGACGACTCCGACCCTCAGGTACTCGCCGTCCCTCTCTACCTCCGTTGTTGCGGGTTATCCATCTGTCCTCGCGAGATTTCGTCAGCCGCCTGTCCACCCATCTAGCCGTTTTAGTTCGCCGATCGGCTGTCCTGTTTCCTGAATCTGGTGGAATGTGATGTGTGTGTCCCCGGTTGTCTCAAACGGATCGTTGGTTCGCGCCGTAGAGGGTTGACGACCTCCTCCTCCTCGACTCGTTCGTCCAGAGGTTTGGAACAACGATTTAGCTGGGAAGGCTAGGTTTCCTTTGGTTGCTGATATCTGCGTTGCGCGTGGATGTATTTCATCGCTGTATCGATTCGAGTCCCGAGTTTAGGGGATCTGGGGGCGTCCTGCTCACGGTTCCCTGACAGATTCCGTGTTTAGAATGATGCCAAGCCACCTACCTCTAATCCATACGATACACTTCAAGGAAGGACCTGAATGTGAATGGTGGCTTCCCTTGTTGTATCGTATGTCTGGCGAGATCACCTGTTTGTCGCAGAAATAACGACTTCCTTCTAACCCCAATCAATGTATATCACTTGTTTGTTTCTTTAGGATAAATGCTGGATGAACAGCTAATGTGACCTTCTAAGTGTTCAGTCATTTTGTCGCAGAAACGATCATCTGCCTTTTTGGCCCAATAAAATTTGGTCAACCCCTGTACTTCTGAGTATTGTTCTGTTTCTCTGTCTTTGGTGTACATGAAAAACCATCCGATCTTATATTCTGGTTCAACAATATGTTGGTTTGCTTTCAGCAAGTTATTTTCAAGCCTGATGTGCTCTGTAATGCTTTTTTTTTTACATGTGCAAATGCATTTCTGTAGAACCACTTCATCAGTGTGATATATTGTATTTCAAATTTTTCTGATTTTGTAGCAAGAATGACGACTGGTTACATCGTTGGTTCACTGGTTGGATCTTTCGCTATTGCTTACCTGTGTGACACATTTGTTTCTGACAAGAAGGCATTTGGAGGTACATAGATTCCTCTGACTAGCAGTTTGGAAATTTTTGTAATCTTGATTCTAAGTGGCTGCCTTTTCTGGATACAGGTAGCACTCCTAAGACTGTTTCTGAGAAGGAGTGGTGGCAAGCCACGGATGCCAAGTTCCAGGCCTGGCCTCGCACTGCTGGACCACCGGTTGTCATGAACCCCATCAGCCGCCAGAACTTCATTGTCAAGGACGCTCAGTAGAGGAGAGAAGCTGGTTCAGCTACTTGTTTCCACCATGAAGCGGAAGTTTCCTTTCTAGGTGCTTATTGTAATAAAATGAACTGCAGTTAGAATGTTTGGCAAATTTCGACTTACCTGTCATTCATTGGTTTTGTTTCCATGGTGAAATTTTGCACCAGGCAGTAAAGAATTGCATTTTTTCCCCTTATCACATTACGCATGTGAGCAAACGTTGGGGCTCCAGCTAATTTGTGGTTTGGAGCTCATTACATTGTCGTTCCTGTTTATCATTCAGGATGATTTGTTTGTTTTTTGAAATACGCATGCTATCTGCTTTTGCTTTTACGTCAACCAGTATTGGCATCTCTTTTTGTCATATCCTGCTAACGTGGTTCAGGATTGCAACTTCTTGCAATGCAAATGTTGTTGCATAGCCGCCGAAGCAACAACTTTGATCAAAATATGGGCCAAGGTTGAACATGGTTATTTGTGTTGTTATATGTTGATAAGACTGGTTGCTTCCGGCAAGTGTGGTGAACCTCCTGTACGTCTGCGTGCGAAACTGAGGCCACGGTTTTCTGGAGAGGATGGGCACATCGCACTTGTAACCACAACCAATTTTACACGATATCGCCCCAGCTAAACATGCCTACCAGTGTCGACCACTTGATAGTATCAAACAGCCTACGGTGATGTATCAGCTTCAAGTACAGCCAAAACAGTGAGTGCAGCAGAACCACCTCATCTTTGATTCATACAGGCTATCCCACAGGTGACAGGATCAGACAATAACAGAAATTCAAGGCCAAATGCAGCACGTGATATACTCAACTTCTAAGTGTGCAAATCATCTGCGGCAAGTTTCAAAATATCTGTTATGTTGATTCTCAACATTCGTTTCAAGATGTGTCCTATGGCCAATTTAAATGCAAATGCAAATTCACAGAAACACTCCCCAATTTTGATGCTAAAGCGATTCTTTTGATGAAAAATAAATGATCCCATACCATCAGTAACTACCGCTTCCGTATTCAGCCAATTTCATACATCCCAGCACTTATGGAGAAAATGAACTACAAAGCGACAAACAATTTGTCACAAAGAGAGTAGAAAACAACTAAACAAAAAAAGGAACTCCTTAAATCTGTGAACTCATGAAAAGCAACATTAACTTGTGCGCAAACTGTGTTGTATTTGCTGGGATTGATGTCCAACCAGGAATTGGTCCACCGACCAACTCCAACTCTTTGTAACATCCAATACCATCAGTAAATAATCACTTATATGTTCACCTAATTTCATTTGCACCAGCATTTTCAGAGATCATTATAGGCCTTAGCAATTTCTTATAACGTAAAGACGAGAAGGACAGAAAAGGTATAGAACCAACAAAACCCCCCATAATTTCCATGTTATTCACATTGGCATCATAAAGAGCTGCAATGTATTCATACAATACAACATTTCCTTGAGTTACAACATACAACAACACATTTGTAGGTCCCTGGCCAGCTGAGGGATATTCAAAACCAGATCAAAATTTAGGGGGCTGCCCATACCGACCTATCCAAAGACTTAATCAACATGATCATCTAGTACAGTTTGGTTGTTTGAGAACAATGTGTCCCTTTTCTTGGGAAAACCAGGGGGTTCCATACCTGGACCTCGGTACTTCAGCTCTGGAGTACCCCTAAGACCAGGCTCAGCTGAAGTAGGTCGGTATTGCATTCCTGCCGTCCCTGCATATCTATTAGGGGACACATACCTTCTTGGAGCACTCCTCAGCGCCCCACCCCGCAGATCCACAGCCCTAGTACCTTCAGTGTAGCCTCGGTCCGTGGTTCTTGTATTGGCATCCACATAGCTTCTATCGCCAGCTCTTGCTGTGCCATCCACATAACCTCGATCACCAGTTCTCGCTGTGCTATCTGGAAAGGCTCGCTCACTAGTTGAATGATTCAAAAGGCTGCCTGTAGGAGCTGTTACAGAGGTGTTAAACGTCTCCTCTGGTGTCCATCCCAATGAATCCTTCTTTTTCACATATACTTGCCAAATGCCAATGAGGAACAAGAGGAATAGCAGCGCTGGACCACTCCACACCACAGCATTGCTCTCTGGCTTGTACACTGGAAAGTTGGACCGATAGATGGCAATGTTACCATCCCCAAGACCCAAGATCACAAGTTTTTCCTTGTCCGCGGCAATAACAGGCTTCCCAGCTGGTGCAGTGGGCAGCACCACACCAGAATCCCCAAAGACAGATTTGATGTCCTTGATTGTCGTTGCGAACAGCGGTCGGGGCACACCAACCCTCCCATAATACTGCGTTGAGGTGTTGTACACAATGATTTTATCATGGCTCGCAACCAAGAGGTAACCCTTGATGGTCTGTATCGAGACTGGGCTGTCAATCTCAGACTTCCTGAAGGCCCGGACCCGGCATTTGAGGTTGGCAGCATCACCAAGCAGCAGGATATGCACCAGGTCGCCAGTGTCCGTGAAGCCATAGGCCTTGAAGCGCTCAGAGGGGTCAAAGGTGTAGGCCTTGACGCGGCTGCCATTCAGTGCTTCCACAAGGCCCTCGCAAGGTGTCTCGCGGACGGACATGGAGCGAAGCTCGAGGGAGGCGGCGCCTGACTCTGTGAGGAAGAGGAGACGCTGCTTTACAAAAGCAAGAGGCGTGGATGAGGCGATGGCGGTCCCATAGAGCGTGCCGTTCTCGGTGAAGACGCGGATGCGGCCGCCAGCATCGCAGGAGAGCACATAACGCGCGCGGCCAGCTTGGTGAGCCTCGAGATGCGTGACGGGGGCGGCGTCAAGGCCACGGACGAGGAGGCGGGAGGACGCGGCGGCGAGGGTGAGCCAGTCGTCGCCGTGTGGGGACGACTCGATGAGCCTGTGCGCGGCGATGGATCCGTCGGCGTGGCCGGCGAAGAGGAGGCAGTCGGTGCGGCGCGGCGAGAGGTAGGCGAGGAGCGCGGTGACCTGTGACTCGCCGTTGGTGCCGGCTTCAAGCTCGAGCAGCGCGTCCCCCGCGGCGGAGAAGACGAAGACGCGGCCGCGGGAGTCGCCGACGGCAAAGTACTTGGTGAGCCCGTCCGCGTCCTCGTAGGGCAGCGCGGTCACGGCGGCGGCGTACGCGCCGTCCCCGAGCCGCACGGCCGCGGCGAATATAAAGCGCTCCGACCAGACCGGGCGGCGCTTAGTGACCGCGACGGCCTGCGGGGCGCGCCGGTCTCCGACTGCCGCGACCGGCGGCGGTGGATCCGGCTCCGCGGATCTGGCGAGCGTGTGGACAGACCTGGCGAGCGACTCGGTGAGCTCCTCGAGCTTCGCGAGTTGCGCCGCGTGCCTCTCCAGCAGCGCCGCGTGCCTCTCCAGCAGCCCGGTCTCGACCGGAGCTGCCACCGCTTCTGTCGCTTCCTCCGACGCAACGGCGGCGAGCTGGAGGAGGAGGAGGAGGGCGGCGACGCGGCGGGGCATGACTGTCAGTGACAGAGAAGGGGTGAGCGAGTCGACCTTTGAGTTTGTTTCAGTGGGAGCCGGTTTAGGAAATCTGGGGAAAGTGGCGACGGGGAAATGGCCCACCTGTCAGCGAAGTGCACAGGATGAGCTCTCGTGACTTGGTGGGGCCATGGTTTCAGTGACACGACGAGCTTCGCTACAATTGTGGTTCAGATCATTCCGGCAACTACAACAATAAGATCTTTGTCCAATCAAATTGGATGTACTTAGATATGAAATACTCCCTCCATTTATTTTTATTTGTCACCAGTTAGTTTATTTTTAAACTAACCGTTGATAAATATTTGTCACCAGATAGTTCATATTAGTTGTGGTTTCCGACAACCAAAACAATTATAAAACATTAGCCTGAGCTATTTCAACGACAAATAATTCAATACCAGAGGGGTATTGAGCTACACATGTAGCTCCATGGACGGTGTTTTCAAGCTTAAGAAATAAGAAGCGGATGCAGCTACACATGCAATTCACGTTTCATATGTTTCTGTTTCCCTTCTACTTACATTGGAAATCTCTTTGTTCTCTGCAGGCGCTGGAATGTTTGGTACGACTTGATTCTGCGAGAGCCTGCCGAGAGAGCAGGACATCAACCCTTAGGGCTTCTTTCGGAGCTCGGGTAAAAAAAAAAAAAACCCAGGGAAGCAAATTCCCAATGTGATTTATTAGGTGGAACTCTCCTTAGAGGTTTATATTTCCTGTGTCTATTTGGGAACAAGGGGTTAGAAATCTGGAAATATAAAAAAATGTCTAAAAATGAGAAAAGTCAAGTAAACTCAGAAAAAATAATATACGAAAATGATGGGACTCATTATACATTCAGAAAAGAGATGGAAGTATGAGCAGTAATTACTGCATGTACAAAACACAAGATCAAAAAATAGAACTGTTTGATAATAGCGTAAACAATGTTCTCAGTTTTTTGACCCAGGCTCAATCCATAGCCATAGATCATGGCATTCCCCGCACAATATCCCTTGTATGCATATCATTGAACAGCCTGCAAGCATCGTCGAGACTGCCACACTTGCAGTACATGCTCATAATTGACGTGCCCAGTCACACTCCTACCCGGTGGCAACTTCACGCACCACTGGTGAATCTGCCTCCCAAATCCAAGTGTAGACAGATTACTGCATCCAAGAAGCATGCTGCTTAACGTTGACGCGTTTGGCCACATAATATAGTCCTCAACCATGGAAGGCCAGGAGCGTGTTGTAGGAGATGGCGTCCGTGTGCGGGATCCGGTCGAACAGGTAGCGCGCGTCCGCCAGGTGGCCGGCAGCACGGTTGTACCCGGCCGGGAGGCAGTTGTAGGTGGTCGTGGTCCTGCGACGGGTCGAAGAGAAGGCCTCCTCGGCCCCAGCGAGGTCCCCGCGGCAGCACGGATCGGCGATGGCAGGCTCCTCAGCCTCAGCAAGGTCCCTCCGGCAACACAGATTGGCGATGGCAAGCGAGCGCTGCGATGCGAAGTCAGGAGGAGGCAGACGACACGGAGTCTTGTGGGGACGTGGAGGGGGGAGCGACAAGTGGCGCGGTGGGAGGAGGCCGGCGGCGCGGCGACAGGGAGGCGACCGGCGGCACCAGGGGATGAGAAGAAGTGAGCGTCGGGATGAGGATGGATAGACGCGAGCGTCAAGGATGGGTTTTCCACCCCGACCTGGTGAGGCCGGGGCGGAAAGCCCGGTGGTTCCGCGTGGATCGGGCCGGAGTTATGGGCTGCCAAGTGCACCTCAGGGAATTGTTGATCCGTGGATTTCTGAGCCTGGGATTGAGCTGAGATCCCTCCGAGATCCTGGGCTACCAAAGGAGGCCTTAAAGATGGAGCTGTTGTGGAAGATATATTTGATGAGATAAAGGGCATGGGGGACCTGAAACAATTAAGATTGAAACTGGAGCATCTTACAGATTGAGGCTGATCTTGTGGGATATCAGAGGGAAGCTGTCCTTAACCTTCATGGAAGAGAGCCCGGTAAAATTCAGGACTTTCATGGAACCTCCTCTGCGGGGGCGTGGATAAGTATTCTAATGCAAACGTAGCTATATAAAATGGTTTGACCTTGATTTCAACATAGGCTTCATTTAACCAAGAGTCAATATCAGAGGCTGCTTTCCAGAATGATGTTGCTAAGCGTGCCTTTACTGGTACGATGCGATATCTGCGAGGCATTCTGATGGCCACCAACAGGTGCACTATCTGATTATATATGCATACTGTATACATTGGTGTGTGTACAAATTTAGATTTTTGTAGATTAATCAGAAAGAAGTTGAGAAGCTATGCAAATTACTTGGTAAAACCGGAAAACATAAAGGATATTTCAGAGATGTTTTTGGTAATTGTGTTAATCCAGTGGATCTAAACCATGTAACAAAAGGCAAATCACTCGAGCATTGTGTGTGAGCACCTATGCAACAAACTGAACCTCGTATGCCTATCTTCTAACTGAAGTATTCTCCTTCACTTGCTGCTGAACTGCTGAGTAAAATTAGTATTGAACACTATGTTTAAACATACAGGGACATGTTCCATTGTAGCATCAACAGTTTGTCTAGAAGCAATGCATCATTTCAGGTATGAAAAAGCATAAGGTAAAGGAACATTTAACTATGTGGTTACAGCTACTCGCTTCTTCCCTAAATAGATGTCGTTAGAACATATTATTACAGTTCATTTTCAACTGTTTGTTTTGTCGGAAACGACATGTATTTCGGGAAAGAGAGAGTACTACATAATTATATATTAAATGTTGTCAACGCAAAATTTAGACTCACAAGGAAAAAGCACCTGCAACAAAAGTACTTGATCATATAAAGGATAAAGGAGACTAATAACTATCAATCCAACCAAAGCACCGGGTCTATTACCTCTGAAGGCGTGGAAGTATCTAGCATGTGATAAAATAACTATGGACGTGGTAACATATTACTGGATTTGTATGGACAACCTGTAGGAATATATTAGTGACCAATGTTATGACCTCTTTGATTAAGAAAAAGATGATGACAAAGTATACATATCAGGTTTTGTGGGAAAATATATGGGGGATGCAGAGAAAATAGAGAACTTTGTGGCTGCACATGACATTAAGTTGTGTTTTGGATACAAAATATGCAATCAATTGTGTTTTGGATACAGAATATGCAGTGTTGAAATAATGCATATTCACATACTTGACAATCATGATACAAATGGACCTAAGAGATTGATTCATACACACTTTGAGTAGAAGTTTGCACCATACTTGTAAATAAGCCGACACACTTTTGAATGCTTCAGATTGATTTTATAACTTTTATATTTTGAATCTCAAATAAACTCTCACATCAAAATTATAATATAAATTTAAATAACTATGCCACTTTATGGAACAAGTGTGAGCTCACTCAAGAATCAAATTCTTCTACAGTTAATACAAATTTCAACCCTGATGATGAGCGGTCGAGGAGGAAATGTGGGGCGGAGGCGACAGGAGGGTATTGAAGCAACCACGATGTCGTATCTGCTGCTCGCGACGAGAGGCAGGGAGTCAGAGCTGGCCGAGGGCAGCGACGGCGAGCGAGGCCCAGCGGTGGGGCGGCGGAGGCTGAGGTGGAGGCCGAGTCGGGAGGGCATTTTTGTGGGGTGCGAATTGCGGGAGGCGGCGGGGTATTTTAGTATTACTAACAATACTGCACTAGCCGAATGAATATTGTCTGACTTAATCTTTTTACCCGTCAATGTTACTCAACCTCTTCAGAAAAGACCCGACAAGCTAACGGAGAACTTTTATGTACCTTCCAACATAGTACTAATGCTTCTCTATTTGCAGCCTAGCAGGTTTGGAGATGGAGTGCAAAGGTATGATGATGAGCTTCGGGGACCTCGTGGCTGCACTTGACATTCAATTGTGTTTTGAATACAAAATATGCAGTCAATTGTGTATTGGATACAAAATATGCAGTGTTGAAATACATATTCACATACTCGTTTAGTTATGCTCACTGGCATAGTGCTAAGAACCTTCAAAAAATTTGATATATTCTAGTGGGTCCGACAGTTTTGGAGAGGATTTAGTAACACTGACTAGAGTCTTGAACAATGACATCACTACCAGCTGCATCATATGAGCGCCCCTTCGAAGCTAGGGCACAAATGATCTATGTGCAGAGCCGATGAGAAGTCTCCTTCCTACATACTATTTGATATCGGTTCTTTCAAGCTATAACATACTACTGGGTCTAAAACTTTTTCTGTTTTATCACATTCCTCAGTTGGGAATGAGCCTTGAACTTCTCTGTCAGATGATGACTATAACTCATTAGCATTTGTTACCTCTGCTATTGCATTGAAGTGTCCCAACCCATAAGATCAGAATTAAACATGTAATATTATTATCAAATACAAGGTTCGGTATATAATATTACAACACAAGTGGAACCACAACCATATAGAACTTTATTTCAACGGCATGACCTTGTGAATAAAAACTATAAGTAGTGACAAAGCAAATATAAAACATCAACACGTAGACTAGTAGCTCGTTGTCGCCTCATGGTTCCACTACACACAACTTGAGTGCGGACGCGACCCTACTCAAGGTCCTCTGGCACGAAGTCAAGATCCTCTAAAAAAGTATCAATCAACAACGTTTGAGTACAAAAGTACTTAGCAAGCTCCACCTCGCCCTTCAAGAGGGGAATAAACAGATATAAATGCAATGCACAAGATAAATAACAATGTAACTTAATGCAACTAATGCAAGTGTATATGTCCCACATACACATCACTCATCTCAATCTCACGTATGTGGTTTTCTAATTGTTAGGACCACACCATAACCCATCTTATACCGAGGACACAACCGTTCGAACAGATTTTACACTCTGCAGAGGTTGTACGTTGTACCCACATGCATGAACCATCAAAGACAACCCGACATAACCGACACCTAGTCGAAACATCACCCAGACCAATCGCCCTCCAACCCAACATCAATATCACCAGTGAGTTCAATAATCTCTCAACATAACTCTTTCTCAATCGTGGACAACGGTCGGGCTAGCTATCAGGATTAGGCTAAACCCCAGTCATACAGGGATATGTGGTCGTACTGAAAGAAAGTTAGGTGAGATGTTAAAACAACTCGGTCCTTAAGGCTCACCAGGGCAGCCTCCGTACACACAACACGAGCCTATCCTCATGATAGAACTCGTTGTAAGTCTACCACCACAGTAACACATACACCAACACTAACCCATCTGCCCCGGTCATAACTCATGCATACTCTCGTCAATCATACCAACTATACAACATACAAGAGGCAACATCATCATGTATAAACTCATCATTCTAATATGCAACAAATAGAACTAGCATGGCTATATTCTATCACTCAATGCTCAACAAATGCAATGACCTAATCTACTGGCCACAATAGATAAACCTCACATATGTGCAATATGATCAAAAAGGGATAGATGGAACTTGCCTTCGCTATCATTTTAGGCGTCGTGCTCCTGCTTAGCTGGCTCCTCCGGGTTCTCTTCTGGCACCGGGTCTGTTCCGAAGCGCTCGCATAAGCAATCATACAAGCGATGCAAACACTTATGAATACATTATACAAATTCAGTTATATTAAATAGATTATGATTTTATGTGAATTTTAGAGAAAGAATCAAATTAATCGGAGGTCGTATGAGTAAAATATTGATTTTTGAATGTGGTGGCTGGGTGAATTACGAAAATTATTATTTAATCAAGAAAATGGCCAATGTGACTGGATCAGACCCACGCCAGCTGAGGCTGTTCGCTGGGATGGTGCTCACGCACGTGGGCCAAGGGCCAAATAAACTAATTAGCTATTAGCTTAACAGATCACATGCAGGTCTTCTTCTTCCCCTAACTTGTTCGTTCCCCTCTCTCTGCAGCTACCATAGGTGACCCAAGAGCTCAAATCAGAGGGAGAAACAGAGGAAGGAGCGGCCAAAGAGGAGAGATATCGAAGGCTATTGTGTGCCTGCTGCTAGCCGTATTTTGGCCCGGATCAAGAGGGCAGAAGGAGCTCCGAGGGAGACGGCCATGGCTGGTTGAGTCCGTGAGGGAGGTAGGAGAAGGGAAAGGGACGGGCGGCGCTCACCTGCTCGGTCGCTGGCTTGCTCGGTGCGGCTGTGAGCGAGGCGCAACCCCGGGCATTCGGCTTTATAAGCAGAGCATCGGTGTTAGGCGGTCGGCTTTGTGCACATGGCGTAAATTTGCGCTGATCGACATGTCGCGTCACTTTGTCCCCGCGGCTGCGCGAGCACGCGCGACAACTCAGACGTGCGTCTCCGCTGGTCGAGCCTGCATGACCCGTCGCATCGTCCGGCCATGACGTCGGCTAGCGACGGCGTTCACACGGCTGCCAAGGCAGTCATCGCGATATGAGTGAAGAGGGTAGATATGGATCACCTCGTCTGTGCGACGGTCGGCGAAGTGAATACATCGTACGACTTTTGGGAGAGTTCTAGTGAAAGGGGAGGGTAGCAGGGCGAGCTTGATTACAGCCATGGTTGCTTGCCTGCCTAGTGCTGCTGATTTTATACAAGGGGAAAAGGAAAGACATCGAGATTAATGTGTTGTACGGTCGCTCGGGAAGTTTCTTGATGGAGTGAGACGGAGGGAGTGGTGAAGGGGCAAGCTTGCTTGCTGCCATGGGGTTCTAGCATGCGAACTGTGTTCTGGACAAAGAACGTGCTGTTGCGCTTTGAGCAGAGGTAGAAGAAAGATGCGAGAGTGTTTTTGCAATTATGGAAAAACAGGAGGGGGTGGGTGGAAAATGGTTGGGCAAAGGGTGCTGGCACGTTGGAATGAATAGCATGGGGAAACTGTTGAGTCTGCTAGCGTGAGTGTGTAGATTAGTTTTTATTTATTACTTTATTCCTTATATATATTATTTTCTCTTCCTCTTTCTTTTATTTTATTAATACTTCCCTTTTGATAGTGTAACTGTATTAGTGCGCACAAATATCATTGGTGATTAATTATATAAGTATAATTTATTAGTTTGCGAAAAAATAGGATGTTACATGCATCAACTATTTTATATATTTCTTTGATAAATTGGTGTCGAGACAGAATAATTTCCTTCTATTCAGAACGAACTTAACAACCCCTTGCTTCGTAGAAGTAGAAAGTGAGTTTGCGGGCTTTTTTGCCAAATGCATAGCTAGTTTAGATCTCTTGTCGACAGCAGGTGTTCGACTTGGTTTTACTGCACTATTATTTAACTTTGGTTGGGTGTGCTCAGGGGCGAATCCAAGGGGGGTCAGGGGGGGCTCAAGCACCCCTCACTCTCTAAGAGGTGTACAGTACCTTAAAGGAATTTGATATCTCCCTCAGTCGGTCTCATAATTTTTAAGAGTAACGTTGACTAGAGTCTTAAAGAATGTCATTACTACCAGCATCACATGAGCACATCCCTTCCAAGTTAGTACACAAATAATTTGTGTGCACACATGATGAGAAAATCCTCTTCTTCCATGCTACTTGATATCAGTTCTTTCATGCTGCAACATACTACTAGATCTAAAACATTTTCGGTTTCATCACATCCTTCAACCGGAAATGAGCCTTGGACTTCTCTGTCAGGTAATGGCTGTAACTCATCAACATTTGTTACCTCCGCTTTTGATAAATTGTTGTTTTGACAAAATAATTTTCTTCTACTCAGAATGGATATAACAACCCCTTTCTTCGTAGAAGTAGAAAGTGAGCTTACAGGTTTTTTGGCTGAATGCATGACTACATTAGATCTCTTGTCGGCAGTAGGTGTTCGACTTGCTTTTACTTCACTATTATTGAACTTTGGTTGGGTGTGCTCAAGAGCGGATCC
Organism: Tuctoria greenei; assembly: GCA_036927565.1. NCBI lineage: Eukaryota > Viridiplantae > Streptophyta > Magnoliopsida > Poales > Poaceae > Tuctoria > Tuctoria greenei. Next base: position 159,525,120 of record JAYESD010000009.1, on the reverse strand, counting down.
ACAAGGAGGTCAGGGGGGCTCAAGCCCCCCCCCCCCAACTCTTCAAGAGATTTAGAGTACCTTCAAGAAATTTGATATCTCCCTCACTCGAACCGATAATTTTGGAGAGGATTGAGTAGCGTTGACCAGAGTCTTAAACAATGTCATCATTACCAGCTGCATCACATGAGCGCAAGTTAGTGCACAAATAATCTGTGTGCAGACCTAACGAGAAGTTCTCTTCGTGCATGCTACTTGATATCGGTTCTTTCATGCTGCAACATACTACTAAATTTAAAACCTTTTATGTTTCATCACATCCCTCAACTGGTAATGAACGTTGAACTTTCTTGTCAGATGATGACTGTAACTCATCGGCATTTGTTACCTCGCCTGGTGCATCAATTATTTTATATGACTCTAAAAATTGATGACTGGACGAAATAAATTCTTTCTACTGAGTGCGGACTTAACAACCTCTTCCTTCGTAGAAGTAGAAAGTGAGTTTGCGAGTTTTTTGGCTGAATGCATGGCTAGTTTAGATCTCTTATCGGCGATAGGTGTTTGACTTGCTTTTACTGCACTATTATTGAATTTTGGTTGGGTGTGCTCAAATGCGGATCCACGGGGGGTTAGGGGGGGGGGGCAAGCCCTCCCCCCACTCTATAAGAGATCTAAAGTACCTTCAAGGGCAGTTAGTTCGATAGTTTTGGAGAGAATTGAGTTATGCTTACTTGATATCGGTTCTTTCATACTGCAACATACTACTAGATCTAAAATATTTTTTTTGTTTCATCACATCCCTCAGCAGGTAATGAGCATTGAACTTTCTTGTCAGGTGATGACTTTAACTCATGAGCATTTGTTACCTCTGCTGGTGCATCAACTATTCTATATCCCTTTGATAAATTGGTGTCCGGACAAAATAATTTTCTTCCACTCAGGACGGACTTAACAACCACTTGCTCCGTATAAGTAGAAAGTGAGCTTGCAAATTTTTGGCCGAATGCATGGCTACTTTGGGTCTCTTATCGGCAGCAGGTGTTCGACTTGCTTTTACAACACTATTATTCAACTTTGGTTAGATGTGCTCTGGAGCGGATCCATAGGGGGTCAAGGGGGCTCAACGCCCTCCCCTCTCTCTAAGAGATCTAAAGTACCTTCAAGGAATTTGATATCTCCCTCAATCAGCCCCAAAGTTTTGAAGAGGATTGAGTAACGTTGACTAGAGTCTTGAACAATGTAATCACTACCAGCTGCATCACAGGCATACATTCCTTCCAAGTTAGTGCACAAATGATCTGTGTGCAGATCTGATGAGAAGTCCTCTTCCTACATGCTACTTGATACCAGTTCTTTCATGCTGTAACATACTACTAAATCTAAAACTTTTTCTATTTCATCACATCCCTCAGCTGATAATGAGTCTTGAACTTCCCTAACAGGTGATGATTGGAACTCATCAGCATTTGTTACCTCCGCTATTGCATTAACTATTTTATATATCCTTTTGATAAATTGTTGTATGGATAGAATAATTTCCTTCCACTTAGAAAAGACTTAACAACTTCTTGCTTCGTAGAAGTAGAAAGTGAGCTTGCGAGTTTTTTGGTTGAATGTATTTCTACTTTAGATCTTTTGTTACCGACAAGTGTTCAACTTACTTTTGCTGCACTATTATTGAAATTTGATTGGGTGTGCTCAAACGCAGATCCACTGGGGGTCAGTAGGGCTCAAGCCCCCCCTCCCCCACTCTATAAGAGATTTAAAGTACCTTCAAGGTTAGTCAGTCCGAGAGTTTTGGAGAGAATTGAGTAGCGCTGACCAGAGTCTCGAACAATGTCACCACTACCAGCTGCATCACATGAGCACATCCCTTCAAGTTAGTGCACGAATAATATGTGTGCAGACCTGACCAGAAGTCTTCTTCCTGCATACTACTTGATATCGGATCTTTCATTCTGCAACATACTGTTAGATCTAAAACCTTTTTCATTTCATCACATCTCTAAGCTGATAATGAGCCTTGAACTTCCCTGTCATGTGATGATTGTAACTCATCAGCATTTGTTACCTTCGCAAGTGCATCAACTATTTATATTACTTTGATGAATTGGTGGCTGAAAAGAATAATTATTTTCCACTCAAGACGGACTCAACAACCCCTTGCTTCGTAGAAGTAGAAAGTGAGCTTGCAGGTTTTTTGACTGAATGCATGACTACTTCAGGTCTCTTGTCGACAGCAGGTGTGCGACTTACTTTTACTGCACTATTATTCAACTTTGATTGGGTCTGCTCATGGGCGGATCCACAGTGGGGTGAGGGGGGCTCACCCCCCCCCCCCCCCCCCCCCCACACACACACTCCCCAAAAGATCTAGAATACCTTCAAGAAACTTGATATTTCCCCCAGTCGGTCCCAGATTTTTGAAAAGAATTGAGTAACATTGACTAGAGTTTTTAACAATGCCATTGCTACCAGTTGCATCACGTGAGTATATCTCTTCCAAGTTAGTGCACAAATGATCTGTGTGCACACCTGATGAGAAGTCCTTTTTTTGCATGCTACTTGATATCGACTCTTTCATGCTGCAACATTGAAAGCATCTAGGCCCCCATGAGATATGGTTTCGGTGATTAATGACAACCATTGGATTTTACTAATGAATTTGTGGATGCAAGGTCTCTCAATCAAATGACATCTATATGAATATGAATATCAATTACTGATTATTGGAGACCCCTAAACAATCACTTCTTGAGATCAATCAAATGTTATGAAGATTAGAAGTAAATGCTCATATGTCAAAGTCATTCAACCTTAAATGACAACATTCAATGCTTGAAAATCATCAGAAGTATATTTTCAACAAATGTCTAAGAAGTCAATTGAGCAAAATACAAAAGAATCACTTAGAAACAACTCGAAGCAAACAAAATCAACTCACAGAATCAACCGATGTTTCCAGAGAACAACACATCGGTCGAGTTGATTCAGCAGAAGAAGACCTTAGAACAAAGTACTCACCGGATCATCCGATGTTAAGGGCAATGTTACATCGGTCCATCAGTATAGTATGCAAATATCCTTGGACCAAGTGTAGCACCGAATCATCCAATGTACAGCAATATACACATCGGTCAATCACTCCAGTAAGCATCAAGTTTGAACCAATTCTGGAGGAAGTGCCACCGGATCATCCGATGAGAAGATAAGTGCAACATCGATCTAACAACGGTCATATCTGATACAGTGACATCAGCTAATTTGTCTTGGATCGATGATAACTGAAGGGGAGACATCAGATCATCCGGTGTTCGCAGAGCAGTGATGTCAGCCTACTTTTCCAACGGCTATTTCGTAGAGACTGGCTATTTATACCCATTCAACCTGTCAAATCGACAAGTCTTGACTACCAGACATACTCTACACATCCTCAAGCATTCAAGACATAGATCTACCACTTCCATATCATTTTCACCACTTGTACACCAAGAGATAGGCTAGAACTAGCTAGAGATATGCTTGTGTGCCTCCATTCTTGGTGATTGGAATCTCTAGTGTAGTGAGAGCTGTAAGGGAGTGCCCCTTTGTGTTTGTAACTGAGAGTGACTACCAGAGCTTGCCAAGAGGATTGTGGAAGCCCGGAAGATCAAAGTTGTACAAGGCTTGAGCTCCACCTTGCCGAGGTTGGTGAATGGAGAAGAATAGTGAAGATCCCTAGTCTCGGTGACTTGGGTGTGGCTATACCCTTTGGTGGGTGCCACAACATGTATGTAGGAAGATCTTGACGATCTTGCCGAACCACGGGATAAATCTTCGTGTCTCCTCGGGAGTTTGCATCCTCTTCCCCTCACCCTACACTTATGCATTTTATATACCACGAAGTTGCTATTTACTTGATTGCATAGGTTGTTTGCGTAGGGAATTGGGCTTTTAGTAATTAAGTTTTATTGCTTTAAATTTTGAAAAGAAGCCCAATTCACCCCCCTCTTGGGCATTCGATCCTTACAATTGGTATCAGAGCAAGGTTGCTCATAAGATCATTCTAGCTTCACCGCTAGAGAGCTAAAATGGCCAAGGTTGGGGGTTCGGTTCCTATCTTCAAGGGCAAGAACTTTGCCTATTGGAAAGCACGCATGCGCGCTTACCTAGAGGCTATTGCTCTCGAAGTATGGGAAGCGAACCACGTGGGGTTTGGTGAGCACAATTATGTTGGTGATCAAATTAAATGGGATGCTAAAGCTAGGAATGCAATTTATGAATGTATTAGTCAAGATGTGTTTGCTAGGATTGCTAGCAAAGAAAAGACATGTGAAATTTGGGCTTGCTTGATAGAAATACATGAGGGTTCGTCTCGTGTCAAAGAACTAAAATATCACATGCTTAAAGCCAAATATGATGAATTTAAGATGCTATCTCATGAAAATGTCAATGAGATGTTCTCTCGCTTGAATGTACTTATTGAAGAAATTAATGCTCTTGACATTGCTTCTCTTGGCAAGGGACTCATCAACCGCAAGATCCTCATGCTCCTTCCCAAGCCAAAGTACAACATCATCAACTCCATGCTTCAAAAAGAGTCTCTTGACCACATTGAAGTTTCAGAACTCATCGGAGAAATTCACGCTCATGAGATGAGTGTACTTGTGATGATGGAGTAATCATCTTCAAAAACAATTGCTCTAAAGGCCTCCACCAAGAAAACAAGCCTCAAGAAGAAGAAGGTGGTTGAGCCTAGATCAAGTGAAGAAGAGCAAGCATCAAGTGAAGATGACGATGATGAGCTTGCATTGATGATGAGAAAGTTCTCACGCTTGAACTCCAAGATTACTAAGAAGGGATACACATTTGATCCCAAGAAGAAAGCGTTTATACCAAGGAGAGATGATCACAAGACTTGCTACAATTGTGGTGACCAAGGCCACATCTCCTATGATTGTCCAAAACCGGACAAAAGAAAAGAGAACCACAAGAGCAAGCATCGCAAGCTTGAAGATAGTGAAGATGATGAAGAAGAGGCCAAACCCAAGCCAAGATCCTTTGGGAAGAGGAAACATGACAAGGGCAAGAAGGCAAAACTCTTCCCAAAGAAGAGAAATGGCCCACAAAAGGTGTTCATGTGTGAGGCAAATGAATGGGTCACCAACGAAGAAACAAGTGATGAAGAGAGTGAAGCGGAAGAAGAAAGTTTGGCCGGCCTTGCCATTGACAACAATGATGACTCACCTCTTCATCCACCACCCATGTGCCTCATGGCGAAAGGTAACACCAAGGTATGTGATGACTCTAGCGATGATGAGCTTTCCCCCGATGATTTAACTTCATTAATAAATGAATATCATACTATCATTAAGAGGGAGAAGAGTAAGGTTAAAGCTCTTGAAGAAACTTGTGCCAAGCTTGAGAGTGCTAACCTCGATTTGCTTGACAAATATGAAAGCATACTTAAAGAGCATGACACGCTCAAATCCCATGTCAAGCAAATTGAGGAGGATAAGGCTAAAATCAAGCTAGATCATCATGAGCTTAACTTAGCACACCAAACACTCTTGGGAGAGCACAACAAGTTAATACAAGAACACCAAACACTTAACCTTGCTAATGAAGTGTTTGATCAAGAGTTGAAAAATATAAAGAAACAAACTCTTAATGATAAGATATCCATTACTTCTCATGCCACTAATGCTTTGCACAAGTCTTTGCCTTTGAAAGAAAATGCTAGGGAGAAGGACTTGTTGGAAGAAATTGAGAGTCTTCGCACTAGTGTGGCTAGACTTTCAAAATGAGAAGTCAAGCACAAGGAAATCCTCTTCCAACAAGCAAAGGCTTTCAACAAGAGAGGACTTGGATCCTTCTCGGTGCCTAACAAAGGAAAGGTGCCCTCACCAGAGCTTAGAACAAGCTTCATCAAGGAAGTTGGTTCTTATTGCCAACATTGTGAGGTCACCGATCACCACACAAGGGGGTGTCCTCTTCCTAACCTACCTTCTCCAAAATTGCCTACTATACAAATCTACTTTCAATGATCGTTATTATCTCTTGAGTAAAGTAGATGTCAAGGTGAAGGCAAGGTTCATTGGTGTAAGGATCGAATGCCCAAGAAGGGGGGTGAATTGGGCTTCTTTTAAAAAATCTAAGCAATAAAACTTAATTCCTAAAAGCCCAATTCCCTACGCAAACTATCTATGCATTCAGGTAAATAGGAACTTTGCGGAATGTAAAATGCATAAACGTAAGGGAAAGGAGGAGGATGCAAGCTCCCGAGGAGACACGAGGATTTATCCTGTGGTTCGGCAAGATCGTCAAGATCTTCCTACATCCACGTTGTGGCACCCACCAAAGGGTTTTGCCACACCCAAGTCACCGAGACGAGGGATCTTCACTATTCCTCTCCGTTTGCCAACTTCGGCAAGGTGGAGCTCAAGCCTTGTACAACTTCGACCCTCCGGGCTTCCACAAACGCCTTGGAAAGATCCGGAAGTCTTCTCACAGTTACAAACACCAAGGGCACTCCCCTGAGGCTCTCACTATCCTAGAGAGTCCACTCACCCAGAATGGAGGCACACAAGCTCTCTCTCTCTAGCTAGTTCTAGCCTAACTCTTGGTGTATAAGTGATCGAAATGGTGCGGAAGTTATTGCTCTTGGTCTTGAACGCTTATGGATGTGTTGATAGTGTCTGGTGATCAAGACATATCGAAATGACCGGTTTAGGGGGTATTTATAGCCAGCCTCCCCGAAATAGCTGTTGGAAAAGTAGGCTGACAGAACTTTTCTGCGAACACCGGATGATCCGATGTCTCCCCTTTAGTTATCATCGGTCAAGTTTACTTTAGCTGACGTCAGTGTGTCAGATATGACCGTTGTGAGACCGATGTTGCACTTGTCTTCTCATCGAATGATCCGGTGGCTCTTCCTCCAGAATTGACTCAAACTTGATGCTTACTGGAGTGATTGACCGATGTGTATATTTCTGTACATCGGATGATCCGGTGCTACACTTGGTCCAGGGATATTGCAAACTGTACTATTGGACCGATGTAGCTGAGTCCTTAACATCGGATGATCCGGTGAGTGCTTTGTTCTAAGGTCTTCTTCTTCTGCTGAACCAACTCGACCAATGTGTTGTTCTCAGAAATCATCGGTTGATCCGGTGAGTTGATTTTGTTTGCTTCGAGTTGTTTCTAAGTGATTCTTTTGTGTCTTGCTTGATTGACCTCTTAGACTTTTGTTGGAAATGTACTTCTGATGGTTGTCAAGTATTAAGTGTCATCAATTATGGTTGAATAACTTTGACATAAGAGCTTTCACTTCTTGTCTTCATATCATTGATTTGATCTCATAAATTGATTGTATATGGATCTCCAATGACATATAGATTTCATTTGATTGAGTGATTATGGGGACCTTGCATTCACAAATTCATTAGTAAAATCCAATGGTTGTCATTAATCACCGAAACCGTACCTCATGGGGGCCTAGATGCTTTCAATCTCCCCCTTTTTGGTGGTTGATGACAACACAACAATTTAAGCACAATAGTAATGAATTTGATAGTACGAAACTTAAGAGGATATGCAATGAATACAAGATTATTACATTTAAAATTTGAACGCTCAATCAAAGAATAACTCAAGTGAATAAGTGATCATAAGATAGGCAGCAAATAAGCTCAATCGATTAATAACATAAGAGTACTCAATAAACACCAAATGAGTAGCAAAAGCATCGAATTACAAAAGATGATAATAGAGATAAACTCAAAACTACAAAATATAACTCAAAAGAAGGACTCCCCCTATAGCTAGGACACTCCCCCTGAGACTAAGCTCTCCTCCCCCTGACTCCTCTAACTCTTCTCCCCCTTTGGCATCAAGACACCAAAAAGGGATCTGAGTGCCTAAGGACCCTGAGAATTGGGCGCGATGACGCACTGGTCACCGTCGCTGTCGTCGGAGCTGCTGCCTGGAGTAGCAGAGGAAGGAGCTGCCGGAGCCGTAGGAGCCACCGTCGGTGCCTGCTGTGTAGGAGCTGCTGGAACAGGGGCACTAACGATGGAGGTCGGCGTCTGCTGGAACAGGGTCGTAGCCGGCAGTGGGGAGTGAATCAGTGTGCCAGGAGCCAGTAGAGGAGACATGCTGAAGGAGGGGATCGGCGTAGACGACACCGGAGCGGCAGCTGGAGCCAGGACTGGTGGTGGTGGAGCGACGCCTGGCAGCTGCGACGGGAGGGCAATCCCGGTCTGGGTGTAGAGGTTGGTGATCAACCCCAGGATGCCCATCATCGCCTGCTGCGTCTGCTGCTACTGGTCGAGGGTGCGCTGGTGCATCTGGTCTATGAGCCCCGTCAGCCAGTCAGTGTCCTCTCGCTTCTCACGGGCGATCTGAAGCTGCATCTCCTGCTGCTGCTGCTGGAGCTCCAGAAGGCGTGCGGCCTGCTCCGCTTGGGCCTGCTCAGCTGCAAGCCTGTCCAAGCGCTGCTGCTCAACCATCTACTGGAGGAGCGAAGTGAGCTCTGACGGCTGAGTGACCTGTGCCTCAGTGACGGGAGGTGGAGTAGGTGGTGGCACTGTAGAGCCTCCAGCCTCCGCGTTGTGCTGCCTGGGTGAGGGTGGAGGTGGAAAGTACTCCTCGACACTGTCGTCGTTGTCGCTCTCGGACCAGATGTGCTGCAAGTCCTCACCCTGAGCCTCTGCCTCAGCCAGCCTCTCATCCTCCTTCTCCAAGTCCGACCAGTCCTCCTCAGATAGACGTGCTCTGACTTGACGCTCGACTGGACGACCAAGACGGTGGTCTCCAGGAGCTGGGGCACGGTAGTGACCGAACCGTGTGACACTCTCGTCAGTGAGACGGTCATGCACGGCGGACTCCTTAGGGACCATCATGGAGAGCAGATTGCTGATCCAGTGTCCATACACGAGCTGCCTCATCATCCCCACTCCATCTGTGTTCACGCCCTCCATCTCGCATATGAGGACGTCCACTATGTCGAACTCCATCCCGTTCATGATGTAGAACAGGAGAGTCTGCTGTAGGCTGGTGAACCTCTCCAAGTAACCTGACCTCAGCAAGAGCATGCGGCGCAAGGCAAGGTGCACTGTGCGCGCAGTTGGAGTCAGCAAGGCCGGTACCCTCGGCTGGTCTAGAGAGAAGGTAGGACCAAACAGGGAACGAATCTCCTCCAGTGGTGGTGCCACTCCTCCAGTGAGCGGCCTCCTCGGCGGGCCTGCCTGACCATAGACCCTCTCATGCACGCAAGTGTCATGCAGGTCCACTCCCAGTAGCTGTGCCAGCGTCTGACTCGACAGGTGATGGTGTTGTCCCATGAACATGAAATCAATCGATCTTCTACCCTCAGAGACGTAGAGGGTGGCGTAGAACATGCAGACCCAATCCTCCACATAGGCACTCCTCTCATAGGACATCAGCTGCACCAAACCTCTGTACCTCTCAAAGTATGGGCGAATCTCTGTCTCAGCAGCCAGAGCAAGCTGATCCCAGTCCAGAAAGTTGTGCTGGAACAACTTGTGGCCTCGGCGTCTGTAGGTCTCGTAGAGGGACGCCTGCGTCACAGTCCAGAAACAACTGTCCACAAGAGCTTCTCTGGGCTGCGGGTACCACTCCTCAAGCAGCACACTCCACCTGAGTCTACGGAGCTGCTTGGCCTTCATCTTCCGGTAGTCAATCAACCAGACTCCTTCAGCGACATGGACAGTGGTGTCCATCTCGTAGATGGCTCGCTGGGCCTCCCTGTCCTCACGACGATCGGCAGCCGTCGGTCTCGGACGTGGTGCTGCCGGGGGAGGACCCCCACGGGTCCGGGCTGAGCGCCGATGGACGAGTGGCTCTTCCGGCTCTTCTTCGGCCTCAGACTCATTGATCACGAGAGGCTGCCTCGGACGAGCCTCACAGATCCTCAGTGATCCCCTCGGCCACACTCATGCTCCCTGGCGCCGCGAGCGGCCATCAACGCCTTCTTCTCCTCCTTCGACAATTTTTGCTTCTTCGCGGCCGGCTCCGTGATGGCCCTGCCCTTGTTTTTTTTGTCGCGAGCCATTGCGATCGGGCGCGTGAAGGGAGTCGATGACGTCGAACACACGGAACGGTGACACGGAGATCGACGCAGCCGGAAACCCTAGCGACGACCGTTGAGGGTGGTGGTGGTGTGGCTGGGCGGCGGTGGTGCGCGAGCGGTGGTCGGCGGCGCTTTGGTGGAGCGGCGGCGGCGCTTGGTGATGGAGGCGGCGTCCTTGGGCGGCGGCGGCTGCAGTGGAGGCGAGTGGCGGCGGCAACGATGGTGCTGCGGTGGTGCGGCGACCGGAGGTGGCGGGTGGCGGCGGCGTCCGGCGGCGGCGGTGGTGCACGGGCGAGTGAGGTCGGCGGCGGAGGTGCGTGGTGGCGTCGGGATCAGGAGAGAGAAGGGAAAAAGGCGAACGGCCGTTTAAATAGTGGGTCCCAAACCCTAGCCGACTTTTTAACACCGGATGGACCGATGTTGAACGATATATGCATCGGTCGAATACCATAGTAAGGGTTTTCAGAAAAGTGCCGTTGACACCGGATGGACCGACGTTGAAGGATGGGAGCATCGGTCGAATTTGGCACAACTCCAGAATTGTGAGCACCGGATGGACCGATGATTTTCAGGATGAACTCGTCGGTCGATTTGTCACACTTGACAGAACAGACTCTTGGAGATTGAACACCAATTGATCCGATGAGAGATTGACCTAGGCATCGGATAATCCGATGAGAACAAAACAGCAACATCCCATATATGTCCTTTGACCAAACAAACAAGCAAAGAGAAACACATGTCTTAGGACTTTTTGGGCAACCCCTTACCCCTCAAAAATGCTAATTTGCCAATAACTTGGCTAAGCCTAAAGCAAATGGAACACCGAGAAAAATAGGGAGGAAAACATCCAAATAAAATGTAAGGCCCATGCTTTGTGAGCTAGAGTATGAAGACTTCTATCTCTTTAAAGCATGTTCCTCTAGGCATTAACACACCTAAGATTTTGTTCTTTCCACCACATATGAGTTGAGATATTGCATTTCAAACAAGTCTCTTTCTCATGAGGTGGGTTCCCCTTTGTGACAATCTACCGTATGCAATGCCAAACAAATTATAGTGCAAGAAATTTAAATATGAGTGCAAGTCTATATGGCAGGCATCATGCAAGACATAAAGTAAATCTATCTTGCCAAGTTTGAACCTTTCAAAGGCTTCTTCAGGGAGAGCCACTCTCCAAGCCTTGGGGAAACCCAAAAGAACCTTCATCCCAAGCTAACCCTTGCTCACCGCTATCCTTTGAAAGTTAGACAAGACCTATATGATATGCATTCTTACATGATCATGGCAACTCACATGACGTTTGATGCATCTAGCACATTTAATTCACTTCTTAGCCTAGAAAAAGTTTTCTCATCAAGTGGTTTAGTAAAGATATCCGCCAATTGTTCTCGGACCTAACACCTCGCAATGAGATGTCTCCCTTAGCTTCATGGTCCCTTAAGAAATGATGGCGAATATCAATGTGCTTAGTGCGGGAGTGTTGAACAGAGTTTTTAGCTATCTTAACCGCACTTTCATTGTCACAAAGGAGAGGCACACAACCAAGTTTAATACCAAAGTCCAAAAGGGTTTGCTTCATATAAAGAATTTGGGCACAACATGCACCGGCCACTATGTATTCCGCTTCCGCCGTGGACAAGGCGACAGAATTTTGCTTCTTGCTAGACCAAGAAACTAGGGAACGCCCAAGCAAGTGGCACCCATCGGAGGTACTCTTGCGATCCATGCGGCATCCGTCAAAGTCCGAATCCGAGTATCCCAAGAGGTGGAATTTTGCACCTTTAGGGTACCACAAGCCCACACTAATAGTACGCTTAAGATACCTAAGTATCCTAAAGACCGCCTTCCGATGCGATTCTTTAGGTGCCGCTTGAAAGCGAGCACACAAGCATATACTAAACATGATATCGGGCCTAGATGCGATAATATAAAGTAATGAGCCAATCATAGAATGGTAGTTAGATTGGTCAATAGGTTTACCGTCCTTATCCGCGTCGAGATGACAATTTGTTGCCATTGGAGTGCTTTGTGAGCTACAATCTCCCATCTCAAATTTCTTCAAGAGGTCCTTGGTATACTTCTCTTGATAGACGAAGGTCCCCTCTTGAAGTTGCTTGATTTGAAATCCAAGGAAGAAGTTGAGCTCTCCAATCATTGACATCTTGAATTCCCTAGACATCATTTTGCCAAACTCATGGCTAAGAGCTTCGTTAGTTGAACCAAAAATAATATCATCAACATAAATTTGACAAATGAACAAATCTCCGTTGATGTCTTTGGTGAAGAGTGTGGTGTCCACCCTCCCGATCTTGAATCCTTGCATGATCAAGAAATCCCGTAGTCGTTCATACCACGTCCTAGGTGCTTGCTTGAGCCCGTATAGCGCCTTGTGCAACCTATACACATGATTAGGATTCCTCGGATCTTCAAACCCAGGAGGTTGTTCAACATAAACAAGCTCATTAATGTAACCATTAAGAGAGGCACTTTTCACATCCATTTGATAAAGTCTAATATTATGATGTGAAGCAAAAGCAAGGAGTATACGGATGGCTTCTAGCCGGGCGACCGGGGCAAATGTCTCCCCAAAGTCTAGTCCTTCAACTTGCGAGAACCCTTTGGCCACAAGTCTTGCCTTGTTGCGGACCACAACGCCATTCTCGTCTTGTTTGTTGCGGTATACCCACTTTGTTCCGATGACGTTCTTGTCCTTGGGTTGCTCCTCCAACACCCAAACTTCATTGCGGATGAAGTTGTTGAGTTCTTCTTGCATGGCCATCACCCAATTTGGGTCTTGGAGTGCTTCCTCAATATGAGTGGGTTCTACACATGAAACAAACGAGTAGTGCTCACAAAATGAAGCGAAATGGCGAGAACGTGTACTTACACCCCTTGACGGACTTCCAATGATTTGGTCCATTGGATGCGCCTTGGAGATGCGTCCATGCCTCATCAGTGGTTGTGAAGCACTTGGCAATGGTGATGCGTGTTGCTCCTCTTGTGGTTGGACTTGATCATGGACTTCTTCTTCTTCTTGATGTTGTTGTGCTTGTGAGTCTTGAGTCAGCAATGGATCATCCTTCTCTTCTTCGTCAACTTGAGGCGCCATGGAGGTGTTGTTGTTGGAACTTGAAGCTCCCCCTTGATCATGACTCTCCTCAACTTCAGGCTTGATGTCTCCAATGGTCATGTTCTTCATGGCTTCTCGTAGAGGCTCATCATCTATTTCATCATGACCAAAACTCTCCTCTTGGGAGCCATTAGATTCATCAAACTCAACATCACAACTTTCCTCAACTAAACCGGAGGTTTGGTTGAATACTCGATATGCTTTTGAGTTTGATGCATAACCAAGAAATATACCAACATCACATCTTCTTTCAAACTTACCGAACCTTTTCTTGCGGTAGATGTAGCACTTGCACCCAAAGACTCAAAAGTAGGAGATGTTGGGCTTTCTCCCAATGAGAAGCTCGTACGGGGTCTTTTGAAGTAGTCGATGGAGGTAGACCCTATTTGCGGCATGGCACGCCGTGTTGATTGCTTCGGCCCAAAACTTCTCCGATGTGCCATAGTCATCAAGCATTGCTCTCGCAAGAGTGATGAGTGTCTTGTTCTTCCTTTCAATGACATCGTTTTGTTGAGGGGTGTATGTGGCCGAAAATTCATGCTTCACACCTTCACGGTCACACCACTCCCCAATGTTGTAGTTCTTGAATTCGGTGCCGTTGTCACTCCGGACCTTGATGATGGGAAGTTGAAATTCCCTTTGAGCGCGATTGGCAAAGGTCTTGAACACTTCCGGAGTTTCACTCTTGTCACCAAGAAACAAAGTCCAAGCATAGCGAGAGTAGTCATCAACAATAACAAGATAATAGAGGTTACCGCCAAGACTTTGATATGTGGACGGTCCGAAGAGGTCCATGTGGAGTAGCTCAAGTGGCTTGGAGGTTGACACCATTGTCTTCATTGGGTGGTGTGAAGCAACTTGCTTCCCGGCTTTACAAGCGCTACAAAGCTTGTTCTTCTCAAATGTAACATCCTTCACGCCGGTCACCATCCCAAGCTTGAATGACTTCTTGAGTTTGCTCATCCCAATGTGCGCTATGCGTCGGTGCCATAGCCAACCCAAGCTTGTCTTAGTGAAAAGGCAAGTGGTCAAGCTAGCATTCTTGTTGGAGAAGTCCACTAGGTAGAGATGTCCATGCCGAAATCCTTTGAAGACTATGTCTTGGCTTGTTTCACTACTCACAACAACATCATTTTTGCTAAATGTGCATGTTAGTCCATGATCACATAGTTGTGCAATAGAAAGTAAATTAAAACTAAGTGACTTAAAATACAAAACATTAGAAATAGATAAGTCATTTGAAATAGCAATTTTACCTAACCCAATTACCTTTCCCTTAGAGTTATCACCAAAGGTGACTTGTTCATGATTGTCGGGGTTTTCTATGGTGGTGAACATACCATCATTGCCGGTCATATGTTGAGTGCACCCGCTATCGAGTACCCAATGCTTTCCTCCGGCTTTGTAGTTCACCTACACACATGAATTCAATTTTTGACTTTAGGCACCCAAGCCAACTTAGGTCCTTGTATGTGTGATACAAGTGTCTTTGGGACCCAAAGTTGCTTGGGGAGCTTCCCCTTCATGCCCTTTATGTCCTTGCCGATGAACCTTGCCTTCACCTTGCCATCTACTTTACTTAAGAGATAATAGTGATCATTGAAAGTAGAATTGTAGTTAGTAGGCAATTTTGGAGAAGGTCGGTTAGGAAGAGGACACTCCCTTGTGTGGTGACCGGTGACCTCACAATGTTGGCAGTAAGAACCAACTTCCTTGATGAAGCTTGTTCTTAGCTCCGGTGAGGGCACCTTTCCTTTGTTAGGCACCGGGAAGGATCCAAGTCCTCTTTTGTTGAAGGCCTTTGCTTGTTGGAAGAGGATTTCCTTGTGCTTGACTTCTCCTTTTGAAAGTCTAGCCACACTAGTGCGGAGACTCTCAATTTCTTCCAACAAGTCCTTCTACCTAGCATTTTCTTTCAAAGGCAAAGACTTGTGCAAGACATTAGTGACATGAGAAGTAATGGATATCTTATCATTAAGAGTTTGTTTCTTCATAGTTTTTAACTCTTGATCAAGCACTTCATAAGCAAGGTTAAGTGTTTGATGCTCTTGGATTAACTCATTGTGCTTTCCCAAGAGTGCTTGGTGGGCTAAGTCAAGCTCATGATGATCTAGCTTGATTTGAGCCTTATCCTCCTCAACTTGCTTGACATGGGATTTGAGCGTGTCATGCTCTTTGAGTATGCTTTCATACTTGTCAAGCAAATCAAGGTTATCACTCTCAATCTTAGCACGAGCTCCTTCAAGAGCCTTAACCTTGCTCTTTTCCCTCTTAATGATAGTGTGATATTCATTTATTAAAGAAGTTAAATCATCGGGGGAAAGCTCATCATCACTAGAGTCGTCACATACCTTGGTGTTACCTTTCGCCATGAGGCACATGGGCGGTGGATGAAGAGGTGAGTCATCATTGTTGGCAATGGCGAGGCCAGCCAAACTTTCTTCTTCCACTTCACTCTCTTCATCACTTGTTTCTTCGTCGGTGACCCATTCATTTGCCTCACACATGAACACCTTTTGTGGGCCATTTCTCTTCTTTGGGAAGAGTCTTGCCTTCTTGCCCTTGTCATGTTTCCTCTTCCCAAAGGATCTTGGTTTGGGTTTGGCCTCTTCTTCATCATCTTCACTTTCTTCAAGCTTGCGATGCTTGCTCTTGCGGTTCTCTCTTCTTTTGTCCGGTTTTGGACAATCATAAGAGATGTGGCCTTGATCACCACAGTTGTAGCAAGTCTTGTGATCATCTCTCCTTGGTAGAAACGCTTTCTTCTTGGGATCAAAGGTGTATCCCTTCTTGGTAATCTTAGAGTTCAAGCGTGAGAACTTTCTCATCATCAATGCAAGCTTATCATCATCATCTTCACTTGATACTTGCTCTTCTTCACTTGAGCTAGGCTCAACCACCTTCTTCTTCTTGAGGCTTGTTTTCTTGGTGGAGGCCTTTAGAGCAATTGTTTTTGAAGATGATTGCTCCATCATCCCAAGTACACTCATCTCTTGAGCGTGAATTTCTCCAATGAGCTCCGAAACTTCAATGTGGTCAAGAGAATCCTTTTGAAGCATGGAGTTGATGATGTTGTACTTTGTCTTAGGGAGGAGCATAAGAATCTTGCGGTTGATGAGTCCCTTGCCAAGAGAAGAAATGTCAAGAGCATTAATTTCTTCAATACGCACATTTAAGCGAGAAAACATTTCATTGACATTTTCATGAGGTAGCATCTTAAATTCATCATATTTGGCTTTAAGCATGTGATATTTAAGTTCCTTGACTTGAGAAGAGCCCTCATGAATCTCTATTAAGCAAGCCCAAATTTCACAAGCTTTTTCTTTACTGGCAATCCTAGCAAACACATCTTGACTAATACATTCATAGATTGCATTCCTAGCTTTAGCATCCCATTTAATTTGATCACCAACATAATTATGTTCTCCAAACCCCGCGTGGGTCTCTTCCCATACTTCGGGAGCAATAGCCTCTAGATAAGTGTGCATGCGTGCTTTCCAATAGGCAAAGTTCTTGCCCTCGAAGATAGGAACCGAACCCCAACCTTGGCCATTTTAGCTCTCTAGCGGTGAAGCTAGAATGATCCTATGAGCAACCTTGCTCTGATACCAATTGTAAGGATCGAATGCCCGAGAGGGGGGGGGGTGAATTGGGCTTCTTTTAAAAGATCTAAGCAATAAAACTTAATTCCTAAAAGCCCAATTCCCTACGCAAACTATCTATGCATTTAAGTAAATAGGAACTTTGTGGAATGTAAAATGCATAAACGTAAGGGAAATGAGGAGGATGCAAACTCCCGAGGAGACACAAGGATTTATCCCGTGGTTCGGCAAGATCGTAAAGATCTTCCTACATCCACGTCGTGGCACCCACCAAAGGGTTTTGCCACACCCAAGTCACCGAGACGAGGGATCTTCACTATTCCTCTCTGTTTGCCAACTTCGGCAAGGTGGAGCTCAAGCCTTGTACAACTTAGACCCTTCGGGCTTCCACAAACGCCTTGGCAAGCTCCGTAAGTCTCCTCACAGTTACAAACAACAAGGGCACTTCGCTGAGGCTCTCACTATCCTAGAGAGTCCACTCACCCAGAATGGAGGCACACAAGCTCTCTCTCTAGCTAGTTCTAGCCTAACTCTTGGTGTATAGGTGATCGAAATGGTGTGGAAGTGATTGCTCTTGGTCTTGAACGCTTGTGGATGTGTTGATAGTGTCTGGTGATCAAGACATATCGAAATGACCGGTTTAGGGGGTATTTATAGCCAGCCTCCCCGAAATAGCTGTTGGAAAAGTAGGCTGAAAGAACTTTTCTGCGAACACCGGATGATCCGATGCCTCCCCTTTAGTTATCATCGGTCAAGTTTACTTTAGCTGACGTCAGTGTGTCAGATATGACCGTTGTGAGACCGATGTTGCACTTGTCTTCTCATCGAATGATCCGGTGGCTCTTCCTCCAGAATTGATTCAAACTTGATGCTTACTGGAGTGATTGACCGATGTGTATATTTCTGTACATCGGATGATCCGGTGCTACACTTGGTCCAGGGATATTGCAAACTGTACTGATGGACCAATGTAGCTGAGCCCTTAACATCGGATGATCCGGTGAGTGCTTTGTTCTGAGGTCTTCTTCTTCTGCTGAACCAACTCGACCGATGTGTTGTTCTCAGAAATCATCGGTTGATCCGGTGAGTTAATTTTGTTTGCTTCGAGTTGTTTCTAAGTGATTCTTTTGTGTCTTGCTCGATTGACCTCTTAGACTTTTGTTGGAAATGTACTTCTGATGGTTGTCAAGTATTAAGTGTCATCAATTATGGTTGAATGACTTTGACATAAGAGCTTTCACTTCTTGTCTTCATATCATTGATTTGATCTCATAAATTGATTGTATATGGATCTCCAATGACATATAGATTTCATTTGATTGAGTGATTATGGGGAACTTGCATTCACAAATTCATTAGTAAAATCCAATGGTTGTCATTAATCACCGAAACCATACCTCATGGGGGCCTAGATGCTTTCAATTGGCAAAGACATGAAGGGCATGAAGGGGAAGCTCCCCAAGCAACTTTGGGTCCCAAAAACACTTGTATCACACATACAAGGACCTAAGTTGGCTTGGGTGCCTAAAGTTAAAAATTGAATTCATGTGTGTAGGTGAACTACAAAGCCAGAGGAAAGCATTGGGTACTCGATAGCGGGTGCACTCAACATATGACCAACAATGATGGTATGTTCACCACCAAAGAAAACCCCGACAATCATGAACAAGTCACCTTTGGTGATAACTCTAAGGGTAAGGTAATTGGGTTAGGTAAGATTGCCATTTCAAATGACTTATCTATTTCTAATGTATTGTACGTTAAGTCACTTAGTTTTAATTTACTTTCTATTGCACAATTATGTGATCTTGGACTAATGTGCACTTTTAGCAAAAACGATGTTGTTGTGAGTAGTGAAACAAGCAAAGAACTAGTCTTCAAAGGATTTCGGCATGGACATCTCTACGTAGTATACTTCTCCAACAAGGATGCTAGCTTGACCACTTGTCTTTTCACTAAGACGAGTTTGGGTTGGCTATGGCATCGACGCATAGCGCACATTGGGATGAGCAAGCTAAAGAAGTCATTCAAGCTTGGGATGGTGACCGGCGTGAAGGATGTCACATTTGAGAAGAACAAGCTTTGTAGCGCTTGTCAAGCCGGGAAGCAAGTTGCTTCACATCACCCAATGAAGACAATGGTGTCAACCTCCAAGCCACTTGAACTACTTCACATGGACCTCTTCGGACCGTCCACATATCAAAGTCTTGGCGGTAACCTCTATTGTCTTGTTATAGTTGATGACTACTCTCGCTATGCTTGGACTTTGTTTCTAGGTGACAAGAGTGAGACTCCGGAAGTGTTCAAGACCTTCGCTAACCGCACCCAAAAGGGAATTTCAACTTCCCATCATCAAGGTCCGGAGTGACAACGGCACCGAATTCAAGAACTACAACATTGGGGAGTGGTGTGACCGTGAAGGCGTGAAGCATGAGTTTTCGGCCACATACACTCCTCAACAAAATGGTGTTGTTGAAAGAAAGAACAATACTCTCATCACTCTTGCACGAGCAATGCTTGATGACTATGGCACGTCGGAGAAGTTTTGGGCCGAAGCAATCAACACGGCGTGCCATGCCGCAAATAGGGTCTACCTCCATCGACTACTTCAAAAGACCCCGTACAAGCTTCTCATTGGGAGAAAGCCCAACATCTCCTACTTTTGAGTCTTTGGGTGCAAGTGCTACATCTACCGCAAGAAAAGGTTCGGTAAGTTTGAAAGAAGATGTGATGTTGGTATATTTCTTGGTTATGCATCAAACTCAAAAGCATATCGAGTATTCAACCAAACCTCCGGTTTAGTTGAGGAAAGTTGTGATGTTGAGTTTGATGAATCTAATGGCTCCCAAGAGGAGAGTTTTGGTCATGATGAAATAGATGATGAGCCCTTACGAGAGGCCATGAAGAACATGACCATTGGAGACATCAAGCCTGAAGTTGAGGAGAGTCATGATCAAGGGGGAGCTTCAAGTTCCAACAACAACACCTCCATGGCGCCTCAAGTTGACGAAGAAGAGAAGGATGATCCATTGCCGACTCAAGACTCACAAGCACAACAACATCAAGAAGAAGAAGAAGTCCATGATCAAGTCCAACCACAAGAGGAGCAACACGCATCACCATTGCCAAGTGCTTCACAACCACTGATGAGGCATGGACGCATCTCCAAGGCGCATCCAATGGACCAAATCATTGGAAGTCCGTCAAGGGGTGTAAGTACACGTTCTCGCCATTTCGCTTCGTTTTGTGAGCACTACTCGTTTGTTTCATGTGTAGAACCCACTCACATTGAGGAAGCACTCCAAGATCCAAATTGGGTGATGGCCATGCAAGAAGAGCTTAAAAACTTCATCCGCAATGAAGTTTGGGTGTTGGAGGAGCGACCTAAGGACAAAAACGTCATCGGAACAAAGTGGGTGTACCGCAACAAACAAGACGAAAATGGCGTGGTGGTCTGCAACAAGGCAAGACTTGTGGCCAAAGGTTTCTCGCAAGTTGAAGGACTAGACTTTGGGGAGACATTTGCTCCGGTCGCCCGGCTAGAAGCCATCCGTATACTTCTTTCCTTTGCATCACATCGTAATATTAGACTTTATCAAATGGATGTGAAAAGTGTCTTTCTTAATGGTTACATTAATGAGCTTGTTTATGTTGAACAACCTCTCGGGTTTGAAGATCTGAGGAATCCTAATCATGTGTATAGGTTGCACAAGGCACTCTACGGGCTCAAGCGAGTACCTAGGGCATGGTATGAACGACTACGGGATTTCTTGGTCATGCAAGGTTTCAAGATCGGGAGGTTGGACACTACACTCTTCACCAAAGACATCAACGGAGAATTATTCATTTGTCAAATTTATGTTGATGATATTATTTTTGGTTCAACTAACGAAGCTCTTAGCCATGAGTTTGGCAAAATGATGTCTAGGGAATTCGAGATGTCGATGATTGGAGAGCTCAACTTCTTCCTTGGATTCCAAATCAAGCAACTTCAAGAGGGGACCTTCGTCTATCAAAGAGAAGTATACCAAGGACCTCTTGAAGAAATTTGAGATGGGAGATTGTAGCTCAAGAAGCACTCCAATGACAACAAATTGTCATCTCGACGCGGATAAGGACGGTAAACCTATTGATCAATCTAACTACCGTTCTATGATTGGTTCATTACTTTACCTTACCGCATCTAGGCCCGATATCATGTTTAGTGTATGCTTGTGTGCTCGCTTTCAAGCGGCCCCTAAAGAATCGCATCGGAAGGCGGTCTTTAGGATACTTTGGTATCTTAAGCATACTCGTAGTGTGGGCTTGTGGTACCCTAAAGGTTCAAAATTCGATCTCTTGGGATACTCGGATTCGTACTTTGTCGGATGCCGCGTGGATCGTAAGAGTACCTACGGTGGGTGCCACTTGCTTGGGCGTTCCCTAGTTTCTTGGTATAGCAAGAAGCAAAATTATGTTGCCTTGTCCACGGCGAAAGCGGAATATATTGCGGCCGGTGCATGTTGTGCCCAAATTCTTTAAATGAAGCAAACCCTTTTGGACTTTGGTATTAAACTTGGTTGTGTGCCTCTCCTTTGTGACAATGAAAGTGCGGTTAAGATAGCTAAAAACCCCGTTCAACACTCCCGCACTAAGCACATTGATATTCGCCATCATTTCTTGAGGGACCATGAAGCTAAGGGAGACATCTCTTTGCGAGGTGTTAGGTCCGAAGAACAATTGGCGGATATCTTCACTAAACCACTTGATGAGAAAACTTTTTCTAGGCTAAGAAGTGAGTTAAATGTGCTAGATGCATCAAACGTCATGTAAGTTGCCATGATCATGTAAGAATGCATCTCATATAGGTCTTGTCTAACTTTCAAAGGATAGGGGTGAGCAAGGGTTAGCTTGGGATGGAGGTTCCTTTGGGTTTTCCCAAGGCTTGGAAAGTGGCTCTCCCTGAAGAAGCCTTTGAAAGGTTCAAACTTGGCACGATAGATTTACTTTATGTCTTGCATGATGCCTGCTATATAGACTTGCACTCATATTTAAATTTCTTGCATTATAAATTGTTTGGCATTGCATACGGTAGATTGTCACAAAGGGGAACCCACCTCATGAGAAAGAGACTTGTTTGAAATGCAATATCTCAACTCATATGAGGTGGAAAGAACAAAATGTTAGGTGCGTTAATGCCTAAAGGAACATGCTTTAAAGAGATAGAAGTTTTCATCCTCTAGCTCACAAAGCATGGGCCTTACATTTTAATTTGGATATTTTCCTCCCTATTTTCTCGATGTTCCATTTGCTTTAGGCTTAGCCAAGTTATTGGCATATTAGCTTTTTGAGGGGAAAGGGGTTGCCCAAAAAGTCCTAAGACATGTGTTTCTCATTGTTTGTTTGTTTGGTCAAAGGAAATATATGGGATGTTGCTGTTTTGTAGTCATCGGATTATCCGATGCTTAGGCCAGACCATCATTGGATCAGTTGGTGTACAAAGACCAAGAGCCAGTTCAGTCAGTAAAACAAATCAACCGACGAGTTCATTCTGAAAAACATCGGTGCATCCAATGTTCACACTTCTGGAACTGTGCTGAAATCCACCGATGCTATTCCCTTCCACGTTGGACCATCCGGTGTCAACGGTACCTTTTTGAATATCCTTACTGTGCCATTCGACCGATGCTCCTATCTTGTAACGTCGGTTCATCCGGTGTTAAATTTTCGGCTAGGGTTTGGGACCCACTATTTAAATGCCCCTTCACCTCCCGGTCTTCTCTCTCCCGACCCCGATGCTCCCTCACCACCGGCCGCCGCTCCTCTCACCCAAGCGCCGCCACCGCCGCCTCCGGCCGCCGCTGCCCTCCGGCCGCCGCCGCACCACAGCAACTGCCGCCGCCTCTTCTTCCACAGCCGCCGCCGCTCCACCCAAGTGCCACCACCGCCGCTTCTTCCACCGCCGCCGCCGCTCCACCCAAGCCGCCGACCGCCGCTCGTGCACCACCGCCGCCGCCCCCAGCAGCCACACCACTGCCCTTCGCGTCGCCGCGGTGCCTCCCTCTACGGCCGCCACTACGCCGCTAGGGTTTTCCGGCCCCGACAAATCTTCACGTCGCCGTTCCGTGCACGTGACATCGTCAACTTCTCTCACGCGCCTCATCGCAATGGCTCGTGACAAGAAGAACAAGGGCAAGGACATTGCGGAGCCGACCGCAAAGAAGCAAAAGTTATCCAAGGAGGAGAAGAAGGCTTTGATGGCCGCTCGCGCCGCCGAGCAGCGAGAGTGTGGTCGAGGAGGATCACTGAGGATCCGCGAGTCTCGTCCGAGGCAGCCTCCCGTGCGGGATGAGTCCGAGGAAGAAGAAGAGCCGGAAGTGCCACTTGTTCGCCGGCGCTCAGCCAGGACCCGTGGGGGTCATCCGTTGGCAGTACCACGTTCGAGACCCTCTACTGCCGACCTTCGAGAGGACAGAGAGGCCCAGAGAGCCATCTACGAGATGGACACCAACATCCGTGTTGGTGAAGGTGTCCGGTTGACTGATTACCAGAAGATGAAGGCCAAGCAACTCAAAAGACTCAAATGGAGTGTTTTGCTTGAGGAGTGGTACCCGCAGCCCAGAGAGGCTCTTGTGGACAGTCGTTTCTGGACTTTGACGCAGGCGTCACTATACGAGACGTATAGACGCCGAGGCCACAAGCTCTTCCAGCACAACTTCTTGGACTGGGATTAGCTTGCTCTAGCAGCCGAGACGGAGATACACCCCTACTTTGCGAGGTACAGAGGGCTGGTGGAGATGGTGTCCTACGAGAGGAGTGCCTACGTGGAGGATTGGGTACGCGTATTCTACGCTACCCTCTACGTCTCTGAGGGCCGCAGATCTATAAACTTCATGTTCATGGGCCAGCACCATCACTTGACGAGGCAGACGTTGGCACAACTGCTAGGAGTGGACCTGCACGACACTTGCATGCATGATAGGGTATATGGACAGGCAGAACCGCCGAGGAGGCCGCTCACTGGAGGAGTGGCACCACCAATGGAGGAGATCCGCGCTCTGTTTGTACCGTCCTTCTCTCCAGACCAGCCGAGGGTACCGACATTGTTTACTCCAGCTGCGCGCACAGTGCACCTTGCCTTGCGCCGCACTCTCTTCCCGAGGTCCGGATACCTAGAGGGGTTCACCAGCCTGCAACAGACCCTCCTGTTCTACATCATGAACGGGATGGAGTTCGACATTGTGGACATCCTCATATGTGAGATGGAGGACGTGATCACTGACGGAGTTGGCATGATGAGGCAGCTTGTGTTTGGACACTGGATCAACTACCTGCTCTCCATGATGGTTCCTGAGGAGTCCGCCGTGCGTGACCGTCTCACTGATGAGAGTGTCACACGGTTCAGCCACTACCGAGCTTCAGCTCCTGGAGACTGCCGCCTTGGTCGTCCAGTCGAGCGTCAGGTCCGAGCTCGGCTATCCGAAGAGGATTGGTCTGACCTGGAGAAGGAAGATGAGAGGCTGGCACAGGCAGAGGCTCAGGGTGAGGACCTTCAGCATATATGGTCCGAGAGCGACACGGATGACAGCGTTGAGGAGTACTTCCCACCTCCTCCCTCACCCAGGCAGCACGACGCGGAGGCTGGAGGCTCGACTGTGCCACCCCCTACTCCACCTCCCGTCTCAGAGGCACAGGTCTCTCAACCGTCAGAGCTCACCTCACTCCTACAGCAGATGGTTGAGCAGCAGCGCCTGGACTGGCTTGCAGGTGAGCAGGCCTGAGCTGAGCAGGCAGTGCGCCTTTTGGAGCTCCAGCAGCAGCAGGAGATGCAGCACCAGATCGCCCGTGAGAGGCGAGAGGACACTGACCGGCTGACGGGGCTGATAGACCAGATGCACCAGCGCTCCCTCGACCAGCAGCAGCAGACGCAGCAGGCGATGATGGGCATCCTGGTGTTGATCACCAACCTCTACACCCAGACCGGGATTGCCCTGCCGTCGCAGCTGCCAGGCGTTGCTCCACCCCCACCAGTCCTTGCTCCAGCTGCAGCTCCGGTGCCGACCACGCCGATCCCGTCAATCAGCATGTCTCCACTGCTGGCTCCAGGCGCACCGATCCACTCTCCGCTGCCGGCGACGACACTGTTCCAGCAGACACTGGCATCCGTCGTCAGTGCCCCGTTGCCAGTAGCTCCGACTCAGCAGGCACCGACGGCGGCTCCTACGACACCTACAGCTCCTTCCTCCTCTACTCCAGGCAGCAGCTCCGACGACACCACCCCCGACGATGATCAGTTCGTCATCGCTCCGAGCACTCAGGGTTCTTAGGCACTTGGATCCCTTTTTGGTGTCTTGATGCCAAAGGGGGAGAAGAGTTAGAGAGTCAGGGGCAGGGTTGCTTAGAGGTGCTTAGTCTCAGGGTGAGTTTATCTATATCTTTTGTAATTTAATGTTTTTGCTACTCATTTGCTATTTATTGTGTATTCATGTGCCACTTATTCTCTTGAGTTATTGATCGATTGAACTTTTGCGTTATTAATCTCTTATGCCATATCGTGTACTCACTGCATATCTTCTTTTGTATCGTACTATCAAATTCATTACTATTATGCTTCACTTGTTGTGTTATCATCAATCACCAAAAAGGGGGATATTGAAAGCATCTAGGCCCCCATGAGGTATGGTTTCGGTGATTAATGACAACCATTGGATTTTACTAATGAATTTGTGGATGCAAGGTCTCCCAATCAAATGACATCTATATGAATATGAATATCAATTACTGATTATTGGAGACCCCTAAACAATCACTTCTTGAGATCAATCAAATGTTATGAAGATTAGAAGTAAATGCTCATATGTCAAAGTCATTCAACCTTAAATGACAACACTCAATGCTTGAAAATCATCAGAAGTATATGATGAGTAGGTTTAGGCCCGATCTTCCGAAAGGTATGTCGATTGGGTGGAGAACTCGACGTTGATGATCCGCGGCACTCGAGCGGTTCGAGTACCCCTGCAATCACTACACCACGGCTCCATTGGTTATCAACCGTGCTGCACACGCTTGACCTCGCCAAGAAGGCTAATCCCTGCAAGTGCAATCGAGAACACGAGCAAGAACGTAGAAGACACGATCGGAAATCGCGAAATTGGGGTCTCACAAACCGTAGAACGGCGATTTTATTGATCTAAGCAAAACCCACCGAATATGACCGGCGGCTGCAGTATTTATAGGCTAGGGTTCGACCAAAACACGATTAGACGCGTCCCTAATGGACTCTTACGGGATACAAGGCCCAAAGGCCCGATTCGGTGGCGCAGCACCGGACAGAAATCTGGACTCGACTTGTTTCGACGATTCCCAATGACTCCGGAGGAATTTTGAGGTGGGACCAGAACCATTGGAAAGTTTATCTTCTCCTCTTTCCGTGCATATGTATAACGTCGAAAACGGAGTCCGTATGCCTCCTGGGCGTCTGTTTTAAGGTGGACTGCTCCTGGACTCCGAGTTGAACTCGAGTCCGAGTTGTAAACTGTTTCCATCTACTTGTGGACGTCCCAGGTGGTTCTCCACGCTCCCAAGGCCTCCTTCCTTCACTTGTTGATCTTTTCCATTATTCCTAATAACAATTAAATCATCACATAGCAATCTATTCTCAAACTCACATGCAAAAGAAGTTAAGAACGAATTCACCTGCTGATTTAATAACCGTGCCCGTGCTCTTGTGATTGGTCCTTGCAGTTCAATGCGCGTCTCTGCTGTTGTGATGTCCTCATCATCCCCCCCCCTCTTGAATTGGAGTCGTCCTCGACTCAAGTTCATCTTCTTCTCCCAAGTACGGTCGCAAATCTGAAATGTTAAATGTAGGACTAACCCCAAAATCGGGAGGCAATTCAAGCTTATATGCATTATCATTAATCTTTTCAACGATCTTAAAAGGACCAGCAGATCGTGGCACAAGTTTAGATTTTCTCAAGTCGGGAAATCGCTCTTTTCTCAAATGTAACCACACCAAATCGCCCGGTTCAAGTTTTACTTCTTTTCTACCTTTACTACCTGCAATCCTATACTTCTCATTCATCATTTCAATATTTTTCTTTGTAGTTTCATGCATCTTAAGAATGAATTCAAATTGTTGTGTAGCATCCAAATTTATAGTTTCAGAAGGAGGCAAAGGTAGTAAATCAATAGGAGCACGGGGATTGAAACCATACACTACCTGGAATGGACTTACCTTTGTTGTGGAGTGAACGGATCTGTTGTAAGCAAATTCTATATGTGGTAAACACTCCTCCCACAACTTCAAATTTGTTTTCAAGACAGCCCGTAACATAGTGGATAAAGTACGATTAACTACCTCGGTCTGTCCATCCGTTTGTGGGTGACATGTAGTTGAAAACAGCAACTTGGTTCCCAATTTATACCACAAAGTTCTCCAAAAATGACTTAAAATTTTTGCATCACGATCAGAAACAATGGTATTTGGCACACCATGTAAACGAACAATTTCCGTCATAAATAAATCAGCAATGTGTGAGGCATTATCATTCTTATGACAAGGTATAAAGTGTGCCATTTTGGAAAAACGATCAACAACTACAAAAATACTATCCCTCCCCCTCTTAGTCCTAGGCAATCCCAAAACAAAGTCCATAGAAATATCCTCCCAAGGTACACTAGGAACAGGAAGAGGCATATAAAGACCATGTGGGTTAAGACGAGACTTAGCTTTGTTGCAAGTAGTGCATCGTGACACGTAGCGCTCGACATCACGCCTCATCTTTGGCCAAAAGAAGTGTGTGGACAGCACGTCTTCAGTTTTCTTCACTCCAAAATGTCCCATCAAACCTCCTCCATGTGCTTCCTGCAAAAGCAATAGACGAACGGAGCTAGCTGGAACGCATAGCTTGTTAGCACGATAGAGGAGACCCTCTCGCAGCACATATTTATTCCAAGTTCTTCCTTCTCTACAATTTTCAAAAGCAACTTTGAAGTCCAAATCAGTAGGATATAATTCTTTAATTGTTTCCAAACCAAAGATTTTATGATCAAGTTGGGACAGCATGGTATAACGCCTAGATAATGCATCGGCAATGATATTTTCCTTCCCTTTCTTATGCTTAATGATGTATGGAAACGACTCTATGAACTCAATCCATTTAGCATGTCGTTTATTCAGATTGGTTTGACACTTAAGATACTTCAATGATTCATGATCGGAATGTATGACAAACTCCTTAGACCAAAGATAATGTTGCCATGTTTGTAATACACGGACTAAGGCATACAATTCCTTATCATAAGTGGAGTAATTCAGAGAAGGACCATGAAGTTTTTCACTAAAGAAAGCAACGGGTTTACCTCCTTGTATGAGGACGCCTCCAATACCAATGCCGCTTGCATCGCATTCTAGCTCAAAGGTCTTGTCAAAATCAGGAAGTTGTAGTAATGGTGCTTGTGTAAGCTTCGATTTGAGAGCATCAAAAGCTTGTTGCTGCTGTTCGCCCCATCGAAATGGAACTCCCTTCTTCGTTAGCTCATGTAGAGGTGCTGCAATGGTGCTGAAATCCCGCACAAAGCGCCGATAAAATCCTGCAAGACCAAGAAAACTACGAACCTGTGTGACGGTAGTTGGGGCTGGCCAGCTGGTGATTGCTTCAATTTTTGCCTCATCCATCTCAATTCCCTGCGAGGAAATGACATAACCAAGAAACGAGACTCGATTGGTGCAAAAAACGCACTTTTCGAGGTTACCAAACAAACGTGCATCTCTCAAAACAGTAAAAACAGCACGTAAATGATCAAGATGTTCATCATATGACTTGCTGTAAATGAGGATATCATCGAAGTAAACCACCACAAATTGTCCAATGAAAGCACGTAAAACCTCGTTCATTAATCGCATAAAGGTGCTGGGTGCATTAGTTAAACCAAAAGGCATGACTAACCACTCATAAAGTCCAAACTTGGTTTTAAATGCAGTTTTCCATTCATCTCCTAGTGCCATTCTAATTTGGTGGTAACCACTACGCAAGTCAATTTTTGTGAAGATGATAGCACCACTCAATTCATCAAGCATGTCATCTAATCGAGGAATAGGATAACGATATCGAATGGTGATGTTATTAATCGCTCGACAATCAACACACATGCGCCAACTACCATCTTTCTTAGGAACCAAAAGAACAGGAACGGAACAAGGGCTAAGGCTTTCACGAATGTACCCGCGGTCCAAAAGATCTTGGACTTGTCGCTGAATTTCCTTAGTTTCTTGTGGATTCGCCCTGTATGCTGCACGATTTGGCAAACTTGCTCCTGGAATCAAATCGATCTTGTGTTCAATGCCTCTCATCAGTGGTAAACCAGGGGGTATCTCGGAGGGAAACACATCCTCAAACTCCTGCAAAAGGTTAGCAACAGCAGGGGGCAATGCAATAGACAATTCATGAAGTGAAAACATGGCTTCTTTGCAAACTAAAGCATAGCACATCCCCTTAGCATCGAATAAATCAGCAAGTTCAGATTTAGTTGCGAGCAATGATGGTGATTTTAACTTAATAACTTGCTGTTTTTCAGATTCTAATTTAGTTGCTTTGCCCTCACGAATTTTACTCTTCTCAAAATGCACAATTTCAGCAGGAGTCATGGGGAGCAAAGTGATTTTCTTTCCCTTATGCATGAGAGTATATTTATTGGTTCTACCATGATGAATAGCATCTGTATCAAATTCCCAAGGACGACCCAATAAAAGAGAACAAGCATCCATAGGAACAACATCAAAATCAGCAAAATCATGGTATGAACCAATTGAAAAATGGATTCTCGCTGTTTGTGTTACCCGGACCTTACCGCTGTTGTTGAACCATTGAATGTGGTACGTATGAGGGTGTGCTCTTGTTGTCAAACCGAGTTTCTTGACGACGTCCGTGTTTACCAAGTTATTGCAGCTACCTCTATCAATTATAGTGTGTACACGGCAGTCCTTGACGACGAGAAACATGTGGAAGAGGTTGTGTCGTTGTAGCTTGTCGTCGGTCTCCACTTTGGAGCTCAAGGCACGCTGCACAATGATGCTCCTATAGTTCTCCGTCGCCGCTGTACCAAGTACCTCTTCTTCGGTGTGTTCGTCATTTGGATCTGTAAAGTCAGTAGCAAGAGAATATTCATCTTCAACATCCGAAGTACTATCATACCCGCCATCGTCGCGTGCTATGTATGCTCGTTTGCTCGGGCAATCTCTCATCATATGACCAAGTCCCTGGCAGCGGTGACACTTAATGTCAGAAGTACGACCCGTAGAAGGAGTGGACGATGAAGGCTTGAATGATGTCGCCTTGCTGCCTTCCGGCACGCGAGAAGGTGGAGCAGCAGGTATAGTTCGTTGGCCGCCATTGGGTGGTGTAGTCGCTGCACGGGGGGGCGAAGATGGTGCTGTTTTGGATGGTGTAGTTGCTGCACGCGGCGTGAAGTTGCTCCTCGTGCATTGTTGCTGTTGTTGTCGGCCCTGCAATTCTTTTTCTGCCAACATAGCAAGCTGAAACAATCTGTTAACAGTATCATATTCTTTGTAATCAACAATGTCCTGAATTTCACGCCTCAACCCCCCATAAAAACGAGCTATTTTATCATCCATGTCCTCTACTACCCCACAACGCAGCATACCCTTTTGTAACTCTTGATAATACTCCTCTACGGACATGTTACCTTGGTCTAAGCGCTGCAATTTTTTGCGAAGGTCCAGCTGAAAAGATGGAGGAACAAATCGAACACGCATAGCTTCCTTTAATCTATCCCATGTTGGAGGATCAGTTCTAGTTTTAACAAGTTCATTCCACCATATGATAGCAAAGTCCTTAAACTCACTAGTGGCTTGACGAACTCTATGTTGTTCAGGAACAAGATGGGAATTAAATTTTTGCTCTACTGTCATCTCCCAATCAAGATAAGCCTCAGCATCATAAGCACCAGAAAAAGAGGGTATAGTAAATTTCACTTTAGCAAAAGGATCATCAGGAGGGCAGTTATAATTGTTATGATTATTACCTCCCATACCTCGACGATAAAGTGGCAGTCTTGGCTGATTACTGTGATCTTCCAGTTCGTCATAAGCATTGTCTCTTGTCTTCTAGCGAGAGGCAACCGAGCCTCAAAAGTATTCATCCGAAGAGCAAGGTCATCCAGTTTGCGAGTCAAGTTCGCCAATGACTCCTCCGTTGATGCGTTGTATTTGGCGAACATATCACGTAACTCAACATGTTGAACACATTCGTCATTATTTTCTTCTCCTGCCATTGTTAGTAGGAAACAAAAGACAACAAAAAAAATGTTATCCCTATCAACTACAGTGACAATGTGGAAGGTGGAAGAAAACAATCTCTCTCGCTCAAGCGTCTTACCACGCTCTTACAAGTGTTCTTACCGACACAGCAGGTGGTGTGGACGGTGAGATGAACCAATGAAGCGTGGGGTGATTGCAAAGGTACCTGTTATGCTCAAGAGAAAGGTGGAGCTTGGATGGCACAATATGGTGGCTAATAAGCAGAAAATCGTTAACAGCTAAACAAAGTTGAATAAGTATTCAATGTAGGAAACTGTTGCTGGTCAACTGAGTGCCCTAGAGCCTAGCACAACACAAGGAAGTATCAAGGCAAAAGAAAGACAGAATGATATAACCAAACAAACAACACCAAGTGGTATAGGCCAATTGCTTTAATATGCGTGCTCTTCACTATTTTTTTTCTTTTTTGTAATATTTTTTTGATATTTTTCTTTACTCAGTAGCACAAATATAGGAAGCACACAAATTTTCAGCTCAATTGGATGTAATATGCGGCCTATAGAAAATCAAGAAGGTTCTTTAAAATTCGTGCTGAAACTTCGGAGGCCGGATAGCCTATCTTCCGAGGGGAATTTGGGCAATCTAATTTCGCCGAACGCGGCTACGCGGCGGAAAATCAGATACGAAATTTCGCGTAGATGAATTTGAAAAAAAAATTCGCCCGATTTCGAGTTCGTATGCGAAAGTTATGGCCGTTTTAAGGTAGGCTGTCCGAGTTACGTTTTTTTGGATGTTGATTCCAACTCGGTTTGAGAACAGAACTCGCAAACGGATACGAAAACGATCGGGAATTTGCACAGCAACTAATGGGGTGGTGTGTGATGATTCAAGGATGAATGGCACAAAGATTTGTCACCTAATCTAGGCCTGGCGATGCGGGAGTTCACGCAAGGCGGCTAGCTAGTGCAAACCGATGAACGTGGCGGATCGGTTTGTTATTTAGGGATTGTGAAATAGGTGTCGAATAGCAAGAAAACA
The DNA here is from genome assembly GCA_036927565.1 of Tuctoria greenei. Classification (NCBI taxonomy): domain Eukaryota; kingdom Viridiplantae; phylum Streptophyta; class Magnoliopsida; order Poales; family Poaceae; genus Tuctoria; species Tuctoria greenei. The sequence continues at coordinate 159,493,033 of JAYESD010000009.1, read as the reverse complement.
AGGACGAAACACGATAACTAGGACCAAAAAACACAAAGCTAAACCAGCAACAAGACTCAACCACACGAATGCAAACTCAACAATGCAAACTGAAAAACGAAACTGCAGGCACTATAGTCTGGGAAGCGATAAAAACGATCTAATTTTTTTGTGGCTTTTTTGTGGACTCTAGGTACGAAACAAAATCGATCTAATGGAAGGAAGGAAAAACAAAGATACCTCACGGGCAACCTGGAAATCTGATACCAATTGATGAGTAGGTTTAGGCCCGATCTTCCGAAAGGTATGTCGATTGGGTGGAGAACTCGACGTTGATGATCTGCGGCACTCGAGCGGTTCGAGTACTCCTGCAATCACTACACCACGGCTCCGTTGGTTATCAACCGTGCTGCACACGCTTGACCTCGCCAAGAAGGCTAATCCCTGCAAGTGCAATCGAGAACACGAGCAAGAACGTAGAAGACACGATCGGAAATCGCGAAATTGGGGTCTCACAAACCGTAGAACAGCGATTTTATTGATCTAAGCAAAACCCACCGAATATGACCGGCGGCTGCAGTATTTATAGGCTAGGGTTCGACCAAAACACGATTAGACGCGTCCCTAATGGACTCTTACGGGATACAAGGCCCAAAGGCCCGATTCGGTGGCGCAGCACCGGACAGAAATCTGGACTCGACTTGTTTCGACGATTCCCAATGACTCCGGAGGAATTTTGAGGTGAGACCAGAACCATTGGAAAGTTTATCTTCTCCTTTTCCGTGCATATGTAGAACGTCGAAAACGGAGTCCGTATGCCTCCTGGGCGTCTGTTTTAAGGTGGACTGCTCCTGGACTCCGAGTTGAACTCGAGTCCGAGTTGTAAACTGTTTCCATCTACTTGTGGACGTCCCAGGTGGTTCTCCACGCTCCCAAGGCCTCCTTCCTTCACTTGTTGATCTTTTCCATTATTCCTAATAACAATTAAATCATCACATAGCAATATATTCTCAAACTCACATGCAAAAGAAGTTAAGAACGAATTCACCTGCTGATTTAATAACCGTGCCCGTGCTCTTGTGATTGGTCCTTGCAGTTCAATGCGCGTCTCTGCTGTTGTGATGCCCTCATCAGTATATTTCCAACAAATGTCTAAGAGGTCAATTGAGAAAAATACAAAAGAATCACTTAGAAACAACTCAAAGCAAACAAAATCAACTCACCGGATCAACCGATGTTTCCAGAGAACAACACATCGGTCGAGTTGATTCAGCAGAAGAAGAAGACCTCAGAACAAAGTACTCACCGGATCATCCGATGTTAAGGGCAATGTTACATCGGTCCATCAGTACAGTATGCAAATATCCTTGGACCAAGTGTAGCACAGGATCATCCGATGTACAACAATATACACATCGGTCAATCACTCTAGTAAGCATCAAGTTTGAACCAATTTTGGAGGAAGTGCCACCGGATCATCCGATGAGAAGATAAGTGCAACATTGGTCTAACAACAGTCATATCTGACACAGTGACATCATCTAATTTGGCTTGGACCGATGATAACTGAAGGGGAGACATCGGATCATCTGGTGTTCGCAGAGCAGTGATGTCAGCCTACTTTTCCAACAGCTATTTCATGGAGGCTGGCTATTTATACCCCTTCAACCTGTCAAATCGACAAGTCTTGACTACCAGACATACTCTACACATCCTCAAGCATTCAAGACGTAGAGCTACCACTTCCATATCATTTTCACCACTTGTACACCAAGAGATAGGCTAGAACTAGCTAGAGATAGTGCTTGTGTGCCTCCATTCTTGGTGATTGGAATCTCTAGTGTAGTGAGAGCTGTAAGGGAGTGTCCCTTGGTGTTTGTAACTGAGAGTGACTACCGGAGCTTGCCAAGAGGATTGTGGAAGCCTGGAAGATCAAAGTTGTACAAGGCTTGAGCTCCAACTTGCCGAGGTTGGCGAACGGAGAAGAATAGTGAAGATCCCTAGTCTCAGTGACTTGGGTGTGGATATACCCTTTGGTGGGTGCCACAACGTGGATGTATGAAGATCTTGACGATCTTTCCGAACCACGGGATAAATCTTCGTGTCTCCTCGGGAGTTTGCATATTCTTCCCCTCACCCTACACTTATGCATTTTATATACCGCGAAGTTGCTATTTACTTGATTGCATAGGTTGTTTGCATAGGGAATTAGGCTTTTAGTAATTAAGTTTTATTGCTTTAAATTTTGAAAAGAAGCCCAATGCACCCCACTCTTGGGCATTCGATCCTTACAAACATACTACTAGATTTAAAACTTTTTTTTGTTTCATCACGTTCCACAGCTGGTAATGAGTCTTGAACTTTCCTGTCAGGTGATGACTGTAACTCATCAGAATTTGTTACCTCCGCTGGTGCATCAACTATTTTATATATTCTTTTAATAAAATGGTGTCTGGACAGAATAATTTCCTTCCACTCAGGACAGACTAAACAATCCCTTGCCTCATAGAATTAGAAAGTAAGTTTGCGGATTTTTTGTCTGAATGCATGACTACTTTAGATCTCTTGTCGGCAACATGTGTTCGACTTGCTTTTACTGCACTATTATTCAACTTTGATTGGGTGTGTTTAGAGGCGGATCCAAAGGGGGGGTCAGGGGGTTCAAGCCCCCTCCAAATCTCCAAGAGATCTAGAGTATCTTCATGGAAATTGATATCTCTCTCAATCGGTCTGACAGTTTTGGAGGGGATTGAATAGCGTTGGCTAGGGATGAAAACGAGACGGGAAAATCTTGTTCTGATTTGAACCGTATACCATTTTTTCCTGATCATTTTCGAATTATTCGGGATATATCCGAAATTGGTACAAAAACGGGACGAAACAAATCGGTTTCGGAATCGAAAACGGTTGAAGGGTTTTCCCAACCGTTTCTTCGGTTCCCGTTTTTTATTCGGTTTATCCTGTTTTCATTCCGATTCGGTTTGCATTCGGTATTACGTATTAGGCCTTGGTCAGTAGCTGGCCCAGCGCCCATGCGGCCACGCTCAAGACCAAACCCTAGTCGTTCCTCTCTGCTGCACGCCCACACTTCATTCAATCCTCTCTGCCCGTCTGCAGGAGGCGCCGCGCTGCCACCCACGGTGCATCCTAGCCGCCGCATCCCCGGTCGTTGCATCCCCGGCCGAAGCGGCACCGTTGCCCCATCCCTAGCCGTTGCGGCGCGCCAGCGCCCCATAGCCAGCCGTCGGCAGCTCGTCGTTGGCTGGCGAGCTCGTGCTTTTGGCTGCTCTAGCGCCACCTGCAGTGGCAGTGCAGCACCCACACGAGCTCACTGCCTCACTGCTCACTGTCACTGCTCACGGTAAGGAATTGTATCTTCTGTTTTTCTTTTCATCTAGGAACTAGGACGGCAGAATAGATCAGGGCATGCTGATTGCTGAATTTGATTGCTTGCTGATTTACTTTGCAAGTATATTATGAACCCGATTGTCGACTTATGACTCTAAAAGTATTTGCTGTTTGATGCAAATCTGAAATCAATTGATATCTGAACCTGTATATAGCAGCCTATTTTTCTTATGCATAACAGTATATTCTGATATGTCCCATAACCTGTATATGGCTGCATATTTTTCTTATGCATAACCTGTATATAGCTGCCTATTTTTCTTATGCATAACCTGTATACAGCAGCCTATTGATGTACCAAAATATTTGAACATGTATATCTTTGAATCTGCCCTCATATAACAATATATTCTGATATGCCCCTATCGAGGTGTCTAACTGACACCTCCTCCGGACCTGCTCGGAAGCAGCCCGCGGAGGTTCGATGTATTTTCGGGGGCTAGTCCCAGCAAGATCGAGCGCAACGAACAATGAACGCAAGAGATTTACGTGGTTCGGGCCGCCTAGGCGTAATACCCTACTCCATAGTGGTTTGTGTGTTGTATTGCTCAAACGTGTGCCTGGGTCTGAGTGAACGTGTGTAAGTCGATAGCTATCTGGTCCTTTTATAGTCCAAGGCCAGACAGCTTACAAGTGGGGCCCAGGGCCCGACAGGTGGCACTGAGCACGTCTCCCTTCATTGTCGCTACCGCAGGAAAGCCTAGGCCCGGCGTTGCCAGGCACGTGGCAGCTCCAGTCCTTCCCTCAGCGGGGAGGCCAGGTCCGGAGCTGCAGAACACGTGGCCACGTCGGACCTTCCTTCAGTGGGGAGGAAGGTCCGGGGCTGCCGGTCCCGCGGACGCGCCGAACCTCTCCTCAGCGGGGAGGCGAGCCCAGAGCTGCGAGACGTGTGGCAGCGCCGGACCTCCCCTCCGAGGGGGAGGCAAACCTGGAGTTGCAGGACACGTGGTAGTGTCGGACCTTCCCTCCATGGAGAGGCAAGGCCATGCCGCATGTCACGTGGCACCCTGGGACCACGCCAGATCTTGCCCCCATGGGAGGCAGGATCCAGCGTGCCTTCTTCCCTATATCTATGGGTACCCGGTTCGCCAGGTACCGATAGTGGCCCCCGGGCCTATCTCGGGGAGGAACTTCCTCGGTTAAGTGGTTATACCTGAGGTGGGGCCATTTTGAATCCTCGTGCCGCAACTTTAAGGGCTTCCCTTCAATGCGGCGGATAAAATCTTTGTCTGCAGATATCACGCCATCAACTGGCGTCGGTTCCCAATACAAATTTCGTTTTGGTTCTGCGCGCCCATTATGTCGCCGCCCTTAAGTTTTGAACTCTCCCTTATGGGAGCAGTACCTCGAGGCGGTTACTTCGGCCTTTCTGCCGAATCGGGCTCTGGCCCACTAGTCATCATGAGGGTAGCTCCAACATCGCAGTGTCCGCAGTTCCCATCCAAATGTCGCAGAAGTATACTTAAGAAGGGGACTAGCACAGGTCACGAGCCCTTTACGCCTCCATTTGCACTCGCGCTTAGGACCTTACTGCTTTCTCGCATCCTCCAATCTTGATCCTTAGCCCTTGCACAACCATCCTTCCCCTGCTCCATTTTGTCGCTATGGAGTTGGGTCTCCCCGCCAGCAAGATCAAGAATGAGAAGGAGCTGAAGAAGGTTCGCACCTACATGGGGCGGTCCCATGACTCCTTCAACGAAAAGATCCGCCTGGGCGAGCTTCCTTTCGAGAAGAAGAGTGCCGGTGACATGGTTTACTTCCAAGGATATGCCATGGTCAGCATGCTTCCCGCCTTCTCGTCTTTCCTAATGACACTGCTGGAGTTCTATGGCATCCAGCTGCATTTCCTTGGGCCCCCATTCCCTTTTGCTGGTCTCTACCTTCATTCACTTCTGCGAGATGTGGGTGGGGGTGTGGCCCAGCCTAGAGCTATTCCGGCGTATCTTCACCCTGCATACCACCAGGAAGGGGAACGAGATGATCGGGCTGTACTACTTTGTGAATCGGAAGAGGTGCCCCTTCAAGTACTTGTAAACCTTTCCCTCTGGCAAATGAGATGATTGGAAGAAGGAGTGGCTGATCATCACCATGGACAAACATGAGAAGCTGGACCTGCCAGAGAGCCTCCCTAACGTGGACACCGACCTCTGGAACGAGCTCCCGAAGCTGCTGGCGACGTACAAGCCCGTTGTGCCAAGGATTGAATGTTGCGTTGCCGGCGGAGTGACCCCCCAGATGGTCTTTGGAAACTTCCTGAGGAACAGATGGGCTCCACTGAAGTTTAGGGAATGGTCTGCGTGGACATTCACACCGTGTGATGCCGATACCCAAATGAGGGATGAAGGTCTGAAGGTTCTGTTGAAGAAATTTTAGAGAAAACCCAACATTGAGCTCAACTCCCTGGCGCCCCCAAAGTCTTTTCCGCCTTTGAACCTGGCTCTTGAGTTCTGCCGGGAGCTTCGGAAGCTGATGCCAACGCTAGACGAGATTGGAGTTGTGAAGAGGCGGGCTTCCCTCCACGATCACTGTTCTTGGGGCCTCTGGGGAGCCAGCCCCTATTCCCCCAAGCGAGGGGGTGATGCTGCTAGCTCCGACAAGGGCGAGGTGCCGACGGAGCCCTCCACCCGGAAGAGGAATCTGGTGCGGGGCGACGGAAGCCATGTCGGGACCTAAAGAGGGCCACCTCCTCTAGCTCAGGAACCTCCAATGGGTGCCAGCTCCGGGAGGCCACCTCCCACCTTGGCACCAAGCGCGGGGCCAAGTTCCGGAGGCCCCTCCCAGCCGAGGGACGATCTGGCCAGGGAGGCTCCGACCCAAGCCCTTGGGGGGCCAGGGGCCGGGGGTCGGGGGCTCCAGCCATATAGGGTCCATCGGGCTCTAGCTCTGGCCCCGCTCCGAAGCGGCTTTGCTTCCGCGGCACCTGGAGCTTCCCAAGGTAAATGACTAAGCTCTTACTTTGGTTTCTCTTTGGGTTAAAGTCACTCTTTGTACGTTTCTATCTTTGGTGTGCAGCGCTTTCAAGAAGGGAGAGAAAAATGTTACTCCAACATCAGCGAGGGGGGGGGGGGCTGAGCAAGCTGGCGCTTTAGCTCTGGCTCCTGCGCCTGGTGAACATGGAGGCTCTGGGTGACACGAGGGTGGCACCAACCGCAGATGCAGTTGCATCAGCATCGAGGACCCCAGTCGTTGACGCAGGGATGGCCGGAGTTCCAACACCAGAGCTGGTAGCTTCTAAGGCTCCGGCGGGGATGTCGAGTGCCGACGCAGCTCCGGCATATGCGCAGGCATCGACAGAGGTTCTACCCCCCGTGCTGGGAGCCACCAAAGGGTCGGCCCCCATGCCGTCTTCCGGAGAGGTTTCGGTACCCCAGCCGGACGTTGCTGAGGGGCCATCCCCCACGCCAGATGTGGTAGAGGTTCCAGCCCACAAGCCGGAAGCGGTTGAAGAGCCGGCCCCCACGCCAACTGCTGCAGAGGTTGCGGTGGCTGACCCGATGGCAGTCGAAGTGTTTGCCCCTGTGTCGGAGGTGTTTGAGGCTTCAATACCTTGGCGAGTGGCGTCCATCGCACCTGTGCCCGTGCCGCAAGACGTGGAGGCTCCGGTTGAGCATCCCGCCTCCCCCCAGCAGAGGATGGTCCAGGAGCATCCATGGCCGCACCAGAGGGCCCGACAGAGACTGGCACTGCCTCGATCAACCTTCCTCTAGGCGCCGCCGGGGCTGCGGGGCTTCTGGAGGACACCCCAGGCGCCTCAAGCCCGCGGATGCCCCTACCTATGAGGTGGAGCCCCTCCTAGATGACGGCGGACATCCTGATGGAGATGGGGGAGGAGGCGCCCCCATCAGGCCCGGTGCCCATTCCCTTGGTACTGGCTATCGACAACGCCCGCTCTAGTCTACAACAGGTTGCAGTGTCCTTCGACCACAACCGCAAGGCCTTGGAAGAAGAGCGTATCTCCCTTGGTCATTGGCGCGATAGGCTCTGTCAACGCGAAGACTGGATTGAGGGGGAGAAAGCCCGGCTGGTCCAACAAGGCGAGCTGCTCAGCGAGAGGGGGGCTACCCTCAAAGCTCTTGATGCGAAGGCGCAAGAAATATATGAGGAAGCTGTGGAATGCCACAGAGCTGCGGACCAGCGCCAAGGAGGTATGAATGCCTGGCATGAGACTCTCCAGAAGCGCTGTTAGGAGCTCGACAAGAGGGAGGCCGAACTCTCCGAGATGTGGAAGGACTTAGGCTAGAGGGAGGAGGAGCTCTCCCGAAAGCTGTCAGCGGGTGAGCAGAGCTTGGCAGACCGCCGCAAGAAATTTGATGTGCGGTGTCATCTCGAGGTGGACAGGCTCTGGGAATGGGGACACGAGCTTAACAAGCAACAGGTCGACGTCTCCGCTAGGGAGGATAAGGTTTGGGGCCGGGAGGAAGACCTGGCAGAGTGGCAAAATTGTATCCACCTCAAGGAGTCGAAGCTCACTGATCACGAGTGGCAGTTAGCCAAGAGCATTCAACAGCACGACAAATAGGCCGAGCGCCTTGCCAAGGAGGGTGCAGAACTGGCGACCACCAGGAGGGTGCTGGAGGAGTTGCAGAGCTCAAGAGCGACTGAGTCCCAGCGGGTGTGGTACTTCCTGGGACGAGCCGACGGAGCACTGGTGCCGTTTGGCTTCAGCCCCGTACATCCGGCCAACCCAGTGCCGGAGCTGGATGAAGCGTTGGCAGCTCTTAGCTCCGCTAGTGGCAAGCTCGACATGGTGGGTGACATTGTCGCGGACCAGCTGGAGATAGAGGGGAGGTACTTGGCCAAGATCGTCGCCGAGTATGTGCTAACGTGCTATCGGAGCCGGGACCCCCACTTTCCCTTGAGTCCGGCGATCAAAGGGCCAATCGAGGAAAGGTTGGATGCTGCCAGGGAGAGCGTTCAGAAGGCTGCTCAAACCGTAGCCTCAACTATCCGTAGGATCTAGGCCTTTCCTTCCTTGCGCCCGCATGTATGCTTCCAGTTTTGTAATATGATCTTTTAATGAATGAAGTCCTCTTGATTTTTGTCTTTGATATCCTGCCCCCTAGTAGATGTACATAATTTTGATTGTGTACATGTACCAAGAAGAACTATCACTTGTTTCGAGGACATCGGAGCTGGGCCCCCTGGGGTTGTCAGAGCTTAAGAGCTCTGGTAACACCCATTGTCAACGTAGGACGTCGACGTCAGGCCCCCCGGGGTTGTCAGAGCTTAGGAGCTCCGGCGACCCATTGTCCATGTAGGAGACGTCACCGCTGGGCCCCCTGGGGTTGTCGGAGCTCGAGAGCTCCGACGACACCCATTATCAATGTAGGACATCAACACCGGGCCCCCTGGGGTTGTCGGAGCTTAGGAGCTCTAGCGACATCCATTGTCCATGTAGAATATGTCAACGTCGGGCCCCCTGGGGTTGTCGGAGCTCAGGAGCTCCGGCGACGCCCATTGCCAACGTAGAGGACGTCGATGTCGGGCCCCCGAGCCCACTTTCGGTGAGGTAACCGTTCATCATCGGTGGCACGCAAGTGGCTTTACTAGTGTTACAACCTTGGGAACCTGCACACATGACAGATAAAAGGTAATTGCGCTCTCCAGTCACTCAAGTACCTCAAGTATCACACCAGCAATCAGACAACAAAGCTCCCACTATTACAGAGACGAGGGAAAAACTGACCACACCCACGCTAGGTGATGAGCTAATGGTAAACGTGTGACTTCATTCACAAGAACTAAAGGTAATTTCAAATGAATAAAACACTTCAGGGTAGGGCAGACATCTTTTCATTATAACCTTCATAGGAGAGAACAGACTTTACAGGAAGAACGACCCGACCTGGGTGATAGTGAGCTGAGTGTACCTTCTCAGGGTACCGGACCGTGCCGAGCAAGGCGCACACCCAAAGCTCATCTCCCTGGCCTTGGTTAACCCAAGTGTTGTCTCTAGACACTATGCTCTATTTATAACGAAAGAAAACAAAATGTCCTACCACTGGGCTATGGATAAAACTTACAGAGGTGTTCGATATTCCATGGGCTGGGCACTTGTTGCCCATCCTTTGTAGCTAGGCAAACGCACCGACAAACTTCTGTTACCCGGAAGGGGCCCTCCCAACCATGGAGAGCTTGTTTGCTCCTTCACGGGAAAGCATACGCCGCAAGACTAGGTCATTTACCTTCAGCTCCCTACTATGCACGGTCCACTGATGGTAGCGCCGGAGCGCTTGCCTGTATCATGCGTTTCAGAGGGCTGCTCGTATGCATCCCTCGTCGACGAGGTCTATGTCTTCACTCCTGAACTGGTCCTGCATGCCTTCGTCGTACATTCGGACACGGGGGGAGCCCATGGTGATCTCTGGGGGAAGGACGACCTCCGCCCCGTACACCAAGAAGTAGGGCGTTTCTCCTATAGCCCGGCTGGTTGATGTCTGGCTAGCCCACAGTGATATGGCAGCTCATCCACCCAGTTTGCACCATGCCTCTCAAGGCTTGAGTATGTACGAGTCTTGAGGCCCTTAAGAATCTCCGCGTTTGCCCTCTCTACCTGCCCATTGCTCTCAAGGTGAGCAACACAGGCGTAACAAACTTGGATCCCAAGGTCCTCGCAGTATTCTTGGAATGTCGCGCTCATGAACTGGGTCCTGTTATCAGTGATGATCCTGTTCGGAACCCCGAACCTACAGACGATCGACTTGATGAACTTCACTGTCGACTGCTTGTTAATGGTGGTGACTGGGGTGGCTTCTGGCCATTTGGTGAACTTGTCTACGGCGACGTAGAGGTACAGGAATCCTCCGACGGCTCTTGGGAAAGGTACTAGGATGTCCAGCTCCCACACGGCGAATGGCCACGAGGGGGAGATCATCTGCAACGCTTGAGCTGGTGTGTGGATCTGCTTGGTATGGAACTGACACGCCTTACATCTCTTGACCATCTCAGCGGCATTCTGGAGTGCTGTTGGCCACTAGAAGCCATGCCGGAAGGCTTTGCCGATCAGCGTGTGGGCCAATGTGTGGTTCTCGCACTCACCTCCATGGATTTCTGCGAGCAAGTCGCAACCTTCCTCCCGGGTAATGCATCGCAGTAGGATGTCGTTGGCGCCACGCCGGTAGAGATCCCCCTCCACAGCGTGTATCTCTTAGCCATCCGCACAGTCTGTTCCGCCAGGGCATGTTCTTCGAGAAGGTAATTGTCTTTCAAGTAATCCCAGACCTCTGAGATCCATGCATCGGGACCTTCTTGAGCTTCTGATTCTTGGGCGCCCGGCTGCTCGGAGCTACCGGTGGTGCATAAGAACCTTGGTGGGCACCATGGTTGTAGGGCCGCCGATATTGCTAGCTTCGAGGTGCTAGCTTCACCCCCTTCACCCGGTTTGGCAGATCGGGCGGTTGGTCACGACAACATCCTTGCAAAGACTCCCTCGGGCACTAGTGCCTCTGTGGAGGCCTTCGTTGACAGGTCGTCTGTGACTGAGTTGTCAGCTCGGGGCACGTGGCACAGATCCAAGACTTCAAAGTCTTTCTCCAGCTTCCTAACGTGCAACAAGTATGTTGCCAGTTGGGGGTCATTGCAACTACACTCCCCCTTGACCTGCTTGACAAATAGCTGGGAATCACCTTTGCAAGGAGCTGGAAGACATTGAGGGTCAACACTGTCTTCAGCCCGAAGATAAGGGCTTCATACTCTGCCATGTTGTTGGTGGCCTTAAAGCCAAGACACACCATATATTTGAACCGCTCCCCTGCCGGGGTAATGAGCATCACCCCGGCTCTGACCCCCTGTTTCCGCGCTGAACCATCGAAGTAAAGTGTCCAGGGGGTCTAAGTAAAGACTGGTGCACTGGGCACTGTCTCCCCGCTGTTCGATCCCTCTGGGTTGCTAGGTGATGGAGTCCACTCGGTTAAGAAATCCGCCAGTGCCTGACTCTTGACCGCGTACCGAGGAAGGAACTCAAGCTCAAACTCTGCTAGCTCAGCTGCCCACTTGGCGATATTGCCGGTAGCGTTAGGGCTGTGGAGCACCGTTCTCAGCGGGAAGGAGGTGACCACCGAGATCTTGTGGCTCTAGAAATAGTGTCGGAGCTTCCTCGATGCTATTAACACGGCATACAACAGCTTGTGTACCTCCAAGTACCTTGTTTTCACTTTATGGATGACTTTGCTGATGTAGTAGACTGTCCGTTGAGTGGTCCGAACCCTATCTGAAGAGTCCAATGCTCCTTGCAGCGAGTCTAGGTCCCGGGGCTCCCGACCTCCGGGATCTGAATCAACCTCCAGGTGTTGAGACCTGGGGGTTCCCTGGTTTCCGGGGCTCTCCAGTGAGGGGTCCATGGCCAAGTCCAAACTCCGAGGCTCGACGCTTGTGTCGCGGGTTCCTTCCCGTACCCGTTGCTGCGGTGGTTCCGACCGCTCAGCGACCAGGACCGTGCTGATCACTTCGGTTGTCGCAGTTATATATAGCAGCAAGGGCTCACCGAGCTCCGGTGCCACCATAACGGGCAGGGACGTTAGGTGCTTTTTGAGCTCCTGTAACGCCGCTTTCGCCTCTTCGGTCCACACAAAGGGACCTACCTTCCGGAGGATTTTGAAGAAGGGGAGTGCTCGCTCCGCCAGTCTCGAGATGAACCGGTTGAGGGCTGCCAGGCACCCTATGAGCTTCTGCACAACCTTGATACGTGTCGGGAGCCGCATTAGCTCTATCTCCTTTATCTTCTCGGGATTAGATTCGATTCCACGGTGAGAGACCATGAATCCAAGCACCTTCCTAGAAGAGACCCCGAAGACACACTTTTTGGGGTTCAGCATCGTGCGCGTGATGCGCGGCCTGCTGAAGACTTGTGCCAAGCTGTCCAGAAAAGACGCGCGAATTTTTATTTTTACCACGATATCATCGACATACACTTCTACCAGGTCTATAATGAGGTCCCCAAATGTTTTATGCATTGCACGTACAAAAGTAGGGAGAGCATTCTTAAGACCATAAGGCATGGAGACATAACAATAGAGGCCATCCACTGTTACAAAAGCAGTGTGTTCTTCATCATCTCTAGACATAGGTATTTGATGGAAACCGAAATACGCGGCTAGGAAACACAACAGATCACAGCCTGACGTAGAGTCTACAATTTGATCTATCCTGGGGAGTGGGAATGAATCCTTTGGACATGCCTTGTTTAGGTTGGTGTAGTCGATGTATATCCAAAGCTTCCCACCAGCCTTGGGGACGTCAACAGGATTAGCCAACCACCGAGGGTGGTGGACTTGCTGGATAAAGCCAGTGTCGAGCAACTTTTTAATCTCCTCTCAGATGAAGTTTTGGCGCTCGACAGACTGCTTCCAGAGCTTCTGTTGTACCGGGCGGCCGTCGGGGTAGATCTTCAGATGATGCTCAATCACCTCCCTGGGAATCCCGGGCATCTGCGATGGTTGCCAGGAAAACACATTGACATTGTCCCGGAGGAAGGTGATGAGCGCGAGTTCCTATTTGCTGTCCAGGTTACCCGCTATGCGGGTCGTCTCGGCAGCCTCGAAGCCGATTCTGACGACCTTTACTGGGACGTCGTCTTCGGCGGGCAGCACGGGTGTAGTTGCGGTGGAGGTCCGTTGGGACGGGCCTTGGCTTAGTCGGCCTCGCCTCGCATCATCAAGGCTCGGGGCCCGCTCTGCAGCGAGTGCTTGGAGCTGCTCCAAGGCTGACACCGCCACAATGCGAACTCCCCGGACCTTGAGGACTCCAGATGGCGTCGGCATCCTCAGAGCCAGATAGCCGTAGTGAGCTACGGCCATGAACTGGTACAGTGTTGGCCTTCCGATGACGGTGTTGAAAGGAAGCTCAATGTCTGCCACATCAAACATGATGCTCTCCGTGTGGTAGTTGTCTAGAGTACCGAAGTTTACCGGGAGGTGGATGCTACCGGTGGGCACGATTTGCCCCGGGTCTACACCTGAGAATGGGCTCGAAGGTGTGAGCCGGGACATGGGTATATGCAGCTTCCGGAAGGCAACAGATGAGATGAGGTTGAGGCCCGCACCGCTGTTGATCAACACATAATAGAGCTTTACGTTAACGATGATCGGGCCCACAAGCAATGGGAGCACTCCAGCTTCTGCCATGTTTTCCGGGCACTTTGAGGCATCAAAGCCAATTGCGGTACCCATCCATTTGCCGTGGGTGCAGGGATTGGTGTCGGGGCCATCACAGCCACAACCCATCACATGACTTTTACCGCATTCTGAGACGTGGGGTCGCTGCTTGTGTCTGAATCGGCACTTGCAAAGACGGATTTCACCGTCTTGCAGGGCTTCTAGTACCCCATGTCCTCGTCTTTGTCCTCCACAGGATGAAGCTTTTGCTTACCCTCCCTCTGGCGGGGAGGCTCGCTCTCTTGGCACTGTTGCTTCTGCCTTGCTCGCGGTAACACTCCGCGAGCTTCTTGACTTCCCGTCACTCACTTGCATTGTGACCATTGGTTTGGTGCACCGGGCACTTGAAGTCAACGTCATCACCTTCAGGTGACTGGCGTGGACGCTTGTCTTGGCGCGAGCCCCGAGCTCTGCCAGCTGCCGCAGATGCCACCATGGGAGCCCCAGGCCTCGGCTTACTCATGTCATGACCCCTGTTCTTTTTCTTCCTGCCACCACTCTTAGTAGTGGCTTACGCTTCGGACTGTGAGGGCTCCCCACTCTCTGAGGATGGTCGAGTGTGCAAGTTACGACCTTCCGCGGCCTTGGCACATCTGTCTGCCAAGCAAACAACTCGGAGACATTGCGCACATCGTGCGTGGCGAGCTTCTCGAGCATCTTCTTGTCTCTCACACCTTGTCTAAATGCAACTATGACAGATGCATTCGAAATGTGCGGGATGGTGTTCTGTACCTGGGAGAATTGCTGGATGAACATTCGCAGTGACTCCCCCGTGCGCTGCCAAACAACGTGGAGGTCGAGCTCCGTGCTAGGGCGCTCGTACAATCTTCCGAAGTTCGCCACGGACTGCCGGCATAGCTCCTACCAGGAGGTGATGGACCCCTGGGGCAGGTTCATGAACCATGACCGGGCTGGGCCGGCCAGAACTACAGGGAAGTAGTTGGCCATGATGACTTCGTCACCCCCCCCCCCCCCCCACAACAAGGATCGAGGTGGAGTAGATCTGCAGGAACTCACTGGGATGACACTTCCATCATACTTCTCCGGCATGTGCAGCGAGAACTTGTGAGGCCACACCACCCTCTGTAGGTGTGGAGCTAAAGCTGCACACCCTCCACCTGTGCTTGCAGGCGCCATGTTTGGCGCTGCGTGACCTTGATGACTAGGCGGCACTGCGTACGCCTGGTGTTGAGGCGCGGCGCCAGGCGCTTGGTGCAGCAGAGGCACACCATACTCCTGGAGTGGTGGAGGCGTAACGTACGCCTAGTGTGGAGGGGGTGCCACGTACGCCTGGTGCTACGCCGGAGGCACCACGTACGCCTGACGTGGCGGGAGAGCGTCATGCACCTGGGGTCCAGGACCCGGCAGACTGTCGTCATCTTCAAGATTGCGGCGCCGCTCCCGTTGTCGTTCGATGATGACTCGATAGTCCTCACCAGTCCTGCGGTGCTGCAACTCAGCCCACAGGTATGTCATCAAAAGCCTTGTTGAGCGGCTATCGGCGGTTTGCTGGTTGATAGTAGGCGTACGCGATAGCGAAGCAAACGTTGGTGCCGCTCGCCTCCCGCCTTGTGGAGTCGCTTGGAGTGCAACAACGACCAGATGGTCGACGTCATTTACCCACTGTTGGGTTGCCCCCTATGGGGCACCTGCTGTCGGTGCGTTGCGGAGTAGTGCACGCGCGGCTAGGAGTGCACTTTCCGGGCTTGCCGCCGGTGGTGTCGTAGCAGCTGTCACAGCAGGAGTTCGCCGTGCCGTGTTGTGCGGGCCTGCAGTCAATGGAGTGACTGCGCGGCGACGCGATGGTCCAGATCTTCCCGCCCTGGAGCGGGACCCAGCCCTGGGGTGGGATGAAGCTTGGTCCTCACCCGCCACCTGCTGGCGGGGCTGTGGCCTGGAGGAACTAGCATTGGAACGGGCATTCACCATGCTGCTGGTGAAGATCCTTGCAAGAGAACCCCCCCTACCTAGCGCGCCAAATGTCGAGGTGTCTAACTGACACCTCCCCCGGACCTGCTCAGAAGCAGCCTGCGGAGGTTCGATGTATTTTCGGGGACTAGTCCTAGCAATATCGAGCGCAGCAAACGATGAACACAAGGGATTTGCGTGGTTCGGGACGCCTAGGCGTAATACCCTACTCCACGGTAGTTTGTGTGTTATATTGCTCAAGCGTGTGCCTATGTCTGAGTGAACGTGTGTAAGTCGATAGCTATCTGGTCCTTTTATAGTCCAAGGCCAGACAACTTACAAGTGGGGCCGAGGGACTGACAGGTGGCCCCAGGAGCAACCAAATCCATCCTAAGATCTGGGAGTAAATGCTATCATCTGACAATGGCTTCAATGTGCCTCCTGGCCATGCCCTGCTGCAAGGCTAGAGATAGCCCCTCATCATGGTTGGCCGCGTCCTGTTTGTCCTATCGTGACCTATCATTCGTCCGTCGTACGTAGTAGTTCGACTTCGGCCTGTTATAACAAGACTGGCCACTGACCTCTTGACTTATGAGTGCGAGCTCTCGCTTACCTAGGTAATGTGCACGTCCTTCTAGCTTAGGCGCACTGAGCACGTCTCCCTTCATTGCCGCTACCGCAGGAAAGCCTAAGCCCGACGTCGCCTGGCATGTGGCAGCTCCGGTCCTTCCCCCAGCGGGGAGGCCAGGTTCGGAGCTGTAGAACACGTGGCCGTGCCAGGCCTTCCTTCAGTGGGGAGGCAGGTTCAGGGCTGTCGGTCCCGCGGACGCGCCAGACCTCTCCTCAGCGGGAAGGCAGGCCCAGAGCTACGAGACGCGTGGCAGTGCCGGACCTCCACTCCGAGGGGGAGGCAAACGTGGAGCTGCAGGACACGTGGTAGCGTTGGACCTTCCCTCAGTGGAGAGGCAAGTTCATGTTGCACGTCACGTGGCACCCTGGGACCACGCCATATCTTGCCCCCATGGGAGGCAGGACCCAGCGTGCCTTCTTCCCTGTATCTATGGGTACCCGGTTCGTCAGGTACCGACAACCCCATATAAATTTTGTTTGTTGATTACTTATGCAGATGAAGAAAAGTATTATGCATGGAGGAGAGCGATAGTTTCAACAATTTTATCTTCTTGAATAACTATTTTGTCGTTATGGACTACGTATTATAGTGTATTTATGATTTGGACTATGTATTATAATGTAATCGTGATTGTGTATGAAAATGTGAACTATGTATGATTTGTGAGTTGTGCCTACATATGATGATACGAAAATATGATGTGATCTATGTATGATGTGTGACTATTTTAAGTGAACTACTTTGTTATCTTCATCTCGACATAATTATCGTTTTTCGACCATTATCGATATATTTTTGTACTGATTTGTTTGTTTTCGAATAACCGACAATACCGATACCTCATCCTGATCTTGTTTTCTTTTGTTTTTGTTTTTGTATCGTTTGAAAAATATGAAAACAAAATCAATATTGTTGTTTTTTATCGTTTTCGACCGTTTTCATCCTTAGCGTTGACCAGGATCTTGAACAATGTAATCATTACCACCTGAATTACATGAGCACATCCCTTCCAAGTTGGTGCACAAATAATCTGTGTGTAGACCTGACGAGAAGTCATCTTCCTGCATGCTACTTGATATCGGTTCTTTCATGCTGCAACATAATACTAAATCAAAATTTTTTTCTGTTTCGTCACACCTCTCAACTGGTAGTGAGACTTAAACTTACATGTCAGGTGATGACTGTAACTCATCAACATTTGTTACCTCCGCTGATGCATGAACTATTTAAGTATTCTTTTGATAAATTGGTGCCTAGACAGAATAATTTCCTTCTATTCATGACTGAATTAACAACCCCTTTGCTTAGAAAGTGAACTTGCGAGTTTTTTGGCTGAATGCATGGCTAATTTAGATCTTTTGTCAGCAAGAGGTGTTCGACTTGCTTTTATTGGACTATTATTGAACTTTTGATGTGTGTGCTCAAAAGCGGATCCATAGGGGGTGAGGGGGGCTCAAGCCCCCCCCCCCCAACTCTATAAGAGATCTGAAGTACGTTAATGGCAAGTCAGTTCGATAGTTTTGAAGGGAATTGAGTATCAACTGCATCAAACTAGCACATCCTTTCAAGTTAGTGCACAAATAATTTATGTGCAGGCATAACAAGAAGTCCTCTTTTCTCATGCTACTTGATATCGTTTCTTTCATGCTGCAACATACTACTAGATCTAAAACCTGTTTTTATTTCATCACATCCCTCATCTAGTATTGAGCCTTGAACTTCTGTGTCAAGTCATGACTTTATCTCATCGGTAGGGATGGCAATTCAGAACCGCGGGTTTAGCACCCAACAAGTTTGAGTCCAATTTTTCACCCGCGGGCCAAACCAGAACCCGAACCGCCACTTACGGGTTCGGGTTTCAGTTTCCACCCGCGGGTCCACCTGTGGGCGCCCAAAAACTATTTTGGCCCATTGAGTACACCCCAATAGCCTGAATCCACTATCAAAAATATAAACCTCGAAGTCCTGAACTCTAGCCAAGCGCCCAACCTCACAGCCGCACAACGGTCACCACCCGCCCGTGACCCGTCTCTCCCTCTCCCTCTCGGCGGTTGGCGCTCACAAACCCAGATCGGAAGTTTGGGATGACGGGATTGACGGCTCGTGGCAACGCGACACTCCCACATTGTTGGGTGTGCTAAGGGGCGGATCCACATGGGGGTCAAGGGGCTCAACCCCCCCTCCCCCGCACTCTCTAAGAGATCTATAGTACCTTTAAGGAATTTGATATCTACCTCAGATGGTCCGACTGATTTTGAGTGGATTGAGTAACGTTTACCAGAGTCTTGAACAATGTCATCACTACTAGCTGCATCACATGAGCACATCCCTTCTAAATTAGTGCATAAATGATTTGTGTGCACACCTGACCAGAAGTCCTCTTCTTGCATACTATTTGATATCGGTTCTTTCATGCTGCAACATACTATTAAATCTAATTTTTCTCTGTTTCATCACATCCCTTAGTTGGTAATGAGCCTTGAACTTACTTGTCAGATGATGACTGTAACTCATCAACATTTGTTACCTTCGCTGGTGCATCAATTTTTCATGTTATTTTGATAAATTGATGTCTGAACAGAATAATTTCCTTCCACTCAAGGCGAACATAACAACTCCTTGCTTTGTAGAATTAGAAAGTGAGCTTGCGAGTTTTTTTGGTGAATGCATGACTACTTTAGATCTCTTGTCGACAACAAGTGTTCGACTTGCTTTTACTGCTCTATTATCGAACTTTGGTAGGGTGTACTCAAAGCATAAGAGATCTAAAGTACCTTCAAGGGCAGTCGGTCCTACAGTTTTGGAGAGAATTGAGTAGCGTTGACCAAAGTTTTGAACAATGTCATCACTACCACCTGCATAACATGAGCACATTCTTTCAAGTTAGTGCACAAGTAATCTTTGTGCGGACCTGGCGAGTAGTCCTCTTCTTACATGCTACTTGATATTGGTTCTTTAATGCTACAACATACTACTAGATCTAAAAATTATTTCATTTCATCACACCTCTCAACTGGTAATGAGCATTGAACTTCTCTATCAGGTGATGACTGTAACTCATCACCATTTGTTACCTTCGCTAGTGCATCAAATATTTTATTTCCTTTGATAAATTGGTGTCTAGGCAGAATAATTTCCTTCTACTGAGGGTAGACCTAATAGTCTATTTCTTTGTAGAAGTAAAAAGTGAGCTTGCGGGTTTCTTGACCGAGTACATGGCTACTTTAGATCTCTTGTCGGCAACAGGTGTTCGACTTTCTTTTACTACACTATTATTGAACTTTGGTTGGGTGTGCTCAGGGGCGGATCCAAGGGGGTTAGGGGGGGTCAACCCCCCCCCCCTCCCCACTCTCCAAGGGTTCTAAAGTATCTTCAAAGAATTTGATATCTCCCCGAATCGATCCGAAAGTTTCGTAGAAGATTGAGTAGCGCCAAACAGAGTCTTGAACAATGTCATCACTACCAGCTGCATCACATGAGCACACCCCTTTCAAGTTAGTGCACAAATGATTTGTGTGCAGACCTGACGAGAAGTACTCTTCCTGCATGCTACTTGATATCGGTTGTTTCATTCTGTAACATGCTACTAGATTTAAAATCTTTTTTGTTTCATCACATCCTTTAGCTAGTAATAATTCTTTAACTTCCCTGTGATGTGATGACTGTAACTCATCAGCATTTGTTACCTCCGCTGGTGCATCAACTATTTTATATTCCTTTAATAAATCAGTGTCTGGACATAATATTTTCCTTCTGTTGAGGGCATACTTAACGCCCCCTTACTTCATATAAGTAAAAAGTGAGCTTGCGAGTTTTTTGATCGAATGTATGACTACTTTAGACCTCTTGTCGGCAACAAGTGTTCAACTTGATTTTAGTGCACTATTATTGAACTTTGGTTGGATGTCCTTGGTGGCGGATCCACAGAGGAGGTCAGGGGGGCTCATGCCCCCTACTCTCCAAGTTATAGTGGAGCCCACTTGAGCGGAAAATTGACTATATCGACCAAAAATATAAATTTGCCTATGATTGAGGAGAGAACCTAGAATGTACAATCAATGGTGTACAAAATAATATAATTGTGCTCAATGAACTGCAAAATGACAAACTTTTAATGACGAAGGAAGTACTCATTGATGATGAGCTGAAAAGGATTGTTCTGTTGATAAATTAGGTAGTACAAGATGTCAATTTCATTTTTTTTCGATGGGAACCGGTTCAGTTGAGACTACAGTTGGTGATTCATGTATGCATAGGTCCACTGAAATACTAATGAATCATATGTGCAACCTAACTTTGAAGTAATCATTAGTTTCTCTGGTTCTTTGGGTGTTTAAAATTCAAGCAAAACAATCAAAAAGTGAAAAGTCAATGGTGCGACGCATAGACCTCCATAAATCATACCTGAAATTAATACGACTTAATTGTCAATGTATTTTTAGTCATTGTCCTGTCATTGATATCATGTAGTTGGCATTATCCTAGTCTTATTAATTCTAGATGTTTTTTGTCACTATATATGTGGGCAAAAAGAATGTCCACATTTTATTAATAATCACAATATGAACTGTCAGTACTTATCCTACTGGCAGCACGTAATATGGCAGCTGTGCATTACTTTCCCGACATGTATAACACTTACAGTAACTTATTAGGATCAATCATGCACTGAACTTTTGATTCTTCACAACATATGCAGACTGGCTGTGTATATTTTAGGTGTCTGAAATTTGGAAGAAATTCCATATACCGAGTAATTAGCAGCTAATTAATATTATTTGTTAACTACAAATTCTTATAATATATCATTAACCCTTAATTTTATAGTTTATAAATAAAAAATACTTATTTAATTATTTTACAACTAACTTAATACTTGCAAATTAGAAATTACCAAAATAAACAAATAAATAGTTAATCATCTTTCTCTAGTGTCACAGCTGTGCTGAGATTTGGGTCGGGCCAAATTTGGGCGGCCCGAAGCACGACGAGGCGGCTCGTCACCCGATTCGACTCGGCATGGAAGCACTTTATGAAGTCTGAAATTACCAAAGAGATTCTAACATAGGAGCTGACTTCAGGCGGCCCTTTTATTAGGACCATCCTGTTTTGTCCATTGTACCCATATTTTGATTCAGATGTTGACAATGACAGAGTGTACTCGTCAGACTATGCAGGACACAAGAGGCTGGTGGAGGTGGCTTTAAATCATATTCGAGCTAATTGGCATTCCGTGGTTTGTATTGGCTACAGATTGTGTGGAACAGAAACACATATCTGTATACTAGATAATCACGATGTAAATGGGCCCAAGAGATGGATTCATTTAACAGAACTAGAAGAGATATACACAATTAATATGAAGAGGGTCAAATATTTTGGTAATGCCCCCACACCAACATACATGATTGTAGGTGCAAAGAGTTAGTCTTCATCTAATCCATAAAATAGTGGTTCTGCCCACAACACCTTCTCAAAACTGTGTCACGCCCATGAAAACTGGTATGTGTGGATGCACAGTCTTGTTCCCTCCTATCTCATAATACATGCAACAAACATGTTCTGTCAATACAGCTACTAGAAAACTATACATTAAATATTATCAATCTAAAATTTGGACTCACGAGGAATGAGTAGTTGCAGCAAAAGTACTTGATTATATAATGATAGAGAATTCATCATAAATATCAGTACAACCATAATACAAGATCTATTACCTAATAAGTCGTGTAAGTATCTATCATGTGTTAACATATTTACTAGAATCACATGAACCTACCTTTATGATTGAGAAAAAGATAATGAC
This sequence comes from Tuctoria greenei, assembly GCA_036927565.1. Lineage (NCBI taxonomy): Eukaryota > Viridiplantae > Streptophyta > Magnoliopsida > Poales > Poaceae > Tuctoria > Tuctoria greenei. The sequence goes on along the minus strand of JAYESD010000009.1, from coordinate 159,471,150 downwards.
AAAGTATACCAACTAACATTAAGTTGTGTGTTTTGGATAAAAAATATGTAGTACACTTTGTACACTTATATTATACACACAAAACAATGAAAGTAAACTAACTTGTTCATCCTATCTACCTTTTTCTAATGAATGATTTAGATACATTTTATAACTTTTTGACATCTACACCTAAAATAAACCCTAACAACAAAATTATATTATAAATTTAAATGGCTATGCCACTTTATAGAGCAAGTGTGAGCACTTCCACAATTAATACAAAGTAGAGGTTTGTTTAAGATGTTACGTGACCATCTTTGGTATTTTTGAGTAGACCATTGCAAGTCCAACACATGGCACACATTTCACCAATCTTGAAGATTTTTATTTCAACCACCACAAGAGCTAGATACATAGTATCTAACGGAGCAAAAACTAGAGTTGCATGTACAATGCTCAGGCTATCTGCACTCGTCTACTTCATACCTTACTCTAAAGTATAATCGAAATCAAATCATACTTTTTATTCTCTATAATTTTCTTTATACCTACTCTAAATTTTCTAGTAAACTTTCTAGTAACCTTTCCGGTAGGTTTTATAGCGTAACACTGCGGACAGTCATGCACCACACTCATTGCATGTTCCTGGGCGAAGTCCTCTGTGCCCCGGCCATCACCAGTGAGTGGTCGCTGGCTTTGCGGCAGCCTTCTTCTTTGGTGAGGATCGTGTCGAAGCCCCCATACGCCAGAGCAGAAGCCTTCCTCTTCATGGACGTGCTCGCAGGCGCCGCGGCCACTGGCACAGAAGCCTCAGGGTTGGCGGCCTTCCTCCTCGGCGAAGTCCTCGCGGGCGCCTACTTCTTCTCGATGGTAGCGATGCGATCGAACTCGTCGCCAAGCTTCCGCGCACGGTTCTTCCTGGCCGCCATGGCGATGGTCACGAGGGGCTCGTCCTCCTCGTCATCTTTGTCGGACTCAGATTTGAAGTCCTCGCCGTCGTTGATGATCTCTCGCTTCAGAACCCGCTCCTGGGCCACCACGTCCTCCTCATCTGTAGGATCGAAGAGCACGTGAAAAGCTACTAGAGGGGGGGGGGGGGTCAATGGTAGATTTAAAAATCTTACGCAGCGGAAACAATTAAACCTCAAACCCTTTGGCAGAAAAACGATCTGTTGAAGAAATCGTGTGTGAGACTAATATAAACGTGTTTCACCATGAAAAAAGTGATAGATATCAGAGAGAATCAAGTCACGAAGACAACACAAAAATAATCACGTCAATTGGATCAGTAAAACTCGAGTTATGATAAAACCACCAACGAAAGGTAGTGCTGTCCAGAAACTCGACGAGTAAAACTTGTCTGGAACAAGTCGGACGAAAAAGGCACAAAAGTTCCTTCAAACTACGAATTTTATTCAATAGAACACAAGAGGAACAGCACCAAAGTCGTGCACCACGAGCTCTGATCTCCCTTGCTTATATAACCAGCCCAGGCCAACCCAATATCAACTAGGACTCCAATCCTACTCAGATCATGAATCGTAACTTTCCATAACTGCTCAAGATTCTTCTATACGCAGATAGAAGCAATCTTAGGACTTCCAAACACCTTAGGAACGTATCCCACATTCCTAAACAACACAAATTCGTGACCCATACGAAATCCTATCATAACCAACTCAAATCTTTCCATATTTGAGTCAAACCCGACTCAGCCGCAGCCTGAGTCCATAACCTAGTCGGTTGGACCTTTCCGACCAATTCTTTACGTCCACATCTCTTCATCACGCCTCGGAACCATGTAGTCACGTCCATGCACTCCTTGCATATGTGCTAACATCTTCCAACGACGTCCATGATACCTTCATATGCATTGTTCTTGATCCAATCATGCTGCGTAACCTCCTAATCAGCTCAACCACAATTCCTCCTGAATTTGGTTGTTGGAACCTCATCTCCTCCCTGAGACTAGTCCAATGGATCCCGTCACCAGCCATGTCTTGAACTCAAGCAACACCTACACATTAATAAACAACCAATCCATACGAGCCCAAGTCCTTGACTTGACTCAAGTTAGTTCCGAACACAACACCTTACGTGAGCACCTCACATAAGCATGTTGCAAAGCATATCAAAACGAAATCATCCATATCAACCAAAACGCACCAAAAACTTAGCAAATGAATACTAAGCAATCCTTCCAACAGTGTAAAGCAAGTACGAAACATTGCAAATGAAAAGAAGAAGCACTACGGTCAAGTTCCGGACCTTGCCAGAGCAACTCGAACCTTGAGCCGGAGCTAACAAAAGCTAGTAGAACCTAGCGCCGGAGCTTACCAGAACTAGTATAACCAAGCTCCCGCCGGAGCTTACAAAACTAGCAGGACCTAGCGCCGGAGCTAACCATAACTAGTCGGAACTAGTAATCCCAAAAGCCGGAGCTAGAAAAATCAACTCGGAGCTTAGCAAAAACACGGCAGAGCTATCAAATATATGTCGGAGCTAGCAAAGACATGCCGGAGCTAACAAAGACATGCCGGAGCTAAAGATAAAGCTCACCAGAGCTGACCAAAGCTAGTCGGACCTTACCAAGAAGTCGGACCTAGCATTGAACGTAATCGGAGCTACCCAAACCAAGCCGGACCTACCTTCGGACCTTGCTGTAGCTCAGAGCTAGAGTCGGACCTTGATAAAAAAGGTGTTTTGGTGATATTCAAAGCTTTTATCATCAAAGCCAAGTGTATTCACTACAAGCCAATGTATTCAGCACACATAGGTCTTACAATCTCCCCCTTGATGAATGCATTGGCAACACCATTTAAAATCCGAACATTGGCTTATTCACATAAAAGTTTTGAAGACAATTTCTCCCCCTTTGTAAATCAAAAGTAAATGAGAAGAAAAAATATCCCATATTATCTCTCCCCCTTTATTATCTCTCCTTATGCACATATTCTCTTTCTCTTCATGCTTATCTCTCCCCCTTTGACAATGTATTCAGCAAGTCATGAACATATAAACAAATTATCTCTCCCTCTTTAGTTGTTATGAGCATATTATAACATATACATATAAACAAAGCTCATCCAAGTCATACTATCAAGTACATTACATTATCACATCAATGAAATACATAAAGTAGTGTAAGCCATGCTAGAGATCATATGTAATTTTCAATTTAAGCAAGTCATGATCTCACAAACTTAACTATTTCATAACTTGAAAGCATGACACTAGTTTCTGCATTTTATTATTTTTCAAAACACAAATTTAGATCATACGATATTTGCAAGAGATTATATGCGCATCTGCCTTATTCTAACCAACCAAGCCAAGCCTATGTCATTTGACAATCAGAAGCTTAAGGACATGGTTTTAGTCATACACAACTTCTTCCAAGTTCATATCTAAGTGCAATGACAAGCCATCTCAGAAAAAGAAGTGTGATGCATGCATATTCTCTTGATCTTTTCTCAATTTATATTTGTTCATAAAAACTCAACATGTGAGTTGATTACTTGATAAATTCTTAATGATTAGAAGCATTTGTGAGCATGCAACAAGTTCAAAACAGCAAAAAAGTTCGACCATGACCAGATTTAGTGTAAGTAATTATTCCAATTACTAGACATGGCAAAAACTACAAAATGTATAACACAAGTAATGTAGTAAGAACTTTCAGCATGTAAAAGGAATCACAAAGTCATATATGTATGAAATACTATGCTCATATTATTTTTATTTCAGATTCACACATAGACTTCCCAAGTTTCAAAAACTCCCCCTCAATTTAAGCCATGAGGATGCATAACCCCTATTTCACTACGAATGTAACAAAAACGAGTGAAATCCAAAGGTTTTGTAAAAATGTCAGCCAATTGTTGTTCGGTATCTACATGGTGAAGCACAATGTTTCCTTTTTCAACATTATCTCGGAGAAAGTGATACCTAATGTCAATGTGCTTAGTTCTAGAATGTTGCACGGGGTTTTTAGCAATGCAAATGGCACTAGTGTTATCACAAAACAGTGGAACACTATCTAGATCAACCCCATAGTCCTTAAGTGTTTGAACAATCCAAAGAATTTGTGAGCAAGCACTAGCAACAGCTACATATTCAGATTCGGCTGTGGATTGTGCAACTGAATTTTGTTTTCTAGAGGACCAAGCAACAAGAGAATTACCAAGAAAATGACAAGCACCGGAAGTACTTTTCCTATCAATCCTACAACCCTCAAAATCAGCATCCGAAAAAGCTTTCAAAGTAATGGTTGAGGAAGAAGGAAGAAAAATGCCAAATTCTTGGGTTCCATGTAAGTACCTTAGAATCCCTTTGACGGCTTGACGATGTGAAACACGTGGGGAAGCTTGAAACCGTGCACAAAGACATACGCTGAATTGTATGTCCGATCTTGATGTCGTGAGGTACAAAAGTGATCCAATCATGCTTCTATATTCTTTTTGATCCACGGGTTCACCATCTTCATCAAGTTCAAGTGTTGTTGCTGTTCCCATTGATGTCCGAAGAGGCTTGCTTTTGTCCATGTTGAAGCGCCTTAGGAGGTCTTTGGTATACTTCGTTTGATGCACAAAGGTACCCTCTTTGGTCTGCTTGATTTGCAGCCCCAAAAAGTAAGTGAGTTCACCCATCATACTCATTTCAAATTCGGAACTCATCATTGCTGAAAACTTGGACATAAGATCATGAGAAGCACAACCAAAGATAATATCATCCACATACACTTGAACGAATAATGAGTCATTGCCATGTTTAAGCACAAAAAGAGTGTCGAATGTTGGAGTCGGCAGATCTCCTGACACTGCTAAAGTGTTGAAGGAGTTTGTGGTTCGGTGTGGGCGCGCGGAGACTCAAGAAGGTGAATTGCAGTTTAACACAGGAGACACAAGGATTTACGTGGTTCGGGCCGCCTGAGCGTAATACCCTACTCCACAGGTGTGTTGGTGTTGTATTAGCTTGTCACGTATGATCGCTTGTCAACGTCTGTGAACATCCCCGAGTGTATCGTCGGCCTGTCCTTTTATAGTACAAGGACAAGCCGTTACAAGCTAGCCTGGCCCGACATGTGGCCTCGGCGGTTACTAGTATTGATACACAATTAATTGTTGTTAATGATCCTGTAACGGGCTCCGACAGTGCCGTTACTGGTGTTAAGATAGTCTGTTTAAATGTCATTAATATGGCATTAATGACATTTAATCGGGTCTTGAAGTCCTTGGCTCTCCTTTGAAGATCCGGAGCTGTTACAAGGTCTTCCGGAGGTTAGAGGCTGGCAGGTCTGACGATTTGACACGTGGCAGCTCTGGAGCTTGCTGTGGGAAGCAGGTAGCTCCGGGGCTATTAGACAGGTGTCAGGTCCGGAGCTTCTCCCGATCTGGGGTTAAGTTCGGAGGTGCTGTTTTGGTACGTGGCCCGGAGCTTCCCCCTTGTGGGCGGTAGCTCCGGGTTAGTCGTACACGTGGCGACCCAGGGATTAACCATGTTGGAGAAGCGGGTCCGGTCATGTCTGACAAGTGGGCCTCCGAGGGTCTTCAAACCAAGTAGATGGCCTTCCTTCGAGATCTTTGTAACCTCAGGGGGTGTACGGTTTTTAGGGTACCGACAGTGGCCCCCTGGACCTACCTCCGAGGAAGATCACTGAAGTGAAGTCATTCCGTCGGAGGTGGGTCCATCCTTGCGACTCTTGAACTGGGTCTTCCAGGGTCTTCGGAGGTGCCGTTGGCAGGGTTTTACAGTTAGATCCCGCCGCGTGGCGCACCTCAGGTGACAGATGAAATCTTTGGCGTGCGGATCCCACGCAATTGAAGGTCGCCGGTTCCCGATACGAAAACCGTATCGGTTCCGCGCGCCCTGTCAGGCCGCCGCCTTTGGGTTTCCCGCCTCATGATGACAACCGTTCGCCTGGGTAAGAGCCTCGACTTGATCGTCGGGGTGGTCCCGGGCCCTCTTGTCATCGGCTGGGTTGAATTCTTGAGTAGTATCTTCGACTTCCTTGCGGTTTCCATCCAAGCATTGCGAGGGCTTACTTAAGAAGGAAAGCGCGCACCGTCGGGAATTCTTTACGCCTCTCATCTGATCTTGCGCTCAAACTCCCGACTCGTACTTCGCTCCTCTTCTCTTGCCTAGCTGTATTGCGATGGAGTTGGGTCTGCGTGAGAGTCGCCTGAAGACCGACAATGATTTGAAGAAGGTCCGGGCCCTCATGGGGTGGTCCTCGGACTTCTTCAACCGCTTGGTCCGTGCCGGCGGAGAGCTCCCCTTTGAGAAGGAGCGCGCTGGCGAGATGGTGTACTTTTCTTCGTACGCCATGGTGGGGTTGATCCCACCTTTTTCTTATTTCTTCTTGATGCTGCTAGACTTCTATGGTCTGCAACTATACCACCTTGGCCCTCACTCCATTCTCCTCGTGTCCATCTTTGTCCACTTCTGCGAGATGTGGGTGGGCATCCCCCCTGCGTCGAGCTTTTCTGAACCTTCTTCACCGTTCACACCACCGGCCGGAGTAATGAGTACCTTGGCTTCTACTACTTCGTGAAGCGCAAGAAGTGTCCATTCAAGTACCTCCGGTCGTTCCCTTCCGGGAAGTGGGATGACTGGAAGAAAGATTGGATAGTCGTTAGGGTGGAGGAGCATGAGCGGTTGGAGCTGCCAGATGGTCTGCCCGGCATTGACACGACGATCTAGAGTGAGGTTCCGGTGCTGGCGAAAGCTTTCGACCCCGCCTTAACCAGGATCCGCCAATGCGTGGAGGGGGGATTGACCCCTCAGGCGGTATTTTGTAACTTCCTAGCCAACAGGTGGGCGCCGCTGAAGAGGAGGGAGAAGCTCGCTTGGGCCCTCAACAGCGTGATGGACGAGGACTGGGTTGAGACCGGGTTGAAGTCCAACATGGTGGGGAAGGCCTTGGAGTTCCACCTCAAGAAATTCCAGCACGGCATCGACGTCGACAGTGATGACTTGACTCCACCGTCGGCCTTTCTCCCCCTGAAAGTTCAGCAGGGAGCTCCGACGGACGATGCCCGCACTTGACGACCTTGGTGTCGTCGAGAGAAGATCAACCACCCGGGTGGCAATCCCCGGGGTGCCCGAAGACGGCTCCGCCCCTGTTCCACAGCCGAGGGTTGAGGTCGTCGACAAGGGCAAGGAGCTGGCGGATGAGCCGGAGAGCCGGAAGAGGAAGCTGCGACATGCCGACGGAAGGTCCGTCAGGCCCGCTACTTCTGCCTCGGTTCCTTCTCCCCAGGGGGGAAGATCTTCTGCCGCCGTGGTGACTGTCCCCGTAGTGGGGTCCTTCCGGAACGATACTGTTCATGCAGTGGGATCCTCCCGGAGCGCGTCTGTCCCCGTGGTGGAGCCCTCCTGGGGTGCTAGCTCCGGGCGCACGACTCCGGCACCTGGGACGGTGGGAGCCTCCACGTCCAGGGGTTCCTCCCGATCGAGGAGAGCCTCGACCCGGGAAACGCCCGTGGCTGCGACAAGTTCTGGGGGGCCTCCCGGAGCTCCTACGCCGACCATGGCCAGCCCGGAACGTCCGGGAAAAAGGTTCCGCGCAAGCTGGTGCGGAAGCCTTCCAAGGTAATTTTTGATCTTTACCTTGGTTAACTTTTTAATTGTAGCAATTGTTTGTTAATTTTCTTCGTTCATCATCTGCAGCGTCCCCAAGAAGGGGAGTGAAGATCCACCCTCGGCCACGATGTCTGAGGCTGTGGGAGCTTCTGCTCCTGTTCCGGTGCCGCCCCAGGTGGTGGCTGAGGCTGCGACAGCTCCGGCGCTGGCTGTCGTGGTCATGAACCTCGACTCGTCCCCAGAATTTCCCGTGGTAGCGCCAGACCACGGGAGTGAAGACATGCCAGTGGCACTTGTCTCGGAGGTTGAAGCTCCGGGTCCTGGTGCTGCAGTGGTGGAAGCTCCGACTGTAGAGCCGGAGGAAGTAGTAGTCCCGGCCTCAGAGACAGAACTTGTCGAAGCCCCAGCGATTGAGCCGGAGGTGACTGAAGCTCCGGCATGCGAGCCGGAAGTCGAGGTAGTTCCGGCAGTTGAGCCGGTTACCTCCGAAGCACCGGTCGCTGAGCCGGTTATTTTTGGAGCGCCGGTCACAGAGCCGGCGGTTGAAGAGGCGAGGGAGCTCGAGCCTCCCTCGGAAGAGGTGTCCCGGTCGGAGCCTATAGCAGCTCCTGCTCCAGAGGCAAAGATGTTGATGGTACCTGCGGCCGAACCGGAGTGCCCAAGCGAAGTCGCTGGCCCCCTGCCCGAGGGGGCGAATGAAGACTTGGCGGCGGGGCCTTCTTCGATGGCGACTGAGGCCATCCCAGAGGACGGCCCTAGTGCCTTGGAAGCTCAGGGTTCCACTCTCGTAGAGTGGGACCCAATTTTTGTATGTGAAGACCCGCTGGAACCAGCGGAGGAGACCCCAGCAGGTCTGGAGCCCATCCCGCTGTCGATGTCTATCGACAACGCCTGCTCCAGTCTGCGTCAAGTCCAACTGGCCTTCTTCCACGACAGCAAGGCTCTTGAGGAGGAGCGCCAAACCCTTAGGTGGTGGCGTAACCGACTCCTCTTTGAGACCAAGCTGGCGTAGTCGAGGCTAGCGGATGACAAGGAGTGGATCAAGCGGGAGAAGATCCGCCTGGAGTACTGGGACAAGCTGCTGGATGACAGGGAGAGCATGACTCATGCCCTCGACGCTCAATCCCGGGAGATCCACGATCAGGCCAAGGCTGCCAACAACGCGGCCAATGCTCGGCACGAACAGCTTGAGGCCATCAACGCCGCACTCATCAAGCGCCGAGAGGCACTCGAAGGGAGGGAGAGACGGCTCGAGGACGAAGAGCAGAAACTCCTGGAGCTGCGGGATGACGTCCTGAGGAGGGAAGAGGAGCTCGCCGAGAAAGTAGCTCTGGCTGACAAGGGCCTCGAGGAGCGCACTAAGAAGTTGGAAGAGCGCTGCCTCGAGGAAGAGGAGAAGACCTGGGTGCGGGGGCAGGAACTCTACGAATACGAGTGTGCCCTTGTTGCCCGGGAGAAGAAAGTGGAGGCTAGGGAGAAGGACCTGGTCGATCGTCGGAACAAGATCCACCTACGGGAGGAGGAGCTCGGAAGACTTGAGAGGTGGGTTGCTGCAAAGATTCAGCAAAACGCCAAAGAAGTTGAGCGCCTCGCCCGTGAGAATTCCGAACTGACGGCGGCCAAGAGATCCCTGGAAGAGGTGAAAAGCTTGAGGACGGCGGACTCCCTACATATTTGGGAGTTCTTGGGCAAGGCCAATGATGCGCTGACGCCGATGGGTTTCAGCCCCGTGCGCCCGGATGATCCGGAGCCGGAGCCGGACCTTGCGCTACAGTCGTTGAGCGCAGCAGGTAGCAAGCTCTCCAAGGTGGGCGATGTCATCGCGGACCAACTGGAGGTTGAGGGGCAATCCCTGGCGAAGAACGTCACAGAATATGTGTTGACGTGCTACACCAGCCGGAACCCTCAATTTCCTCTGGACCCGGTGCTTGAGGGCCCCGTCGAAGGAGAAGGCGAAGCTACCCGAGCCAGCGTATCGGAGGTCGCCCAGAAGGTCGCCGAGTTCTTCCATAGGGTCTAGGACCATCTCTTTTAGCTCTCACTTGTATTTTCTGTTCTTCTTCCTCAATTTTGTAATCCCTTGTCTCCAGATGTAATCTCCTGTCTCCAGATGAATGAAATCCCCAAAATTTTTGAGAATTTCACTTTTTGTCTTCAACACTTCAACACCTTTATCTTTACTTGGCCCCCTGGTAGATGTACACAATTTGATTGTGAACATGTACCAAAAGGATATTGTGTTTTGTTGAAGACTCATTTGCTCCGAACTTGTAGCGTTTAGGTCCGAAGTCTTTGATAGTGAAGGTCCCCTGAGGTTGTCGGGGCTTAGAAGCTCCGGCATTGTCCATCGCTGGAGCTTGGTAGCTCCGGCAATAGCCTCTATCAACACGTAGAGCGTCGATAGTTAGTCCTCCGAGGTGTCGGAGCTTAGTAGCTCCGGCAGTGACCTTTGCCAACACTTGGTTTGTTGGCAGCAGACTCCATTTACGGGGTCTTCTCACCATCTTTTACTCAGCATCGACGGTTGACCCCCTTGGGGGAGTCGGAGCTTGGTTAGCTCCGGCTTTTCTCCATCAACGTAGAGTTTATTTTTCCTGCACACTTAAGCCAAGAAAAATAGTAAAATTCGTTCCTTGTCTATAATTTCATCGCGGCTTACGATTCTCAAGAAAATTTTAAGTTGAACGCGATTTTAAATACAACCGGATGCGTTGTCTTTTCTCTTAGATCCAATTGTCCATGGACCCGCCTTACTTCGGCCTGCCGGGGTGTAGGTAGAGTGGCGTACTTAGGGTGCTTGACCAGGCTAAGTTGATAGCACACTCCGGCCCTAGATTGGCTTGGCGGCTTTCAGGCGAGTTGGCCATAAACGATATTTAAATCCAAAAGATCTGACAATACAACTCGAATCGTATATAAACCGGTCGAACTAAAAATTTCTTAAGAATTGCACGTCTTAGTTATAGACAAGAAAGAGAAAAATAAAAATGTCGAGCCTGTACAAAATAAATGCACGTGGAGTCTATTTCACATGAAGATGTCTTTCATTATAGGTCCGGGGTACAGGGGAAACAAGTACACTCTTAGGGTATGGAACCAGGCTAAGTGTGTTTCGTTTCTCGTTTGACCCAGGGTAGTTAGCCACACTTTTAGTCCTGAGACTGTGACAAGTGTTGCATGAGCTTTGCAGACCTTTCGGGAAAGGTCCGGCTGCTCTCCCGGAGGAACTACCCGACTCTGTACAATGACTCTATAACATACACCCCAAGTTACTCAAGACTCACCTCCGTGGTATTAAGTGTAGAACTTACGGAGGTGCTCGATGTTCCAAGGATTTGGGAGAGGTGTCCCATCATCGGTAGCCAAGCGAACGCTTCCGGGACGGGATACTTTGATCACTCGAAAGGGCCCCTCCCAGCCGGGGGAGAGTTTGTTTAACCCTTCTCTGGATAGTATTCTCCGTAGCACCAGATCGCCTTCCTCGAGCTGTCGGTTGTGTACATGCCGCTGGTGATAGCACCGTAGAGCTTGGCGATATCGGGCATTCCGAACAGCTGCTTGGCACCTTCCCTCCTCGAGGAGGTCTAGGTCTTCACGCCGGAGCTGGTCCTGCGCGGCTTCGTCGAAGGTCCGGACCCGGAGTGAACCCAAGGTGATTTCCGGGGGAAGGATTGCTTCAGCTCCGTACACCAGAAAGAAGGGTGTTTCTCCGGTTGACCGGTTTGGAGAAGTCCTGTTGGCCCATAGAGTGGGCGGAAGCTCTTCGATCCAGTTGGCTCCGTGTTTTTTCAAGCGCTCATAGGTGCGTGTTTTGAGTCCTTTAAGGATTTCTGCATTTGCTCTCTCGGCTTGGCCATTGCTGGCTGGATGAGCTACGGAGGCGTAGCAAACTTGTATGCCGAGGTCTTCGCAATATCCTTGGAATGCGGAGCTTGTGAATTGAGTCCCATCATCAGTGATGATCTTGTTTGGGACTCCAAATCTGCTTACAATGGATTGCAAAAAGTTGATAGCAGATTGCTTATTGATCGTCACAACTGGAGTTGCTTCCGGCCACTTGGTGAACTTGTCAATGGCGACGTACAGGAACTTGTAACCTCCGACGGCTCTTGGGGAGGGTCCCAAGATATCCATCCCCCACACAGCGAAGGGCCATGTAGGAGGTATCATTTGTAAGGGCTGAGCCGGTGTATGAATTTGCTTTGCATGAAATTGGCATGCTTCGCATTTCTTCACCAGCTCAGTGGCATCCTGGAGCGCTGTAGGCCAGTAGAAGTCATGCCGAAAGGCTTTTCCGACCAGCGTGCGGGAAGATGCGTGGTTCCCACACTTGCCTCCATGGATTTCTGCGAGGAGCTCGCAACCTTCTTCCCTTGTGATGCACCGCATTAGGATGCCGTTGGCACCGCGCCGGTAGAGATCCCCTTCTACCAGCGTGTATCTTTTAGCCAATCTGACTACCCGGTCAGCGGATACGTCATCGTCAGGAAGGATGTTGTCTTTCAAGTAGTTCTGGATCTCCGAGATCCATGCATCTGAACTGACTTGAGCATTTGAGTCTTGCGTGCTGGGTTGCTCGGAGCTTCCGGCAGCACCTACGACCCTTGATGGCTGCCATGGTAACAGGGCCATCGGGACCATCAGCTTCGGGATGCTAATCTCGCCCCCTTCGTTCAGTTCGGCAGGCTGAACTGTGGGTTTCGACAATCTCCGGACAAAAGTTCCTTCAGGAGCCGGAGCTCCGGTTGACGCTTTCGTCGAGAGTTCGTCGGCTTCAGCATTGTGGGCACGCTGAACATGGTGAAGGTCTAGGACTTCAAAGTCCTTCTGAAGTCTCTGGACTTCAAGGAGGTAAGCAGCTAGCTGGAGATTATTGCAGGAGCATTCACCCTTCACCTGCTTGATGATGAGCTGTGAATCTCCTTTGACCAGCAGTTGCTTGACACCGTATGACAGTGCCACCTTTAGTCCGTAGATGAGTGCTTCATACTCCGCCATATTGTTGGTTGCCTTGAAGTCAAGGTGTACCATGTATTTTACCTTCTCCCCAGTCGGTGCAAGGAGAAGGATTCCAGCTCCGGCCCCCTGCTTCTGCATGGAGCCATCAAAGTAGAGGGTCCAGTGAGGCTCGGTGAAGGTTGGAGCTTGATGCTCCGTCTTCTGCTCGCTGTGGCCCCCAGGAATTGATGGAGAAGGAGTCCATTCCACCACAAAATCTGCCAATGCTTGACTCTTGACAGCTTGTCTTGAAATAAATTCAAGATCGAATTCAGCCAATTCCGCTGCCCACTTTGCAATATTCCCAGTTGAATTGGGATTATGCAAGATTGCCCGAAGTGGATAGGAGGTCACCACCGAGACTTTGTGAGCTTGGAAGTAGTGTAGAAGCTTCCTGGAGGCAATAAGAACTGCATAAAGCAGCTTATGCACCTCTAGGTATCGAGTCTTGGCATCATGTAATACTTCACTAATGAAGTATATCGCGCGTTGAATGGTCCGGACCCTCCTGGAGGGGTCCAGAGCTTCCTCTTCATTGATCCAGACCCTGTCGGAGGAGTCCAGATTCTCTTCGGGGACCTCCGGGTTCTGGCTGGAGGAACCCGGAGCTTCTTCAGAAATGACCTAGACCATCTCAGAGGGGTCTGGGTCTTCCGAAGTGACTTCTTGTGGGTTTGAGTCTGGGAGCTGGGACCCAGACTCACTTTCAGGAACCTCCGGACCCTCCCGAAGGGGTCTGGATTCCTGAGTATGGGGTAGTTCCGGTCTCTCCGCAACCAGAACCATACTGACGACTTCGTCAGTAGCTGAAATGTAAAGCAACAAAGGCTCACCAGGGTTCAGAGCTACCAGAATTGGTAGGGTGGTGAGGAACTGTTTCAGCTCTTGGAATGCCTTCTCTGCTTCTTCGGACCATTGGAATGGTCCGGACTTCCTCAATAACTTGAAGAAGGGAAGTGCCCGTTCCGCCAGTCTTGATATGAACCGGCTGAGGGCTGCTAGACATCCAGTTAACTTTTGGACGTCTTTGATGCGGGTTGCTGGCCGCATGTCTTCGATGGCTTTTATATTCGCCGGATTAGCCTCTATGCCCCGGTGACTTACCAGGAAACCAAGAAGTTTTCCGGAGCTAACCCCGAAGACACACTTGTCTGGGTTTAGCTTCGTGCGGGTGGCCCGCAGCTTGTCGAAGACAGCTTGCAAGGTGTCTAAGAGGGACTCCTTGTTCTTGACCTTGAGCACGATGTCATCGACGTACACTTCCACTATGTCTCTAATGAGTTCTTCAAAAGTTTTGTACATAGCTCGTACAAAAGTTGAAGCTGCATTCTTGAGACCAAATGGCATGGCTGTGTAACAGTACAATCCATCTACTGTGATGAATGAAGTATGCTCTTCATCCTCCCTAGACATCCTGATTTGATGATACCCAGAATATGCGTCTAGGAAACACAGTAACTCACACCCGGAGGTGGAATCCACTATCTGATCTATTCTAGGTAGTGGGAATGGATCTTTTGGACATGCCTTATTCAGTGTGGTGTAGTCGATGCACATCCGAAGCTTCCCGCCGGCCTTGGGCACAACGACTGGGTTCGCCAGCCATTTTGGATGGAAGACTTCTCGGATGAATCCGGCTTCGAGTAGCTTCTTCACTTCTTTTCGGATGAAGTTCTGCCGCTCTATGGATATCTTTCGAGGCTTCTGATGTACAGGCCGAGCATCGGGGTAAATCTTCAGATTGTGCTCAATCACTTCCCTGGGGATCCCAGGCATTTGTGACGGTTGCCAGGCAAACACGTCAACATTAGCCCGGAGGAAAGTGATGAGCGCGAGTTCCTATTTGTCGTTCAACCCTCCCGATATACGGGTGGTTTGAGCGGCATCGGAACCAATTTGGACGACTTTGAAGGGAATGTCGGTGTCGCCGCTTGGCTGCACACGGGGTGCAGAGGTCGAGCCTCGTTGACGAATGCTCGGGGGTTTCGGAGCTTGCTCCTGTCTGGAGTCCTCCTCTTGCGCCGTGGTGAGTGCATGGAGCTCCTCCAGAGCAGTTACTCCGACGGTGCGATCTCCACGGATCCGGAGAATGCCTACTGGTGTTGGCATCTTCAACACCAGGTATCCATAATGAGCAGCTGCCATGAATTTGTATAGGGCAGGTCTACCCAAGATGGCGTTGAATGGTAAGTTGATCTGAGTGATGTCGAAGACCAACTTCTCGGTGCGATACTTCTCCCGTGTCCCGAAGGTAACGGGGAGAGTTATTGCTCCGAGTGGGGTAATGGCCCCCGGACCTACTCCGGAGAAAGGTCGAGAGGGCTGGAGATCCGAAGGTCAGAGCTGAAGCTTGGTAAAAGCTTCAAAGCTTATGAGGTTAAGCCCCGAACCTCCGTCCACCATAACATGATGGAGCTGGATGTTATTAATGGTGGGAGATACCATCAAAGGTAACTGTCCACCTCCGACCATGCTTCGAGGACAATCCGAAGCATCAAAAGTGATGGTTGTGTCCATCCACTTTCGATGTGGCTCCGGTCTAGCTGTAGGAGCTACAGCGGCCATATCCCGACGCATAGTCTTGATGACGCGGCGGGATGTGATGTCCCATGATCCACCAAAAATGGTGTTCATGGTTTTCCGACGCTCGTTGTCAGAGACGTCAGAGTCATCGTCGACGGAGGTGTAGACGGCCTTCAGGACCTTTTTGGGATCCTGAAACCCTAACTCCTCTTCAGCCGGAGCTTCGTCGACCTTCTGTTTTCCTTCCCTCTGTCGGAAAGGGGACCCTTCCCGACGCTTACTGTAGCGCTCGGCAAGGTTTTGGACCTCCCGGCAGTCTTCCAAATCGTGGCTGCCCGTTTTGTGAATGGGA
The DNA here is from genome assembly GCA_036927565.1 of Tuctoria greenei. Lineage (NCBI taxonomy): Eukaryota > Viridiplantae > Streptophyta > Magnoliopsida > Poales > Poaceae > Tuctoria > Tuctoria greenei. The sequence goes on along the minus strand of JAYESD010000009.1, from coordinate 159,455,711 downwards.
CACCACACTTTGGGTTTGCCACCATCTTCGGAAGACGGTCGAGGTCGCTTCTCGGGGCGTGGCCCCCGGCCACCCGGAGTTGCAGCAGCTGCAACGTTGGATGTGCCGGCCGACGACTTCTTCTTGCCGTTGGTCTTCTTTTTCTTCTTGCCACCCCCGGAGGTAGCGGCTTCTTCTTTGGAGGATTTCTTGTGATCCTCCGAGGTTGGTCTGGAGTGCATCTCACGGCCCTCCGCAGCTCTGGCACATTTTTCTGCCAGGCTGAAGAGTTCCGTGACGCTGGTGATCTCTTTGATCGCCAGCTTCTCCAACATCTTCTTATCCCGTACGCCCTGTCTGAATGCCACAATGACAGAAGCGCTTGAGATAGAAGGGATTGTGTTGCATACCTGAGAGAACCTCTGGATGAAGGACCGCAAAGATTCTCCCCCTTTTTGCACGACCGCAAAAAGGTCCAGTTCAGTGCCTGGTCGGGTGTATGAACTCCCGAAGTTGGCAGTGAACTGACAGCACAGCTCCTCCCAACTATTGATAGAGTTGGGTGGAAGGCTCATAAACCAGTACCTGGCGGTCCCAGTTAAGGCCACTGGAAAGTAATTGGCCATCACAGCCTCGTTTCTTCCAGCTGCCAAGATTGCAGTGGAGTATATCTGAAGCAATTCGGCGGGGTTGACAGTCCCGTCGAATTTTTCTGGCAGGTGTGGCCGGAACTTCTGTGGCCATCTAACCATGCGCAGGTGCATGGCTAGGGCTGAACAGCCTCCTCCTACTCCTTCTAGAGTAGAAAGGTCCTGAGCTTCCCGTCTTTCACGAGCACGCTCGATATGGACACGACCATCCTGCTGGCGGTATTGGCGATCAAGCTCCGCCCAGAGGTCATGAGTCGAAAGCCTGGATACCGTATGGGTGCGTCATGCCCCAGAGGGCAATGACGTCACCTGTTGTGACGCAGATCGTCTCCTGTTGTTGGAGACGTGCGGACCAAGTCTACCTGACAAAGTCCGCCGCTGCGACGAGGCCCGTCCTGAAGGAGGAGGACCCTGGTTGTTGAGGCGTTCGGCCGCTGCTACGACCAAATGCTCCACATCGGCCCTCTACTGCTCCATTGCATCCCGAGATGCATCCGAAGGTGGTGGACGTTGGAGAAGAGCTCGCGCTGCATGGAGCGCGTGTTCCGGGTTGTCATGACTTGCCGACGCAGTAAGTGACGCCGGCGCACCATCACGTTGCCCAGCACGATTTGCTGGAGAAGATGGTGGTGGTGGGAGTGTGGCTCCTGCTGGTGCTGAGGCTCCTGCTGGTGGCTGCCTGTTGGAGGGATTGCCCCCAACAGCCTGAGCAGCAGGTTGGCCGTTGGATGATCCAGCCGCGGAGTTCACCATTCTCGAAAATCTCAGGCGCCCCTTCCTGGCGCGCCAACTGTCGACTGTTGGAGTCAGCAGATCTCCTGACACTGCTAAAGTGTTGAAGGAGTTTGTGGTTCGGTGTGGGTGTGCGGAGACTCAAGAAGGTGAATTGCAGTTTAACACAGGAGACACAAGGATTTACGTGGTTCGGGCCGCCTGAGCGTAATATCCTACTCCACGGGTGTGTTGGTGTTGTATTAGCTTGTCACGTATGATTGCTTGTCAACGTCTGTGAACGTCCCCGAGTGTATCATCGGCCTGTCCTTTTATAGTACAAGGACAGGCCGTTACAAGCTAGCCTGGCCTGACATGTGGCCCCAGCAGTTACTAGTATTGATACACAATTAATTGTTGTTAATGATCCTGTAACGGGCTCCGACAGTGCTGTTACTGGTGTTAAGATCGTCCGTTTAAATGTCATTAATATGGCATTAATGACATTTAATCGGGTCTTGAAGTCCTTGGCTCTCCTTTGAAGATCCGGAGCTGTTACAAGGTCTTCCGGAGGTTAGAGGCTGGCAGGTCCGACGATTTGACACGTGGCAGCTCCGGAGCTTGCTGTGGGAAGCAGGTAGCTCCGGGGCTATTAGACACGTGTCAGGTCCGGAGCTTCTCCCGATCTGGGGTTAAGTCTGGAGGTGCCGTTTCGGTACGTGGCCCGGAGCTTCCCCCTTGTGGGCAGTAGCTCCGGGTTAGTCGTACACGTGGCGACCCAGGGATTAACCATGTTGGAGAAGCAGGTCCGGTCATGTCTGACAAGTGGGCCTCCGAGGGTCTTCAAACCAAGTAGATGGCCTTCCTTCGAGATCTTTGTAACCTCAGGGGGTGTACGGTTTTTAGGGTACCGACAAAGAGTTTTATCAACCTTGCCCATGGTAAACCCCTTGTCAAGTAAGAATGTTTTTAACCTATCATACCATGCTCTAGGGGCTTGTTTGAGACCGTATAAGGCTTTTGACAGTTTGTAAACATGATTAGGAAAATCTGGATTTTCAAAACCTGGTGGTTGTTTGACATAAACCTCCTCATCTATATAGCCATTAAGAAAAGCACTTTTAACATCCATTTGAAATAGCTTAAAACCTTTAGATGTTGCACAAGCTAACAAAATTCTTATGGCTTCTAATCTAGCGACAGGAGCAAAAGTTTCATCAAAATCTAGACCTTCAACTTGAGTGAAACCTTGAGCAACCAACCTAGCCTTATTCCTAACCACAACCCCATCCTCACTTTGTTTATTTTTAAATACCCATTTAGTTCCAATTAAAGTGTGACCTTGAGGTGGAGGTACAAGTTTCCAAACATTATTTCTTTCAAAATTTTCTAACTCTTCTTGCATGGCAATAATCCAAGATTCATTAGTGAGTGCGTGTGATATATCTTTGGGTTCAAAAGAAGCAACAAAAGCAGAATGAGCATGAGAGTTTGGATCGCAAAACCTGGACCGTGTGACTCGTTCGTGCAAGCTTCCAATAATCTGTTGTGAGGGGTGATCTTTGTAAAAACGTAGGGGAACAGATGTCTCACAAGCTTCTTCTTCATTAGGTTCATCGTAGATTGATGAGCTTGTGACTTGTGGACAATCAGGACCAGCATAGGTGATCGCCGGAGCTTGTTCAATGTGTGGAGCTGGACACGTGTCAACTTCGGAACTACCAGGCAGTATCACCGACTCTTTTTCATCTTCGAAAATACCCTCCCCCTGAGGATACGGATCTGGTCCTGCAACACCGGAGCTAGTACCTGGGCTAGCTTCATCAAAAGACACTTCACAAGTATCCACAATTTTGTTAGTGTCAAGTAAAAGCATACGGTAGCCTCTAGTATGAGATGGATAACCAAGAAACATGTCATTAATGGATCTAGGTTCAAATTTATCAAGATTACCATGTTTCTTAACAAAGCATTTGCAACCAAAGACCCGAAAGTGTGTAACACTAGGCCTATGTCCAAACTGGAGCTCATATGGTGTTTTACCTAGCTTAGCACGCGAGAAAACACGATTTGAGACATAACAAGCGGTTGCTAACACATCAGCCCAAAATTTCCTAGGAGTTTGATATTCATCAAGCATAGTCCTAGCCATCTCAACTAAGGTTCTGTTCTTTCTTTCTACAACACCGTTTTGTTGAGGTACATATGGTGAAGAAAATTGATGATCTATTCTATTTTTAGCACAAAAGTGATCAAAAGATTGATTTTTAAATTCAGTTCCATTATCACTTCTAATTGCTTTTAATGATCCTGGGTGATCAATTGATAATCTAAGAAATAAAGTTCTAAAGTGACTAAAAACTTCATTCTTAGACGCCATAAAGCAAACCCAAGAGTATCTAGAATAATCATCAACAATAACAAGAGCATACCATTTACCTCCGAAGGATTGAACACGTGAAGGTCCTACGGTGTCAAGATGCAAAAGTTGGCATGGTTCTGTTGTCATGATCATTGTGAGAGGAGTATGTGAACCTGCAACCATCTTAGCATGTCTACAAGAAGAACACACAATTTCTTTGTCCCCTTTAAGCTTAGGCAGCCCACGTATGCGATCAAGAGCACTAACACGCGTTAGGTGATCAAAGCCTACGTGACCAAGTCTACGATGCCAAAAATATAAGTCCTTTGAATCATTAGCAACTAGACACCTATCCTTAGAGGAAGACATATCAAAATCAGCTTTAAAAACTCTTCCAAACCAAGACATGTTAAAAATAAGCTCACTATTTGAACCTACAACTTTGCAGCAGTTTTTATTGAAAATAATTTCTAGATTTTCATCTAGCAATTGTGAAACAGAAAGCAAGTTGTATTTCAAATTTTTGACAAGTGTCACATCCTTCAAAGTGTAGTGATCATTTACTCTAACCGAACCCTTAGCAATTATAGGAGTTGAAGAATTATCGGCAAAAGTAACATTCTCTACACGTGACACAAAAGAGAGGGAGGAGAACCAATCTTTGTTACCGGTCATGTGGCGTGAGCAACCTGAATCCACAATCCAAATGTTCTCCTTCCTCAAACGTGTAACCTACATAAAAGCACAATACGTCGATGACTCAATACTGGGGTTAGTCAAAAGGCATTTAGGAATCCAGTACTGAGTCATGCGACGTGCAGCAGGAAAAACACGCGAAAGCTGAGATAAAACAGTAGGTTTATGAGTCAAAGTTTGAGATTTTTTATTCTTGACTACTGACCTATAAGGTGTTACTTGTGTAGCACAGAAATCAGTAGCTCCGGAGGCAAAAAAAGAAGGTCCGGAGGTAAACTTTGAATGTTTTTGACTCAAAACAGCAGGTTGTACATTCGGTTTAATATGTGCAACAAATTTTGCATGAAAGTTATGAGATCTAGCAACCATTCTTTCCCTTTTCTGTTGTTTAGCTAGTCTATAACAAAAATCTATGACATGACCATCTCTACCACAGAAAGTACAATGAAATTTAACTTTGTGTTCATGTCTAGATGAGCAAGCAATATTTTTATTTGAAACCGAATGAGGCAACACTCCTGCAGATTTGAAAACCACTCCTTTTTGTTTAGGAACTGTTTGAATCAAACCACTTCCTAATGACTTTACAATTTTAGGTGGATGTGCCTTAGCATGAGCATGAGAATCAAAACCTAAACCAGTTTTATGATTGCAAGACTTGGAAGAATTCAGCAGCAAGTTTAGGTTCTTATTCCTATTACAAAACCGATCTAATGTCCTATGCATGTCATCAAGTTTGTTGGACAGATCAAGGTAATTTTCACATGAAGTTTTTCCTTTTAGTTTGCAATTGGAACAAAATTTAACTTCATGAGAACATAAAGCATTGTTCAATATAGAAATTTCATTCATAGCATCCTGTAGTTTCTTATCAAGATCATCACAAGTAGAACAATGCAAATCAATTGTAGAACAGCTAGCATCTTTCAAGTTTTTATCATTAAGTGCAGCAAGCTCTCTGTTCTTTTCAATTTCTTCATCAAGTCTATCTAGAGTGGAGGAGCGTGCACTTCTTAATGTGGACAATTGTTCATAGATTAAGTCACATGAGGGACATGCCTCATCACTAGAAATCAAAGTTTTTAAACGATTAATTTCAGATTCTAGTGATTCAATTTTAGCAGCATTATCCCTAAGTTTTTTGTCCTTTTTCTTGACAATAATAGTTGCACGAGAAATAGCATCACACATTTCATTGCAGGTAGAACATACCTCATCGTCTTCACTGTTGTGTTCTGCATCCTCCTGACTTGATCTTGATCTTGTTTTGCCCGCCATGAAGCATAAGTTGGCCAGATCGTCATCATCTTCATCACTTTCAAAGTCTACATTACTTGAAATAAGTTCTTGAAGTGCGGTGATGAAGTTGTTAATCATCTTGCGTCATATGGTACCCTTCTTCTTCTTGTTGGAATTTCTAGAGGAGGTCCGGACCTTGCTTTGTTTTTCTTCCCGGGTGGTCGGACTTGAAAGGTTAGGGCATTCTGTACGAAAGTGTCCTGTTTTACCACATTCAAAACAGCGTTGAGGTCCAGAGCTTCCTCTCCTTCTATTTCTCACATTTTGCAATGCTTTTGAGAATCTAGTAGAGATGAGTGCCAACTCCTCTTCTGGAAATTCTTCGATCTGCTCCAGGGTTAGTGAGGACAACAAAACAAGAGTATTGCAGGATGATGATTGGCCGGAGCTAGACATATCACGTTGTGAGACAAATGCAATAGACTTGTTTGGGTTCTTACGTGCTAGGATGTCAATTTCATGAGTTTTTAGTTTAGAATAAAGTACATCTAATGTAAGAGAACTCATAACAGTTGATTCACGAATAGATGTTACTTTCATCTCCCAAATTGACATGTCTAATGCACTAAGAAGTTTCCTAGCATTCTCAACATCAGAAAAATTTACATTGACACTATGTAAGTTGCTGAGAATTTTATTGAAACGAGCAAAGAGGTCATCGATAGACTCATCTGGTTGCATCTCAAAACGCATATATTCCTTTTTGAACATATCTTGTTTTACCTCCTTGATTGTGTTGGAGCCTTCATGATAATCACAGAGAGCTCTCCAAACATCGTATGCTGATCAGAGGTGCGCGACACGATCAAAGTCGCTTTGAGTGAGTCCTTGGATGATCAAGTTTCGGGCTTTGTTATTGTTGTCGACGTCCCGTTGGCCGTGACTTGATCATTAGGTGGCACTTCATAAGGCTTATACACCTTCTCCCATATTGCAAAGCCTTGTGCCTGGATGAAAGCCTCCATGCGTGCCTTCCAAACCTGGAAATCAATACCAGCAAACACACAAGGTTTGGCGGAGTACTTCTCCATGATGATTAGTCAAAAAACACGTGCAAATCACAAAGATTAGAGCACCATGGCTCTGATACCAATTGTAGGATCGAAGAGCATGTGAAAAGCTACCAGAGGGGGGTGAATGGTAGATTTAAAAATCTTACGCAGCGGAAACAATTAAACCCCAAACCCTTCGGCAGAAAAACGATATGTTGAAGAAATCGTGTGTGAGACTAATCTAAACGTGTTTCACCATGAAAAAAGTGATAGATATCAGAGAGAATCAAGTCACGAAGACAACACAAAAAGAATCACGTCAATTGGATCAGTAAAACTCGAGTTATGATAAAACCACCAACGAAAGGTAGTGATGTCCAGAAACTCGACGAGTAAAACTTGTTTGGAACAAGTCGGACGAACAAGGCACAAAAGTTCCTTCAAACTACGAATTTTATTCAATAGAACACAAGAGGAACAGCCCCAAAGTCGTGCACCACGAGCTCTGGGCTCTCTTGCTTATATAACCAGCCCTTAGGCCAACCCAATATCAACTAGGACTCCAATCCTACTCAGATCATGAATCGTAACTTTCCATAACTGCTCAAGATTCTTCTATATGCATAGAAGGAATCTTAAGACTTCCAAACACCTTAGGAACGTATCCCACATTCCTAAACAACTCAAATTTGTGACCCATACAAAATCCTATCATAACCAACTCAAATCTTTCCATATTTGAGTCAAACCCGACTTAGCCGCAGCCTGAGTCCATAACCTAGTCGGTTGGACCTTTCCAACCAATTATTTACGTCCACATCTCTTCATCACGCCTCGGAACCATGTAGTCATGTCCATGCACTCCTTGCATACGTGCTAACATCTTCCAACGACGTCCATGATACCTTCATATGCATTGTCCTTGATCCAATCATGTTGTGCAACCTCCTGATCAGCTCAACCACAATTCCTCCTGAATTTGGTTGTTGGAACCTCATCTCCTCTCTGAGACTAGTACAATGGATCCCGTCACCAGCCATGTCTTGAACTCAAGCAACACCTGCACATGAATAAACAATCAATCCATACGAGCCCAAGTCCTCGACTTGACTCAAGTTAGTTCCGAACACAACACCTTACGTGAGCACCTCACATAAGCATGTTGCAAAGCATATCAAAACGAAATCATCCATATCAACCAAAACGCACCAAAAACTTAGCAAATGAATACTAAGCAATCTTTCCAACAGTGTAAAGCAAGTACGAAACATTGCAAATGAAAAGCAGAAGCACTACGGTCAAGTTCCGGACCTTGCCAGAGCAACCCGGACCTTGAGCCGGAGCTAACAAAAGCTAGTAGAACCTAGCGCCAGAGCTTACCAGAACTAGTATAACCAAGCTCCCGCCGGAGCTTACAAAACTAGCAGGACCTAGCGCCGGAGCTAACAAGAACTAGTCGGAACTAGTAATCTCAAAAGTCAGAGCTAGAAAAATCAACTCAGAGCTTAGCAAAAACTTGGCGGAGCTATCAAATATATGCCGGAGCTATCAAAGACATGCCGGAGCTAACAAAGACATGCTGGAGCTAAAGATAAAGCTCACCGGGGCTGACCAAAGCTAGTCGGACCTTACCAAGAAGTCGGACCTAGCATCGAACGTAACCGGAGCTACCCAAACCAAGCCGGACCTACCTTCGGACCTTGTTGTAACTCAGAGCTAGAGTCGGACCTTGATAAAAAGGTGTTTTGGTGATATTCAAAGCTTTTATCATCAAAACCAAGTGTATTCACTACAAGCCAATGTATTCAGCACACATAGGTCTTACATCGTCGGAGTCCCCGTCGTTGTGGTTGTCGTCGTCGGGGCCGAGTGCGGCGAGCGAGACAGGCTTCTGGCCGGCGTGGGCCTTCGCCTTAGCGTCGCGGGGCGCGTGGCAGTGGAGCTTGTCGATGGTGCCCTCGATCCGGCCTTGGAGACGGAGGTACTTGACGCTGAGCCGCCCATGGACCAGTGCACATCGTGGGCCCAGTAGAGGAGAGCATCGTTGATGGGGGCCGGATCGACGCGGTCGCCGCTGCCGAAGTTAAAGAAGCGCGACCGCGGGAGACCGCTGAAACCGCCCGGGTCCCAGCGTCTCGGCAGCACATCCGCTAGCAGCTTTGTCTGCTCGAACGGACCTGTTTCAGTCCCAGAAGCTGTGGTGCAACCTGCTAGAAGTTTCGTCTGCTCGGACGAACCAGTTTCAGTCACAAGAGCTAAGACCATCCGCATCGGGGACCTGTAAAAGGACCTCTAAAGGCTACGGTAAAGATCACTGTAAATTTAGAGAGGGGGGGAACTGTAAATATGGAGTATATAGAGTAAGCTTTAGAGTAGGTTTTACAAGATAGAGTATGCTTTAGGGGTTGCTGGTGCACGTGGTCTAAGGTGCGACCTGCTAGAAGTTTAGTCTGCTTGGACGAGCCAGTTCCAGTCACAAAAGCTAAGATGTGTTGTTGTGCAATTGGCGGCAAATCTTTGTTGTCAGTACCACGTGGAATTGCTGTAGTTGAAGTGCTTGCTCCAGATATTTTTATTTGTCACCGACTAGTTCATCCGGAGAGAGTACGTGCCATCATCAGTAGGTTGATGCAACCTTGTTTCCATTTCTATTAATAACAACTGGCCGTTCACAGTACAAGACACTTATAAAGTAGACCTTTTCAAGTTTAAATAAATGTAGATCTTTCTTGGTAAGTACTCCCTCTGATCCGAAAAGTTTGTCGTTTTGTAGTTCAATTTTTTGGGACGGAGGAAGTATTGTATTTAGGATTGTCGTGTTGAATTTAACATTGTCTGGTACGGATTGGTGTTATTTTCACTGTACGCGTGTATGCTCAGCTCTTGGAAATACATAATTTCCAACTACACACAGAATTTCCAAGTCGTATTGCAGTCTTGAAAGGCCGTTAGGAGTCAGAAACACACTCAAGGAGTATGTTGAGCGTTCTCATGAATTTGAATGTGAAGACAAGGATACACAAGAACAGGGAAACAGCACAAATGTTTAATTTTGATATTGTTGTATCTACTCACCTTATAGGAACTTGGAAGTGCGGTTGCAGTTATTGGCACATCTCTTGGTAGACTACCACTTGTTACTGCAATACTGCTAAGACTACTCGCAGTGGTTCATCTCTATATTTCACCTCTATATCTCACCTCTAAAAGATTCGCTATTTTACAGTTTCGTTCGGAATGTTGGTTCACCTCTATATTCTACCTCTATACCAACTACCATCTATTTTATATTATATATTATAACTACCTCTTCATTTTTATTTTATCTATTTCATATTTTCCTATTATTTATTTTCTTTTTCCTTTATTTATTTTCCTCATATTTTCTATATTTTTTCTCTTTTCCCCTGGAACCTTCCCGATTCCCCTGGAACCGCTCATTTCTTTACGGAGATTTTTCATCCGCTGCTGCCTGGAACCTTCCCGGCTCCTAGCTCACGCCGCCCCCAATGTCGCCGCGCGAGGGCATCTCCCTCGCTATGGCCGCCGCGCCGTCCCCCCTCTCCATGGCTGTCGCCCCCGTTGTCACACGCTCTGTCTCTGCTTTCTCCAGCCTCCTCGCCAAGCTCGAGCGCGCGCTCGCCATCGATGTCCTCCTCCCCGCGCGCCATGGCCGCCACACCGTCCCTCCTCCATGGTCGCCGCCCCCGAGCTCTGTCTCTGCTTTCTCCAGCCTCCTCGCCGAGCTCAAGCGCGTGCTCGCTGCCGTCGATGTCCTCCTCCCCGCGCGCCATGGCTGCCATGCTGTCCCTCCTCCATGGTCACCGCCCCCGAGCCGACGACGGAGTGGAGCGCCGCCGCCGCGAGTCGAGGGTCGTCGCACCCTCTTCGGCCTCCGTCACCGTCGCTCGAGCGCGAAGCAACTGTCAGACGTTCTCTCTCTTCATAGCGATCTCTCTATCTGTGGCGCGTTACTGTGGATATCTGGGAAATAGCGGTGCGCATAGCGCAACCGCTGCGGCTGCCTCCCACCGCTAAAAGCGTATAGCGGTGCCTTTAGCGGCACCACTGCTCTCAGTCTAAGAAGCAGGCTGCTGATACGGTAGAGGAGAAAAGAGAAGGGAAAAAAAAGGAAACAGCCAGCCCAGATTTACGGAAGCAATTTTTCTGCGGCAAGACCGCACGCCCGCCCGCGGGCGTGCCTGCCTCGATGCTTGTCTGGATGCCGAGCGCTGAGCCATGGGAGCCGAGCAGGAGCCGGAGCCAGCAATTTTCTGCAGAAACTGATTTCCATCAGAGCATCAAGATTGATTCATCCATGCAACAAACGACATCGAGGCAGGACCGCACGCGCGCCCGCGTGCGGCCCTGTCACGGAAAATTTGGTTCCAGATTTACGGTAGAGGTCGTCGAGGGACTGAAGCAGCCGGAGGGCTGCAGCGTGGTGGCACCAATAACTACAAGAAACATGGAAGTTGAAGCAACTAACCATTTAAAACAAGATTTTACAAACTTGGCAAACAGTGCACCAATGAGCAACACATCTGTTCAGTTCAGACTCCGAGATCTGTATCCCCATCTAGTTCATCTACATCCCACCTGAATAATGCACATATTGGAGTGCAAGATACTATACTTAGTGGTGAGCATGCTCAAGTACACATTTCCCCTAGTGACAACTAGCCAAGTTCAGGTGCTTCGAAAAGTCGACAGGCTGGCCGGTGGAAGCAAACAACGTTTTTTCGAAAGATCCGACAAGGTTGGCATATATTAATAAGTAGAAGAGATAAGATCATGTTACAACCCAAGATTATGATAGTTGACTAAGGACAGTGTACCACTTACACACACCCTGGCTACTTACAGTGCTACTGGGTCAGAGAAGGACAATGCAGCCCTTTCGCCCCTCCCGCACTCCAAAGCGAAAGAAGTTCGGAGATACCGGAAATGAGCTGGTGAAAGAAGTTTTTGACTTGGTCAAAAACCCGACGATTGCGCTCGCACCAGAAAATCCAACTGAAAGTACATCTAGGATCCCCGTGGGTTTTGGATGATTGATGACGACAATTAAGTAACTAATGAGCTCAGTGATCTTAAGCACAGGTGTGGAATCAAGCGAAAACACAAACCCTCAAAAAGGAAAAGGATGAAAATGGTGATGTTGACTCGAAAAGAAGAAACTAGGATTTCTACTGTGTCGAGTTTAGACTAGCCAAATATGTGTGATGGTGTGTGTGTAATGTGCATTGAGATCAAGTTGGGAGCTCAAAATGGTTTAGAGATCAAAACCTATTGAGAGAAGAGAGTTGGAAGTTGTCTGGCAGGAGTGACTGGACTAGTTCGTCCAGGTGGCCAGACTAGTCCGCTCCTGGCCGGCCAAGTCCGTTTTCAGCCGGTCCAGAAGGGTCTGACTGAGTTCGGACTAGTCCATAGTGGGACGCACTAGTCTGGGTAGTCATGGAGTGGGTTTTCGGGACTAAGTCCCAAAATCACGGAGTTGTCTGTTTTTAGCCCAGACCAAGAGGTCCTGACTGAGATCGGACTAGTCCGCCCTAGGGGCTGGACTAGTTCGGGATTGGAGAGAAGTGGAGTTTCAGCGACTAAGTCTGGATAGGCCATACTAGTCCACCCTGGGGGCCGGACTAGTCCGTGGTCTCGAGACTAGTCCGTTTTCACATGGAACAAAAGGTTCTGTGTGAGATCGGACTAGTCCGGATTGGACCGGACTAGTCCGTTTTGAAGTGACCGTTTGAATTTGAAGTTTGGCGGGTAGGGTGACGATTGTCGCGTAGTGCGACAGTTGTCAGGGACGTCAGTGGTCTCAAAGGCCGGACTAGTCCGCCCATGTGCTGAAGTCAGCAGTATGGGCTAGGAACCTCTATAAATAGATGACCCCTGGGTTCATTTGAACCATTCCTTGAGTACTTTGAAACCCTAGCGCAGCCACAGCAAACTTTGAGCCTCCAAAAGCCTCCTTCTTTCCTACATTCCCTCTAAGACTAATTCTTATGTGGATTGGGGTTTGGTGAGCTGAAGAAGAGGAAGAACCCCGCTCTAGGCTCTCGGTTTGATCTCTTGCACTTGTGAATCTTTGTGATCTGTGGCTTGAGTTGATCTTTGTGATTTGTGATTGCATTTGTGGTGGGAGCCTCAGATTGTGAGAAGCCCCAACGAATCTTGTATTCACCCCTTTGTGATAGTGGAGAACCAAGTTAGGCCCTTGTGATAAACTTAATGAGGGAAGGGTTGTTGAACCCGGTCCTTCGTGGACTCCTCAACAGGGACGTAGATTCCTTCGTGGGATCGAACCTCAGGATAAAATCCTTGTGTCCCTTGTGTACTTTGCTTTCACTTATTGCACATTGCTTCTAGGGTTAGCTTTATCGTTTTTGTTCATCACCCTTGTCTCATTGTGATCCTTAGCCTCATACTTGCTTCATAACTTGTTAAGGTTCACCAAGTCATTCTAACATACTTTGCATCACAAGAATCAAACTAAAATTTGTTAGAAACCCCTTTTTATGTTTTCCCTGTAAGTGGACCGGACTAGTTCGCCCCTGGACCGGACTAGTCCGCCCCCTAAGTACTGATCTCCTTTTATTAAGTCATTTCAGGTCGATTAGCTTATTCACCCCCCTCTAGGCAACTTTCAATTGGTATCAGAGTTGGACTCTCCCAAAGAGTCTAACAACTCGGAGAGAAGATGGCCGGAGTGGGGTATGACGAGGTCTCGACCAATGAGATCCAAGCAACCCAAGAGGAGGTGCTTGTCTACCAAGACAAGTCGACGGATGATGAAGAGACTCGCCAGCTCAAGGAGAAACTTCGAGAGAAGTTGAAGATTCCAAAAGTTGACTCTTCAACCTCTACATCGGGTGGCACGACCTACTACAACCAACAAGGCTACAACTATGAGCGCCTTGTCTCCAACAACCATTATCTTTCCATCCCATTGGAGAAGCCTCCCCAATTCGATGGAACCGACTAGGGATGTGGAAGCACAACATGAAGATCCATCTCATGTCACTCAACCCCTCATTGTGGCAAATTGTGTTGACCGGGGTGCATATCCCAAAGAATTAAGAAGACATTACTCCAGAGCAAGTCATTCTCCTTCACCGCAATGCCCAAGCGGCCGGAGTGATCATCTCATCTCTCTCAAGAGATGAATTCAACCGGGTAGATGGACTTGAGTTGACCAAGGATATTTGGGACACCCTCAAGATGGCTCATGAAGGTAACCGAGTCGTGAAAGAAGCGAAGATTGAGCTCATTGAAGGAGAGCTCGGGAGGTTTGCCATAATGGATGGTGAATCTCCCCAAGAGATGTACAACCGCCTAAAGCTACTCATCAACAAGAGTAGATCTTATGGATGCACGAATTGGACGGACCACGAGGTGGTGAAGAGGATGATTCGGGCATTCATGCCAAGAAACGTCTCTCTTTGCTCCATGATACAGGAAAGCCCGGGGTTTGCCAAAATGACCCCGAAGGAGGTCCTAGGAAGGATAATCAACCACGAGATCATGGAGAAGGAGGCTCTCTTTATACAATGACCTCCAAAGGTTCACCGCTGTCGGTGGTTTAGATCCGGCAGATCTCCCGACACTACTAAAGTGTTAGAGGAGTTTGATGTTTGGTGTGGGCGCGCGGAGATTCAAGAAGGTGAATTGTAAATGACACAGGAGACACGGAGGTTTACGTGGTTCGGGCCGCCTGAGCGTAATACCCTACTCCATGGATGTGTTGGTGTTGTATTAGCTGTATGAGCTTGTACCGAGCGCCTACAGAGCGTGTGTGTAGATGTGTCATATGTATCGTCGGCCTGTCCTTTTATAGTACAAGGGCAGGCCGTTACAAGTTAGCCTGGTCCGACATGTGGCCCCGGCGGTTACTGATATTGATATACATTCAACACGTTTAATTACCCTCAATGACCGAGTTATGGGCTTTGACAGTACCGTTACTGGTAATTAAGGTGTCCGATCGTGTGTCATTAATCCAGTATTAATGACAGTTGATTGGGTCTTGAAGTCCTTGATTCCCCTTTGAAGATTCGGAGCCGTTGTGGCGTCTTCCGGAGGTTAGAGGCTGAAGATCCGACGGTTGGACACGTGGCAGCACCGGAGCACACTGTGGAGAACAGATGGCTCCGGTGTTACCCGACACGTGTCAGCACCGGAGCTTCCCTCGATCTGGGGTTAGGTCTGGGGGTGCCATTTCGGTACATAGCCCGGAGCTTCCCCCCTTGCGGGCGGTAGCTCCGGTTTGGTAGTACACGTGGCGACCCTGGGACTAACCATGTTGGAGAAGCGGGTCCGGACATGTCTGACATGTGGGCCTCCGAAGGTCTTCAAATCAAGTGGATGATTTTCCCTTAAGATCTTTGCAATCCCAAGGGGTATATGGTACCCAGGGTACCGACAGTGGCCCCCTGGGCCCACCTCTGGGGGAGACCTCTTGGGTGAAGTCATTCCGCCGGAGGTGGGTCCATCCTTCGATTTTTGAACTGAGTCTTCAAAGGTCTTCGGATGTGCCGTTGGCGATGGTTTGGAGTTAAATCCTCGCCGCGTGGCATATCCCTTGTGTGGCAGGTGAGATCTTTGGCGTGCGGATCTCACGCAATTGAAGGTCGCCGGTTCCCGATACGAAAATCATATCGGTTCCGCGCGCCTTGTCAGGCCGCCACCTTCGGGCTTCCCGCCTCATGATGACAACCGTTCGCCTGGGTAAGAACCTCGACTTGATCGTCGGGATGGTCTCGGGCCCTCTTGTCATCGGCTGGGTGGAATTTTTGAGTGGTATCTTCGTCTTCCTTGCGATTTCCATCCAAGCGTCGCAAGGGCTTACTTAAGAAGGAAAGCGCGCACCGTTTGGGGTTCTTTACGCCTCTCATCTGATCTTGCGCTCAAACTCCCAACTTGTGCTTGCTCTTCCTTTCCTGCCTTGCTGTGCTGCGATGGAGTTGCGTCTCCGCGAGAGCCGTTTGAAGACCGACGGTGACCTGAAGAAGGTCTGGGCCCTCATGGGATGGTCCTCGGACTTCTTCAAACGCTCGGTCTGCACCGGGGGAGAGCTCCTGTTTGAGAAGGAGCACGCCGGCGAAATGGTGTACTTCTCCTCGTACGCCATGGTGGGGTTGATCCCACCTTTTTCCTCCTTTTTCTTGATGCTGCTAGACTTTTATGGTCTGCAGCTGTATCACCTTGGCCCCCACTCCATTCTTCTTGTGTCTATCTTCGTCCACTTCTGTGAGATGTGGGTAGGCATTCCCCCCTGCATTGAACTCTTCTGGACCTTCTTCACCGTCCATACCACCGGCAGGAGCAATGAGTACCTTGGCTTCTACTACTTCGTGAAGTGCAAGAAGTGCCCATTCAATTACCTCCAGTCGTTTCCCTCTAGGAAGTGGGATGACTGGAAGATGGACTGGATAGTCGTCCGAGTGGAGGAGCACGAGAGGCTGGAGCTGCCCGAAGGCCTCCCCAACATCGACATGACAATCTGGAGTGAAGCTCTGGTGCTAGCGGAAGCCTTCAACGCTGCCCTGACCAGGATCCGCCAATGCGTGGAGGGAGGATTGACTCCACAGGCGGTGTTTTGCAACTTCCTGGTCAACAGGTGGGCACCGCTGAAGAGAAGAGAAAAACTCGCTTGGGCCCTTAACAGCGTGATGGACGACGACCGGGTCGAGACCGGGCTGAAGTCCAACATGGTGGGGACAACCATGGAGTTCCACCTCAAGAAGTTCCAGCACGGCATCGACGTCGCGGGTGACGACTTGACTCCGCCATCAGCTTTTCTCCCTCTGAACGTGGAAGTAGAGTTCAGCAGGGAGCTCCGGCGGAAGATGCCTGCGCTTGACGACCTTGGTGTCGTCGAGAGAAGATCAACCACTAGGGTGGCGATCCCTGGAGCTTCCGAGGGTGGTTCCGACCCTGCCCCAAAGCCATGGGCCGAGGTCGTCGACAAGGGTAAGGAGCCGGCGGAAGAACCCTTGAGCCGGAAGAGGAAGTTGCAGCATGCCGATGGAAGGTCCGTCAGGCCTGCCACCTCTGCATCGGCTCCTTCTCCCCGGAGGGGGAGGTTTTCTACAACCGCGGCGACTGTACCCGCGGCGGGGTCCTCCCGGGGTGCTAGCTCTGGGCATGCGACTCCTACACCAGGGCCGGTTGAGGCCTCTAGGTCCGGAGGTTCTTCCTGATCGAGGGGGGCCTCGACTAGGGAAACGCCCGTGGCTGCAACGAGTTCCGGGGGGCGTTTCGGAGCTTCCACGCCGGCTATGACCAGCCCAGAACGCCCGGGAAAAAGGTTCCGCGCAAGCTGGTGCGGAAGCCTCCCAAGGTAATTTTTAATCTTTACCTTGGATAGTTGTTTAATTGTAGTAACTATTTTTTTAAGTTTCTTCATCCATCATCTGCAGCGTTCCCAAGAAGAGGAGTGAGGCTCCACCCTCAGCCACATCAGCTGAGGCTGTGAGGGCGGGAGCTTCTGCTCCTGTCCCGGTGCCGCCCCAAGTGGTGGCTGAAGCTGCGACAGCTCTGGCGCCAGCTGTCGTGGTCATGGACCTCGACTCATCCCCAGAGACTCCCGTGGTAGCGCTGGACCGCAGGGGAGAAGATGCTCCAGCGGCACCTGTCTCGGAGGTTGAAGCTCCGGGTCCTGGTGCTGAGATGATGGAAGCTCCGGTCGTTGAGCCGGAGGAAGCAGTAATTCCGGCGTCAGAGCTGGAAATTGTCGAAGCTCCGGCGATTGAGCCAGAGGTGATTGAAGTCCCGGCATGCGCGCCGGATGTTGAGGAAGTCCCGGCGGTTGGGCCGGCTACCTCACAAGCACCGGCCGCAGAGCCTGTCGTTGTTGGAGCTCCGGCCGCAGGGCCGGTTGAGGATGAAGATCTTCTGGCTCCCGAGCCGGTTGTTGCAGAGGCGTCGGAGCTCGAGCCTCCATCGGAGGAGGTGCCCAGGCCGTAGCCAGAAGCGGCCCCTGCTCCGAAAGTGACGATGTCGGAGGTACCCGCGGCTGAGCCGGAGTGCCCTGGTGAAGTCGATGGCCCCCTGCCTGAGGGGGTCAATGAAGACCTGGCGGCGAGGCCTTCCTCGATGGCGACTGAGGCCATCCCGGAGGACGGCCCTAGTGCCATGGAGACCCAGGGGACCACTCTTGTGGAGTGGGACCCAATTTTTATATCTAAAAACCCGCTGGAACCAGCAGAGGAGACCCCAGTATTCCAGGCGGACCTTCTCCCGCTTGATCCACTCTTTGTCATCTGCTAGCCTCGACTGCGCCAGCTTGGTCTCGAAGTAGAGCCGGTTACGCCACCGCCTAAGGGTTTGGCGCGCCAACTGTCGGTGATTTAGATCTGGCAGATCTCCCGACACTACTAAAGTGTTAGAGGAGTTTGATGTTCGGTGTGGGCGCGCGGAGATTCAAGAAGGTGAATTGTAAATGACACAAGAGACACGGAGGTTTACGTGGTTCGGGCCGCCTGAGCGTAATACCCTACTCCACGGATGTGTTGGTGTTGTATTAGCTGTATGAGCTTATACCGAGCGCCTATGGAGCGCGTGTGTAGACGTGTCCTATGTATCGTCGGTCTGTCCTTTTATAGTACAAGGGCATGCCGTTACAAGTTAGCCTGGCCCGACATGTGGCCCCGACGGTTACTGATATTGATATACATTCAACACGTTTAATTACCCTTAATGACCAAGTTATGGGCTTTGACATCACCGTTACTGGTAATTAAGGTGTCCGATCGTGTGTCATTAACCCAGTATTAATGACAGTTCATTGGGTCTTGAAGTCCTTGATTCCCCTTTGAAGATCCGGAGCCGTTGTGGCATCTTCTGGATGTTAGAGGCTGAAGATCCGACGGTTGGACACGTGGCAGCACCGGAGCACACTGTGGAGAACAGATGGCTCCGGTGTTACCCGACACGTGTCAGCACCGTAGCTTCCCTCGGTCTGAGGTTAGGTCCGGGGGTGCCATTTCGGTACATAGCCTGGAGCTTCCCCCCTTGCGGGCGGTAGCTCCGGTTTGGTAGTACACGTGGCGACCCTGGGACTAACCATGTTGGAGAAGCGGGTCCAGACATGTCTAACATGTGGGCCTCCGAAGGTCTTCAAATCAAGTGGATGACTTTCCCTTAAGATCTTTGCAATCCCAAGGGATATATGGTACCCAGGGTACCGACAACCGCCTCGAAGATGAAGGATGTTGCACTCAAAGCGACATCCTCCTCAAAAGAGCAAAACAAAGATGATGAGGAGAGCCTTGACACCGATGAAGAAAAGACCCTCTTCATCAACAACTTCAAGAGGATGATGAGGAGAAGAAAAGGAGATATAAGCATGAGAGCAAGGTCAAAGAGAAAGCAAGGCCCAAAATAAAGAGGGCTTGCTACAATTGTGGCGAGTACGGGCATTTCATTGTAGATTGCCCACATGAAGAGGGCAAGAAGAAGAAGGAGGGCAAGCCGCAAGAGAAGAAGTTCTATAAGAAGAAGAGTCCCTCCAGTCATGCTCACTTAGGCAAGGAATGGGACTCTAACGATGAGTCCTCCTCGTCTGAAGATGACCGAAGATGAGGAGAAGATGGCAACCATAGCCATCGGGAGGAGCTCCAAGGGAAGCAAGCTTTTCCCCAACCTCTACGACCACAAGCAAACTTGCCTCATGGAAAAACAAGAAAGGTGAAAGGTTACTTCTAACTCATCCTCTTCCATATCCTCCTATGATGATTTTGATAGTGCTAGTGAAAACGAACACATGCTTAAGGACATAAGTAAGAGCACTTTGCATAGAATGAAATTACTCTCGGATGAAATCTTTGAGAAGGAGGAGCTCATAGATAGGCAAGAGGACATGCTTATCCATGAAAAGGAGAGATGTAAAGAGCTCATTGAGCTCCTTGAGCTCGAGAGAGAGAAGAGCAAGGCATTAGAGCATGAACTTGCTCTAAGCAAGAAAACATGCTCAAGTCTTGAGGAGACAACCATTGAGCTCAAGGACGAACTTGGGAACTTGGCAAAAGTTAACAAGATCCTTGAGACTCAAGTTGAGTCCCTCAAGACCAATGTAGCCTCTTCCTCCAAAATCTCATCCTCCTCAAAGGTTGCATCCGAAGCAATCTCTACTTGCAAATGTTCTAATTTGATCCTTAAATTAAAGGATGAGCTTAAGTTGACTCAAGGCAAACAAGCACCTAAGGGTGGCATCTTTGACAAAGAGAAGGTGGCGTATGCACGAAGTGCACACACCAACACAAGACCTCCCAATGTCAAGGATGGTCTTGGTTATACTAGAGGTGGAAAGCAAAATGCTAAAACCTCCAAGTATGGCAAAGACTTGATTGTCTTTGTCAAAGGAAGCTCATCCCCAACTAAAATTGGGAAGAATACTTCAACTAGCACTAACATGCCTAAATCTGAACCGCATCCTCTCTTTCATGATTTTGATGCATCTTATGTTTTAATGAGGAACAAGTATGGCAAAGTTTATGCTAGATATGTTGGGCCACTCCGCAAGAGCCCCAAGCCTTGTGTGTGGGTGCCCAAGTGCCTCACTACTAACGTCAAAGGACCCAACTCTGCTTGGGTACCTAAAAGGAAGGCATAATCTTGTTTTGTAGGCGTACTCCTCCGGTGGATCCAAATGGGTGCTCGATAGTGGATGCACCAACCACATGATCGGATAGAGGAGAATGTTCATGGAGTATGAGCAACATGGTGACCCAAATGAAGGGATCCTCTTTGGGGACAGTAGCCAAGGGAAAATCCTTAGCTCCGGTAAAATTGTCATTTCCCCCCAACATACTCTTTCTCATGTTTTGCATATTGATTCTCTAGACTATAACCTTTTGTCCATATCACAACTATGTGACAAGGGTTATAATTGTGTTTTTACTAATGAGGGTGTGAGCGTCCTTAGAAGAAGCGACAACTCAATCGCTTTTAAGAGCATGCTCAAGGGAAAGCTTTATTTTGTGGATTTCGCCTCGGATAAAGCTCAACTTGACACATGCTTAATGGCGAAAACCAACATGGGATGGCTTTGGCATAGAAGGCTAGACCATGTTGTGATGAGGAACTTACAAAGCTTCTTAAGGGCGAGCACATCTATGGTTTGAAGAATGTTGTCTTTGAAAAGGATAGGCCATGTAGTGCCTGCCAAGTGGGGAACCAAGTAGGAGCCCAACACCCCTCCAAGAACATCATGACGATGACAGGACCTTTGGAACTGCTACACATGGACCTTTTCGGGCCGATAACATACATTAGCATTGGCGGTAACAAATATGGTCTTGTTATTGTTGACGATTTTTCTCGTTTCACTTGGGTGTTTTTCTTATATGATAAGGGTGAGACTCACGGTGTCCTCAAGAGGTTCTTGAGAAGACCTCAAATGAGTTCACATCAAGAATCAAGGCTATAAGAAGCAACAACAACACCGAGTTCAAGAACACTCAAGTGGAAGAATTCTTGGATGAGGAGGGCATCAAGCATGAATTTTCACCCCCATACTCCCCTCAACAAAAGGGGGTGGCGGAACAGAAGAATAGGACACTCATTGAGATGTCAAGGACGATGATTGATGAGTACAAGACATCAGACCTGTTTTGGGCAGAGGCGGTTAACACCGCTTGCCACGCCGTCAACCGATTGTACCTCCACCGCCTCCTCAAGAAGACCCCCTACGAGCTTCTAGTTGGTAAGAAATCCAATGTCTCTTACTTTCGTGTCTTTGGGAGCAAATGCTATATTCTCAACAAGAAGCCTAGGACTTCAAAGTTCGCTTCAAAGTCCGATGAAGGTTTCTTGCTTGGTTATGATTCAAACACCCACACCTACCATGTCTTCAACAAATCCTCCGGTATTGTTTAAATAGCACGCGATGTGGTGTTTGATGAAACTAATGGCTCCCAAGTGGAGCAAGTTGATCAAAGTGTGATAGATCAAGAAGACTCTCTACAAGAAGCTCTTAGAAGAATGGCACTTGGAGATGTTCGTCCACAAGAACAAACTCAAAGCTCAAGTGACCAACCACAAGATGATGGAAGCCATCTCCCACGTGATCAAGTTGAAGATGGACAAGTGGCACCTCAACATGATCAAGAAGACAAAAGTCAAGAGGGAAGCATACATCAAGGGGGAGACCAAGAAGAAGAAGAGGATGATGATGACTCAATAGTTCAACCTCCACATCCTCGTGTGCATCAAAGTGTTCAACGGGATCACCCCATTGACAATATTCTAGGAGACATTACAAAAGGGGTAATTACTCATTCTCGTGTTGCTAACTTTTGTGAACATTACTCTTTTGTCCCGTCTTTGGAGCCCCATAAGGTTGAAGACGCATTAAGAGACCCGGATTGGGTGGTGGCCATGCAAGAGGAATTAAACAACTTTGAGAGGAACAAAGTTTGGGAGCTTGTCAAGCGTCCACAAGCAAATGTAGTGTGCACCAAGTGGGTGTTACGCAATAAGCAAGATGAGCATGGTGTGGTGACAAGGAACAAGGCACGACTCGTGGCCAAGGGGTACTCACAAGTCAAAGGTTTGGATTTTGATGAAACCTTTGCTCCCGTAGCTAGGCTAGAGTCAATTCGTATATTACTTGCCTTTGCTACTCATCGTGATTTTAAGCTTTACCAAATGGACATCAAGAGTGCGTTCCTAAATGGCCCAATCAAGGAGGAAGTCTATGTGGAGCAACCACCGGGCTTTGAAGACCAAGACTTCCCAAACCATGTCTTCAAATTGCGTAAGGCTCTCTATAGCCTCAAACAAGCTCCTAGAGCTTGGTATGAGTTCCTTAGAGACTTTTTTATTCAAAATGGTTTTAAGATAGGAAAAGCTGATTACACTCTCTTTACAAAGCACTTTAATGATGATCTCTTTGTGTGCCAAATATATGTCGATGACATCATATTTGGTTCTACTAACAAAGTGTTTTGTGATGAGTTTTCTAAGATAATGACAGAGAGATTTGAGATGTCCATGATGGTGGAGTTGAAGTTCTTTTTAGGTTTTCAAGTTAAGCAACTCAAAGAAGGCACGTCATAAATCAAACAAAGTACACTCAAGACATATTAAGGAAGTTTGACATGGACAAGGCCAAACCCATCAAGACTCCAATGGCAACAAATGAACACTTAGACCTCAACGAAGATGGTCCAAATGTGGACCAAAAGGTATATCGTTCCATGATTGGTTCTTTGTTGTATCTTTGTGCATCTAGACCGGATATTATGCTTAGTATGTGTATGTGTGCACGTTTTCAAGCTGCACCTAAGGTGTGTCATATGATCGCCGTTAAGATAATTCTTAGATATTTAGTTCACACACCTACCCTAGGACTTTGGTACCCCAAAGGATCCAAGTTTAACCTTATTGGCTATTCTGATGCGGATTATGTGGGGTGCAAAGTTGATAGAAAAAGCACATTCAGGACATGCCAATTCTTGGGTAGATCCTTAGTGTCTTGGTCCTCTAAGAAACAAAACTCCATTGATCTTTCCACAGCCGAAGCAGAGTATGTAGCGGCCGGAACTTGTTGTGCACAACTTCTTTAGATGCGACAAACTCTAAGGGATTATGGTATAAACTTGCATCATATTCCTCTCCTATGTGACAATGAGAGCTGAAAGCATCTAGGCCCCATGAGGTACGGTTTCGGTGATTAATGACAACCATTCGATATTACTAATGAATTTGTGAATGCAAGGTCTCAATAACACTCAATCAAATGAAATCAAAATTACATTGGAGACCCATATAAAATCAACAAATGAGATCAAATCAAATCATATGAAGACAAGAAGTGAAAGCTCTAACTTGATATCACTCAATGCTTGAAGACAATCAAAACAACATCTCAAACAAGTGTCAAAGAGGTCACAAGTTCAAATTCCAAAAGAACAACTCAAAACAACTCGAAGTCAACAAGTTGAACACACCGGATCATCCGATGGTCTTTGAGTTGACACACATCGGTCGAGTTGGTTCAACTGAAGAAGAAGACCTCAGACAAATGCACTCACCGGATCATCCGATGAGAGTGGCTCAGTGACATCGGTCCATCATCACAGATTGCAATACCATTGGACCAAGTGAAGCACTGGATTATCCGATGTGCAGACTTACACACATCGGTCGATCACTCCAGTGAGCCTCAAGATCAAGCAAAATTCTGGAGGAAGAGCCACCGGATCATCCGATGAGAAGACAGATCAACATCGGTCTAACAACGGTCATATCTGACACAGTGACATCAGCTAATTTGGTTTTGACCGATGTTAACTGAAGGGGAGACATCGGATCATCCGGTGTTCGCAGAGAAGTGATGTCAGCCTACTTTTCCAATGGCTATCTCGTGGAGGCTGGCTATTTATACCCCTTCAACCTGTCAAATCGACAAGACTTGAAGCCCAGACATACTCTACACATCCTAGAGCATTCAAGCAATAGAGCTACCACTTTCACATCATTTGTTCATCATTTGTACACCAAGAGATAGGCTAGAACTAGCTAGAGATAGTGCTTGGGTGCCTCCATTCTTGGTGATTGGAGTCTCTAGTGTAGTGAGAGCCATAAGGGAGTGTCCCTTGGTGTGTACGACTTCCGGAGCTTGCCAAGAAGATTGTGGAAGCCCGGAGAATCCCAAAGTGTACAAGGCTTGAGCTCCACCTTGCCGAGGTTGGCGAACGGAGAAGAATAGTGAAGAAGCCCCTTGTCTCGGTGACTTGGGAGTGGCAAAACCCTTCGGTGGGTGCCACAACGTGGATGTAGGAAGATCCTTGTGATCTTACCGAACCACGGGATAAACTTCGTGTCCCTTGAGCGTTTGCATCCCTCTCCCTTTTTACTCTTATGCAATCTTCATTCCGCAACTTTAATTTATATTGATTGCATAGTTTAATTGCATAGGGAATTGGGCTTTAGGTTGTTAATCTTAATTGCTTTAAAATTTGAAAGAAAGCCCAATTCACCCCCCCTCTTGGGCGTTTCGATCCTTACAATTGGTATCAGAGCCTTGTTGCTCATTGGATCATTCTAGCTTCACCGCTAGAGAGCTTAAATGGCCAAGAATGGGGGTTCGGTTCCTACCTTCGAGGGCAAGAACTTTGCCTATTGGAAAGCACGCATGCGTGCCTACCTAGAGGCTATTGCTCCCGAAGTTTGGGAAGCGACCCATGCGGGATTTGGAGATCATACTTATATTGGTGATCAAATTAAATGGGATGCTAAGGCTAGAAATGCCATCTATGAATGCATAAGTCAAGACGTTTTTGCTAGAATTGCTAGTAAAGAGAAAGCTTGTGAAATTTGGGCATGTCTAATTGAAATTCATGAGGGCTCATCTCGTGTTAAAGAACTCAAATATCACTTGCTAAAATCCAAGTATGATGAATTCAAAATGCTTCCTCATGAGAATGTTAACCAAATGTTTTCTCGCTTAAATGTGCTCATTGAGGAGATTAACGCACTTGACATTGCTTCTCTTGGCAAGGGACTTATCAACCGCAAGATCCTCATGCTTCTACCTAAGCCCAAGTACAACATTATCAACTCAATGCTCCAAAAGGAATCACTTGACAACATTGAAGTCTCGGAGCTCATTGGAGAAATTCATGCTCATGAGATGAGCGTACTTGGAATGATGGAGGAGTCATCGTCAAAAACTATTGCTCTCAAGGCTTCAACCAAGAAGACAACTCCCAAGAAAAAGAAAGTGGTTGAGCCTAGCTCAAGCGAAGAAGAGCAAGCAACAAGTGAAGATGACGATGATGAGCTTGCGTTGATGATGAGAAAATTCTCACGTCTAAACTCCAAAATCGCAAAGAAGGGATACTCCTTTGATCCAAAGAAGAAAGCCTTCCTCCCAAGAAAAGATGAAAACAAGACATGCTACAATTGTGGTGATCAAGGCCACATATCATATGATTGTCCAAGACCCGACAAGAGGAAGGACAACCACAAAGGAAAGTATAGAAAGCTAGAAGAAAGTGATGAAGATGAAGAAGAGGTCAAACCCAAGCGCTCCTTTGGAAAGAAGAAATTTGACAAGGGCAAGAAGACCAAGCTCTTTCCAAAGAAGAGAAGAGGGCCTCAAAAAGTCTTCATGTGCGAGGCAAATGAGTGGATCACGGATGAAGAGTCAAGCGATGAAGAGAGTGAAGATGAAGAAAACTTGGCGGGCCTTGCCATCGTCGACAAGGACAACTCACCTCTTCGTCCACCTCCTATGTGCCTCATGGCCAAAGGTAACACTAAGGTATGTGACGATTCTAGCGATGATGATGATGAGCTCTCCCCCGATGAACTAGCATCTATGATTAATGAATACCATGTCATCATAAAAAGGGAAAAGAGCAAGGTTAAAGCACTTGAACAAGCTTGTGCTAAACTTGAGAGTGCGAAGCTCGATTTGCATGACAAGTATGTAACCATACTTAAAGAGCATGACACGCTCAAAACACATGTCAAGCAAATCGAGGAGGAAAATGTTCAAATCAAGCTTGATCATCATGATCTTGACTTAGCAAACCAAGCACTCTTGGGAAAGCACAACGACTTGGTTCAAAAACATGAAGTGCTTAACCTTGCTTATGAGGCAATTGAACTAAAAATGAAAAACATGAAAAAGGAAACCCTTGATGGCAAAGTATCAACTATTTCACATGCCACTAATACTTTGGATAAGTCTTTGCCTTTGAAAGCAAGCCTTAGGGAGAAGGAATTGATGGACGAAATTGAAAGTCTCCGCACTAGTGTGGTGAGACTTTCCAAGGGGGAGGACAAGCACAAGGAAATCCTCTACCAACAAGCCAAAGGCTTCAACAAGAGAGGACTTGGATCCTTCCCGGTGCTCAACAAAGGAAAGGTGCCCTCACCGGAGCTTAGGACGAGCTTCATCAAAGAAGTTGGATCCTATTGCCAACATTGTGAGGTCACCGGACACCACACGAGGGAGTGTCCTCTTCCCAACCGTCCTTCTCCCAAATTGCCTCCTAACTACAAATCTACTTTCCATGATTATCACTATATCTTAAGCAAAGTAGGTGGCAAGGTGAAGGCAAGGTTCATCGGCAAAGATATTAAGGGCATGAAGGGGAAGCTCCCCAAGCAACTTTGGGTCCCAAAATCACTTGTATCACACATACAAGGACCTAAGTTAGCTTGGGTGCCTAAACTCAAAAACTAACTTCATGTGTGTAGGTGAACTACAAAGCCGGAGGAAAACATTGGGTACTCGATAGCGGGTGCACTCAACATATGACCGGCAATGATGGTATGTTCACCACCATAGAGAACCCCGATAATCATGAACAAGTCACCTTTGGTGACAACTCAAAGGGGAAGGTAATTGGTTTAGGTAAAATTGCTATTTCGCATGATTTGTCCATTTCTAATGTACTATATGTTAAGTCACTTAGTTTCAATCTACTTTCTATTGCACAACTATGTGATCTTGGACTAACGTGCACCTTTGATAAGAATGGTGTTGTAGTAACTAGTGAATCAAGCAAAGAACTAATCTTCAAAGGATTTCGGCATGGACATCTTTACTTGGTGGACTTCTCCAACAAGGATGCTAGCTTGACCACTTGTCTTTTCACTAAGACAAGCTTGGGTTGGCTATGGCATCGACGCATTGCTCACATTGGGATGAGCAAGCTTAAGAAGTCATTCAAGCTTGGGATGGTGACCGGCGTGAAGGATGTCACGTTTGAGAAGAACAAGCTTTGTAGTGCTTGTCAAGCCGGGAAGCAAGTTGCTTCACACCACCCAATGAAGACAATGGTGTCAACCTCCAAGCCGCTTGAACTACTCCACATGGACCTCTTCGGACCATCCACATATCAAAGTCTTGGTGGTAACTTCTATTGTCTTGTTATCGTTGACGATTATTCTCGATATGCTTGGACTTTGTTTTTAGGTGACAAGGGTGAAACTCCGGAAGTTTTCAAGACCTTTGCCAAACGTGCTCAAAGGGAATTTCAACTTCCCATCATCAAAGTCCGGAGTGACAACGGCACCGAGTTCAAGAACTACAACATTGGGGAGTGGTGTGATCATGAAGGCGTGAAGCATGAGTTTTCGGCCACATACACCCCCCAACAAAACGGTGTCGTTGAAAGGAAGAACAAGACCCTTATCACCCTTGCAAGAGCGATGCTTGATGACTATGGCACGTCGGAGAAGTTTTGGGCCGAAGCAATCAACACGGCGTGCCATGCCGCAAATAGGGTCTATCTTCACCGACTACTCCAAAAGACCCCATATGAGCTCCTCATTGGGAGAAAGCCCAACATCTCCTACTTTAGAGTCTTTGGGTGCAAATGCTACATCTACCGCAAGAAAAGGCTCGGTAAGTTTGAAAGAAGATGTGATGTTGGTATTTTCTTGGTTATGCATCAAACTCAAAAGCATATCGAGTATTCAACCAAACCTCCGGTCTAGTTGAAGAAAGTTGTGATGTTGAGTTTGATGAGACTAATGGCTCCCAAGAGGAGAGTTTTGGTCATGATGAAATAGATGATGAGCCTCTACGAGAAGCCATGAAAAACATGACCATTGGAGACATCAAGCCGGAAGTTGAAGAGGGCCATGATCAAGGGGGAGCTTCAAGTTCCAACAACAACACCCCCATGGCGCCTCAAGTAGAAGAAGAAGAGAAAGATGATCCATTGCCAATGCAAGATTCACAAGCCACACAACACCAACAACAAGAAGAAGTCCATGATCAAGTCCAACCACAAGAGGAACAACAAGCTTCACCACCGCCAAGTGCCTCACAACCACTTATGAGGCATGGACGCATCTCCAAGGCGCATCCAATGGACCAAATCATTGGAAGTCCTTCAAGGGGCGTAAGTACTCGTTCCCGCCATGTCGCCTCATTTTGTGAGCACTACTCTTTTGTTTCGTGTGTAGAACCCACTCATATAGAGGAAGCACTCCAAGATCCAAATTGGGTGATGGCCATGCAAGAAGAACTCAACAACTTCACCCGCAATGAAGTTTGGGTATTGGAGGAGCGACCCAAGGACAAGAACGTCATCGGTACGAAGTGGGTATACCGGAACAAGCAAGACGAGAATGGCGTCGTGGTCCGCAACAAGGCAAGACTTGTGGCCAAGGGTTTTTCACAAGTTGAAGGACTAGACTTTGGAGAAACATTCGCTCCGGTCGCTCGGTTAGAGGCTATTCGCATACTCCTTGCCTTTGCTTCACATCACAATCTAATGCTTTATCAAATGGATGTTAAAAGTGCCTTTCTCAATGGCTATATTAACGAACTTGTTTATGTTGAGCAACCTCCCGGGTTTGAAGATCCGAGGAATCCTAACCATGTGTATAGGTTACACAAGGCGCTCTACGGGCTCAAGCAAGCACCTAGGGCGTGGTATGAACGACTAAGGGATTTCCTAGTCATGCAAGGATTCAAGATCGGGAGGGTGGATACTACACTCTTCACCAAGGACATCAACGGAGATTTATTTCTTTGTCAAATTTACGTTGATGACATTATTTTTGGCTCAACTAACAAAGCTCTTAGCCATGAGTTTGGCAAAATGATGTCTAGGGAATTCGAGATGTCAATGATTGGAGAGCTCAACTTCTTCCTTGGATTCCAAATCAAGCAACTTCAAGAGGGGACCTTCATCTATCAAGAGAAGTACACAAAGGACCTCTTGAAGAAATTTGAGATGGGAGATTGTAGCTCAAGAAGCACTCCAATGGCGACAAATTGCCATCTCGACGCGGACATGGACGGTAAACCTATTGATCAATCTCATTATCGTTCTATGATTGGCTCATTGTTATATCTTACCGCATCTAGGCCCGATATTATGTTTAGTGTGTGCTTGTGTGCTCGCTTTCAAGCGGCACCTAAAGAATCGCACAAGAAGGCGGCCTTTAGGATACTTCGGTATCTCAAGCATACCTCAAGTGTAGGTTTGTGGTACCCCAAGAACGCTAGTTTCCATCTCTTGGGATACTCGGACTCGGACTTTGCCGGATGTCGTGTGGATCGCAAGAGTACCTCCGGTGGGTGCCACTTACTTGGGCGTTCCCTAGTATCTTGGTCGAGCAAAAAGCAAAATTTCGTGGCTTTGTCCACCGCGGAGGCGGAGTATATAGCGGCCGGTGCATGTTGTGCCCAAATTCTATATATGAAGCAAACCCTTTTGGACTTAGGAATTAAAATTGGTTGTGTGCCTCTCCTTTGTGACAATGAAAGTGCGGTTAAGATAGCTAGAAACCCCGTTCAACACTCCCGCACTAAGCACATTGATATTCGCCATCACTTCTTGCGTGATCATGAGGCTAAAGGAGACATCTCTTTGCAAGGTGTTAGATCCGAAGAACAATTGGCGGATATCTTCACAAAACCACTTGATGAGAAAACTTTTTCTAGACTTAGAAGTGAATTAAATGTGCTAGATGCATCTAACGTCATGTAAGTTGCCATGTTCATGTAAGGATGCATATCATATAGGTCTTGTCTAACTCCCAAAGGATAGGGGCAAGCTAGAAGTAGTTTTCCCTGAGGAAGCCTTTGGAAGGTTCAAACTTGGCAAGATAGATTTATTTTATGCCTTGCATGATCCCTGCCATATAAACTTGCACTCATTTAATATCTTTCATTATAATTTGTTTGGCATTGCATAACGGTAGATTGTCACAAAGGGGAACCCACCTCATGAGAAGGAGACTTGTTTGAAATGCAATATCTCAACTCATATAAGGTGGAAAGAACAAAATGTTAGGTATGTTAATGCCTAGAGGATCATGCTTCAAAGAGATAGAAGTCTTCATACTCTACCTCACAAAGCATGGGCCTTACATTTTATTTGGATATTTTCCTCCATTTTTCTCGGTGTTCCATTTGCGTTAAGGTCTAGCCAAGCTATTGGCATATTAGCTTCTTGAGGGGTAAAGGGTTGCCCAAAAAGTCCTAAGACATGTGTTTCTCCTCGATTGTTTGTTTGGTCAAAGGACATATATGAGATGTTTTCGTTCTGTTGTCATCGGATTATCCGATGCCTATGTCAATCCCTCATCGGTCAAATAGATGTTCAATCTTCAAAGCCCAATTCTGTCTGAATTTCAAATGATCCGACGCGTTCATTCCGAAAAACATCGGTCCATCCGATGTTCACTCTTCTGGAGCTGTGGTTAATTCAACCGATGTCTACTTCCTCCTACGTCGGATCATCCGGTGTCTACATCACTCTTTTGAACACCCTTACTGTGCTATTCGACCGATGATCAAAACCCTAGACGTCGGTCCATCCGGTGTCAACAGCATTCCTTGAATATCCTTTCTGTGGCAATTGACCGATGCTCACTTCACATATCATCGGTCCATCCGGTGTTGAATTTTCGGCTAGGGTTTGGGGTCCACTATTTAAACCCGCACGCCGGCCCGACTTTCTCTCTCCCCGACACCCTTATCTCCCGCCGCCGCCGACCACCGTCTCCTTCGCGCCGCCGCCTCTCCCTCGCGCCGCCGCCTCTCCCTCGCACGCAGCCACCGCCGCCGCCGCCCTAGGCGCCGCCACCGCCGCCGTCCCCGGCTGCCGCCGCCCACAGCACCACCGCCCAGTGCCACTCCCGCCAGACACCACCGCCATCCGCGCCGCCTCACCTCCAAGCGCCGCACCGCCATCTCCACGCCTCTCCACCGCTCCCAAGCGCCGCTGCCGCCTCTCTCCACCGCCACAGCCGCACCACGCACAAACCGCTCCTCCCTCCATCAAAGCACCTCCACCCGAGCGACGCCATCTTCTCCGGCCATCTCGCTAGGGTTTCCCGGTCCGTTGAGCTTCACGCCCCGTCGTCGACTCCGTGCAATCTCGTGATCGCGATGGCTCGTGACCGGAAGAACAAGGGCAAGGTCGTCGCGGAGCCCGCCGTGAAGAATCAGAAACTATCCAAGGAGGAGAAGAAGGCCCTAATGGCCGCTCGCGCCGCCGAGGAGCGTGAGCGAGGCCGTGGGGGATCCCTGAGGATCCGCGAGGCTCGGCAGCCTCCTGTGATCGACGACTCCGACGCCGAGGAGGAGCCAGTTGAGCCTCTCGTCCGCCGGCGCTCAGCCCGGACGCGTGGGGGTCACGCCGAAGCTGCTCCTCGTCCGAGACCGACGGCTGCCGACCGTCGTGAGGACAGGGAGGCCGAGAGGGACATCTACGAGATGGACACGGCCGTCCGTGTCAGTGAGGGAGTCCGGTTGACGGACTACAGGAAGATGAAGGCCAAGCAACTCCGAAAGCTCAGATGGAGTGTATTGCTTGAGGAGTGGTACCCGCAGCCCCGGGTAGCTTTGGTGGACAGTCGGTTCTGGACGGTCACGCAGGCGTCTCTCTACGAGACCTACAGACGCCGTGGCCACAAGCTGTTCCAACACAACTACCTGGATTGGGCTCAGCTTGAAGTGGCCGCAGGGATAGAGATCAGGCCGTTCTTTGAGAGGTACAGAGGTCTGGTGCCGCTGCTATCCTATGAGAGAAGTGCTTATGTGGAAGAGTGGGTTCGTGTCTTCTACGCGACCCTGTACATCTCAGAGGGCAGGAGGTCGATTGCCTTCATGTTCAATGGTCAGCGCTACCACCTCTCGAGGCAGACTTTGGGGCACATTCTTGAGTTGGACCTGCACGACACCTGCGTGCACGAGAAGGTCTATGGGCAGGCAGATCCACCGAGGAGGCCACTTACTGGAGGGGTAGCACCACAGCTGGACGAGATCCGCTCTCTGTTTGGCCCCTCGTTCTCTCCGGACCAGCCGAGAGTTCCAGCTCTCTTGACCCCAGCTGCGCGCATTGTGCACCTCGCCTTGCGCCGCACGCTCCTGCCGAGGTCAGGTTACTTGGAGGGGTTCACGAGCCTGCAGCAGACCCTCCTGTTCTACATAATGAACGGGATGGATTTCGATATCGTGGACATACTCCTCTGTGAGATGGAAGACGTAATCACGGATGGGATTGGCATGATGAGGCAGATGGTCTACGGGCACTGGATCAGTTACATTTGCTCTATGGTGGTGCCTGAGGGACATACAGCACAAGCCCGGCTAGCTGACGAGAGTGTGACTCGCTTTAGTCACTATCGTGCCTCTGCTCCTGGAGACCGTCGCCTTGGTCGTCCAGTTGAGCGCCAGGTCCGGGCCCGTCTGACAGAGGAAGACTGGTCCGACCTAGAGCGGGAGGACGAGAGGCTTGCTGAGGCTGAGGCTCAGGGGGAGGACCTGCAGCACATCTGGTCTGAGAGCGACACCGACGACAGTGTCGAGGAGTACTTCCCTCCCCCTCCACCTTCACCGAGGCAGCACGACGCCGAGGCAGGAGGATCAGCTGCTCCGCCACCGACACCACCTCCTGTGTCCGAGGCGCAGGTGACGCAGCCATCTGAGCTGACGTCGCTCCTCCAGCAGATGATCGAGCAGCAGCGCCAGGACAGGCTCGCTGCTGAGCAGGCCAGGGCAGAGCAGGCTGCTCACCTGGCACAGCTGCAGCGGCAGCAGCAGGAGCTCCAGCTGGAGATCGCCCGTCAGAGGCGAGAGGATACGGACCGGTTCACCAACCTGGTAGATCAGATGCACCGCCGTACCCTCGACCAGCAGCAGCAGACCCAGCAGGCCATGATGGGGATCCTAGGGTTGATCACCAACCTTTACACTCAGACCGGGATCGCCCTTCCTCCACAGCAGCCTGGACTGGGACTGGCTCCAGGTGTTGCTCAGGTGCCTACTACTCCTATACCTTCAATCAGTATGTCACCACTTCTGGCATCCAGCGCACCGATTCACTCACCACTGCCGGCGACGATCTTGTTCCAGCAGACACCGGCGTCCGTGGTGAGCGCTCCACTTCCTCCAGCTCCACCGGCACCTCCAGTACCGGCTTCCTCTCCTCCAGCACCGGCAGCGGATCCTCCAGCTCCCGCCGCCCCGGCAGCTCCTACGTCCGGCGACTCCAGCTCCGACGACTGCGACGGTGCTCAGTTCGTCCTCGCGCCCAGCTCTCAGGGTCTATAGGCGTTCTGATCCCTTTTTGGTGTCTTGATGCCAAAGGGGGAGAAGATGTAGAAGAGTCAGGGGGAGTGGTAGTCTCAGGGGGAGTGTAGGGAGTGTGTGTGTGTGTGTGCTTATCCTTTGTATTCATGCTTGAGTACTCTTTTGTAATTTTAATTAAGCACTCTTTCGCTTGTCTCATTTGCTTATGATTTTAATCAATTGAGCTTTTTGCACCACAAATTTCTTTTGCGTTTTACAAGCTTAATGTGTCCTATGCTGTATTCATTGCATATATACTTGAGTATTATCATCAAATTCATTATTATTGCGCTTTAAATTATTGTGTTGTCATCAATCACCAAAAAGGGGGAGATTGAAAGCATCTAGGCCCCATGAGGTACGGTTTCGGTGATTAATGACAACCATTCGATATTACTAATGAATTTGTGAATGCAAGGTCTCAATAACACTCAATCAAATGAAATCAAAATTACATTGGAGACCCATATAAAATCAACAAATGAGATCAAATTAAATCATATGAAGACAAGAAGTGAAAGCTCTAACTTGATATCACTCAATGCTTGAAGACAATCAAAACAACATCTCAAACAAGTGTCAAAGAGGTCACAAGTTCAAATTCCAAAAGAACAACTCAAAACAACTCGAAGTCAACAAGTTGAACACACCGGATCATCCGATGGTCTTTGAGTTGACACACATCGGTCGAGTTGGTTCAACTGAAGAAGAAGACCTCAGACAAATGCACTCACCGGATCATCCGATGAGAGTGGCTCAGTGACATCGGTCCATCATCACAGATTGCAATACCATTGGACCAAGTGAAGCACCGGATTATCCGATGTGCAGACTTACACACATCAGTCGATCACTCCAGTGAGCCTCAAGATCAAGCAAAATTCTGGAGGAAGAGCCACCGGATCATCCGATGAGAAGACAGATCAACATCGGTCTAACAACGGTCATATCTGACACAGTGACATCAGCTAATTTGGCTTTGACCGATGTTAACTGAAGGGGAGACATCGGATCATCCGGTGTTCGCAGAGAAGTGATGTCAGCCTACTTTTCCAACGGCTATCTCGTGGAGGCTGGCTATTTATACCCCTTCAACCTGTCAAATCGACAAGACTTGAAGCCCAGACATACTCTACACATCCTAGAGCATTCAAGCAATAGAGCTACCACTTTCACATCATTTGTTCATCATTTGTACACCAAGAGATAGGCTAGAACTAGCTAGAGATAGTGCTTGGGTGCCTCCATTCTTGGTGATTGGAGTCTCTAGTGTAGTGAGAGCCATAAGGGAGTGTCCCTTGGTGTGTACGACTTCCGGAGCTTGCCAAGAAGATTGTGGAAGCCCGGAGAATCCCAAAGTGTACAAGGCTTGAGCTCCACCTTGCCGAGGTTGGCGAACGGAGAAGAATAGTGAAGAAGCCCCTTGTCTCGGTGACTTGGGAGTGGCAAAACCCTTCGGTGGGTGCCACAACGTGGATGTAGGAAGATCCTTGTGATCTTATGAAAGCATCTAGGCCCCATGAGGTACGGTTTCGGTGATTAATGACAACCATTCGATATTACTAATGAATTTGTGAATGCAAGGTCTCAATGACACTCAATCAAATGAAATCAAAATTACATTGGAGACCCATATAAAATCAACGAATGAGATCAAATCAAATCATATGAAGACAAGAAGTGAAAGCTCTAATTTGACATCACTCAATACTTGAAGACATCAAAACAACATTTCCAACAAGTGTCAAAGAGGTCACAAGTTCAAAATTCCAAAAGAACAACTCAAAACAACTCGAAGTAAACAAGTTGAACACACCGGATCAACCGACGTTATATGAGTTGACTACATCGGTCAAGTTGGTTCAATTGAAGAAGAAGACCTCAGACAAATGCACTCACCGGATCATCCGATGTGAGTGGCTCAGTGACATCGGTCCATCATCACAGATTGCAATACCATTGGACCGAGTGAAGCACCGGATCATCTGATGTGCAGACTTACACACATCGGTCGATTACTCCAGTATGCCTCAAGATCAAGCAAAATTCTGGAGAAAGAGCCACCGGATCATCCGATGAGAAGACAGATCAACATCGGTCTAACAACGGTCATATCTGACACAGTGACATCAGCTAATTTGGCTTTGACCGATGATAACTGAAGGGGAGACATCGGATCATCCGGTGTTCGCAGAGAAGTGATGTCAGCCTACTTTTCCAACGGCTATCTCGTGGAGGCTGGCTATTTATACCCCTTCAACCTGTCAAATCGACAAGACTTGAAGCCCAGACATACTCTACACATCCTAGAGCATTCAAGCAATAGAGCAATCACTTTCACATCATTTGTTCATCATTTGTACACCAAGAGATAGGCTAGAACTAGCTAGAGATAGTGCTTGGGTGCCTCCATTCTTGGTGATTGGAGTCTCTAGTGTAGTGAGAGCCCAAAGGGAGTGACCCTTGGTGTGTGCAACTTCCGGAGCTTGCCAAGAGGATTGTGGAAGCCCGGAGGATCCCAAAAGTGTACAAGGCTTGAGCTCCACCTTGCCAAGGTTGGCGAACGGAGAAGAATAGTGAAGAAGCCCCTAGTCTCGGTGACTTGGGAGTGGCAAAACCCTTCGGTGGGTGCCACAACGTGGACGTAGGAAGATCCTTGTGATCTTACCGAACCACGGGATAAACTCCGTGTCCCTTTGAGCGTTTGCATCCCTCTCCCTTTTACTCTTATGCAATCTTCATTCCGCAACTTTAATTTACATTGATTGCATAGTTTAATTGCATAGGGAATTGGGCTTTAAGTTGTTAGTTTGTAATTGTCTTAAAATTTGAAAGAAAGCCCAATTCACCCCCCCTCTTGGGCGTTTCGATCCTTACAATTGGTATCAGAGCCTTGTTGCTCATTGGATCATTCTAGCTTCACCGCTAGAGAGCTTAAATGGCCAAGAATGGGGGTTCGGTTCCTATCTTCGAGGGCAAGAACTTTGCCTATTGGAAAGCACGCATGCGTGCCTACCTAGAGGCCATTGCACCCGAAGTGTGGGAAGCGACCCATGCGGGATTTGGAGATAATGCTTATATTGGTGATCAAATTAAATGGGATGCTAGAGCTAGAAATGCCATTTATGAATGCATTAGTCAAGATGTATTTGCTAGAATAGCTAGTAAAGAAAAAGCATGTGAAATTTGGGCATGCTTAATTGAAATTCATGAGGGTTCCTCTCGTGTTAAAGAACTTAAATATCACATGCTTAAAGCAAAATATGATGAATTTAAAATGCTTCCTCATGAAAATGTTAATGAAATGTTTTCACGCTTAAATGTTCTTATTGAAGAAATTAATGCTCTTGACATTGCGTCTCTTGGCAAGGGACTTATCAACCGAAAGATCCTCATGCTCCTTCCCAAGCCTAAGTACAACATCATCAACTCCATGCTCCAAAAGGAATCACTTGACAACATTGAAGTTTCGGAGCTCATTGGAGAAATACACGCTCATGAGATGAGTGTACTTGGGATGATGGAGAGTTCATCCTCTACAAGGACAATTGCTCTCAAGGCTTTCAAGAAAACGAAGAAAATGATCAAGCCTAGTTCAAGCAAAGAAGAGCAAACATCAAGTGAAGATGATGATGATGAGCTTGCATCAATGATGAGAAAATTCTCCCGCTTGAACTCCAAAATTGCCAAGAAGGGATACACTTTTGATCCCAACAAGAGAGCCTTCCTTCCCAAGAAAGAAAATAGCAAGACTTGCTATAATTGTGGTGAACAAGGCCACATCTCCTACGATTGTCCAAAACCGGACAAGAGAAGGGAGAACCACGAGAGCAAGCATCAAAAGCAAGAAGAAAGTGATGAAGAAGAAGAGGTCAAGCCCATGCGCTCCTTTGGAAAGAAGAAATTTGACAAAGGCAAGAAGACCAAACTCTTTCCAAAGAAAAGAAGAGGGCCTCAAAAAGTCTTCATGTGCGAGGCAAATGAGTGGATCACGGATGAAGAGTCAAGCGACGAAGAGAGTGAAGATGAAGAAAACTTGGCGGGGCTTGCCGTCGTCAACAAGGATAACTCACCTCTTCGTCCACCTCCCATGTGCCTCATGGCAAAAGGTAACAATGAGGTATGTGATGACTCTAGTGATGATGAGCTTTCCCCCGATGAATTAACTTCACTGATAAATGAATACCACACCATCATTAAAAGGGAAAAGAACAAAGTCAAGGCTCTTGAACAAGCTCATGCTAAACTTGAAAATGCTAACCTTGATTTGCTTGGCAAGTATGAAAGCATACTTAAAGAGCATGACACGCTCAAAATCTATGTCAAGCAAATTGAGGAAGATAAGGCTAAAATTGAGCTAGACAATCATAAGCTTGGCTTAGTTCATCAAACACTCTCGGATAAGCACAATGAGTTAGTTCAAGAGCATCATGCACTTAATCTCTCTTATGAAGCCATTGAACTACAATTAAAAAATAAGGAGAAAGAAACTATTGATGGCAAGGTACCCATTATTTCAAATGCTACTAATGCTTTCAATGAGTCTTTGCCTTTGAAAGAGAATGCAAGGGAGAAGGAGTTGATGGAGGAGATTGAAAGTCTCCGCACAAGCTTAGCAAGACTATCTAAGGGAGAAGACAAACATAAAGAAATCCTCTTCCATCAAGCAAAGGGCTTCAACAAGAAAGGACTTGGATCCTTCCCGGTGCCCAACAAAGGAAAGGTGCCCTCACCAGAGCTCAAAACAAGCTTCATCAAGGAAGTTGGCTCCTATTGCCAACATTGCAAGGTCACTGGTCACCATACAAGGGAGTGCCCTCTACCCAACCGACCTTCTCCAAAATTGCCGACTAACTATACATCTACCTTTGAGAATCACTATTATTTGTTGAGCAAAGTAGGTGCTAAGGTGAAGGCAAAATTCATTGGCATGAACGTAAAGGGGATGAAAGGGAAGCTCCCCAAGCAACTTTGGGTCCCAAAAGCACTTGTATCACATATACGAGGACCAAAGCTAGCTTGGGTGCCTAAAGTCAAGAACACGTAACCATCCACGAGGTGACTTCAAGAGGGGACCTCCACCATCAAAGAAAATCTACCAAGGACCTCTTGAAGAGAGTTGAGAATGGGAGCCCAACGCGGATATGGACGGTAACCCTATTGTCAAATCAAATTACCATTCCATAAATAGTCTATTGCTATATCTTTCCGCATCTAGGCCCCATGTCATGTTAAATGAATTCTTGTATGATTATATGCCTCTCCTTTGTGACAATGAAAGTGCGGTTAAGATAGCTAAAAACCCCATTCCCGCACTTGATGAGAAAACCTTTTCTAGACTTAGAAGTGAATTAAATGTGTTAGATGCATCTAATGTCATGTAAGTTGCCATGTTCATGTAAGGATGCATATCATATAGGTCTTGTCTAACTCCCAAAGGATAGGGGCAAGCTAGAAGTAGTTTTCCCTGAGGAAGCCTTTGGAAGGTTCAAACTTGGCAAGATAGATTTACTTTATGCCTTGCATGATCCCTGCCATATAAACTTGCACTCATTTAATCTCTTGCACTATAATTTGTTTGGCATTACATACGGTAGAATTGTCACAAAGGGGAACCCACCTCATGAGAAGGAGACTTGTTTGAAATGCAATATCTCAACTCATATAAGGTGGAAAGAACAAAATGTTAGGTACGTTAATGCCTAGAGGAACATGCTTCATTGAGATAGCAGTCTTCATACTCTACCTCACAAAGCATGAGCCTTACATTTTATTTGGATATTTTTCCTCCATTTTTCTCGGTGTTCCATTTTGTGTTAAGGTCTAGCCAAGCTATTGGCATATTAGCTTCTTGAGGGGTAAAGGGTTGCCCAAAAAGTCCTAAGACATGTGTTTCTCCTCGATTGTTTGTTTGGTCAAAGGACATATATGGGATGTTTTCGTTCTGTTGTCATCGGATTATCCGATGCCTTTGTCAATCCCTCATCGGACCAATAGGTGTTCATTTTTCAAGGGCCAATTCAGTCAGAACCCCAAATGATCCGACGCGTTCATTCCATAAAACATCGGTCCATCCGATGTTCACTCTTCAGGAGCTGTGATCTATTCAACCGATGTCTACCTCCCTCTAACGTCGGATCATCCGGTGTCAATATCACTCGGTTGAACACCCTTACTGTGATATTCGACCGATGTTCAAAACCCTAGACGTCGGTCCATCCGATGTCAACTGTAAATTTTTGAAGTCCCTTTCTGTGGCAATCGACCGATGTTCACTGCATCTATCATCGGTCCATCCGATGTTTAAAAAACGGCTAGGGTTTGGGCCCCACTATTTAAACTCGCGCGCCGGCCCGACCCTCTCTCTCCCCGACACCCCGTGCTCCCGCCGCCGCCGACCACCGCCTCTCCACGCGCCGCCGCCTCTCCCACGCCTGCAGCGCCGCCGCCGGCCGCCGCCGCCCTCCCCCTGCTCGCGCCACCGCCGCCGGCAACCCCCGCGCCGCCGCCGCCCGTGCCTGCGCACCGCACCACCTCCGCAGCCGCCGCCGCCGTAGCCCTAGGCACCGCCGCCGCCGTGCTCCACCCGCGCCCACGCACCATCGCCACCGCACCTCTTCCTCCGTCGAAGCACCTCCACGTCTTCTCCGGCCCCCGTCGCTAGGTTTTCCCGAGCTCCATCGTCGCTAAGATGGGTCGCGACCGCAAAGGAAAGGGAAAAGCGATCGCGGAGCCCGCCGCGAAGAAGCGAAAATTATCGAAGGATGAGAAGAAGGCCTTGATGGCCGCTCGCGCCGCCGAGGAGCGTGAGCGTGGCCGAGGAGGGTCCTTGAGGATCCGTGAGGCCCGTCCGAGGCCGCCTCCAGTGGTCGACGACTCCGACGCCGAAGAGGAGCCAGTTGAGCCCCTCGTCCGCCGGCGCTCAGCCCGGACGCGTGGGGGTCACGCCGAGGCTCCTCCTCGTCCGAGACCGACGGCCGCCGACCGTCGTGAGGACAGGGAGGCTGAGAGGGACATCCATGAGATGGACACGGC
The DNA here is from genome assembly GCA_036927565.1 of Tuctoria greenei. Classification (NCBI taxonomy): domain Eukaryota; kingdom Viridiplantae; phylum Streptophyta; class Magnoliopsida; order Poales; family Poaceae; genus Tuctoria; species Tuctoria greenei. Next base: position 159,414,923 of record JAYESD010000009.1, on the reverse strand, counting down.
CGTCCGGGTCGGTGAAGGAGTCCGTCTTGTGGACTACTGGAAGATGAAGGCGAAGCAACTCCGGAAGCTCAGATGGAGTGTTCTTCTTGAGGAGTGGTTCCCACAGCCCCGAGAGCTTCTTGTTGACAGTCGCTTCTGGACTGTCACCCAGGCGTCTCTCTATGAGACCTACAAGCGCCGGGGGCACAAGCTCTTTCAGCACAACCACTTGGACTGGAGGCAGCTTGCAGTGGTAGCGGAGACTGAGATCCGCCCCTTCTTTGAGAGATACAGAGGTTTGGTGGAGCTATTGGATTATGAGAGAAGTGCCTATGTGGAAGAGTGGGTCCGTGTCTTTTACGCGACCCTGTACATCTCAGAGGGCAGGAGGTCAATTGCTTTCATGTTCAATGGTCAGCACTACCATCTCTCGAGGCAGACATTGGGGCATATTCTTGGCTTGGACCTGCACGACACCAGCATTCACGAGAAAGTCTATGGGCAGGCAGATCCACCAAGGAGGCCACTTACTGGAGGGGTAGCACCACAGCTGGACGAGATCTGCTCCTTGTTTGGCCCCTCGTTCTCTCCAGACCAGCCGAGAGTCCCAGCTCTCCTGACCCCAGCTGTGCGCATTGTGCACCTCGCCTTGCGCCGCACGCTCCTGCCGAGGTCAGGATACTTGGAGGGGTTCACGAGTCTCCAGCAGACCCTCCTGTTCTACATAATGAATGGGATGGATTTTGATATAGTGGACATACTCCTCTGCGAGATGGAGGACGTCATTACAGATGGAGTGGGCATGATGAGGCAGCTAGCATACGGGCACTGGATCAGTTATATTTGCTCTATGGTGGTGCCAGAGGGACATACAGCACAGGCCCGGCTTGCTGACGAGAGCGTGACCCGCTTCGGTCACTACCGTGCGTCCGCTCCTGGAGACCGCCGTCTTGGTCGTCCAGTTGAGCGCCAGGTCAGGGCCCGCTTGACTGAGGAAGACTGGTCCGACCTAGAGCGGGAGGACGAGAGGCTTGCTGAGGCTGAGGCTCAGGGGGAGGACCTGCAGCACATCTGGTCTGAGAGCGACACCGACGACAGTGTCGAGGAGTACTTCCCTCCCCCTCCACCTTCACCGAGGCAGCACGACGCCGAGGCAGGAGGCTCAGCTGCTCCGCCACCGACACCACCCCCTGTGTCCGAGGCGCAGGTGACGCAGCCGTCTGAGCTGACGTCGCTCCTTCAGCAGATGATCGAGCAGCAGCGCCAGGACAGGCTCGCTGCTGAGCAGGCCAGGGCAGAGCAGGCTGCTCACCTGGCACAGCTGCAGCGGCAGCAGCAGGAGCTCCAGCTGGAGATCGCCCGTCAGAGGCGAGAGGATACGGACAGGTTCACCAACCTGGTAGATCAGATGCACCGCCGTACCCTCGACCAGCAGCAGCAGACCCAGCAGGCCATGATGGGGATCCTCGGGTTGATCACCAACCTTTACACTCAGACCGGGATCGCCCTTCCTTCACAGCAGCCTGGACTGGGACTGGCTCCAGGTGTTGCTCAGGTGCCCACTACTCCTATCCCTTCCATCAGCATGTCACCACTTCTGGCATCTAGCGCACCGATTCACTCACCACTGCCGGCGACGACCTTGTTCCAGCAGACACCGGCGTCCGTGGTGAGCGCTCCACTTCCTCCAGCTCCTCCAGCACCTTCAGTACCTGCTTCCTCTCCTCCAGCACCGGCAGCGGACCCTCCAGTTCCCACCGCTCCGGCAGCTCCTTCGACCGGCGACTCCAGCTCCGACGACTGCGACGGTGCTCAGTTCGTCCTCGCGCCTAGCTCTCAGGGTCTGTAGGCGTTCTAATCCCTTTTTGGTGTCTTGATGCCAAAGGGGGAGAAGATGTAGAAGAGTCAGGGGGAGTGGTAGTAGCAGTCTCAGGGGGAGTGTGTGTGTAGGGGGAGTGTGAGTGTGTGCTTATCCTTTGTTTCATGTCCTTTGTTTCATGCTTGAGTACTCTTTTGTAATTTTAATTAAGCACTCGTTCACTTGTCTCATTTGTTTATGATTTTAATCAATTTAGCTTTTCGCACCACAAATCTCTTTTGCGTTTTACAAGCTTAATGTGTCCTATGTTGTATTCATTGCATATATTCTTGAGTATTATCATCAAATTCATTATTACTGCGCTTTAAATTATTGTGTTGTCATCAATCACCAAAAAGGGGGAGATTGAAAGCATCTAGGCCCCATGAGGTACGGTTTCGGTGATTAATGACAACCATTCGATATTACTAATGAATTTGTGAATGCAAGGTCTCAATGACACTCAATCAAATGAAATCAAAATTACATTGGAGACCCATATAAAATCAACGAATGAGATCAAATCAAATCATATGAAGACAAGAAGTGAAAGCTCTAATTTGACATCACTCAATACTTGAAGACATCAAAACAACATTTCCAACAAGTGTCAAAGAGGTCACAAGTTCAAAATTCCAAAAGAACAACTCAAAACAACTCGAAGTCAACAAGTTGAACACACCGGATCAACCGACGTTATATGAGTTGACTACATCGGTCAAGTTGGTTCAATTGAAGAAGAAGACCTCAGACAAATGCACTCACCGGATCATCCGATGTGAGTGGCTCAGTGACATCGGTCCATCATCACAGATTGCAATACCATTGGACCGAGTGAAGCACCGGATCATCCGATGTGCAGACTTACACACATCGGTTGATTACTCCAGTATGCCTCAAGATCAAGCAAAATTCTGGAGAAAGAGCCACCGGATCATCCGATGAGAAGACAGATCAACATCGGTCTAACAACGGTCATATCTGACACAGTGACATCAGCTAATTTGGCTTTGACCGATGATAACTGAAGGGGAGACATCGGATCATCCGGTGTTCGCAGAGAAGTGATGTCAGCCTACTTTTCCAACGGCTATCTCGTGGAGGCTGGCTATTTATACCCCTTCAACCTGTCAAATCGACAAGACTTGAAGCCCAGACATACTCTACACATCCTAGAGCATTCAAGCAATAGAGCAATCACTTTCACATCATTTGTTCATCATTTGTACACCAAGAGATAGGCTAGAACTAGCTAGAGATAGTGCTTGGGTGCCTCCATTCTTGGTGATTGGAGTCTCTAGTGTAGTGAGAGCCCAAAGGGAGTGACCCTTGGTGTGTGCAACTTCCGGAGCTTGCCAAGAGGATTGTGGAAGCCCGGAGGATCCCAAAAGTGTACAAGGCTTGAGCTCCACCTTGCCAAGGTTGGCGAACGGAGAAGAATAGTGAAGAAGCCCCTAGTCTCGGTGACTTGGGAGTGGCAAAACCCTTCGGTGGGTGCCACAACGTGGACGTAGGAAGATCCTTGTGATCTTACCGAACCACGGGATAAACTCCGTGTCCCTTTGAGCGTTTGCATCCCTCTCCCTTTTACTCTTATGCAATCTTCATTCCGCAACTTTAATTTACATTGATTGCATAGTTTAATTGCATAGGGAATTGGGCTTTAAGTTGTTAGTTTGTAATTGTCTTAAAATTTGAAAGAAAGCCCAATTCACCCCCCCTCTTGGGCGTTTCGATCCTTACATCTTACCGAACCACGGGATAAACTCCGTGTCCCTTGAGCGTTTGCATCCCTCTCCCTTTTTACTCTTATGCAATCTTCATTCCGCAACTTTAATTTATATTGATTGCATAGTTTAATTGCATAGGGAATTGGGCTTTAGGTTGTTAATCTTAATTGCTTTAAAATTTGAAAGAAAGCCCAATTCACCCCCCCTCTTGGGCGTTTCGATCCTTACAAGAGCGCCATCAAAATAGCCCATAATCCAGTTGAGCATTCGAGGACAAAGCACGTACATATTAGACATCACTTCTTGAGAGATCATTCCTTGAAAGGGGATATGTGATTTCCCATGTGAGAATCGAGAACCAACTAGCCGATATATTCACCAAGCCCCTAGATGAGAAGCGTTTTTGTGCTTAGGAGTTAGCTCAATATCTTAGATTCTTGAAATGTGACTTGAAACATGCACATTTGAATGTTTTGTTTACATCTTATTCAAAAGAACGCATGTGGTTGAGAAATTCATCTCTATTTCAATTTTTTCCAAAATATTTGAAGAACTATCAACTTTGTGAGTTATGGTCATAGTTTGATTGTTGATTGCTTACTGACCATATTCATAAGGTTTTGTTGTGGCAATATGTCCAAAAGGATCAACTATAGTGGCTAAAACTCAAATATATATGTTTTTCAGCCTCTTAGGACCGGACTAGTCCGCCCTATGGCTGGACAAGTCCGGATCCACACTGGTCCGGGTCTGGTCCGCAGACCGGACTAGTCCGACCCCTGGGGACTTAAACCCCCCAGGAGGCGACCGACCCCTCCTCTTCTCCACACTCACTTTTCTCTCTCCCACGCGCGCAACTCCACGCCCATTAGGCGATTTTCAGTTTTCTCCACCAAAAATCGATTCCAATCCGTGCATTGGACCCTTTGGAGACGTGGGAGACCTTTCCCAACCATTCCCGACGCGATCCATCCCCGATCCCGTGGATTTCTCAAGATTTTAAGAGGTACTCCTCACTTTTCAAAAACTTGTCTCATTCCTTATTTATAGCGTTTTTGATAGGTGCCCCTTCATTAAAGTGGTTCCTAGTACCCTTGTGATCATAGCCTAGGAATATTGCGACTCGATTCAACGATTTCTCAAAAAACCGTTAGAGTTAGGGTTCAACCTGTGTAAACCAGACCAGTCCGGTGCCATGCGGACTAGTCCGCCCGACAGACTAGTTCGCCCCTGGGGCAGACAAGTCTGGTGTACACAGGCCAAACCCTAACTATGGTTGTCTCTCGTGATTTCTTTCGCAATATTTCACCTTCTTGACCTTCTATTCCATGTTTTCCTCATGTTTCAGCAGCGATGGCAGCTACTCGTCGTTCCGCTTCTCCACCCACTGACCCCGAGTGATAGGCCGAGCAACTTCGCCTTGGCGAGGAACGAGCACGGGCTGAGGTTGAGGCTACCAAGAAACACCTCGAGCAGCAAGAGCGGGCAAAGGCAGCCAAGAAACAACAAGCTAGGGCTGCAGCTACGTCCTACAATGAAGATGAGGCAATGGCTCGTGCCATTGAGGAGTCCCGCAAGGAACTCCGCAAGAAGAAGAGAGGGGAGCGCGAAGCACACAATTCTCAGGCTTTCGCTGCACAAGTCTCCAAAAGGAAGAGACTTGTGACCATGGGAGAGAAAGAGAAGGGCAAGGAGCAAGCCCAAGAAGTTGTCGAACGCTGGATCGAGAGAGATCCGAAGAAGGGCAAGGCTCTGGCTCCAGTAGAGCCCAAGAAAAGGAGGCCCATAGTAAAGATACGGACGAAGAGGGCCGCAGGCCCTGTGATCAAGGAAAAGGGACAGGCCAAACCCATCGGTCCCTTGGAGGTGCACACTCCTGAGAAGAACCCCAACAGGCAGCGTGAGATAGCCGCCAATGTCTTTCATGGGAAAGGGGCTGAGAAGGCAAGAAGACTAAGGACGGACAAAGTCTACAAGTATGAAAGAAGCACAACCGACCCTAGGTTTTGGTGCGACTTTCACTGTGACTATTACCGTCTCGTCTACCAGAACATGAAGAAGTCAGTGATTGAATCACAATGGGTAGACTGGAAGTATATGGCCCAAAAACAACATTCTGCTTTTGATGCGATCATTAAAGCTGCTGAACGCCATGAGCTCAAAGGCATCATGGGTTTCAAATATGACTGGAATGTTGAAGTCATCCTGCAATTCTACTCCACCATCTACTTCACCACTTCAGGTGATAGACGGATCTTTTGGATGACGCATGGTGAGCAATTCTCAATTACTTTTGAGGAGTTTGCTAAGATTCTCGGACTTGAGGCTCATTTGGATCATGAGATCATTATCTCTAACCTCAAGGTCGTAGACAGAGATGAGCTGGCCTACATGTATCCTAGTCATATTTAGTATGATGTCGGGCATGCTCGCAATATCAAGCCATTCTATAGCATTCTGAACAGGATCCTAAGGAGGACAATTGCACCCAAGGATGGTGATGCAGGGGTGCTCCAAGGCAATCTAAGGCACCTGTTGCTCCTTATTGATGGCGATGAGAAGTTCAATCTAGTTGACTACATCTTCGACGACATCTTCAACATCTCACATACCCCTAATCGTGCTTGTGGGTATGCGCCCTACATCATGTATATCATCGAGAAGGTGTCGGGCTTGACCTTCGTCAAGGATGTGACTCATCGCCTGCTCCATCCTCAGACGCCTCCTTCAGTGTCGCCTCCTCCGCGTTGGAAGAATGCGGAGCCTCCCTCTCACTCTGCGGTGCCAGCACCTCACCCCGCGGCACCTCCTTCTCCGCCTCCGCCTCAGTCGATGAGCGCTTTCTTCAAGTGCTTCAAGGCTATTTTCACCTCCTACCGGAAGCAAGAGATCCGGAATCAGCGGGCACACAAGCGCCAAGAAAAATACCTCAAGGCGGTGTGCAACAAACTGGAGGTCCCCATGTCCTCTCCGGAGGTGAGTGATGGGGAGATCACTCCATTCCCCGACTTCACCACCGACGAGCTCGCCCAGCTCCAAGAGGACGGGAGCTCTTCCCGGGCGGCTCCCTCGGCACGGGTCTCCGACGATGTCGAGGACCATGAGGATCCGGAGGCCACAGAGAGCGACTCCGATGATGAGGCGGGCGATAGTGAGGAGGATGTCGACTAGTGGATAGGCCTAGTTGTTCCCCTCTTCTTTTCCTTTTTGGTGTCTTGATGCCAAAGGGGGAGAGTTAGATGGGGGAGAGTTAGAAGGATGGGGGAGAGTAGTTAGATGTGGGGAGAGTGGCCCTTATTTTGGTATTTTGGATCCTTGGACATGTTGCATGTTCTTATTGTAATATTTATGTCTATGTCATTCGAATGTTTTAAATTTGTGCAAGACTATGTTTTGAATGTTTAATATAAATACGATGCTTTGAATGTATATCTTTTGATCATATTCATATTTATTATGTCTTCTCACAAATTGTTGAGCACAACACGTAGGCACCCCACCATAACGTGTGTATGTACGAAGGACTACCTCTTTTTTTATGATGCATTCATTGAGGGGGAGTCACTAATACACCCGCACGTTATGAAAACCAAAATTTATACTCTTATATGTGAAGACTTAATGTGTTGTCATCAATCACCAAAAAGGGGGAGATTGAAGTGCATCTAGGATCCCCGTAGGTTTTGGATGATTGATGACGACAATTAAGTAACTAATGAGCTCAATGATCTTAAGCACAAGTGTGGACTCAAGCGGAAACACAAACCCTCAAAAAGGAAAAGGATGAAAATGGCGATGTTGACTTGAAAAGAAGAAACTAGGATTTCTAGTGTGTCGAGTTTAGACTAGACAAATATGTGTGAGGGTGTGTGTGTAAAGTGCATTGAGATCAAGTTGGGAGCTCAAAGCGGTTTAGAGATCAAAACCTATTGAGAGAAGAGAGTTGGAAGTTGTCTGGCACGAGTGGCCGGACTAGTCCGTCCAGGTGGCCGGACTAGTCCGTTCCTGACCGGCCAAGTCCGTTTTCAGCCGGACCAGAAGAGTATGACTGAGTTCGGACTAGTCCGTAGTGGGACGGACTAGTCCGAGTAGTCATGGAGTGGGTTTTCGGGACTAAGTCCCAAAACCACAGAGTTGTCCGTTTTTAGTCTGGACCAAGAGGTCCTGATTGAGATCGGACTAGTCCGTCCTGGGGGCCGGACTAGTCCGGGATTGGAGAGAAGTGGAGTTTCAGCGACTAAGTCTGGGTAGGCCAGACTAGTCCGCCCTGTGGGCCGGACTAGTCCGTGGTCTCCAGACTAGTCCGTTTTCACACGGAACAAAAGGTTTTGTGTGAGATCGGACTAGTCCGGGTTGGACTGGACTAGTCCGTTTTGAAGTGACCGTTTGAATTTGAAGTTTGGCGGGTAGTGTGACGATTGCCGCGCAGTGCGACAGTTGTCAGGGACGTCAGTGGTCCCAAAGGTCGGATTAGTTCGGGACGTAGGACAGACTAGTCCGCCAATCTGCTAAAGTCAGCAGTATGGGCTGAGAACCTCTATAAATAGAGGACCCCTGGGTTCATTTGAACCATTCCTTGAGTACTTTGAAATCCTAGCGCAGTCACAACAAACTTTGAGCCTCCAAAAGCCTCCGTCTTGCCTACATTCCCTCTAAAACTAATTTTTGTGTGGATTGGGGTTTGGTGAGGTGGAGAAGAGGAAGAACCCCGCTCTAGGCTCTCGGTTTGATCTCTTGCACTTGTAAATCTTTGTGATTTGTGGCTTGAGTTGATCTTTGTGATTTGTAATTGCATTTGTGGTGTGAGCCTCAGATTGTGAGAAGCTCGAACGAATCTTGTATTCACCCCTTTGTGATAGTGGAGAACCAAGTTAGGCCCTTGTGGTAAACTTGGTGAGGGAAGGGTTGTTGAACCCGGTCCTTCGTGGACTCCTCAATAGAGACGTAGATTCCTTCTTGAGATCGAACCTCGGGATAAAATCCTTGTGTCTCTTGTGTACTTTGATTTCACTTATTGCACATTGCTTTTAGGGTTAGCTTTATCGTTTTTGTTCATCACACTTGTCTCATTGTGATCCTTAGCCTCATACTTGTTTCATAACTTGTTAAGGTTCACCAAGTCATTCTAACATACTTTGCATCACAAGAATCGAACTAAAATTTGTTAGAAACCCCTTTTTAGGTTTTCCCTGTAAGTGGATCGGACTTGTCCGCCCCTGGACCGGACTAGTCCGCCCCCTGCGTACTGATCTCGTTTTATTAAGTCATTTCAGGTCGATTAGCATATTCACCCCCTAAGCAACTTTCACCAACACACCAACATTGCGAGTGAGTGCGCACCTTTGGCTTGTGGGTGTCGGGCCACTGTGTTGAGGTGCTGGAACCACCTTCCATTATCATCATCAATGTTCCAGCTATCCGGATGGAAGCTTGACAGTCCAAAGCCATTAGAGATGCAAGTCTATACCCGATGGGACATCGGTCACTCTGCAAACAGGTGTATCGCCGTTTCCACACTCCTAAAACACAATGCACAGAGATATTGATTGGGCCATCCTCGATGTCGTCCAGAGCCTATCTTGAACCATAAACCATGTGAAAATTTTGCATTTCGGCAGCGCCCACGGCTTCCAAATTCTGGCGGGAAACCACGACTGCATGTCGCCCTCAAACTGTTGGCTGTAGGCGGAGTGCACAGAGAATACCCATCAGTGGTGAAGATCCAAGTGATCTCATCATGCTCTTGCGGATCGTCCGAGAGATGCACGTCTTGCAGTAAGTCCCAATGCAAGGCAAACTCCCTCAGCATGTCCATCGTGATGTGGTGGGCGATATCACATATCCATGCTTGGTTGGAGAGAGCATCTGCCACGAACCTGATCTTGCGTCGACAGTTGACTCAGTTGATACAACACAGGAAACCACGAGCAAAAGGGTTGGCCCACCCTCCAGTTGGCTGTCAAAAAGCGAGTCCGAACAACATTCCTAACAGTGACCCAGGTGGCCATGGCAAATAGATTTTCATCCGTCGTGTTCACAGGAATGTCCATTCCTATCCAAGGCTTATGGGGAGCGTCACTGGTGCCACAACCATCTGAGTCAAAGAACTCGTCCAAACCAGTAAGATCCAATATACCCAGCCCTCCGCGATCCATAGGTCGACAGACTGGCTTCCAAGTGACCTCCCCGTGGATGTCCAGTGTCCCCGCCCATAAGAAGCGGCAGCACAATTTGAGTGCAAACAACGTTCCTGCCAACCAGGTTTGGCTTGGTGTAGTGTCTAGAGAGCCATCACAGAGCGGATCATCAACTGCAGTGACTGCGCATTCAGCTGGGTTTGAAGTTTGGTATGGCCTACTACCTTCCATGGAGCAGGCGGTGTTTCAATTTGTGAAAGCACAAAGATATGTAACATGCTTTAACATTTCAGATGATTGCAGATGACCCAGAATTGCTTCTCGTCCATAACACACAACAGATTCAACAGATAAAAAGGTATTAAGAGGCGAAACATGTTGAATCATAACTAATTACTTCCGGTACAATTCATAGATAATTATGCATTCCATTCCACTTAACAAGGTCCACCAGTTGGCATACGTTTAACCAGTCTTCAAGATTTCAACCTCAACAACCACAAGAACCAGACACGGAGTATGCAACAGAGCAAGAGCTAGAGCTGCTCAAACGCTCAGCGCTTGTTCCTGGGCGAAGTCCTCCGTACTCCGGCCACCACCGGTGAGGTGGCCGCAGGCGTCGCGGCAGCCTTCCTCTTCGGCGAGGATCGCGCAGAAGCCCCAGCTGCTGCAGCAGAAGCCTTCCTCTTCATTGATTTGCTCGCACGCGCCGCGGCCACCGGCGCGGAAGCCTCAGGGGCGGAGGAGGTCTTCCTCTTCGGCGAAGTCCTCACGGGCGCCTGCTTCTTCTCCACGGCAGCGATGCGGTCGAACTCGTCGCCAAGCTTCCGCGCGCGCTTCTTCCTTGCCGCCGTGGCGATGGCCGCGAGGGGCTCGTCCTCGTCGTCGTCTTCGTCTTCGTCGAACCCGTCGGAGTCGGAGTCCTCCTCGTCGTCGACGACCTCCCGCTTCAGGACCCGCTCCTGGGCCGCCACGTCCTCATCGTCGGAGTCCCCGTCGCTGGCGTCGTTGTCGTCGTCGGAGCCGAGCGCAGCGAGCGAGGCCGGCTTCTGGCCGGCGGCGCGGGCCTTGGCCCTGGCGTCGCGGCGCGCGCGGCGGCGGAGCTTGTCGATGGAGCCCTCGATCCGGCCCTGGAGACGGAGGCGCTTGACGCTGAGGCCGCCCATGGACCAGTGCGCGTCGTGGGCCCAGGAGAGGAGAGCGTCGTTGACGGGGGCCGGCGGATCGACGCGGTCGCCGGGGAAGAAGCGCGGCCGCGGGAGACCGCTGCCGTAGAACCGCCCGGGTCCCAGCGCCACCACCATGATTGATGAGCCCTTTCTCTCTCTCTCCCTAGATCTATTTCTCTCTAGATCTCTGTAGGCGTGGAGGCGGTGTTGAGAGGAGAGAGGAAACGCGGGGGAGTTTATAGGAGGAGGGAGCGCGTGGCGGGAGAAAGCCGGGAGGAGTTTGGTTTGGCGCCAAGAAAATGGCGGTAAAAAGATTGGGTGGGGAGAAGGAGGGAACTCCGTGGCGGGAATGCGCCCGCGCCGTGCGAATGGGAAGGGCGGGAGGGTAACTTCTACTAGTATTTTCTGTGGCGCGCTCCAAAAGGCCACGACACCTTGCGGCCCAATCCAACATACGTGCCCTGAACGGCCCAGTGTCCGTGCGTTGTACCAGGTCGTGGGCCTGATCACCGAGACACGGCCCAACGCCAGAAGATATCACTCCGACTCTGACGCGTGGGGAAGTTTGGGAATAGCGGAGTCGTGCAGGGACCGGCACGCGAAACACGCGTCACGTTGGACGGGCGGATACGGATTAGATAAATATAAAGTCGAGAGAGGGCGGCACCGGCACGGCAGAAAAATCCCCAGTCCCCTCTCTCCGTCCGTTCCCATCCATGGCTGCTCACCGCGCACGGCGGTGTTGACCAACCCCACCCCGCCCAATCGACGCTGGAAACGGCGGCGTCGTCGTCCCCTGGACCCTTCGGCGGCGGCAGCGGCACGCGGTTATGTCCAGAGGCTCCCAGGTGCGCGTTTTGCAATTCGAGCTCGTTTCGTATCTGATTTGGGCGAATCGACGGGGGGAGGTCGAGGAGCGCACCCGTGGTTGTTTCGGCTAGGCGAGATCAATTGGCGGCGGGTGGGATCCCGTGGCAGTTTGCTGATCGGCGACGGCGCCGCAAGTTGAGGGATCAGGGGAGGAGACGGGGGTTGGTGGGATCGGATCCAGGCGGAAGGTTGCTTCGATTCCAGTTTGGGACAGATTAGATTGCGGAATTGGCGTGCCTGAGCCCTGAGGTCATGCTGGTTGGGTTATATCATGGTGCTTTCGTTAGGTTAGGGTTTCGTCCATGTTACTGCGGATTTATCTTACTGATTGGTGCTCAGTTACATATCATTGATTCAGCATACCAGTTCAAGCTCAATTTCGTAACAATGATGCTATATCATATTGGTTTGTGGTTGGGGACTGGATAGCATGCTACAAACTCGGTCCTGCATTCGTGAACTTAGTTGACTTCCTGTGCAGTATGCTGAGACTCGAAGGGGGGTAGTCAAATTGCTCTTGCCGTTGACCATTAGTATAGTTGATATGCTGCTGCTTGCAGTGAAAACAACTCATGAAGTGAGCTGTTGAGTGTTGATTCATGCATCCATACGCATACTTGGTGTTTATTGTTGGAGCCAGTCTATTGAGATTCTATTTTCGTATGTTACTTTGTTGTCACATATTCCTAGCTAGCGGTTTGGTTTTTAATACTTTGTGTACTTATGCAGGTTTAAACACCGTGCCTTGCTAGAGCTCTAGGATTCTCAGGAAGGATATGGAGTGCACCCCTTACACAAGCTCAGTATCTCACATGTCACTGCTTGAGGAGGAAGTTCTTGGCTGGAGATTTTGTCTTTACGGAGACTTCCTTGTCATCTCTTTTGTCAACTGCACCTGAGGGTCACACCACATTTACTAGCCCCGTTGCCTGGTCCTGTGCTGTTGGACATTAGAGTCTGCTAGTGATTACAGTCATGCTGTAGCACATTTATTTGAGCATGGTGGGTCTTTTTCTCTGGCAACATCCAGGTAATCTTTTCTTGGCACTAATCAGCCAGTAAAAGTTACCAATCAGAACATCTTTGGACACTTGCGTCTAGCACTTACAGCTTCATTGTCAGATAAGCTTGAGGTAAGCCTTTCTTTGATACATTATTAGAATTATATTTTCATGCCATGGTTTATCTTATTCTTCATCTCTATCTCTCAACAGGTTCTGGTTTCCTTTGTTTCTGCTAGCTCTTCTGTCCCCTACTCAAGTTTTTGACCAGTCCAAAGTTTGAAGTGAGTTGGTCGTGCCATCTGTCATCAGGCTTTACTTTCGATGGCATAACATTAGGTATGCGTTCAAAATGTGAACATGCTTCGTTCATTTATACAAAACTAGGAATTGTAAAAAATGAATTATTCTTCCAATATCCTTATCCTTGTGTTATCTCAGTTTAGAGGTGAGGTGACTTCTGTGTGCCATAAAGCATGGGTATTGCTTACAGAGCTCTGAAAGGACGCTGCAGTGACTTTGATGTCCTGGCTTTCAAAGGCACTCCTGGAGTACATTTATGAGTTTTGTTCGCGACTTCAAGACTGTTCTAAAATAAGGGCAGTTTTTCACAGTGATTAATAAAATGGAGAGGTATAGAACTTCCATCATCAGATGATCAAGAATTGTCTGACCTGATTTATATTTTTACTTACTTCACATGTGCACCGGTCCAGGTATAATGTTATTAAGGAGGTTGGTGATGGTACGTTTGGAAGTGTTTGGCGTGCAACAAATAAAGAAAGTGGTGAAGTGGTATGCCATTTTGCTTGCCTGGTGTCTACTTCTGTTACACAGACGTGTATTCTGTTCCCTTCATCTAATTAACATACATGTCTTTGATAGGTTGCTATCAAGAAAATGAAGAAAAAATATCATTCCTGGGAAGAGTGCATCAATCTTCGTGAAGTAAAGGTGCATAAGTGTTACATGTGTAACTTTTTTATCATGTGTTCCATGGCAGTTATGATTTAATTAATATTTTTTCCACCAGTCCCTGCGAAGGATGAACCATCCAAACATTGTGAAGCTCAAAGAAGTCGTAAGAGAGAGTGATACATTGTTCTTTGTTTTTGAATACATGGTAAGAACTATTTGTAGTCTATAGTCTTAGTTCAGGTGTTGCTCTAGTGCTGCTAATCTGTTGTGTGACTGAAGTTTGTGTTTTCCCATATTAGGAGTGCAATCTCTACCAGCTGATGAAGAACAGGGGGAAGCCCTTCTCAGAGACTGAAGTAAGAAATTGGTGCTTTCAAATATTTCAAGCTCTGAATCACATGCACCAACGTGGATATTTTCACCGTGATCTTAAACCTGGTATGTCTTCGACATCTAACTTTGCTTCCCATTTTGTTTTGGGAATAACTCCTTAGATTTCATTGTGGTTAACTTGAGTCCGAATCTGCCACTGTAAAATCTGGTATATATGTTCTGTCTCGCTAGGATGATGATAATTGATTATTCCTTTAATATAAGGAGGATAACATTGTTCCAATTCTCCTATGTATGCCTATATTGAATCATGAGTTCAGAGAATAGAAGTGATTATCTTTTATATGAGCTATATGCCTATATCCCTTTGGTTTACGTGAGTCTGATATATCAGTTGTCCTCGTCATTTTTTCGTAGTTTTACCTATATGTTTTTATCCAACCAAGCTTGCGGCTGTATTATATCTATGTGGGCATGTTTTTGTTGCAAATGCCCCATGGTTGATATAAGCATAGAGTGATTCATGCATTGTACAAGTTAGAACTTACACAGAGCCACAGAGGTAGCCAGGTAGGAAATGCAATCAGGATAAAGGCTACCTTGGTCAAAGTGCACATAGAATGCAGAAACAATGAAAGAATATTACTTGTATACAAATTTCTGTTGGGAATGTATTCTGTGCTATTAGCAAATATTTGTTTTCTGAAATAATTGAGTTATTTCAGAAAATTTGCTGGTCACGAAGGAGCTCATCAAGATAGCAGATTTTGGGCTCGCTCGTGAGATTTCTTCTGAACCACCATATACAGAATATGTGTCCACTCGGTGGTATGTTATATATCTGAGTCTCATGTTTTCTTAAAGGGTACATGATGACAGAGTATTTATTTAATGTTTGCTATTCACTAGGTACCGTGCCCCAGAAGTTCTGCTACAAGCTACTGTTTATAATGCTGCAGTTGGTGAGTGAAGAATATTTATGTTTTTGCCAGAAATCATATTACTACCATACCATTTCACCCAATATTCTTATCTTTCTATCTCACTTCCAGACATGTGGGCAATGGGCGCAATTATTGCAGAGCTTTTTTCTCTGAGACCTCTCTTTCCTGGCTCAAGGTACACATTGTCCTCCATTAAACTTAATTTTGTCTGCATGGATTTTGTTGATGTCGGTTTTCCCCCTTTTCCCCTTTTATGTTTTTGGTTTATTCGTATCTCCCTTTCTGTTTTCCTTTTTTTTGTTTGTTTTTTTGTATTGGATCTTGTGGGTTTCATCTCTAGCCTACCCCAACTTGCTAACAGGATTTGTTGTCGTCGTTTGTGGAGTAAATTAACCACCATAATTTTCTTTGCACTGAGGCTGATTGCTCGTGAAAAGTCGTTTTAAATGAATAACAATTCCCAAGAGTATAATGCACAATGGAGAAACAGTGATTGTTGTGCAGGAATAAGAACTAACAATCGATTGATTTAGATTGGAGGAATTTTGAGTCTCATTTATTTTTGCATTTATTGTATTTTGAAATGCTGTTTACTTCTGGTCCTTTGTGCTTTATGTTCCTTTATGTTGCTCTGTATTTAAAGGTTATCTTTATAACTTGCATGCTCTATGATATCCTCAGTGAAGCGGATGAGCTTTACAAAATCTGTAGCATTCTTGGCACTCCAAATCAGCATACTTGGCCTGAAGGACTGCAGCTTGCAGCATCTATCCGCTTTCAGTTTCCTCAGGTTGATAGATCAACTCCCTCCCTCCCTTAGTTCAAGAGTGATTAGTAATGGTATATAATTCCTGTGTCATATTTTGCAGTGTGAAGGCATACATCTTTCCGAACTGGTTCCCTCTGCAAGTGAAGATGCAATCAACCTCATTTCGGTAAGTACCAGCATTCAGTAATTAGCATTTTTTTTTGCCTCAAAGTAAAAGTGATAATATCCCAGATAAATAATAACCAATTATTATGTGCAGTGGCTTTGCTCATGGGACCCACGAAGAAGGCCAACAGCAGTGGAGGTTTTGCAGCACCCCTTCTTTCAGGTTTTATATCTGATGCTTTTTGTATTACGATTGATGGTGAATTAATAGATTCATTTGTGACCATACTGTTGTATATCACAGCCATGCTTCTACGTCCCTCCTTCACTTCGCTTCAGATCTAACGGATACACATTGACACCACCATCTGGTATATAGATATACTTGTCCTCTCATTTTTGTTTCCATTGGGACACTATTGTTGACCCGGTTTAAAACTGTAGTTGGGGCTAGAGGAGCTGTTGATCAGAAGTTTGGTACGAGATACACCACAGGACCTGTAACCAATAGTAGGCCCACAGTTAATTACTCATATGCAAGTGCTAATACTCCAGCAAGAGCTTTTGGTGTGCAAAGGAAACTGGAACTGGATTATCAGGTGAATATGACCCTCTTCTGTTAGAGGCATTCAGTGGCTACCGTCTCTGTTTCAACTACTCAATTATGCTCCATTCTCTTCTACAGGCCCCAGGGAGTAACCACAAATCGACAAAGGCAAACACAGCAAATCAGCCTTGGTCCAGACAACAGCCAGCTAGGAACAATGGTGATTATATCTGAAATGATCTTGGCTGACAACCATGGATTTTACACGCAATTCACTAGCTAACTTGCAAACTTTGACGTCTCTGTAGGGAATTACCTCGTCAAGGACCAGAGTCCCCGTGCACCTGACCTTTCTGAGAAGCTGTCTCAGCTGTCAATGGGCCCCAACAGGGTGTCGGGTTTGGCTTCCGAGAAGTTTACAGATCTCAAGGCTAGAACCAATGGGAACACCATCAAGCGTCCCATGCCTATGGGATCTAGGACATGGCATGGCCCAATCGATGACCCCTTTCGTCGCCCATACGAGATGCCAGGTGATCGGACCTTCGTTCAGAGGAAGCTTGTCAGCTGAAGCTCAAGAAGCAGTTTCGACGCTCTGCAGCTCGCCACCAGTGTCTTCAAAATAAACCACCAATCTCCTAGAGTCTGATGTTGTCCAATACTGTCTGTTACCGTGCTTGCTTGTGGTGAATAATAGAAGGTTCATGTACCGCATCACCCTGGCCTCCAGGGATCCGCGAGCATGACCGATGAAACACACTTTATTTTATTTTATGTAAACGTGATGCGACACTCGTGTTGCGTTGCCTTTTTTTCAGCTGCGTCTTGTTTGGCCTGTTGATGTGGCAGACTCGTGCTAAGGGGCTGTTTGGTTCAACGCTAACTTGTTTAAGTCTAGTGTTAAGCATGCCACACTGTTTTAGGTGAGAGTTTGGTTGTTGATTAAGGTTAGGTGTGCTACAGAAATTAGATAATTTTTGCTTTCATTGCTTAACAAAAAACTGTTTCAACTGTGGTGTTCAAATTAACCGCTTAAGTTTAGTTATTTGCTTAAACTTAGTCATGATAACAAAACAAATATATGCTACATTTTTTTAGGTGTCCTAAGTTTAGATTATAGTAATAATTCAAACACATGTTAACATTAGTTAGCTTAGGCGCGTCACAAATGTGACAAGTGATTAAGCTTAAGTTTATGCAAGTTAGCGAAATCATTCAAACAGGCCCTCCTAAGTTCGCCTGTTCAGTTGGTCACGCATGCCTTTTTCGTTTCTTGCTTTCTTGTCAATGTAAGGCTGCGTTACGTGGGTTTACTTAGACTGCATGGCCGGGGAGGCAGCATGGCCACCGCTGCGAGCTTTTATACGCCGCCGAGGGCTCTGTGCATCAAGATTTCCTACACCTGAGCAGCACGTTTGACCATATCATATCATATGCTTTTCCGACGCTTCCAATCGCGTGAAAGATTTTTTTCAGCACAAAAGCTGCTGCGAAATTCAAGCCATCCTCTTCCCTTTTCAGCTGCCCACGAAATCTGACGCTTACGTGCAGACTATCCTCTGTACTGGCATCTTCTATTTTTGAAAAGAAAAATAACGTCACGTCCATATTGGATTCCGATTCTCCAAACTCCAGATCTGGTTTGGGTCTGATTGGACAAACTGGAGAGCATGGAAGGATGGAATTACTTGAACAATGCATCATGTAGCGGTCTGTCTGGGTACAATACAAAGCGTGCTGCAATCACAAAACGAGAAGGGAGTTGTATGACTCCACTGATACAGACGGGTCCTGCTGGCCTAACAAAGAGTTCTTAAATTGAAAAGAGAGGGTTACGGCAAACGCGTGGGCCTTCTTAGGACGCGGCCTTCTTAGGGCTTATCAATCTCTCAAAGACCGGCACTTGCTCAATGCCGGTGCACTTCCCCCACACGGCCACACAGGAAGCAAGCTTCTCAATCACCTGCAAAAATAATGCCATTTGCGCGATGAGCAGCTGCTAACAAGACTTGGGAGCACCAAAGAAACAAAATTTCTAACAACGGGCTCACATCTGGGGATGGAGATCGAGAGCTGAGTCGTCGAAAAGGATGATGTCCTCGCATCGTCCATCTCGGACCATGAATCCCGCGCCGCAGGCCACTCGTCCAAGAAAGGCCTCAGCGGCTGGTTCTCCTCCTGCAAACCTCCCGCTCCGCCATTGAATAAGGGGCCGCGCTGCTGCTGCTCTTGGGAGAGCGAGGCGATGGTGACTTGCCCAAGCTCCTGCCGTGGCGTCTCCAGGTTGGAATAGTTGTAGCCACCAGCAGATAGCTCCTGTGGCGTCTTCGACAGTGTAAAGCTCCTGTGACCACCACTGGATGCCATTGACTGCCATGAGCCGTTGTCACTTGGAGAATCAATGGTGAAGCCCCTGCTGCTGTTTCCTGATGCTCCAGACAAGAAGCTCAGTTCGCCAACATCAGCTTTAGCTCCAAAAGAGAACCTGCACATTAATTGATTTTAGCTACTCTGTATGACAAATAAACTGACAGAAACTTGGCGCTAAGCTGCAGCTCTAACACTCGATCAAGCTCATAAAGCAAAAACTTTTAGCTGTTGAAAGAGCAATTAAAATCAATATGTTGTGTGCTTATCTCATCGAGTTATCGCAGATGCCAAATCCTTACATACTTAAAATCACTCCTGCATCATTAAGAGTGTGTACCGGAATGGGGTAATGAGAACCAGCGGAAAAGGATGATGGATATAACCATACTTGCTGCCATATGAGGAAGCATCGACATGAAGCTGCGACGAGCCAGTCCCGCCGAGAGACAGGCCATGTGTTCTAGCCCCCATGGTGAGGGTCTCTGTCTCACGGGTTGCGCTTGTCACGCCAGACAGCTGGGGCTGCGACTGGTGCGCAGGCGAAGCAGACTTGGATTCCACAGGCTTTCTTGAACGGTTGCGGCCACGGTGCATGTGGCGCTCGCAGTACTTGGAGTCGGGGTGCGCCTCCTTGGAGCACCGCCACTTCTTGCCGTCGGTGCGGCGGCACCGCCACGGCTCCGGGTCCAGCTTCTTCCCGTAGTACGCGTAGTAACTCACTGCAGGGCAGCAGAGACCATAGACGAGGAGCACATTTAAAAGCCGGCACAACCATCACCATTCATCCATTCAAATCCGAGAGGTACCGGGACAAGTAAAAAACGCATTAACATTTCACCAACCCAATGCAAAGATGCTTTACTTTGCTTAAAAGATTGAATAAAGAACAACATTAGCTCAATACATATAACTTGATAGTACATGTATAGTAAGCATGAATAGATCGGCACAACCAACACCAAATCAATCACACTAAGCAAGTGAAAGATCTCTATCTCCTGAAAAGCAAAAAGACAGTCCGAGAAACCATTTTTTCTCATATCCCGGCAAGCACGCACGCACGTACGCATCCATTGCAACGAGATTCTTGTCAGGAGGATAGCATAAGCAGGGAGTAGGAGAACTCACGTGACGGGTGGTGGTGGTAGAAGGATGATGCGGCGCCGGCGGCGGGGCTGAAGGAGAAGGCGGAGTGGGGACGCATGGGGATGAGGAGATCGGGCGGCACGGGCACGCCGGCCATAAGGTACTTGTATATGAGCGCCTGCTGCTCCAGCTCCGCCCACTGCGCCGCCGTGAACACTGCCGCGCCGCGCGGCTGCTGCTGCTGCTGCTGCAGGTACCCTCCCATCCCCATCGCCGCCGAGCTCAGCATCGTTGCCGGCCCGCTGCTTCCACCTCCCTCCCTCCCTTCCCAAACAATGAACGGTGTGGACAGATGTGCTCCCGGCGGAGGAGGAAGACGTCAGGTGGGGGTTGGAGGGTTCTTGGTGGCGGCCATTAATGGAGGCGAGGGGGAGGAGAGGGAGGGAGTGAGGGAGGGAGGAGTATGCAGTGGGCGGTGGTGGTGGGTGGGGTGAGGGATCTGCAGATATCGCTGGCTCGCTGCCGCCGCTTTGGCTGCTATCCTCAGCTCAGCTCCCTCGTTGGTCGTTGCTCTCTTTGCTTTGCTCGTCTGTCTTCACTTGTATCTGGGCTGGTGCTGGTCTGCCCTTCCCAAGGGCACAACGGACTTTTCCAGTCCTCAGCTTATCATCATCCTCCGGTGATGAAATGAACTCACCATTTTACTCCCTCCGGTTTCAAAATAGAAGTCGTTTTAGACATAATCTCGCTTAACAATGAGTCATTAACTATAGGTATTGTTTCCCTATTTGCCCTTATTAAATATATTTAATGGTCAAGCCTAAGCATTCAGAACTTGGCTTCACATTGGTTACTACCAACAGCTTTCACGTATATTGCTGTGGGTTTGATTCCCAGCAAAGGCTCCCAATTTTTTTTGTTTCGTCGGGCACCGTTTTTCACCAGGCTCCATGCACCGTTTTTTCACTGTGCGGTAACATCTGCGCGCCATTTTTTACAGGGCCACTGTAGTGGTCTGCCGTATTTTTACTTCCGCCGCTGTTTCGTTTCTTCGCGCCAGACTTTTTTTGCTGCAACGTTGCTGTTATGTTTATTCGCGCCATAAATCAACACTGTTGTTTTGTTTCTTCGTCTACGGATATTTTTGCTACCGCGCTGCTGTTATGTTTCTTCGTCTACGAATAGGCACGGCGCTTGCTCTGGGAACCAACGGTGCATGCGCAGCATAGCAATAGCAGCGGTGCGCGTCAGGTTCATTGCTTATTGAAGCACGCTCTCTGGATTCCAACCGTCATGCACTTGCAGCTGCCTCGTTTCCCGAGTGCACGCACAGTATCAAGGCTGCAAGTAACGAAGCGTGGATGCACCGTTAATACAAGGCTATTTCAGTCTCAAACGACCATAAATTTCTGAAATGACATCTATTGTGGAACTTTGACAACCTGTGTAAAACGACTTCTATTCTGAAACCGGAGGGAGTAGCTGTTTGGGATTAGTGTTTGATGATTGCTTGTGACTCCTGGGTGGCCTGGTCGCTCGTACTACTACCTAAGGCTACAACATGAGACGCCAAAATTAGCAGCATCAGACACACAAGCCCGGTTTTTTTTTTTCATCAAGATATCATTGCCAATTCATTGTCAACAAATTCTGCAACAGAAAGCTTTATATCCAAACGAAGCAACACAGTACAGCCTAGTACTGCTCAATCAACAGGAAAAGGATATACGTACATGAGCAATCTGCGACATTAAACAGACCGAGTCATCAAAAGCATAAATCACACGCTCCTACTCGATCCGTACGCACCTCTCTGGACTTGATGGCCTGTGCTACACTAGTTACAGTGAAAAGGATTTCACTGATCCGAGTAAATCTCTGTACGTAAAGGAGGCAAGCCTCAAATATTCGCCACTCATTGCTCTCAGCATTCGATTTTATTCGAAATGTGATTTTCTTAAAAAAACGATCGTAAATTTAATTTTCTTCGAAATCGAGCTTTTATTCTTTATGGCATATATCTTATACAGCCCTACTTAAGTTTTGGGAAAATTTCAAAAATATCAATTTTTTGTCAGAAATCAAAAGGGGTTATCCTTCAATTTTATCAATAATTGAGTTTTGTGCAAAAAATTGGTTGTAAAATCATTTTTTTTTCAAAATCGATCTTGTATTACATGTCCAATATGCGTTAAGTAGTCATATTTAATATTTGGAGAAGTATCAACGTTATCAAATTTTCACGAGAAATCCAGAGGGGTTAGCTTTCGGTTTTATCGATAACCGAGTTTTCTGCAAAAAGTGAGTCGTAAATTCATTTTTCTTCGAGTTTAGCTTGTATTACATGTCGGATATGAGTTACTAGTCATACATAATTTTTATATAAATTTTGACGGTATCAAATTTTCGCAAGAAATTCAAAGGGGTTAACCTTTTATTTTATCGAGAATCGAGTTTTCCGCAAAAAAATGGGTCGTAAATTCATTTTTCTTCGAGATCGAGCTTGTATTACATGTCGGATATGTGTTACGTAGTCATATTTAAGTTTTGGAGTAGATTTTGGTGGTATCAAATTTTCGCGATAAAATCCAAATGAATTAGCCTTCAATTTTTATCGAGATCCGAGTTTTCTGCGAAAACTGGGTCGTAAATTCATTTTTCTTTGATATCGAGCTTGTATTACATGTCGGATATGTGTTACACGGTCATATTTAATTTTTTGAGAAGTTTCGACAGTATCATATTTTCGCGAGAAATCCAAAAGGATTACCCTTCGATTTTATCTAGAACTGATTTTTCTGCAAAAAATAGGACGTGAATTTATTTTTTCTTCAAGATCGAGCTTGTATTACATAGCGGATATGTGTTACGCAGTCATACTTAATTTTTAGAGAAGTTTTGACAGCATCAAATTTCCGGGAGAAATCCAAAGAGGTTAACCTTCAATTTTATCGAGAACCGAGTTTTCTGCGAAAAATAAGTCGTAAATTCATATTTTATTTGAGATCGAGCTTGTATTACATGTAGGATATGCGTTACATAGTCATACTTAAATTTTGAAGAAGTTTTGTCAGTATCAAATTTTTGCGACAAATGCAAATGTTAGCTTTCGATTTTATCGAGAATCGAGTTTTTTGCAAAAAAAAATAGGTTGTAAATTCATTTTTATTTGAGATCGAGCTTGCATTACTTGTTGGTTGTGCATTATGTAGTCATATTTAAGTTTTAGAGAAGTTTCAGCAGTATGAATTTTTCGTGAGAAATCTAAAGAGGTCAGCGTTCGATTTTATCGAGAACCGAGTTTTCTGCGAAAAATAGGTCGTAAATTTATTTTTCTTTGAGATCGAGCTTGTATTACGCGTTTTATATGCGTTACATTGTTATACTTAATTCTTGAAGAAGTTTCGATGTTATAAAATTTTTCCAAGAAATCCAAAGGGGTTAGCCTTCGAGGATTGAGTTTAGTGCGAAAAATGGGTGGTAAATCCATTCTTCTTCAAGATCGAGCTTGTATTACTTGTTGAATATGCGTTACGTAGTCATAATTAAGTTTAGTTTTGGAGAAGTTTCGACGATAGAAAATTTCCGTGAGAAATCCAAAGGGGTTAGCCATCCATTTTATCGAGAATCGAGTTTTCTACGAAAAATGTGTCGTCAATTCATTTTTCTTCAATATCGAGCTTGTATTACATGTTGGATATGTTTTTCATAGTCATACTTAATTTTTGGACAAGTTTCGACGGTGTGAAATATTCGCAAGAAATCCAAATGGGTTAACCTTCGATTTTATCGAGGAGCGAGTTTTCTACAAAAATTGAGTCGTAAATTCATTTTTCTTAAGATCGAGATTGTATTATATGTTGGACATACGTTACGTAGTCATACTTAATTTTTGGAGAAGTTTTGACGGTGTCAAATTTTCGCGAGAAATCCAAAGGGGTTAGCCTTCGATTTTATCGAGAACCAAGTTTTCTGCAATAATTGGGTCGTAAATTTATTTTTATTCGAGATCGAACTTGTATTACATGTCAGATATGTGTTACGTAGTTATACTTAATTTTTGGAAAAGTTTCAATGGTATCATTTTTTTCGCGAGAAATCTAAAGGGTTAACCTTCGATTTTATCGTGAACCGAGTTTTGTGCGAAAATTGGGTCGTAAATTCATTTTCTTCAAGATCGAGCTTATATTTGATATGCATTACATAATCATACTTATTTTTGCATTAGCTTTGACGTATCAAATTTCTGCGAGAAATCCAAAAGGGTTAGCCTTCACTCTTATCGACAACCGAGTTTTCTACGGAAATCGGGCCTTAAATTCATTTTTGTTCGAGATCGAGCTTGTATTGCATGTCGGATATACGTTAAGTAGTCATACTAATTTTTTTGGATTAGTTTCGACGATATCAAATTTTCGCAAAAAAGTCAAAGAGGTTTGTTAGCCTTCGATTTTATCAAGAACCAAGTTTTCTGCAATAATTGGGTCGTAAATTTATTTTTGTTCAAGATCGAGCTTGTATTATATTTCGAAAATGAGTTATGTAGTCATACTTAAGTTTTGGATTAATTCAACGTTAAATTTTCACGAGAAATCCAAAGGTGTTATGTCAAGGTGTCTAACTAACACCTCCCCCCAGACCTGCTCGAAAGCAGCCCGCGGAGGTTCGATGTATTTTCGGGGGCTAGTCCTAGTAAGATTGAGTGCAGCGAACGATGAATGCAAGGGATTTACGTGGTTCGGGCCGCCTGGGTGTAATACCCTACTCCACGGTATTTTGTGTGTAGTATTGCTCAAGCGTGTGTCTGGGTCTGAGCCAAGATGTCTAACTCGATGGCTATCTGGTCCTTTTATAGTCCATGGTCAGACAACTTACAAGTGGGGCCCGGGGCCCGGAAGGTGGCCCCGGGGTGATCTTATCCTATACAAGATCTAAGGTTTCTTGTGTACGCTGCCTCTGACCGCGCATTGAAGACTTGTTGTCTTGCCGCGTCGATCGCTAGTGGCCAGACGTAGTCGTTGATGATGGCACGGAATGTCCCATCCGTCTTGTCGCCGTAAGCTACCCACATGGCGGTGTGGGATAGGCTTACATATGAATTGTTCGAGCTAAAGCTTCTTAAGAATTGCACAACTTTGTTATAGACAAGAAAGAGAAAAATAAAAAAGAATGAGCCCATACAAAATAAATGCACGTGGAGTCTGTTTTCACATATCGATGTCTTTCATTATAGGTTCGGGTTACAGGGGAGACAAGTACACTCTTAGGGTACGGAACCAAGCTAAGTGTGTTTCATTTCTTGTTCGACCCTGGGTAGCTAGCTACACTTTTAGTTCTGAGACTGTGTCAAGTGTTGCTTGAACTTTGCGGACCTTCCAGGAAAGGTCCGGCTGTCCTCCCGGAGGAGCTACCCGACTCTGTACAATGACGCTATAACATACATCATATGTAATTACAGAATCACCTCCGTGATATTAAGTGTAAAACTTACGAAGGTGCTAAATGTTCCAAGGATTAGGGAGCGGTGTCCTATCCTCGGTTGCCAAGCGAACGCATCCGAGACGGGATACTTTGATCACTCTAAAGGGTCCTTTCCAGCTGGGGGAAAGTTTGTTTAACCCTTCTCAAGTTTGTATTCTCCGTAGCACCAGATCGCCTTCCTCGAGCTGTCGGCTATGCACATGCCTTTGGTGATAACGCCGGAGCGCTTGGCGGTATCGTGCATTTTGAACAGCTGCTCGGCACCTTCCCTCTTTAATGAGGTCAAGGTCTTCACACCGGAGTTGGTTCTGCATGGCTGCGTCGAAGGTCCAGACCCAAAGCGACCCAAGATGATTTTTGGTGGAAGGACTGCTTCAGCTCCGTACACCAGGAAGAAGGGTGTCTCTCTAGTTGACCGGTTTGGAGTTGTCCTGTCTGCCCACAAGGTGGGCGGAAGCTCTTCAATCCAGTTGGCTCCATATTTTTTCAAGCGGTCATATGTGTGCGTCTTGAGTCCCTTTAGGATTTTTGCATTTTCTCTCTCAGCTTGGCCATTGCTTGCCGGGTGATCCACGTAAGCGTAGCTGACTTGAATGTCGAGGTCTTCGCAATATCCTTGGAATGCAGTACTTGTGAATTGGGTCCCATTGCCAGTTATGATCTTGTTTGGGACTCCAAATCTGCATACTATGGACTGCAAGAAATTGATAGATGATTGCTTGTTTATTGTCACAACTGGAGTTGCTTTCGTTCACTTGGTGAACTTGTCGATGGCGACATACAGGTACTTGTAACCTCTGATGGCTTTAGGGAAAGGTCCCAAGATATCCATACCCCACAAGGCGAATGGCCATGACGGAGGTATCATTTATAGTGGTTGAGCTGGTGTGTGAATTTGCTTCGCATGAAAATGGCATGCTTCGCATTTCTTCACTAGCTCGGTTGCATCCTGGAGTGCTGTAGGCCAATAAAAATCATGCTAGAAGGCTTTACCGACCAACGTGCAGGAAGACGCGTGGTTCCCACACTCGGCTCTATAAATTTCCGCGAGGAGCTCGCAGCCTTCTTCCTTTGTAATGCACCGCATTAGGACGCCGTTGGCACCACGCCGGTAGAGATCCCCTTCCACCAGTGTGTATCTTTTAGCCTATCTGACTATCCAGTCAGCAGATACATTGTCTTCAGGAAGCATGTTGTCTTTCAAGTAGCTCCGGATCTCTGAGATCCATGCATTGGATCTAACTTGAGCT
This sequence comes from Tuctoria greenei, assembly GCA_036927565.1. Classification (NCBI taxonomy): domain Eukaryota; kingdom Viridiplantae; phylum Streptophyta; class Magnoliopsida; order Poales; family Poaceae; genus Tuctoria; species Tuctoria greenei. The sequence continues at coordinate 159,388,376 of JAYESD010000009.1, read as the reverse complement.
TCTGAGTCTTGCGTGTTGGGTTGCTCGGAGCTTCCTGCAGCACCTACGACCCTTGATGGACGCCATGGTACCAAGGCCATTGGGACCGCCAGCTTCGAGGTGCTGGTCTCGCCCCCTTCGCTCAGTTCGGCAGGCTGAGCTGTTGGTCTTGACAATCTCCGGACGAAGGTTCTGTCATGAGCCGGAGCTCCGGTAGAAGCTTTCGTCGAGAGTTTGTCAGCTTCAGCGTTGTTGAGACGCTAGACATAGCAAAGATCCAGGACTTCGAAATCCTTCTGAAGCTTCTGGACTTCAAGAAGATATGCAACCAGTTGGGAGTTATTGCAGCAGCATTCACCTTTGACTTGTTTTATAATGAGCTGCGAATCACCCTTTACCAACAGCTGCTTGACACCATATGATAGTGCCACCTTGATCCCATATATTAGTGCTTCATACTCCGCCATGTTGTTGGTCGCCTTGAAGTCAAGGTGAACCATGTATTTGACCTTCTCCCCAGTCAGAGCAAGGAGAAGGATTCTAGCTCGGGCCCCCTGCTTCTGCACAAAGCCGTCGAAGTAGAGAGTCCAGTGAGGTTCAGTGAAGATCGAAACCTTAGGTTCCGGCTTCTACTCACTGGGACCCCCAAGATTTGATGGAGAGGGGGCCCATTCCGCCACAAAGGCTGCTAATGCTTGACTCTTGATTGCTTGTCTTGGGACGAATTCGAGATCGAACTCAGCCAATTCCGCTGCCCACTTTGCGATGTTCCCAGTAGAATTGGGGTTATGCAAGATTGCACACAGTGGATAAGAGGTTACCACGGAAATCTTGTGAGCTTGGAAGTAGTGAAGAAGCTTCCTAGAGGCGATAAGAAATGCATAAAGCAGCTTATGCACCTCTAGGTACCGAGTCTTGGCGTCATGGAGTGCTTCACTTATGAAGTATACTGGCGCTGGACTGTTCGGACCTTCCCGGAGGGGCCCGGGGCTTCCTCCTCATCAAGCCGGACCCTCTCGGAGGGGTCCGAACCTTTTTCGGGGACCTCCCGGTTCTTGTTGGGAGAACCCGGAGCTTCTTCTAAAGTGACCCGGACCCTTCCAAAAGGATTCAGATCTTCTTTTCAGCAACAATAACTCCTTCATTTGAAGGGGTTGATCCTCTAGCGTCTCACATCGAGGATCCGGGTCTGGGAACTGGGACTCAGACTCGCCTTTAGGTAGCTCCGGACCTTCTCGGAGGGGTCTGTATTCCTGAACTAGAGATGGTCCTGGTCTTTCTGCGACCATGACCATGCTGACAACTTCGTCAGTTGCTGAAATGTAAAGCAGAAGTGGTTCATCAGGATTCAGAGCTACCAAAATTGGTAGAGTGGTGAGGAGCTGCTTCAGCTCTTGGAATGCCTTTCTACTTCTTCAGACCATTAGAATGGTTCGGACTTCCTCAATAATTCAAATAAGGGTAGCGCCCGTTCCGCCAGTCTTGAGATGGACCGGCTAAGGGCAACTAGACATCCAGTCAGCTTCTGGACGTCCTTGACGCGAGCTGGTGGTCGCATGTCTTCAATAGCTTTAATCTTCGCCAGATTCGCCTCTGTCGAAGGTCTTAAACGACACTTCCCCCAGACCTGCTTAGAGAGCAGCCCGCGGAGGTTCTCTGGATTCACGAGGGCTAGTCCCAGGAGATTGAGCGCAACAAGATGATGAATACATGGGATTTACGTGGTTCCGGCCGCCGGAGCGTAACACCCTACGTCCACGGGAGTGTTTGTGTATTGCCTTGCTTGAGCGTGTATGAGTTTCGATCCCTTGTGAAGGTCGCCTGCTGAGTCCTTTTATAGTCCAAGGACTCTGCAGTCACAAGGTGGGCCCCGGGGCCCGACAGGTGGTCCTGGGGAGAGCCCAAATCCTATACAAGATCTAGTATTAAATGCTATATACTTCCCTTTGTCAGGGGCTTCAATGTGCCGTCCTGCCGCATTGTGCGCCAGGGCTACACATAGTTGTTGATGATGGCAGAGCATGTCACGCCCGTCTTGTCCCCGCGGCTCACTCGTTCGTCTTGCGCAGTGGGTCTATACTGGCTACTTGGACAAGACAGGACACTGGAGCCTTGACTTTCGCATGCGCAACTCCGCTTCGCCTGGGAAAGGCGCGCGTACTTAATGCCTATCTGAGCAACGCACTCTTTCCTTTACTGCGGCCTCCTATCGCATTGAGTTGGCCGTCCGCCACGTGGTCGCACCGGAGCCTGCCTCTGCGGGGAGTCGAGCGCCCGACTGTACAGGCCACATGGCACCTCCGGAGCCCACCTCCGCGGAAGGGCGGAGGGTCAGCCCTTCGGGCCACGTGGTAGTTCCGGAGCCCTTCCCTGCGGGGAGACGGGCCTGGTCCCGGGGGTTCCAATGGCTACGTGGCAGCCCCGGAGCCTGCCTCGGCGGGGGGGGGGGGGGGGGGGGGGGGGGGGGGGGCGACGGTCCGGTTCTGCCGGCCACGTGGCAGCCCCGGAGCCCGTCTCGACGGAGAGGCGAGGGTCCGGTTCTGTGTGCCACGTGGCTGCCCCAGAGCCCACCTTGGCGGGGAGGCGAGGGTCCGGTCCTGCCGACCACGTGGTAGCCCAAGAGCCCGCCCCGGCAGGGAGGTAGGATCTGGTCCTTTCCTCCAAGACGTGGCAGCCTCAGACTCTGCCTCCAAGTAGAAGCCGAGTCCTTAGCTATTTTCTCCTTGTGCGCGGGGGTACCCGGTCTGCGGGGTACCGACAGTGGCCCCCGAGCACACCTCGGGAGAATCGTCGATAACGCAAGTGGGGTCTTCTTCCTTATCTTCCCACGCAACTCTTTCGATTCCAATTCGGGGCAGTTCCCCAGGCGGCACGTCCCTGTCATCGTGGCGACATGTCTCCCTCTGGTAAGCGGAGGCGCGGGACGTGCGCCGCACGACATGACTTCTGCTTTCAATCGTGCTTTAACTGCGGCGGTTCCCAAGGTGGCTCCTGCACTTCTGCTGCTTTTGCCTTTTCAGAAACCGCCGAGTTACCTCTCGCATAGTTGGCCACCCAGCTCGTCTTCTTTGCCGAGCGACCGGGGCCCTCATGTCATTGCCTATGCGGGTCTGTTGCTCTTCTACCGAGACTGTGCGATTCACACGCCGCGTCTGTTGGCTTGCAGAGGTGAATAAAAAGAGACCTTTCCCCCTAAGGGTCCTTTCTTCCACTTCTGCATCCTTGCGCTCGTTCCTCTTGCCCCAATCCCAGTTCTTGCGCTCTAGCTCCCGATCTCCCCTTCCAGAGCCTCCTCCTTCAACCTCATGTAGCATCCTGCCCAGGTCCCGGCTGTCCAGGTCTGCCGATCTGGCCCCCGTGCGCCGGCTTCTCGGCTAGCAAGCCCCTGAGCAGGAGAAGTGGCTCCGTCATGGGAAGCTCCCACTGAACCTGACCGATGGGGAAATGGTGCTGTTCTCATCATACGTGCTGGCCGGCTTCGTTCCACCAGCATCCGCCTTCCTGGTAATGCTTCTGGAGACCTTCGGCCTCCAACTCCACCACCTCCCGCCGAACTTGATCACCTTGCTGGCGGTCTTTGCTCACCTCTGCGAGATGTTCGTGGGGGTGATGCCGTAGGTGAAGCTCTTCAGGTACTTCTTTGTACTGAGGGTCACCGACAAAAGCTCAAAGGATCAGCTCGACGCCTACTACTTCCAGCGCTGAAGCAAGGTCCCCTCTAGGTACATTGCTTCCTTCAGCTCTGCACGATGGGAGCAATGGCGCGAAGATTGGATGATCGTCAAGGTCAAGGCTCACGACGGGATGTTCCTCCCCACCGGGTGCCCCTACTCCAAGCGGTCATTTTGGGAGGAGCGCCCATAGCTGGAGAAGGCGTTCGACCCGGTGTTGGAGAGGATCCAGATGCTGGCGGACCATGGGCTGACGTTTGTGATGGTGTTGAGGGACTTCATGTCCCGACGCATGGCTCCGCTCCAGCGCCGCGTCCGCCCGACATGGATGTACACTGGCCCAATGGACTGCACCCGGCTCGAGATCGGGCCCGACTCCAACCCGGGCGAGCAGCTGCTGCACGATATGCTGATCCGGGTCTGCCCCGACGATGTTCCCCCTGAAAGACTGGCCCTTCCGGCGGCCTGCCGCCCCCTGTGCTCAGACTTTGGGTTGAAGAGGCGGCTGTTGAAGGCGATGCTGATGCTCAACGAGTTCGGGCTGGCGCAGCGCCAGATTGAGACCCGTTCTAGGGGGTCGACATTGCCAACAACGCAGAGGGAGGCGGAGATCCCTCAAGCGACGAAGATCCCTCAAGCGTTGACCCCTCATGCGGGCTCCAACACCGTCAGTGGGGAGGCGATGGTGCCTCTGCTGACAAGGGGAAAGGGAAAGCACCAGTGTCGGTGTCAAACCCGACCCCCAAGAAGCGCGCCCGGTCGCCGCCGTCAGTCCTCTCCGTTCCTTGTCAGGATGCCAGGTCCCGCTGCACCCGGCATCAGGGGGTGCCGGTGGCGCCACTTTGCCGCCCGAGTCCTCGACGCGCAAGAAGGGGAGGCTCCTCAACGCCGATGGGACCCCAGCGTTCCCTCGCCATTCGGAGGAGCGACAGACTTCGGGGATGCCGCCAACTCCTTCATCTAAGGGGCCCCCAGCACACGCAGCGGCCCCCGCTGTGGGTTTGGGGGTCCGGACCCCACCAACCCTTTCGGGAAGTGGTGGAGCTTCAACATCCCCTGGTAAGTCTGCATAAATTTCATCTTGGATGTTCTTTGATGTGTGCTTACCTTGTTATATCCTTATGATTCGGGTTTGTCTGATTCCAGCGCAACTGCAGCTACTCCTTCTCCGCCCGCGCGCCCTTTTGCTAGTGGGCATGCTGCTCCAGCCGGCTCACGAGGCTCCTCTGCAGCCTCAGACCCTGCTCGGGCGCATCGGGCTGCTGCCGCCGATGTGCCCCGGGCCTTCGTGTGCGAGGCCCCTACAGCAGCTGCTGAGGGTCTGCAGCGCGCGTCGACGACTGGTGCCGCGCCCGCCAATGACTCCGCATCCACCGGCTACTCCGCACAGGCCGATGCTACTGCGCCGACTGACACTGCTACGTCAGCTGGGGCCACCACCCCGGGTGGAGCTCCCGGAGCCGGCTTAGGAGCCGTCGGCAGCAGTGTTGGAGCCTCCGCTGGGGAGGGGCCCCTTGGAGACGACGCGCCTGCTTCCAGCGGCGGTCCCCCCCCCCCCCCCCCCCCCCCCGCCTTCTCCGATTGGGGGAGCCCTGGTCCCCGTCTCCCGGGTGGTCCTCCAAATGGAGGACGATATTGAAGAGGTGGGAAGGCAGGGACCCGCGGCTACGGTGGAGCCCCTCCCCCTGTCTGAAGCCATGGCCGTATCCTACTCCGGTTTTCGGCAGGCTCGGGCGGCCCTCGACCGGGAGAGGGGAGGCTTGAGGACGAGGAGGACCGGCTCCGGGAATGGGCGAGGACCCTGGAAACCTGGACCCGGTTGGTGAAGAGTCGGGTGGCGCAGCAGGAGGCAGTCGTCCGGGAGGAGATGAAAATCCTCGACCAGGAGCGTGAGCTTATCGCTCTTCTGGACGTCGTCACCCAAAAGCTGAAGGCGGACGCCGCGGCGATCCATGCTGTGGCCAGCTCCTGCCTCCAATCCTGCGAGGAGCTCCAGCAGCTGTTATCTCATTCGGGGGCTGCTCTTGCTGAACGGGAGGAGGAGTTGGCAGTGAAGCAGGCTGAGGTGGAGGCGACCTCCCGCTGGCTCATCCTCCAACAGGAAGGGGCGAGAATCTGTGCCGCTGAGCTAGACCGCCGGGATGATGCCCTGGTTGAGGTGGAGCAAGCCCAGTTCGCTGAGCGCCAGACTCTCTTGGACCGCGAGTTCAACATCACCCTCAAGGAGGGTGACTTGAGCTGCCGCGAGAGGGAGGTCAGCGAGCGCGAGAGGGCCCTGGCAGCCAAGGAGGAGCGGTTCCTGGACGGCGGCCCCCGGGCGCTGGCGGCGGCCGAGCGGGAGGTGCAGGAGCTTCGGGCATCGCGTTCTGCTGAGGCTTGGAAGGTCTGGGAGTTCTTGGGCAGCGCCGACTCAGCTCTGGTGCCGCTCGGCTTCAGCCCGGTGCGCGTGAGGGAACCAGCGCATGAGGTGAGTTAGGTGTTCCCAGCTCTTGACTCCACCAGCTCGAAGATGCATTCGTTGGGGCCCGTCATCGACAACCAGCTGGAGGCAGAAGGGAAGATGCTGGTGAAGGAGGTGGCGATGCACATTCTGTCCTGCTATCAGAGCTGGTACCCTGATGTCCCTCTTCAGCCGATCCTCGAGGGGCCCATTGCCGAGAGGGAGGAGACCGCCAAATATGAAGTCTCAGATGTCGTGGCGCTCATCACCTCGAGATTCCAGCGGAGCGGCTGAGAGCTCCCCATGCGCTGCTTGTATCTTGTGTTTCTTTCAGTTTTTCTTTGTAGTTGTTTGTGATGACAGACCTTCATTTTGGAACGAAAAATCTGCTTGGAGTGCCCCTCATACTTAGCATGTTTTACTTTTCAGCAATATCTTCTAGGTGCCTGTTGTTCCTTAGCTTCCCAGACCAGCCGTCCCCCGGAGTGTGGCCCCCTGGCAGGTGTGGCCAGTTGTTATGGGCACACGTGTCAAATACCTAGAAATTAGGGCAGATGGTTGCAGGGGAGCTTAGGATGCGTAGGTAGCATTGTTGTAACTGAGTATGCAGGGATGTCGACGGCGGTCCCCCTGGACCAGGCTAAGCGAAATGTGCACTCAGAGCCCCATCTCCGTAGCCTTAGTTACCCTAAGTATTGTCCCTAGGCACTATGTACCTTTTACAATGAAAGAAAATTGTCCTAACACTGGCCTAGGGGTAGAACTTACAGAGGTGCTCGATGTTCCATGGGTTGGGCAGTCGCTCTCCATCCTCCGTAGCTAGGTGTACGCACCCTGAGCGGCATACCTCTGTAACCCGGAAGGGGCCCTCCCAGCTGGGGGAGAGTTTGTTAGCCCCTTCCTGGGAGAGTATGTGACGCAACACCAGGTCGTCTACCTTTAGCTCCCTACTCCGCACGGTCCTCTGGTGGTAGCGCCGGAGTGCCTGCTTGTACCGTGCATTTCGGAGAGCCGCTCTCACTCGTCCCTCGTCGACGAGGTCCACGTCTTCACGCCGGAGCTGGTCCTGCGCGGCTTCGTCGTACACCCAGACACGGGGGGAGCCCATGGTAATTTCTGGGGGGAGGACGACCTCTGCCCCGTACACCAGGAAGAAAGGCGTTTCCCCCCTAGCCCGGCTGGTTGATGTCCGACTAGCCCACAACGCACACGGAAGCTCATCTACCCAACTTGCACCATGCTTCACAAGGTGTGAGAATGTCTGAGTCTTGAGGCCCTTGAGGATCTCTGCATTGGCCCTCTCGACCTGTCCATTGCTCTCTGGATGAGCAACAGATGCATAGCAGACTTGGATCCCAAGGTCCTCGCAGTATTCCTGGAACGCTGCACTTGTGAACTGGGTCCCATTATCAGTGATGATTCTGTTCGGGACCCCGAACCGGCAGACGATCAACTTGTTGAATTTGAGTGTTGACTGCTTGTTGTTGGTGACAACTGGGGCGGCTTCTGGCCACTTGGTGAACTTGTCTACGGCGACGTAGAGGTGCCAGAATCCTCCGACGGCTCTGGGAAAGGGTCCCAGGATATCCAACACCCACACAGCGAATGGCCATGAGGGAGGGATCATCTGCAGCACCTGAGCTGGTGTGTGGATCTGCCTGGCATGGAAATGGAATGCCTTGCATCTCCGGACCATCTCGGCGGCATCCTGGAGTGCTGTCGGCCAGTAAAAGCCATGTCGAAAGGCTTTACCGACCAGCGTGCAGGATGACGCATGGTTCCCACACTCGCCTCCATGGATCTCTGCGAGCAAGTCGCAGCCCTCCTCCCGGGTAATGCATCACAGCAGGATGTCGTTGGCACCATGCCGGTAGAGATCCCCTTCCACCAGCGTGTACCTCTTAGCCATGCAGACTATCCTTTCTGCCAGGACATGTTCTTCGGGAAGGATGTTGTCTTTCAAGTAGTCCCGGACCTTCGAGATCCATGCATCGGGACTTGCTTGAGCCTCTGGATCTTGGGCGCCCGGTAGCTCGGAGCCCCGATGGTGCATACGATCCTTGGCGGACTCCATGGTAGCAGGGCCGCCGGGACTGTCAGCTTCGAGGTGCTGGGCTCGCCCCCTTCGCCCGGTTCAGCTGCCCGGGCGGTTGGTCGCGATAACGTCCTTGCAAAGACTCCTTTAGGCACGGGGGCCCCTGTGGAGGCCTTGGTTGATAGGTCGGCTGCGATTGAGTTGTCGGCTTGGGGTACATGGCACAGGTCCAAGACCTCAAAGTCCTTCTCCAGCTTTCGGACATGCAGCAAGTATGCTGCCAGTTGAGGGTCGTTGCAGCTGCACTCCCCTTTGGCTTGCTTGATGATCAGCCGAGAATCACCTTTAGCCAGAAGCTGACACACATTGAGAGTAAGGGCAGTTTTTAGCCCAAAGATTAGGGCCTCATATTCTGCCATGTTGTTAGTCGCCTTGAAGTCGAGGCGCACCATGTACTTGAACTGATCCCCAGTCGGAGTGAGGAGCAGGACCCCAGCCCCGGCCCCCTGCATCCGCGAGGAGCCGTCGAAGTAGAGCGTCCAGGGGGTTATGGTGAAAACTAGAGCCTTGGACACTGTTTCTCCGTTGTTCAGTCCCCCTGGGTTGCTTGGTGATGGAGTCCATTCTGCCAAGAAGTCCGCGAGTGCTTGACTCTTGACTGCATGTCGAGGTAAGAACTCTAGCTCGAACTCCGCCAGCTCCGCTGCCCACTTGGCAACATTGCCAGTCGAGTTGGGGCTGTGGAGTACGGTCTTTAGTGGGAAGGAGGTGACCACTGAAACCCGGTGAGCCAAGAAGTAATGTCGGAGCTTCCTCGACGCTATGAGCACTGCATACAACAGTTTGTGTACCTCTAGATATCTTGTTTTTGCTTATGGAGGACCTCACTGATGTAGTAGACTGGTCGTTGGGAGGTTCGAACCCTCCCTAGGGGGTCCGGGGCTCTTTGCAATGCGTCTGCATCCTGGGGAATGTGGCCCCCAGGATCTAGTCGGACCTACGGGGGCTGAGACTCGGAGGGCACTTAGTCATTGGAGCACACAGCGAGGGGGTCCTCTGCTGGGTCCGAGCTCTGAGGCTCAGCTTCCTCCCCAGGGGCTCCCTCGGGTGCTTGCTGTGGCAGTAGCTCCGGACGCTTTGCAACCAAGACCATGCTGACCACCTCCGTTGTTGCGGTGATGTACAACAGGAGTGGTTCACCGGGTTCTGGCGCCACCATGATGGGTAGCGTCGTTAGGTGCTTCTTGAGCTCCTGGAACGCCGCTTCCGCTTCCTCGGTCCACACAAAGGGACCCGACTTCCATAGAATCTTGAAGAAGGGCAGCACTCGCTCAGCCAGTCTTGAGATGAACCGGCTGAGGGCTGCCAAACACCCTGTAAGATTCTGCACGTCCATGATGCAGGCCGGCGGCCGCATCAGTTCTATTGCCTTAATCTTCTCTGGGCTAGCTTCGATTCCTCGGTGCGAGACCAAGAAACCAAGGAGCTTACCTGCAGAAACCCCAAAGACGCACTTGTTGGGGTTCAGCATCATGCGTGTCGTGCGCAGCTTGCTCAAGACTTGGGATAGGTTGTGCTAGGTTGTCTAATAGGGATGTGCAGGCTCTAATCTTTACCACGATGTCATCGACATACACCTCTACCAGATCTCTAATGAGGTCCCCAAATGTCTTATGCATTGCACGTACAAAGGTGGGGAGAGCATTCTTAAGTCCATAAGGAATGGAGACATAACAATACATGCCATCTACTATTATGAAAGCAGTGTGTTCCTCATCTTCCCTAGACATTGGTATTTGGTGGAAACCAGAATATGCATCTAGGAAACACAGAAGATCACAGCCTGATGTTGAGTCTACTATTTGATCTATCCTAGGAAGAGGGAATGGATCATTTGGGCATGCCTTATTGAGGTTGGTATAGTCAATGCACATCCAGAGTTTCCCGCCAGCCTTGGGGACGACAACAGGGTTGGCCAACCACCGTGGGTGGTGGACCTCCCGGATGAAACCAGCATCGAGCAACTTTTTGATTTCTTCACGGATGAAGTTCTGCCGCTCGATGGACTGTTTCCTGGGCTTCTGTTGCACCGGTCGTGCGTCGGGGTAGATCTTCATATGGTGCTCAATCACCTCCTTGGGGATCCCGGGCATTTGTGATGGTTGCCATGCATCACATCAATGTTGTCCCGGAGGACGGTGACGAGCGCGAGTTCCTATTTGCTGTTCAGGTTCCCCGCGATGCGGGTTGTTAGGGCAGCCTCGGAGCCAATCCTGACGACCTTTACCGGGATGTCATCATCGACTGGTCGCACGCGGGGTGCAGAAGTGGAGGCCCACCGTGTCGGGCCCTGTTCTGGTCGACTCTCCTTCGCGCCCTTGGAGCCGGAGCCCTCCCGGCTGCGAGCGCCTGAAGCTGCTCCAAGGCAGATACTGCAGCTGAGAGGTCCCCTCTGACCCTGAGGATGCCGGAAGGCGTCGGCATCTTCAGGACGAGGTAGCCATAGTGGGCTACAGTCATGAACCTATAGAGTGTCGGTCTTCCGATGATTGCGTTGAAGGGGAGGTCGATGTCCGCCACGTCGAACAAAACGCTCTCCATACGGTAGTTCTCCGGGGTCCCAAAGGTCACCGGGAGGTGGACCTTACCGTACGGGTGGATTTGCCCCGGTCCGACACCTGAGAACGGGCTCGAAGGTGTGAGTCGGGACATCGGCAGCTGCAGCTTCTGGAAGACTGCCGTGGAGATGAGGTTGAGGCCTACCCCACCATCAATCAGCACGTGAAAGACCTTCACGTTGGCGATGGTCGGGGACACCAGCAACGGGAGTACGCCTGCTCCCGCCATGTTCTTCGGGCAGTCAGAGGCGTCGAAGTTGATTACCGTGCTCATCCACTTGTGGTGGGGAGCCGGGCTCGGAGCGGGGGCCACTGCAGCACTGCCCATCGCAGAGTCTTCATTGCGTTTCAGAACGTGGGATCTGTGGCACCCCGTAGATGATGTGGAGAGTCTTGCAGCGCTCCTTATCGTTGCTGGAGTCGGAGTCGCCACCCTCGAAGACGGCCTTCACCGCCCTCTGGGGTTCCCGGAAACCCATCTCGCTATCATCCTCCTTTTTAGGATCGACCTTATGTTTGCCCTCCCTCTGGCGGGGAGGTGCGCCCTCCTGGCGCTGTTGCTTCTGTCTCTGCTCCTGGAAGCGCTCCGCGAACTTCTTCACTTCCCGCCACTCGCTAGCGCTATGGCTATTTGTGCGGTGCACCGGGCACTTGAAGTCAGGCTCCTCGGGTTCTGGTGATTGCCGATGGCGCTTGTCTCGGCGCGGCGCCCGGGCTCCGCCGGGTGCTGCGGCCTCCACCGCATGGGCTCCGGGCTTTGGCTTGTTCTTGCCATTGCCCTTCTTCTTCTTATTGCTGCTGCTCCTTGCATAGGCTCCTTCCTTAGTCGGCGTGGCCTCCCTTGCCTATGAGGAAGGTTGGGAGTGACAGTTGCGTCCCTCAACTGCCCTAGCACATGTATCTGCCAGGGCGAACAGCTCGGAGACATCACGCACTTCACGCGTGACTAGCTTCTCGAGCATCTTCTTATCCCTCACACCCTGCCTGAACGCAACAATAACTGATGCACTAGCGACATGAGGGATGGTGTTCCGTACCTGAGAGAACCGTTGGATGAATGATCGCAACGACTCTCCAGTGCGTTGTCTGACGGCGTGGAGGTCAAGCTCTGTGCCGGGGCGCTTGTAGGAACTGCCGAAGTTCGCCACGAACTGTCGGCATAGCTCATCCCAAGAGGTTATGGACCCCTGGGGTTGGTTCATGAGCCATGACCGGGCTGGGCCGATCAGGACGACGGGGAAGTAGTTAGGCATGATGGCCTCGTCGCCTCCTGCAGCTAGTATCGCGGTGGAGTAGATCTGCAGTAACTCGCTCGAGTTGTCGCTCCCGTCGTACTTCTCCGGCATGTGTGGCCAGAACTTTCATGGCCAGACCACGGAACGGAGGTGAGGTGCCAGAGCTGCACACCCTTGGGTGGGGCTGGCTGGCGCCGGCCGTGGCACTGCATGCCCCTGGTGAGCAGGTGGGTCTGCGTATACCTGACGCTGGGGCGGTGCAGCGTACACCTGTGGAGGTGGAGGCGTGACGTACGCCTGGTGTGGTGGAGGCACGGCGTGAGCCTGGGGCTCAGGGCCCGGCACACTGTAATCTGCCTCGAGGTTGAGCTGCCGCTCCCTCTGTCGCTCGATGGTGACTCGGCAGTCTTCTCCTGACCTGTGGCGCTGCAGCCCGGTTCTCAGGTCTGTTGTCGAGATCCTGGTTGAGCGCGAGTCTGTCTTCCATCGGTCGACTGTTGGAGTCCGTGACAAGACACATGCATCGGCTGGGTATGTGTCTCCCTTGTGGAGGTGCGTTGAGTGCAGCGGTGACGAGGTGGTCGACGTCGTTGATCCACTACTGAGCTGCTCCCCGAGGAGCATCTCCAGCAGGTGGGTTGTGGAGTAGCGCGCGCGCTGCTGTGAGCGCACTCTCCAGGCTCACAGCCGGCGGCGCCGTAGCTGCCGTCACGGCTGGAGTACGCCGTGGTGTGGCGTGCCGGCCTGCAGCCGGCGAGGTGACAACAAGGTGACGTGAAGGTCCCAACCTTGCTGCTCTACAGCGGGATCCCACCCTAGAGCGAGATGATGCCTGGTCCTCACCTACTGCCTGTCGCCGTGACTGCGGTCTGGATGAACCGGCGTTGGAATGGTCGTTCACCATCGCTGCTGGTGGAAATCTTCAAGGGGAAAAAGCCCCCTACCTGGCGCGCCAAATGTCGAAGGTCTTAAACGACACTTCCCTTGGACCTGCTTAAAGAGCAGCCCGTGGAGGTTTTTTGGATTCACGAGGGCTAGTCCCAGGAGATTGAGCGCAGTGAGATGATGAACACAGAGGGTTTACGTGGTTCGGGCCGCCAGAGCGTAACACCCTACGTCCATGGGAGTGTTTGTGTAGTGCCTTGCTTGAGTGTGTATGAGTTTTGATCCCTTGTGAAGGTCGCCTGCTGAGTCCTTTTATAGTCCAAGGACTCTGCAGTCACAAGGTGGACCCCGGGGCCCGACAGGTGGTCCCGGGGAGAGTCCAAATCCTATACAAGATCTAGGATTAAATGTTATCTACGTTCCTTTGTCAGGGGCTTCAATGTGTCATCCCGCTGCGTCGTGCGCCAGGGCTACACCTAGTTGTTGATGATGGCAGGGCATGTCCCGCCCGTCTTGTCCCCGCGACTCACTCGTCCGTCTTGGGCAGTGGGTCTGTACCGGCTACTTGGACAAGACAGGACACTGGAGCCTTGAATTTTGCATGCGCGACTCCGCTTCGCCTGGGGAAGGCGCGCATACTTAATGCATGTCTGAGCAGCGCACTCTTTCCTTTACTGCGGCCTCCTACCGCATTGAGTTGGTCGTCCGCCACGTGGTCGCACTGGAGTCTGCCTCTACGGGGAGTCGAGCGCCCAACTGTACAGGCCACGTGGCACCTCCGGAGCTCACCTTCGCAAAAGGGCGGAGGCTCAGCCTTTCGGGCCACGTGGTAGTTCCGGAGCCCTTCCCTGCAGGGAGACGGGCCTGGTCCCGGGGGTTCCAATTGCTACGTGGCAGCCCTGGAGCCCGCCTCGGCGGGGGAGGGGGGGGGGGCGGCGAGGGTCCGGTTCTGTCAGCCACGTGGCAGCCCCGGAGCCTGCCTCAGCGGGGAGGCGAGGGTCCGGTTCTATGTGCCACGTAGCTGCCCTGGAGCCCGCCTCGGCGGGGAGGCGAGGGTCCGGTCCTGCCGGCCACGTGGCAACCCGGGAGCCCGCCCCGGCGGGGAGGTAGGATTTGGTCTTTCCCTCCACGACGTGGCAGCCTCGGACTCTGCCTCCAAGTAGAGGCCGAGTCCTTAGCCATTTTCTCCTTATGTGCGGGGGTACCCGGTCTGCGGGGTACCGACATCCTCTATTCCTTGGTGGTTCACCAATAATCCAAGAAGCTTTCCGGAGCTAACACCAAAGACACACTTGTCTGGGTTCAGCTTTGTGCGTGTGATTCGCAACTTGTCGAAGACAGCTTGCAAGGTGTCAAGAAATGACTCCTTGTTCTTGATCTTGACGACGATGTCATCGACATACACTTCCACTACATCTCTAATGAGCTCTCCAAAAGTTTTGTACATAGCTCGCACAAATGTTGAAGCAGCGTTTTTGAGACCAAATGGCATGACAGTGTAACAGTATAATCCATCTACTGTGATGAAGGCGGTATGCTCTTCGTCTTCCCTAGACATTCTGATTTGATGATAACCAGAATATGCGTCTAGGAAACATGGTAATTCACACCCGGAGGTGGAATCCACTATCTGATCTATTGTATGTAGTGGAAATGGATCCTTTGGACATGCCATATCCAGTGTTGTGTAGTCGATACACATCTGAAGCTTCCCGCTGGCCTTAGGAACAACGACTGGGTTTGCCAGCCATTTTGGGTGGAAGAGTTCCTGGATGAATCCAGCTTCGAGCAACTTCTTCACTTCTTGGTGTATGAAGTTCTGTCACTCTACTGATTGCTTCCGAGGCTTCTGATGTACAGGCCGAGCGTCGGGATAAATCTTCAGATTGTGCTCAATCACTTCCCTAGGGATCCCAGGCATTTGTGACGGTTGCCAGGAAAACACGTCGACATTAGCCCGGGGGAAAGTGATGAGCGCGAGTTCCTATTTGTCGTTCAGCCCTCCCGATATACGGGTGGTCTGAGCAGAGTCGGAAACAATTTGAATGACTTTGACGGGATGTCGGTGTCGCAGCTTGGTTGCACACGAGGTGCGAAAGTTGAGACCCGATGACGAATGCTCGGGGGCTTCAGAGCTTGCTCCTTTTCGGATTCTTCCTCCTGCGCCGTAGCAAGCGCGTGGAGTTCTTCCAGAGCCGTAACTCCGGTGGTGCGATATCCGCGGATCCGAAGAACGCCTGAGGGTGTTGGCATCTTCAACACCAAGTAGCCATAATGAGCAGCGGCCATGAATTTGTATAAAGCTAGCCTAGCCAAGATGGCGTTGAATGGCAAGTTGAATTGTGCCACGTCGAAGACCAACCTCTCAGTCCTGTAATTCTCCCGAGTTCTGAAGGTCATCGAGAGAGTAATGGCACCGAGCGGGGTTATGGCCCCCGGACCTACTCCTGAGAAAGGTCGGGAGGGGCGAAGATCTGAAGGTCGGAGCTGAAGCTTGACGAAGGCCTTGAAGCTTATGAGGTTCAGCCCCGAACCTCCGTACACCATCACGTGGTGGAGCTGGATGTTATTAATGGTTGGAGATACCATCAATGGAAGTTGGCTAGCTACGATCATGTTCCGAGGGCAGCCCGAAGCATCGAAGGTGCTGGTAGTATCCATCCACTTCCGATGAGGCTCCGCTCTGGCGGTGGGACCTATAGAGGCCATGTCCCGCCGCATTGTCTTGAGGACACGACGGGAAGTGATGTCCCACGAACCACCAAAGATGGTGTTCATGGTCTTCTGATGCTCGTTGTTGGAGACGTCGGAGTCGTCGTCAATGGAGGTGTAAACAGCCTTCAAGAACTTTTTGGGGTCTTGGAATCCTAACTCCTCTTCAGCCGGAGCTTCGTCAACTTTTTGTTTCCTTCCCTTTGACGGAAAGGAGCTTCTTCCTAGCACTTGTTGTAGCGCTCGACAAGGTTCCAGACCTCTCAACAGTCTTCCAGGTTATGGTTGTCCGTCTTGTGTATGGGACACCACATCTTGAAGCTGCCACCGTCTTCAGACGACGGCCGAGGTCGTTTCTCGGGGTGTGGCACCCGGCCACCCGGAGCTGTGGCAGCAGCGGCAGTAGGTGTGCCGGCCGACAGCTTCTTCTTGCCGTTGGACTTTTTCTTCTTCTTGCCATTCCCGGAGGTAGTGGTTTCACCCTTGGAGGATTTTTTGTTAACCTCCAGAGGTGGTTGGGAGTGCATTTCACGACCCTCCGCAGCCTTGGCACACTTGTCTGCCAAGCTGAAGAGTTCTGTGACACTGGTGACCTCCTTGGTCGCTAGCTTCTCCAGCATTTTCTTTTCTCGAATGCCCTGTCTAAATGCTACAATAACAGAAGCGCTTGAGATAGAAGAAATGGTATTTCGTACCTGGGAGAACTTCTGGATGAAAGATCGCAAGGACTCTCCCTCTTTTTGCTTGACAGCAAAAAGATCCAGTTTCGTGCCTTGTCAGGTGTATGAGCTCCCGAAATTGACGGTGAACTGTTGGCACAACTCCGCCCAACTGTTGATGGAGTCAGGCGGAAGGCTCATGAACCAAGACCTGGCGGTTCCAGTCAAAGCCACAGGGAAATAATTGGTCATCACAGCCTCATTTCCTCCTGCTGCAAGGATAGCGGTGGAACAGATTTGAAGAAATTTAGCGGGGTTTATAGTCCTGTCAAATTTATCCGGCAAATGAGGTCGGAACTTCTGAGGCCATCTGACCATGCGTAGGTGCATGGCCAAGGTTGAACAGCCTCCTCCTGCTCCCTTAGGAGCAGGACTGTCTCGAGCCTCTCGCCTCTCGCGAGCACGCTCAATGTGGACGCGACCATCCTGTTGCCGGTAACGACGATCGAGCTCCGCCCGGAGGTCGTGAGTCGAAAGCCTTGTTATCGTATGAGTACATCGCGCCCCGGAAGGCAGCGACGTTGCCTGTTGAGATGCAGCACGCCTCCTGTGCTGCGAAGCTTGCAGACCGAGTCTACCCGACAAGGTCCAACGCTGCGATGTGGCCCGCCCTGAGGGAGGTGGACCTTGATTGCTGATGCCATCGACTGCTGCTGCAACCAGATGATCCACATCATCTCTCCACTGCTCCATCGCACTCTGGGGTGCTCCTAGAGGCGGTGGATGTTGGAGAAGAGCACGCGCAGCATTAAGCGCGTGTTCGGGGTTGTTGTTCGACGATGCAGTGATCGACGTGGATGCCCCATCTCGATGTACGGGTTGATTCACCGGAGCGGACAGTGGCGGTGGTGGCATGACTCCTGCCGGGGCCACAACACCTGCTGGCTGCTGCATATTAGAGGGATTACCTCTAGCAGGTTGCTCAGCGTGGTTACCGTTGGATGATCCGACAGCAGAATTCACCATCTTTGAATCTCAGGCTCCCCTACCTGGTGCGCCAACTGTCGGAGTCTGGTTCTGGCAATTCTCCAGGTACTACCGTTGGCAGCCCGTGGAGTTTTTTAGTTCGGTTAGGGCGCGCGGAGATTCAGAACAAGATGGTGACTTGACACGAGGATTTACGTGGTTCGGGCCGCCTGAGCATAATACCCTACTCCACGGGTATGTTGTTGTTGTTGTTGTATTGAGTGTATGAGAGCGTGAGCCAGAGAGATGCCAAAAAAGTCTCCCTGTGTATCGCTCGGCCAGCCCTTTTATAGTACAAGGGCTGGTCGTTACTCATTAGCCTAGCCCGACATGTGGCCCTGGCGGTTACTGATGCTTAATACGAAGTTAATGTGCTTAATTCCCCTTAATAGTGTGATAACACCCTTTAATGGTGGCATTACTGGTATTAAGGGTCATTTGATTGTGTGTCATTAAGATAGTATTAATGACACATAATTAGGTCTTGAAGTCTTTAATATCCCTTGAAGGTCCGAGCCGTTGAAGGTCCACCAATCTGCCTGTTGAGGTTGAAGGTCCAGCGGTTGGACGCGTGGCAGCTTTGGAGCTTATTGTCTTGGACGAGTAGATCCGGTGTTATTGTACACGTGTCGGTACCAGAGCTTCCCTCTGTCGGGGTTTAGGTCCGGGGGTGCTACACAGGTATCTAGTACGGAGCTTTCCCATGTATGGGTTGTAGCTCCGGTTTTATGATACACGTGGCGGTACAGGGACTAACCATATGAGGGAGGCAGGTCCGGTTCCGAGTGACACGTGGGGCCTTTGAGGGTCTTCAACTCATATAGGTGGAGTTCCTTGGCACTCTTTGCAGTTCCAAGGGGTATCTGGTACGCAGGGTACCGACAGCAGCAATATCTGACAAGGGGCGTGTGCAGCATCGTGCGCCTGGGGAAGGCGCGCGCCTTTAATGCGCAACCGGACATGACACACCGCCCTTTAATCTTCGGGGCCCACAGTTCATTGTGGTTCATGGGACACATTCTAGCTCCGGAGCCCTCCTTGGTGGGAGCGAGGGCTCGATGCCGGAGGCCGCGTGGTAGCCCCGGAGCCCTCCTTGGCGGGAGCAAGGGCCCGAAGCTGAAGGACGCGTGGTAGCTCCAGAGCCCTCCTGGGTGGGAGAAAGGGCTCGGAGTCGAAGGACGTGTGGCAGCTCCGGAGCCGTCCTCGGTGGGAGCAAGGGTCCGGAGCCGGAGGATGCGTGGCAGCTCCGGAGGACGCCTCAGCGGGAGGCCGGGTTCGGAGCTTCTTCTTGTATGCGGGGGTACCCGGTCTTGAGGGTACCGACAAGTTAGCTTTTGATTTTATCGAGAACCGAGTTTTCTGCGAAAGGATCGTAAATTCATTTTTCTTCAAGATCGAGATTGTATTACATGTCGAATATGCGTAACATGGTCATACTTAATATTTGGAGAAGTTCATCATTTTTTTCGCGAGAAATCCAAAGAGGTTAGCTTTTGATTTTATTGAGAATCGAGTTTTCTTCAAAAACTGGGTAGTAAATTCATTTTTCTTCAAAATCGAGTTTGTATTACACATTAGATATGTGTTACATATCCATACTTAATTTTTGGAGAAGTTTCGGCGGTATCAATTTTTTGCAAGAAATCCAATGAGGTTAGCCTTCAATTTTATCAATAACTGAGTTTTGTGCGAAAAATGGGTCGTAAATTTATTTTATTCAAGATCGAGCTTGTATTATATGTCGGATATGCGTTATGTAGTCACACTTAATTTTTTGAGAAGTTTCTACGGCGTCAAATGTTCGCGAGAAATCCAAAGGGGTTAGCCTTCGATTTTATCAAGAACTGAGTTTTCTCCAAAAATTTGATCGTAAATTCATTTTTCTCAAGATCGAGCTTGTATTACATATCGAATATGCTTTATGTACTCATACTTAATTTTTGGAGAAATTTCCATCGTGTCAAATTTTCGCGAAAAAACCAAAGGGGTTAATCTTTGATTATCGAGAATCGAGTTTTTCGCGAAAATTGGATCGTAAATTCATTTTTATTCGAGGTCGAGCTTGTATTACATGTCGTATATGCGTTACGTAGTTATACTTATTTTTTTAGAGAAGTTTCAACTGTATCAATTTTTGCGAGAAATCCATAGTGTTAGCCTTTTATTTTATCGATAATCGAGTTTTCAGCGAAAAATAGGTTCTAAATTTGTTTTTTCCCGTGACCAAGCATGTATTACAGATTGGATATGTGTTATATAGTCATACTGAAGTTTTAGAGAAGTTTCGATGGTATAAAATTTTCGCGAGAAATTCAAAGGACTTAGCCTTCGATTTTATTAAGAATCGAGTTTTCTTCAAAAACTGGCTCGTACATTCATTTTTCTTCGCGAATGAGCTTGTATAAAATTGTCGTATATGCATTACGTAGGCATACTTAAGTTTTGGAGAAGTTTTGACGGTATCAATTTTTCGCAAGAATTCCAAAGGGGATAGCCTTTGATTTTATTTAGAACTGAGTTTTCTGTGGAAAATAGATCTTATAATCATTTTCTCCAAGATCGAGCTTGTATTACATGTCAGATACGCGTTACGTAGCTATACTTAATTTTTGGAGAAGTTTTAACGGTATCAAATTTTTGCGAGAAATCCAAAGAGGTTAACCTTTTATTTTATTGAGAACCGAGTTTTCCTCAAAAAATGAGTCGTAAATTCATTTTTCTCAGAAATCAAGCTTGTATTACAGGTCGGATATGCATTGCATAGTCATACTTAAGTTTTAGAGAAGTTTCGACGATATCAAATTTTCGTCAGAAATCCAAAGGGGTTAGCCTTCTATTTTATCAAGAAACGAGTTTTTTTTGCAAAAAATGTGTCATTAATTCATTTTCTTCAAGATCGAGCTTGATTTACATGTCGGATATGCGTTACGTAGTCATACTTAATTTTTGGAGAAATTTCGACGGTGTCAAATTTTCATGAGAAATCCAAAGGGGTTAGCATTCGATTTTATTGAGAACCGAGTTTTCTGCAAAATTTGATTGTAAATTCATTTTTCTTCAAGATTAAGCTTGTATTACATGTCATATATGCGTTACGTAGTCATACTTATTTTTTTGGATAAGTTTCGATTATGTCAAAATTTCGTGAGAATCCAAAGGGGTTAACCTTTGATTTTATCGAGATCCGAGTTTTCTGCGAAAGTTGGATCGTAATTCATTTTTATTCGAGATCGAGTTTGTATTACATGTCAGATATGCATTAAGTAGTTATACTTATTTTTTAGAGAAGTTTCAACGGTATTAAATTTTTGCGAGAAATCCATCGTGTTAGCCTTTTATTTTATTTTATTAAGAATCGAGTTTTTTTTGCGAAAAATGGATCATAAATTCATTTTTCTCTGTGACCAAGCCTGTATTACAGGTTGGATATGCGTTACATAGTCATACTTAAGTTTTGGAGAAGTTTCAACGGTATCAAATTTTCGCGAGAAATCCAAAGGGGTTAACCTTCATTTCATTGAGAATCGAGTTTTATGCAAAAATTGGATCGTAGGTAGAGCTTGTATTACATGTAGGATATACGTTACATAATCATACTTAATTTTTAGAGAAGTTTCGACAACGTCAAATTTTCGCGAGAAATCCAAAGAGGTTATTCTTTGATTTTATCGAGAATCGAGTTTTCTGCAAAAATTTGATTGTAAATTCATTTTTCTTGAAGATCAAGCTTGTATTACATGTCAGATATGCATTATGTAGTCATACTTAATATTTAGAGAAGTTTCAGTTGTGTCAAATTTTTGCGAGAAATCCAAAGGGTTTAGCCTTCTATTTTATCGAGAACCGAGTTTTCTGTAAAAATTGGGTCAAAAATTCATTTTTATTCGAGATCGATCTTGTATTACATATCAGATATGCGTTACGTAGTTATACTTATTTTTTGGAAAAAAAATCAACGGTATCTTTTCTCTTGTGGTAGCCATCCTTAAGTTCCGGGTAAGTTTCAAATATCAAATTTGAACGTGACATCAAATGGGCTAGCTTTTGATTTTACTTAAAACATGGTTTTTTTCAAAAGAATAATTGTAAATTATTTTTTCTTCGGGATCAAACTTGTTTTACTTGTTGCATATGTCTTCTGTAGTCATACTTAAGTTTTAGATAAATTTCGAAGATATCAAATTTTCGTTTGAAATCAAAGGGGTTAACCTTCGATTTTACTCAAAATGCGGTTTTCCTTAAAAGAATGACTCTAAATTTATTTTTCTTCGAGGCGAGCTTGTATTTCTTGTTTTATATGTCTCACATAGACATACTTAAGTTTTAGGCAAGTTTCAAAGATAATTAATTTTTTGCGTGAAATCAAAGTGATTAACCTTCGATTTTACTCAAAACGCGATTTTCTTCAAAGTAATGATCGTAAATTGATTTTTCTTCGAGATCGAGCTTGTATTCGTTATTGTATATGTCTAACGTAGCCATACTTAAGTTTTAGGCAAGTTTCGAAGATATCAAATTTTTGCATGAATTCAAAGGGGGTTAGCTTTCGAGTCTAATCAAAATGCAGTTTTCTTCATAAGAATGACCGTAAATTCATTTTCTTTTGAGATCGAGCTTGTATTCTATTTTGTATATATCTTACGTAGTCATACATAAGTTTAGGGGTAGTTTCAAAAATATCAATTTTTTCGTAAAATCAAAGTAGTTAGCCTTCGATTTTACCCAAAACGTAATTTTCTTCAAAATAATGATCGTAAATTGTTTTTTGTTTGAGATCGAGCTGGTATTCGTTATTGTATATGTCTTACGTAGTCATACTTAAATTTCCGAGAAGTTTCAAAGACATGAAATTTTCGCGTAAAATTAAAAGAATTAGTCTCCAATTTTACTCAAAAATGCACAAAAGAATGATCGTAATTTTTTTTTGAAATCGAGCTTGTATTCCTTGTTGTATACGTCTTACGTAATTATACTTAAGTTTTAGAAAAGTTTCGAAGATATCAAATTTTCGCATGAAATAAAAAATGTTAGCCTTCGATTTTACTCAAAACGCGAATTTATTTAAAAAATGACTGTAAATTCATTTTTCTTCAAAATCGAACTTGTATTTCTTGTGATACATGTCTAACATAGCTATACTTAAATTTTAAATAAGTTTAAAAAATCAAATTTTCACGTGAAATTAAAGGACAGAAGACATGAGAGCTGGAGGAAGAATGATACTGCAACGAATGAGAAACAGAGCATTCACAATTCAAGATGCCAAATCCAGTACGGCCATTGCAAATGTCCACGCACTTTTGAATGCACCTCATGCTACAGATATCTAAAAGATGGAGAGAGACAGAGCACAGAGCAGGCAGGGCTCCATGGACAGTACTGTATAGAAAACCTAAATAGGCGCCTAGTTGGAGAAGACATAGCCTGCCTGTCCAAGTTACAGCAACAGCTGAGACAGCCAGAGCCACTATAAATGGGGACAACAAGGACAACACAAGGCTGAATTGAATTTACATACAATTGTGGGTGGGGCACAGATCTTACATCACCGATAAGGCAATAATACTACATGCTGCAATGCATGCATGGTTTGGGACCAGCTGGTCAAAAATTGGCAGCAGGAGGAACAACACATCAGAGATCCATGATTTCGGTTCTTGATTGATTGTCCTTAAGCTCCAAACAAAAACCCTTCATGACTTAGCCAGAACAATCATCAAAATCATCTGACCAACTTGTGTGAACAACTGGCAACATCAGGATGCCGATTGCCAGACACCTGAAATGAAAATCCACATTGTCTCTCCAACTCTACAAGTGTCAATGACAAATTGCAATTCATCATATGTATACCATATGCAAATCATTTCACGTTGATGAGAAATATGGTAAGGTAAGTCAGATACTTTCTCTTTTCTCAAAAGTTTGTCGGTTTCTAGTTCAAAATTGAACTAGAAAGCGACAAACTTTCGAGAAAGAAAGAAGTACAACTTAGCAAGTAAATGGATACAAAATTGATACAAAATGAGTGCAAGAGAAAGAAGAGTTATCATATAAATTTCAAGATTATCTGATCCCGTGAAATGTCACTCTGAGACTCCCAAAATGGAGGACACAGAAGCTGAAGCTATAACTTTACTCCAAGAATTGGATGGTACAACTCTATACAGAGGGGCTTAACCTGATTGCTCCAATACAAACAGAAAGGTAAAATGTGTCAACACAACTCTTCATTTTCCTTAAAAAAAATTGAACCAGGTATCAATATGACACCTCTACATCGGTAGTGCTGGCGAAAGTGGGGTGAAGACTGAAGACGGTTGCTGGTCGAGTTATTATGAATATTGGCAGAAGAACCATCCTTAGATCAGTAAGTCGTACTGCACCATTCAAAATGAACTGGGCTTTCCCAATACACCGGCACTGTATAATCACTCAAAAAAGAGCAGATAAGCATTGCGTTCACTTGGGCGCCATTGAAATAGCCATGTCAGAATATGATATTCTTCAAGATCAGGAGGATTATCATGATGAAGATCAGAATGACAAGGACAGTGGCACACATAACCATGCCCCCTTTCTTCTGTGTCCGCTCAGCCTGCAGACCAGACCAAGAAGTTAGACTGTAAACTTCAGATATTGTGTTTCCTAGTACCATTTTCTTCATCTGAGAACTGCTATGGTCGCAAGTGTTGCAGGTGAAACACATATGACTTCTGAACCTCTAAAATAGTACTATACAGTGAATAATCATACATCAATGAGAGAGATCATAAAGGTGCAAGAGAAGCCTGCGGTACCCAGTAGGCTGAAGCCTTGGTTAAAAATGGTACCCAGTAGGCTGAAGCCTTGGTTAACAATTTACTAGCTCTGGTCACGGAAGCCATATATTTTTAACTATTATTTTGGTTAGTGAATTACTCACTCCATTTCAAATTTGTTGTCATTATAAGGGCACAGGGAATAAGGACGGGTGCAGGATATAGCGGCACATTGGAAATGAGAATGACAGGTAATATGAGGAAAATCTTGAAATCTAGAATGACAAGTATTGTAAGATGGAGGGAGTAGTACTCCTACATCATATGGTGCTAGTAGGTCCTAAACACAACTCATCTGTTTAAGTTATAATTTTTATAACCAATCAAGATACTTAGCCATGATATTGGCATAGAAGGTCAATATTGAATGCATGGCTCCCACAATTTTCTTTTATTCATGCCCTAAGGTATGCGAGAAAGAACAAATTTGTAAACGTTGTGCTACTCCATAGGCACCATACATTCATACTATTCTCTAGCAGCTTCTAAGCACCGGCAAAGCAAGAAACAAAATAACAGTGGTCCACAGATAGGTTATTTCATGAATAAATAAGGGCACATATATGGTCAAACGAGGAGCTTGAAAGTGAAAATTTCAGTGTAGCCTGGTGCACAGGTTAGCTTCTACAGTACTTATAAATACTAGTGTGAGGGATGCGATTAAGGTTTCGTTCATCATTTCTAAAGGTCCATTCTTTTTACTATGCCAAAAAGAGAAAGGCAGTTCTGCAAATTATACAAAAGGAAAATTACTAATGGCAAGAATATGTGTGGTTTAGGGATTAAACCTTTTGCAATTGTTTGTAACCCTCCTCAACTGAAGCCGCAACGTTCTGTATGTTGTAGTCTATCCGATCGATGATAGTTCCCTGTTCAAAGACAGAAATCAAAACTCTGGTCGAAGCTAGTTATCAAATATCAACATTAATCACTTATAATATATTTAATCAGGATTTCACATACCTGATCAATCACAAGAACTGAAAGGTCTTTCATGATCTGTGCAAGCTCGTTGACTGATTCCACAACCTTCAAACAAGCAGACAATAATAAAAATACTTCAAATAGAAACTTTACAGTTAATAGTATAACAATATATATATATATATATATATATATATATATATATATATATATAATCATTGGATCGACAGGCAAAACAGTCAAAGAAAAAAACAAAATAAGAACTAACCTGTTCGATTTCTCTCTCCCTTTCTCTAGTGAATGCTTCACTTTGCTTAACTTTTGACATTTGCACCTCAGAGAAACCCTGGCAATGAAATTATAGTATGAATTAACATCATCAAATTACTTGAATATAATAAAAATTGATTGATTTTGATGTTTTGTATGATGGCCCATGTCTCAACAAAACAAGTCTAGTTATACCAAACTAAATATAAATCCCGCCATCAACATCACATGATTATAAATATGTGAAAAAATATAAAGCATATTTGCACAGCTAAAGGATAGATTTTGTCGAAAATTGCTTAATATATGCCTCGTAAACTACGAAAGTGATTCAAATGCAGCAGTTTAGTTACTTTAACCTTCACGGAAATACAGAACAACATATTGAACAAACAAATTAAGAGTGTAGTGTTTTATTGATTGGGCAAATGCAGTTTACCGTCAAAAGCTAAAGAAGTAACTGGACCTGCTTAACTTCTATTCATGTGGGAGTCTACATGTGTTAATAACCAAGCGATCATCTATTGCAATGGATCTAAAATCGTGGTGACCAAATAAAACGTGGCCGTTCTTAAGCAAGAATACAACAACAACCAAGCCTTTGTCCCAAACAAGTTGGGGTCAGCTAGAAATGAAACCCAACAATTTTGAAGAAAAGTAATAGAAAATAAGATGAAAGTAAAAAAAACTACATTTTATTTATTCTAAAATGGGTTAATAAGAAAGAAGATAAGAGTAACAAATTATGAATAAACTAAGATTCTGGCACATGAATTGCTAATTTCCATGCAGTCCTATCATGAGCCAAATCTCTAGGTATGTCTCACTCCTTTAAATCTCGTTTCACCGCCTCCTGCCATGTCAACCTTGGTCGACCTCTACCCCTCCTAAAATTTTCTCCACTCTTTATAATCCCACTGTTAACCGGTGCGTCTGGAGGTCTCCGCTGGATATGCCCAAACCACCGTAGGCGATGTTGGACTAGCTTCTCCTCAATCGGTGCCACCCCTACCCTATCACGTATTACTTCGTTCCTAATTTTGTCTCTTCTTGTGTGACCGCACATCCACCGTAGCATGCGCATCTCCGCAACACTCAATTGTTGGACATGTTGCCTTTTAGTTGACCAACATTCTGCTCCATACAGCATCGCAGGTCTGATCACCGTCCTATAAAATTTTTCTTTCAATTTTTGTGGAACTTTCTTATCACATAAGATTCCAGATGCTTGTCGCCACTTCATCCACCCGATCTTGATCCTGTGGCAAACATCTTCGTCAATATCACCATTGCTTTGTAACATTGATCCTAAATATCGAAATGTGTCTCTTCTAGGTACTACTTGTCCTTGTAAACTAACATTACCATCATCGCACCCGACATCACTAAAGTCGCATCTCATATACTCGGTCGTGGTTCTACTAAGTCTAAACCCCTTAGACTCTAAGGTCTGCCTTCATAGCTCCAATTTTCTATCAACACCATCCCTAGTTTCATCTACCAACACTACATCATCAGCAAAGAGCATACACCAAGGGATATCCCCTTGTATATCCTTCGACACCTCATCCATCACTAAAGAAAAGATGTAAGGACTTAAGGCTGATCCTTGGTGTAACCCTATTGTGATAGGAAAAGTGTCGGCCTCACTATCTCTTACGCGCACACTTGTCACCACATTATCGTACATATCTTTGATAAGGTTAATGTACTTTGTTGGGACTTTGTGTTTCTCTAGTGCCCACCACATGACCCGTCTTGGTACCTTATCGTATGCCTTCTCCAAGTCAATGAACACTAAATGTAGATCCTTCTTTTGCTTCCTATACCTCTCCATAAGCTGACGGAGTAAGAAAATCGCCTCCATAGTGGACCTCCCAGGCATAAAACCAAACTGGTTTTTAGTGACATTGGTCACTTTCCTCAAGCGGTGTTCAATCACTCTCTCACAGAGCTTCATAGTATGACTCATGAGCTTAATTCCTCGGTAATTAGTACAATTTTGAACATCTCCTTTATTTTTGAAGATGGGTACTAAAATACTTTTCCGCCACTCTTCAGGCATTTTGTTTGACTTAAAAATGCGGTTGAATAGTTTAGTGAGCCATACTATTGCTACATCCCCTAGACATCTCCACACCTCAATGGGGACATCATCGGGGCCGCGGGCCTTTCCTCCTTTCATCCTTTTTAGGGCCTCTCTAACCTCGGACTCTTGTATCCTCCGCACGAATCGTCTGTTGATGTCATCAAATGAGTCATCCAACTCGAACCTAATACTCTCATTCCCGTCATTGAATAGTCCATTGAAGTAGTCCCGCTATCTGTCCCTAATTTCTTCCTCCTTCAATAGAATTTGGCCTGCCTCATCCTTAATGCATTTGACTTGGTTGAGATCTCTCACCTTTCTCTCGCGAAGTTTCGCCATCTTGTATATATCCTTTTCGCCTTCTTTTGTCCCTAGCCTCTCATATAGCGCATCATAGGCCTGCCCCCTTGCTTTACTCACAACACGCCTAGCATTTTTCTTAGCCTCTTTATATTTCGCCATGTTACTTGCACTTCTCTCATGATGCCAGCCCTTATAAGACTCCTTCTTCTCCTTAATAGCTTTTTGTACATCTTCATTCCACCACCAAGTGTCTTTATCTACAAGTTTCTTACCTTTTGTCCACCCAAGCACCTCCCTAGCCGTCTTCCTAATGTAAGTCGCCATCTTCTCCCACATACTATCTGCATCTTCCTCTTCGTTCCAAGGTCCTTCTGCGATCATCCTCCTTTTGAATGATTGTTGCGCTTCATCCTTCAACTTCCACCACTTTGTTCTCGTGGTTTTAACACCTTTGTCTCGTGACACACACACGTGGAAACGAAAGTCGGCTACCACAAGTTTATGTTGTCGAACAACACATTCTCCAGGAATCACCTTACAATCTAAACATGCCCCTCTCTCCCTTCTCCTGGTGAGGATATAGTCGATTTGACTAGAATGTTGGGCACTAGTAAAGGTCACTATGTGAGATAGCCTCTTTTTAAATAGGGTGTTAGCTACCAATAGGTCATAGGCTACAGCAAAGTCTAGGATATCCTTACCCTCCTGGTTTCTATCGCCACACCCAAAACCTTCGTGTACCCCCTCAAAACCTACGTTAGTTGTACCTACATGACCATTGAGATCTCCTCCTATGAAGAGCTTCTCGCTTACCGGTACACTACTAACCATATCCTCCAAGTCCTCCCAAAATTGTCTCTTAGTGCTCATGTCAAGCCCAACTTGTGGGGCATAAGCACTAATGACATTCAAAATAAGGTCCCCCACAACTACCTTGACTAGGATGATCCTAACCCCTCGTCTACAGACATCCACTACTCCATCCTTGAGGCTCTTATCTATTAGGATGCCTACGCCATTCCTAGTTCCTGTCGAGCCAGAATACCAAAGCTTGAAACCGGTATTCTCAACCTCTCTCGCTTTTTGACCTGTCCATCTAGTCTCTTGTACACAAAGAATATTTACACGCCTCCTAATCGCAACGTCCACTAACTCTCGTAGCTTTCCCGTCAAGGATCCTACATTCCAACTACCCACTCGAAACCTAGTTTCCTCGGCTAGCTTCGTTACCCTTCGCATCCGTCGAGGAAGATGCAAAGACCCTTGCTCACTTAACACTACATTCGGGCGATGATGTAGCGCGCCACTAAAGTGATGGCGATCCGGCCCTCGCTCATTTAACACCACATCCGGGTTCCGATATGGCGCGCCACTAAGGCGGTGGCGACCCGGCCCTCGCCCACTTAACACCATACCCGGGTTCCGGTATAGCGCGTCGCTAAGAGGGTTACGCCCCAACAAATTTCCAATGAGTTTCATTTCCATGAGAATGGCTAAGTTTAGTTGCTGGCTCGTCAAGCCTATCACAACCCCCTCCTCCTTTACCCGGGCTTGGGACCGGCTATGTCATTACAACATAGGCGGAGTTGTTCTTAAGCAAGAATACTAATCCAAAATCCACAACCTGATTTCATTGGAGATATTCACATGGCCTATCTCCGGCTTCTGAACTTTTATGACTGGTCACCCAAGTAAACACAATCACCATACTCCCAGTTATTTCCTTGTCCCCCTTTTCGTTTGCAGTTTTCTCATTGCTTATGGATTCAAAGTGAAGTTCAATTATCCTTGATTTCCCTAGTAAGGTCCCAAGGTGTTTTGGATGACAACCAAGTGGGACACAAATGAATCACTTGGAATGCACAACCATCGACAAATGTTTCTGTATTTTCTCCTCAAGTAAAAAATTACCAAAATTATGTATGCATGATGTAAATACAAAGACAAGACATACCACATCCTCAAAGTCATCATCTTCAAATGAAGACTTCGTCCCATTCATATTCATTTCCAAGTCAACACCATCCTGCCCCTGCAAAGGTATTCCATCAACAAAGCATCCCAGTTAGTGTAAGATAAGTGGTATATCAATAATACAGCTTATACTAGAAGAAAAGTGAACCTCTTTCTGTTGGCGAAGCTGCTTTAAATATGAAGACTGCTTTTTACGGAACTCCATCGAGAGATTTTGCAGGTCTGTAGCAAGTGAACGCTGCAGAATAAAGGCAAAAGGAATTTCGTCCATATTAACAACAGCAACAAATTATCACCCTTTGAATTGTTTAATAGATAACTAGGTGTCGAATCACCACCTGGACATTCTTTCGGACATTGGAATCCTCCGATGCATCTTTCATGGACAGCTTCTGCAACTTCTTCTCTGACCTCTTGAGCAAGTCGGTTATCTCATGTGTGAGAACCTCGATCGCCCGTTGATCATTTCTGCCATCGCCAAAGGATGGCATCAAGGCTTTGGCATGTGCCTTGGCCAGCTCTGTCATTTTCGTCCTCGCACGCTGCATGTTTGCGGATATCTCTTCAGAAACATCCACCCAGGCTGGGGGCAGCCCAACCGCCACCACACCTCTACTGCAGCACGGTCACGAGCGTAAGTGTCACACCATTCATCTCATCACTTTCAAGGTGTCATTGACTGATGCTGAGTACTTGAGCAACCAACAACAGTGCCACCTGGCGTCTAAGTCATCTTTCTCCATTCTAGTGCTCGATTCTAATAAAAACAATTTCCCCATTTTCTTTGATAGAAACACTTAGCTGTACTCCACGGCTCGTTGCCCCTTGATTAAGAAATA
This sequence comes from Tuctoria greenei, assembly GCA_036927565.1. NCBI lineage: Eukaryota > Viridiplantae > Streptophyta > Magnoliopsida > Poales > Poaceae > Tuctoria > Tuctoria greenei. The sequence goes on along the minus strand of JAYESD010000009.1, from coordinate 159,357,896 downwards.
TTTCAGGGTGTTTAGATCAGACCGACTAGCGAATGTGCGAGTTAAGTGAGCTGCGATTCAACTGCCTCCTTCGAATCACCGGTCAAACTAGATCACCCCAGTGTTTCACATGATTATTGTGCACCGCACTACTCGATCTAATTTAGAGATTCCCATTTCGCGGTTAGCTACCTAACTAAATCCAGGGACGTAGGCTAGACGAGCAGGAAGAAGGTGGTGGAGTGAAGAGTCGTGGCACCTGGAGCCGGAGGGGTCGTCGGTGCTGAGCGGCGCGTAGGTGCGGTCGGGGCGCAGCAGCGAGGACATCTCGATCACCGGCCCGCCGCTGCCTCCCGCCCCTCCGGACGGCGACGGCGCCCCGGTCGGCGCGCGGACGTGGCGTAGGGCGTCGCGGTACTTGCGGTAGAGCGGCGTTCGGTTCCGCGTCGCCATGGGGGAAGAGCTGGAGCGCGTGAGATCTCGACGGCGATGGCGGAGATGGGAGGGAGGAATTGGAGTTGGTGCGGGACACGAGACGAGACGAGACGAGGCGAGGACGGGTGGGAATTGGGACTTCGTCACAAAGGAACGGAGGAGGTGACGAACGGGCCGACCTTGATAGGGCCGAACCTTGACTGGGCCATTTATATGGGCCTAGATGGTGGACCAGATACATTTGGGGTAATATCATCCATCTTTTTAGGTATTGGGTGCGCAAAACCCATGGAACTAATTACTCTCCGAATCCGAGGTGCAAAGCCCATCCTTCTTACACCAAGTGCACCTAAACCTCGCCGTTTCACTCGTCGCGTAATCCCCATTCCACTACTCCACTGCCTCCTCGTCTCCTACCTCTAGGGTTTAACCACCATGGCCGCCGCCACCGCCCGGAGGCTCCTCCTCTCCCGCCGCGCCTCCTCCTTCTCCGCGCTTCTCCGCCGTGGGCCGTCGGGACCAGCCACCGAGCAGCAGCTTCTCCGCCCGGCCGCCGTCGCGACCTACCGCTTCGTCCTCCCGCGCGGGATGGCGCGGCGCCCCGGCGGCGACGGGTACTCCCCGGCGCGGTCCGGCGGCGGGGGCGGGGACCGCGCGCCCACGGAGATGGCACCCCTCTTCCCGGGCTGCGACTACGAGCACTGGCTCATCGTCATGGACAAGCCCGGCGGGGAGGGCGCCACCAAGCAGCAGATGATCGACTGCTACATCCAGACCCTCGCCAAGGTCCTCGGAAGGTACGTCGTCTCTTCCGCAACCCCGATGCATCGTCTCATTTCTCCGGTTGGAAAACTAATCTGTTGGTGCAGCGAGGAAGAGGCGAAGAAGAAGATCTACAACGTCTCGTGTGAGCGCTACTTCGGCTTCGGGTGCGAGATCGATGAGGAGACGTCCAACAAACTCGAAGGTATGTTCTGTCTATACGCCTAAAGTTTTTCTCCTCCTGAAGGCCGTAGCACCCGAGGCTCGCTTATCTGATGCAACGTTTATACGTATTGCAGGGCTTCCTGGTGTTCTCTTCGTGCTCCCAGATTCGTATGTTGATCCTGAATACAAGGACTATGGAGGTAGCTTCCTTAACCATTTATTTAGTTTTGCATAGAAGGCCGATTAGCTAATTTGTATGCTTGTGTGAGTTGTGTCTGGGGATGACAGTCTTGAGAGCCCATTTTGTTGATTGGATCTAGCTTTCTGAATAGTTCCTTAGAATTGTTCATAGTGCATCCTTTTTTTAATGTCGGGAAGCCTGCCGAAGAATTGTTTTCTTTCCATTTTGCTATTTCTGGAATGTAGACTCTGTCATCCATGCAAGGCCTCGTTGCAATTGAACATTGTGCATATCACTTCGCCAATATTCTTCATTACATCTTTATGTCATCATGCTAGTCTGACATCGCAATTGTGTGTTAGTCCATCTTGGCAAAGCTGTGAAGCCTTTCAGGCAATGCCCTGCTTTGAATGCTAATGGACTAAAAACAATGGTCTCTCTTAACAGTTCTGCACCTCAATAAAATGGGGCTCAGACAGTAGGGATGAGACATTGCTATGATCAATTGTCATTCATCATGGTTTAGTGAATTACTTTGGTGTTTCCAGAGTAATAGCTTTGTCTCCCTTGTTTCTGATTCAAGTGAATCCAGATATCAGTGTATGTGACGTTTACACCATGGCTTCTTTTAGTCCATCTTGGCAAAGCAAGAGTGTCATGTTCTTAATGCTAATGGACTTGGAACAATTCTCTTTATTTGTTCTGCTCTTCACAACAATGGAGTGGTAGATCAGTGGAGATGTAACACTAAAAATGCATTCATGACCACTTCGGCTTTGATCTTTCAAATGTACCAGTATCTTGCATTAGTATATGTTTGTTCATGTAGGATAAATGATGTTACGATTTTGCATGCGGTAGTTATTCATCGATCAATAAAGAATATTAATGCTTCTGATAATTTTATTTTGCAGCTGAGCTATTTGTCAATGGGGAGATTGTTCAGAGGTCCCCGGAGCGGCAGAGGAGGGTAGAGCCTGTGCCACAAAGAACATCAGATAGGCCTAGGTACAATGACAGGACCCGTTACGCACGGAGGAGGGAGAACCAACAACGCTAAGTGAAGGGATGGAAGAAATGAACCCCGGGTTGTTTCTGCTCACGAATTGAAGGATAATACCACGTCAACTTAATGGACAATCGTCATGTTGCAAGTTGCAAGGTCACTTAATACTTGGACGCAGCATAGTGTGTTTTATTCTGGTTAATGTGATCTATCAACTTGAGTGTATTGTACTCTGTAATTAATAGAGACTGAAATTATCTGGCTTGGTAATGCATTGTTTTTATCACACTATGCATCCAATTGCAGGTGCAAATCTGTTTCGTTGTGGAAGCTGTGAAATCTATACGGACTAAATGCCTTGTATTCGAATTTATGTTAGGTGCTCTTAAAATTAGTATTCCCTTCTTTTTTCAAAAGATTGTTATTTTTAGTTTATTTTTTGAATTAAAAGTGACAATTTTTTTAGAAAGGAGGAAGTATTACAGTTGTCACTGAAATCAGACTCTGCACCCAGTTGCAGTTTAAAGCACAATGCAACAAGGACACGTTTCCCTCCTCCCGTTTGTCCTCTTATGCGTCCTCTGCTGATGTGTCATCATCTTATTTATTGTGAAGATATGGTAGTTAAACTGCTGATGTGTCATCATCTTATTTATTGTGAAGATATAGTAGTTAAACTGGGTATTAATAGAGAACCAATAATATTTTGATTCGTTAACAGGAGGACGCATGGGAGGACCGAATGGGAGGAGGGAAGCCGCATTAAGCCTCAGCTCCAGCCGATTGCATGTACATATCGATGATCTTCTCCTGTGAGAAGTCGGTGAAATACCCTTCCCCGACGGCGAGCCCCTGCACGGCAGCGAGCTGCCGCACCCTCTCCTGCACCTGATCTGCTCCCACCCTGGCCGGATCGAGCAGGTTGCAGGCGACCTCGGTGACGCCCTCGCCGTGCGCGAGCCCCATCGCCTGCACGGAGCTGAGCCCGCCGCCGCGCTCGCTGACGGCCCGCGCGATCCGCCTTGCCGCCTCCACGTCGGAGGTGTACAGGGGCACGTTGTAGTTGTCGACCCAGGCGGTGGCGCCGACGACCACCACGCCCTTGGACCTCGACGGAGTCCTGGGGCCTGCGTCGGGGGCGATGGGCAGGGACGACGCGTCCGGTGCGCCCTGCCACAGGTTGCCTTCTGGAGAGTTGGGTGTGAAGTAGCCGAGCTGCCTCCTGATGGAGGCCAGCGTCCTCCCTTCGCTGTGAGCTGCTCCGTACAGATAGGTGGGCACTGCAGCATCACAAATTCATTGGTTAAGTCATTAGATATCACTCAGCAAGTTGATCACTGGAACGTCTGCATCCTGAACGATAAGTTAATCATGAAGGGAAAGTAAATGAAATCGGAGGGAATGATTCTTCTAGTTCTTCGATTTTTTACAAATTTTTTTTCAATTAGACCAGTATATCTGAAAATAATCAATGCGCTAATCAGAACATTCGGGGTGATTAGGAAGAAGAATCAGAACCTTGAAGCTTGTCTCCGATGTCAGTCGCCACTGCTCTTGCGAGTGCCGCGACGTCGTCGCGATGGGCCCCGGCCAAAGGGTGGAAGGCGATGTGGTCGACGACGCCGAGCCGCGGGTGCGCGCCGGCGTGGGAGCCCAGGTCGACGGCCTCGAGCGCGGCCGCGACCGCGCCGAACGCGGCGCGATGCAGCGGTGGCGGGGCCGAGTCGCCGGAGAGGCGCGAGACGAGCGTGTACCCGACCCGGTTGTACGCGTCGTCGGCGAACGCGTTCACCAGGACCACGGCCGGGCGGAGCTCCGCCGCCGCGCGCTCGATGGCGCGCAGCGCCGGCGCGTTGCGAGCCTCGGAGATGTAGAGCTTGCAGCACGCCAGCGCGGGCCTCAGCATCCCCGTGCCCTGGTTGCTCATCTGCAGCGCCAATTCTTCATGGGGAATTCGAGATGGCAGCGACATTTTTGTTGATGAGATGATGAGGACGACGTCTGGTGGCCCGGTGCAGGCTGCGGACAGAAATTACACACATCTTACCGCAGATTTGCATCATACAGAATCTCGCAAAAAGAAACATGAAGTTTACGCGTGGGAAACAGAACACAACACTAAGCATGCAAAACAAGCTATTGAAAAGCAGGAGTGATGATACCAGTCTTTTAGAGCTCGATTTGGTTTGCCGATTTTGAATAAAGAATCAGCAAGGCATCGAAAAATTTAAATAGTAACACAAGGAAATATAGAGAAGCACACAGGTCGCCCATATGGAAAACCTTCTTCAACATAAGTTATATGACAAGGTCACGGTGTGTTTTTACATCATGTCGCCCTGAAAATCGTGAGTCCCTGCACGTCTTGCTAGTAGCTTCGCGGTTAAACACATCGAGCAGAGTGGTGTACTATTATTACAACTACAAAAATTTTCAAACCAAGATCTACACGTTGCGATGGAAATGCCATCGCAATCAACTATATCTTGCTCCTATGAATTTCTGGCAGCAGCCTATCCTCTCTCCTGACTTGGATAAACTAAGATGCTGGAAAATTAGCTACCCTGATGCCCCAGCTGCCTTTGCATCCTTCTCGTCTTCACCTTGCTCTTCCTTTATGAATTCCTCAATCAGCGCACGCTGTCTCGGTGTTAAATTCCTGCAAGAAATTACATGTAAGACTCACTGTATAAGCACAGTGCAAGATGGTACTTTGCTCACGAGGGGCTTACACCGGGATGTTGACATTGAAATGGACATATTGATCTCCATAGTGCGATGTGTTTCTTGTCTTGATTCCTGCAAAGATATATCAATATATAGGCTCACATGAAATGTCTCAGTTGTATCAAGTTCATACAAATCCATTGGTAGGCATAATGTCCTACCCAGCCATATAACTAGTATATTGTTTGAATGACAGCTGATTTGGACTTCACCTAAATTCCAATTATATTCAGAGTCCAGATTTAGAGATTTGACTTGATGATGGTGATTGATGAATGGTTTAATGCGCATAGATTATGTTCCCATATATCTTTGTTGGCTACTTATATTAGTTTCCCTGTTTCACTCGGCCTTTTCTGTGATCCATTATGTTGATGCGTACATGTACTTCTAATTAGTTGAAACTTGATTTCCAACTTCATTAAAAATCAGTTACCTTTTACAACCATCAGACGTGCAAGAAACATGACAAACAAACATCAAATAACAGCAGCCTTGTATGATTATAATTATAAATAATATGCCCACAAAACAGAATAAACAGTCAACACAGCACAATACCTTTTCCTCTTAGAACAACCTTTTGACCAGGTTGAGTACCAGGCTTGACCTGTGACAAGGTAGTGCCACCAATACCTCTTTAGTTAACATAATAATAAAGACAATGAAAACCAATACGGACATACCTTTAGAATAACATCTCCGGAGAGAGTTGGGACTTGAACGGTCCCTCCCAAAATTGCCTGAGAAATATACAATGTGTATGTTAACAAAATGTACTAAGAGAAAACATGTAGAGAGACGTAAGGACAAATTAGTACACAAGTCCTTTCGTGTTGCCACCCCATGAACTTTATTATAAACCATTGTGATTTTGTAAGGAGGTATTGTTTGCTGATCAGCTGAGTCCATAAAGAAAGTCTGTCTTGCACAAACATTATCCATTTTGCATTGAGCAGATGTTTCAGAATGGAGTTCACATTTTTGTACCACATAATGTGCCCTCCAAGACCTTCATAAACAGATCACGGGAACGGATGATTCAAATTACCTGAGTCACATTGAGGACAGTATCTACATGAATGTCACCTTTCTCTCTTCGAAATACAGGATCCTCATGGACCTGGAAAGATATTAAGGTTAACTATCTTCATTCATTGGAAATCATTTGAACAACTAAACAGCAAAGAGCCAAAGAGCCAAAGAGGACTGACCTTGAGGGTTACATAAAGATCACCAGGACGACCATCAGGATCTGCTCCACCTGATCTGGCCACCTTTATAGTATCATCGTTATCAGAACCTGCACCAACAGAGTAATGTTAGTTCATTTCACAATATACAACCAAAACATGCTCGTGCCACTGCACCATTGAAGGGCATCACAATTCACAATAACTTGAAACCTACCAGGAAGTATATCTAGGCGAATTGATTTAGTTCCAGGCACAACTTTGTTTCCTCTGCAAGCCTTGCAGAATTCCTAAACAATAGAAATATCATAACCACCATGTCACAGAAATAAATAAGAATTCAGAAGCTATAAACTGTATGGAAAGTATATAGCGAGCAAGGGAACTCAAAGTATATCCCTATAAATTACTAACATGAGAGAACTAGAACCGTGTCGTCAGCATATTAAATATATTAAACTAATAATACAGCAGTAGCATCATATATGGCAACATTCAAACTTCAGAATATCAGACCTGTGATATATATGAGCTCAAGTTGTACCAAAGTCAAATTTAAATGTGCACAATTCTACCCATCTAGAGAAATCTTAGCATATCAATACATATTACTCATGGCAGAAACAGTGAGTAGTCACTAGATCATCATTTTGTGCAATATGCTTTTTTACTTCCAGCTGACATTTCATACAAGAAGGAAAATCCTGCCTTCACAGTCTTTCCAGAACCTCCGCATTTTGTGCATGTTGACTGCATCCTGAAGGGACCAGTTTGCATGAAGATCTGTCAACATTAGAGAAAAATGGATCAGCACACAAGCATTTCAAAAATAGAACCAATAAACAGATATCAATGTGTTGGAGGAAGAACTAACAAATCCTGAACCCTTGCAAGTTAAGCATGTTTCAGGTTTGGTTCCAGGAGGCACACCAGCTCCACCTGGAGAAAGAAGAAATCCTCTTGTCAGGAAAACATAACTCAGAAAATAACCATTGCTTACAAAATGAGTCACTGAATAAACTGCATTTACATACTGCAGGTTTCACAGGGTACAGTAGTTTGAAAGTTGATCGTTTTGGTGCACCCTTGGACTGCCTCCATAAATGATATTTGAAGTTCAACCTGCAAAATTGGATTAGCGAAACAACAATTCACAAATTACAACTGCATGTGCAATTAAAATGTGTGTAAAATTCACCTTAACATCATGCCCTCCAAATTCTCTGTCCCTAAAAATATTCTTAAAGAACTACATAACAAAAAAAAAGAATAAAGTTAGTTCTTTGTCAAATTTAGAGAAGGAGATAAAACTAGAACTAAATAAAAATCATGTCTTCTGAAGCTACGCAGTATAGCAACTGAAATAATAACATGAAATATAAGGAACCAATAACAAAACTGTTCTTCAGCTACAGAATCAAGAAAATGAAACAAAAGAAACAGAAACATGATAAACAAATATATAACAAGTTGAGCAAGCTATAAAATAATGAAATTAAATAAATAATTAACCATTTCCTGAATAAGAGGCCAGCAGTAGAGATGGTTCAGGATAATATAGTACAAAAATTCAGGGACGTCCACAGCAACATAAAAGATAAGCTAAAAAAAGTATATGCAGTACTAGGTGACCATAAAAGCACAACTTTATGGTTTAGATCAAAGTTATCCCATGAAGGGACAAAAATGAAGAAAAAAAGATTCATGGACCACAGTGAATGTTTCTGTGAAGTCACTGACATTGTAATGCTAGAAGCAAAAAGGACAAACCAACAAACAACAACACAAGGAAATAATAAGCTATGGAAACTAAACTTATATATGTACGACATACATCATTCATGCCACCGCCGCCGCCACCACCGCTGAAAATATCCGCGAATGGATTGCCAAAACCACCCCCAAATGGACTGCCAGTTCCACCTCCTGCAGCTGACGCTTTCTCAAACTGATCAGGGCCAACCTGTAAGAATCAAATCAACGGGGGTGAAAATTGCTATTTCCATCACTGCCGACGCTCTGCGTATTTTGACACCAAATGCTTGGTCTGATGATCATGATGTCTAGCATGGATATAAAACAACCAGACTATTTATCAAATTGAAAAAAAATATTTGCATGGTCAAGAAAACTAATTGTAAGATTTAGATGTTCGGGCGCTCACAAACTCATTAAAGATATTTTGAAATAAACAAGCATCTTTGGCCTGTGCAGTATAAAGGTGAACATAAATAGCTTTAAAGGTTGATATAAATTATTACCTGATCATAGAAGGATCTTTTCTCCTCATCCTTCAGAGTCTACATTGGAGTTTTAAAGAACACATCAAAATTCACAGGAGCTGTATAGCCTTAGGTAAGGTAAGCATACAACAAAGAACGGAATCAACACCTCGTAAGCTCTTTGAACTTCTTGAAATTTCCGTTCTGCTTCAGCATCACCTTTATTCGTGTCAGGATGAAGCTTCTTCGCAAGCTTTTAGGGAGCAAGGGAACAGAAAGAAAAAATGACATGGTAAGGTAGATTGCAGAAAACGGAGGTGCTCATTGCAGACATCTACCACATGATTATCGTGCATCTGGAATTTAAACCATATACCAATTAAAGTCGACAAGCCCTATGTTCATTGTTAAATGTAATACCTAGAGCTAAGAAGTTAAACTTTGGTGAACCAAATTTACATCCCTAGCATACAGGATCAATATTAATCAATAACTACAGCTAATTCCCGCAAAATGCCAGGTCCAATTGAAGCAAACCAATCCATACCGCATAATAAGCCTTTTTGATATCCCCCTGGGTCGCGTTCTTACTGACGCCAAGCACGTCGTAGTAGTCCCTGGCTGCCACCGGCCTGGTCCCTGCAGCATCGATCATTCAGCCTCATGAACTCCACTCGTCTCACCACATCAGAAACAAGGAGGCGTTCCACTTCACCCGTTATCCGGACTCACCGTGGAAGAACCTGTGGGCGTTGCCGGGCGAGGAGAAGAGTGACCTCCGTGACGGCGCCGCGCCAGCGACCTCGCTCCATATCCCTGCAGGAGACGCGATCAGCCGATAGAGATCAAGGTACGGGAGGGGGCCGGGTGTCCCGAGGAATCGGGAATTGGGGAGAGTGGCTGGCGTAGTGGTAGGCGAGGCTCACCTCTGTGCGCGCACGGGAGGTGGGAGGCGGCGGTGGAGGAGGACGAGTAGTAGAGGGAGCGACGGGCGTGGAGAAGCGCGAAGCGTGCGCCGGCGGGGAGCCGCATGGCCGTGGCGGGAGTGGCGGCGAGGTCGTGTGAGTGTGGGGCCTCGCCGGCGCGGCGCGTGCTTGGCTTGCGGGTTAAGAAGAAGAGGGGACGGACAGAAGGAGCGTTCTGGAATGCGCGGAGCTTATCAATACCAATCCACTGTGGCAATGCAATGCAGCCCGGCCCGACTGAAGATGAGCAACCCACCTAAATGGGTCGTTTCGTTTGACAATCTCACGTGGGCTACATCATCTTTGCTCTGGCACAGCAGTGACCTGTCGAATGAATCAAAACTATGATAAATTCGAATCTTTTTTACGCGTGCAAAATTTGGGTCAGGGCAAACGACGAAGCTGCAAGGCATTCTGATGTGCGTTAGTTCAACAATGGAACTGGCATCGGAATCGGGAAATAATTGGAGGCAACCAGCAACTGTTGGAGAAGTTCAATAAGCCCAGTAATGTCGTGAGGAAAAAATTGTTGGAGGCATCGATGGTTGGTTACACACTGGATTTCTCTGTCTCTCCCGCTCCCGAGCTAGTACAACTCTAGCGAAGTGAGAGGGCGTGATGGAAATTGATCCTCCGTCAGCTTTGTGTTGCCTTCTCCTCCGAGGTCTCTTCCACTTCCACCACATCGGTAGCAGTCTTCTCCTCGGTAGTAGGGGCTGAAGGCTTCTCCTCCTCCTTCACGACTTCTTCTTTCGTTTGCTCGGGCTCGTCGATCGTCTCCGGCGTCACCTCGGACTTGTGCTCGGGCTCAACGTCGTCGGCGCCATCAGGAACCTCTGTTACTGCCGTCGATGCCGCCGTCGGCTCCTCTGTGGCCTCCTCCACCACCACCTTCTCAACTGTTTCTTCAGCCGCAACCTACGCGCATCACATAATTCACATACATATAATGATCAGATCAACTGATCAAGGAAACAAAAAAAAGATCCATGAAACGTAATCAATTAATCACCTCTGTGAAGATGGTGCCGGGCTCGGGTGCAACCTTGGGCGTCGAACTCGAAATGGGGGCAGGGGCCTTCCCCTCGAGCGTCTTCGGCTTGGCTACGCAGGCACCCATGGTTGTCCGTCCCCGGCGGCGGCGGCTGCTGCTGCTGCTGTGGCGGTTGCGGCAACCGCAGCGGCAGCGGCGGCCGGGTTTATTGGTGGTGGTGGGGGAGGTCTTGAATGAATGTGGAGATGATGGTTTGACAATGGCGCGAGTGACTCGTATTTATAAGACCATTAGTGGCTGGTACGTAGCATTTAGCCGGGTTAAATTTAGACCCATGGTTGGGAGTAGCTTTAGGAAGCCCGAGATGGGCCACGAGCGTTGGGCTCAACATCATCACAGGCCCAGGTTCGCTACAATGCCCAGTTCGTTCGTTGGTTGCCCTTCGATTCCATCGCAAAGGCAGCCGCAGCTAGCCGGGCAGGCGAGACAGAGAGGATTCGGGAAACAGAACAGAGCAGCGAAGATGATCTACCGCAACTGGTCGCTGCTCTCGTCGACGGTGGTCATCTGGGGCGGCGTCGCCACCGCCGGCCTCGCCGGGACCTTCCTCTTCGGTGGCAAGGTAGTCTCCTCCCGCCCGCTCCTCTTCGCCTGTACTCACCTGCTTTTCCCCTCCCTGCATCTGCGTTCGGGCCGCACGTGAACCATGTTTCGGTTGCTTCAGCACTCATGGTCGCTAGATCGGTGATAGAAATCGTGGATCCGGTTGATGCGTCGGTTGGGGGGTTCGCACGGAGACCGTGTACGAACCCTAGATGCGGTGCAGATTTTGCGTGCCACAGAGTCTGTCTGCGCGGTGACATTTTTCTCTTGGGATACGACCATCGAAGAGCACCTAGCGCAGAACAAGGCAGGGGTGATATAATTATGCGTAATGATTTGGGTGGCTGATTACAGTATCTGCTCAGGTTCTTGTGTGTTTTTGGACTAATCCTGTATGAGATGTAGTGCTCTGGCCTGATTTTATCTTTGATATTGGTAACAGGGTGGCAATTCACTTATATTTCTAGCGATATAAAAAATAAACTGCTGCGGAGTGAGGTGTGGAATTATGGGTTGTGAGGATGTGGGTGTCATAACAGCATCTGCACAGGTCAGATAGTGTTGCGGATTTTGGAGAACTTCTGTTTACAGACTATGGCAAACCTTAGGCAGTACTGACAGTTTTGTTAGTGATATGTGATAGGAGATTTAGCCCCTGTTAATACATTTAATAATTCAAAGGTATTGATACCAAAATTGTTACGAAATTCAGTGCCAAGGATGACTAGATACGCTGATGGTTCATCAATGTTTTTCATCGAAGTCAGTTGCCATTCACTCATTTCATGCTTATACTCGTGATCCAGTTTATTTTCTGGGACCAAATTGTGTAAGATTGAATAATAGTTGCATCGATGTTATTTTGGCATATATGTTCCCATCATATAGTTTCTTTTTTGTGGCATCCAAGTTCCACTAGTGCTTTCATTTTCTTGTTATAACCCTTCTCTCACATGTCGGCAGGAGAAATTCCAGAATTACCTTTGCCGTGAAGGTGAGAGGCTGAGGCAGCAGGACCGAGCTGCAATGGGCAGAAACTAGATGAGGCCTGGCGTGATGTGAAGAGCAACATTTTGAAGTTTACATGAAACGATACCTGCCTATCTGCTAGAACAAATTTCCTTGTAGAAAGGAAGGATTCCTCTCATGGTTGTCACTTCGGTGAGCCAAACGTGCTCCATTGTAATAAATTGACTGTGGTCCGTGGTTTGTGAATGCTTCTGGTTTGTTTTCCATCAACACGTGGCATGATGATATGCAACTTGTTTGATATTGTGGATAAAGGTTGATGCACCTGGCTGGGAACATCTTACCTGATATTCTGCCTACTGATGTTTAGCTACATCTTACTTATAGTCCTTTCATTTCAAATTATTTGTCGTCTAGGATAAAGATTATTTTGAACTAAAAAATTTGTCCTAAACGACGGATAATTTGAAATGGAGGGAGTATTCTGCCTTAGTTGAATCGACGACTGGAATGGGTTGGGGCTGAGTTGCTGAATTTGTTTGCTAAACACGAAGTCCATGGTATTGACGACTTTGTATCACCATTCCAATGATGTTTAGCTAAAATATATTTTGAAGGAATGGCTTCATTTTCAGTTAATCAGATAAACATTTTGATCTTTGCTGGAATTTTAGCCTTCCAAATTCTATTGAAATGTGTACCATTATCATTTGAGGTAAGTCTATTGTACATAGACCTAACAGAAAAACATTTAGACCTAGTACTTAACCATTTTACCTGATCCTCGCAGTCTCTGATAACCTGTGTATTTAATAATTCAGCAAGAGAGTATCATGAATCATGTAAGATAACAGGTAGAGTTGGTGTAAAATGAATAACCCCAGTTGTTAGCGACACATTGAGCAACATAAATATTCTTATTTGAACAGAACTCAAAAAGCAGAGTGTAAGATACACATAATAGTTTATCCCCTAACCAATGCAAGTATCATACCAAAAACTGATTTTCTTCCTGTTCCCCAGTGTAAATGACCTGTCTGAGGAATATAAGTTTTTAACCTTTAGAAGGTCAGACCACACAGGAGAGTCAGAGTTTGTGGTTTACAGTTGAAATCGTAGAGTTGTTCATATATTTAGCCAAAATGATGTCTTGTCAAAGCCCTCTCTCGTTCTCAAGCTTCCACCACCATTTAGTTAAAAGACTTATATTCATTTTCCTTAAATTTTCAATCTCCAGTCCACCTTTGTTTTTATCTTTACAAATCTTCTCCCACTTAATCAAGTGGTATTTCTCATGGTGCTCAAGCACCGTCTAAGTCGCCGTTGCGGCAGCTGAGCTGAACAACCCGGTGGGAGATGCGGCCGTGTAGGTTTGCATGCCTGACCATGCCAGAACAAGCTACTTGAGCAGACGCTGGCTTTGGCTGCGTGCAAGCAAATCGTCCTCCGCTGAACCTCATCCCAGGCTCTACCAGCGTAAGAGCGGGCTTTGTGGAGTGAACTCAACTGCTCCCTGCTGCACGGCACTTCGTCCTCGCCGCCTCGCCGGCGTCGGCCGCGGCGGCGAGCACGGTTGTGACGATGTCGCGTGGATCGCGCGCCAACATTCGCCTCCTTGGTGCACGTGGGCTCACCTGATAAGGGCTACCAAATGGGCCGTATGCCCGTTCAGCGCTCCGAGTCGACCTCACCTGTAGCCCGCGTACCCGTCTTCAATCACCGCCGAGACGCCGACCGACCGACGGCGACACGCACGCCATGCTCACGAGCGTGCGCCGCTGGATCCCTCGCGTCCGCGCCTTCTCCACCAACGCGGCCACGCGGGCCACGGTGCCGGTTGCCCACCTGGCCCGGCTCCCAGCGTCCCTGCCGGACTCCGGCTACACCGTCACTCCGCCGGTCCAGCCCTGGCCGCGCCGCCTCACCACGCGCGCGCTCTCCCGCCTCATCCTCCGCGCCGCCACGCCGCACGACGCCGTGCTCGCGCTCCGCCACGCGCTCTTCCACGCCAGCCCTCCGCTGCCGCCCTCGCTCCCCGTCTTCGCCGCGGCGCTCTCCCGCCTCGCAACCGCCGACGCCGCGGCGCGCCTCCTGCCCGCCGTCCTCTCCGCGCTCCGCGCCGCCCGCCTCCCGACCTTTTCCGACCGCCCGTTCCTGCCGCTCCTCCGCGCGCTCCCGCCGCTTCCCTCGCTCAAACTCTTCCTCTCCCTCCCGTCCTTCAACTCCCGCCCCTCCGTACGCTCCTTCAACGCGCTCCTCCACTCCCTCGTCTCCGCGCGACGCCTCCGCCTCGCCGCTGCGCTCTTCCGCACCGCGCGCTCCAAGCTCTACATCACTCCTAACCTCGTCTCCTGCAACATCCTACTCAAGGGACTTGTTGGGATTGGTGACCTCCATGCGGCACTCAAGGTGCTCGACGAAATGACTGGGTGGGGAGTCGTCCCTGATGTGGTCACCTATACCACCGTTCTCAGTGCTTACTGTGGTAAGGGGGATCTCAAAGGTGCACAGAAGCTTTTCGATGACATAATTGCCAGTGGACGGAGGCCGGATGTTACCATGTACACGGTGCTCATCGATGGGTACTGCCTGCGAGGGAAGCTGCAGGATGCGGCCAGGATCATGGATGAGATGGAAGCTGCTGGGGTGCAGCCGAATGACGTTGCATACTCTGTGGTAATCGAGGCATGCTGCAAGGAAGGGAAGTCTGTCGAGGCACGTGACTTAATGCAGGAGATGCTAGGGGCAGGATACATCCCGGATACATCACTGTGTGCTAAAGTGGTTGATGTCCTCTGCCAGGATGGAAAGGCAGGGGAGGCATACGAAATGTGGAGATGGATGGTGAAGAAGAGTGTGCCACCAAATAACACTGTCACGAGCACATTGATCTATTGGCTGTGCAAAAAAGGAATGGTTCAGGAGTCGAGGAAACTGTTTGATGAGCTCGAAAGGGGGTTCACGCCAAGCTTGTTGACTTATAACTCACTCATTTCAGGATTATGTGAAAATGGGGATTTACAGGAGGCTGGGAAGGTTTGGGATGACATGGTTGAACGGCGATACGAACCAAATGCAATGACTTATGAGGCCTTGATCAAGGGTTTCTGTAAAATAGGCAAGTCAGCAGAAGGGGCTGCAATATTTCAGGAGATGGTGGCCAAAGGATTCAAGCCAAGGAAGCTTCTTTATCAAGTACTCGTTGATAACCTATCTGATGAAGATATCATTTGCAATATTCTTGAAGCTGCAGCTTTTAGTGATCGGAATTTTTGTAATTGTGAATGTTGGGAAATATTGATTAGGAAGGTGGTGAGTCCCAGTGAACCTTGGAGCAATAATCTTGATGCGGTGCTAGATATATAACCACAAGGCGCTCAGACTGTGACTGGAGTATGCTATTTGTACTGAGAATTTTTTTCTCATGGAACCTGGTGCCATTAGGCTCCTATGGAAAATTATTCAGGTTATTGTATATCCCTGAACTGCTGAGGGTGATATTGCTGGGATGTATACAGATCAAAAATGGATAGAGCAGATACATATCAGGCGGCTGCTGTTACTGATACTGGTGACCAGCCTAAACCAGATTTTTTTTCTGGAGTCACATGAACGAGAAAGAACATCAATAAATCTAAGGAATGTGGTAAGGTAACATTACCATTGTTGAAGCAAAGTAAGATTTCTCATTAAGAAGAAAAGTGGGCATGCAATTTTTACTAGTTTCAATGATAAGATTTTCAATTTTATAATTGATATAGGTTAGCTCCATGATGAACTTACACTTATGGTAATTTAAATTATCATCATCCCTCTTCGGAATAGCAACTATTAGATCGTAGTCATAGGGTTATCAGTCATGGTGAATAGCGATTAAGAATGCAAAAAGCTGCAAGTCATACAGGATCTATTTTCACTATGTTTAAAGATCTATAGAGTGATCTCTTTGCAAGCTGGAAATAAAAGTTGATTTTGACAGTAACTTCCCATTGTAAATGAAATCAGCATTTTCAATCAATGTTGATGAGTACAATAAAGTGATACCAATTTCACGTTCCCTCAATTGTTTTAAAACAAATTTTGAGTATTTACATTGATCCCTGTAAGTTCCTTCACATTGGCCAAGTACTTCTCTCCAAAGGGGCTACCACACATCATAAGATCCTCAAGTGTACACTGGGCATCCCTCGACAGTTATACCCTTAGCAGTAGGGCAAGAGGCCAGGGGGCATCCATCTAAGTCATTACCCCACCAATTCAAACTGATGTTCTCCAAGCCTAGGCATAAGTATATCAGGACAGCCATGAATGCCAAACCAGCATCTAGTGCACCTGAAAGCAGATAATTGTGTCGTTCCCACCAGTCACGACGATATCTGTAGACCACATATCCTGACAAAAACCCAACAAGTATCCATGTGGTGTAGTTGACTGCAGTAGCCGGGGGCATCTGACCAGTAGCACCAATCAGCACTGGCATGTTGATGAGCAAGATCCAGTTCTGGCCCGGGAATGCCTTGTGTGCAAACCATACTAGGAGGGGGGCAATAGCTCCACCCAGGAAGAACCAGTTCACTGCAGAGTAAGTTCCTAAGTCACCAAATATTCTGCGTGGACTGATAAGCCCCCATATAACTGATGCATCATAGAACACATGATCACCAGGGCAGGTCCAAGGGCTGTCTGCTGGGAGGAACTCAGTGTTGCAGATGTAGGGGACTGTGTCCATCAACCACCATGCTGTTCCGATGTATACAAATGCCGCAATCAGAGTTCCCACCACCTATCATGTTACAAGAAGCTTATTAATGACAATTAACAAAGTGATGTTTTTTATGTGCAGGAGAATCGGCAGGTTGAACTTACCTGAGCCATGAACATGGTTCTGGGAGGGATCTTCATATAGTGACCTAGCTTAAAATCTTGCAGAAAGGTCAAAGCCTGGCTCATGCTGATGTAGCCATATACCTTGAAGCACATATTTGCAACAGGCCGTCCAGGGTACAAGTAGCCCATGATGTACTCCGTGATGATGTTCAAACCAGGAGTCTGCATACAACAAGAGGAATCTGAAGAATGAACTGGTACCTCTGAGTTGATTGTTGTTAATGAATGGGGTTCTAAAAATCCATACCTGGTTTGTAGTTGCTGTTATTATCCCAATTGGAAGAGTGAAGAAAAAGGCAAGGGCACAAGCAAGCAAAACACCCCACCAGGGTAACTGGAGTTGGTCAATGTAGTATTCACAAGCAAATATAGTGATAGCAATGTTAGCAAGGAGGATGCAGATGAACCACCACTCTGGGACTTGCTTATATCTCCTCATAAGTTTCGTATGTACATCCATCTTTTTGTCTTGAAATGCTGATCTACTTAGCTGCCAAATTTCACTGGACACAAGCGTCGTGATTCTTAGCTTCATTATTTTGTTTTCAGTAACATATCAACAAGCTTCAGAAAAAACTCACCTTCCATGAAAGAGGAGAACATGAACGATTGTTGCAGTGAGGGACGCGAACCCAACTCCGTATGTGACAGCGAAGAAAGTACTGAGGTACAACGGACCATTCTTCTCGTAAGCCTTTGTATCAAAATGGAAATG
This sequence comes from Tuctoria greenei, assembly GCA_036927565.1. Classification (NCBI taxonomy): domain Eukaryota; kingdom Viridiplantae; phylum Streptophyta; class Magnoliopsida; order Poales; family Poaceae; genus Tuctoria; species Tuctoria greenei. Next base: position 159,340,093 of record JAYESD010000009.1, on the reverse strand, counting down.
GGAGTCCACAATGCTCGAGATGTTGTATTTTTGCCCAGTCGAGGTGAAGAGGCCATCAGAAAAGATGGGGAAGTTTTGTGCCTTGTAGAAGTTGAACCAGTAAGCGATGGGGGTGATTATGTACATGATGATGAAGAAGCCAGCAGCAACATTTGCAGTGGCAAACCAGGGGCTGGCAAGAGGGCTCCCGAGGTAGGAGGAGACAGTTGCCCAGTCGAGACCGATTGCTCCAATGCCCAGGCCGCTGAGGCCTGAGCCAAGCTGCTGGGCGAGCACGGAGTGGGGGAACACCCAGCAGATCCAGGAGAGGGAGGTGAGCATCTGGAACAGGTAGCCCGGGAAGACGTAGTAGGCGAAACTGCAGGTGAATGCCACCAGGAAGAACTGGTTGCGCGTGAAGCCACCTTTGACCCTTTGTTCTTTCTCATGAAGCGCCCTGAGGATTATGACGACGAGGTCGTTATAATGCAAACATGTACTCCCTCCGTTCCAAAAAGTTTGTCGCTTTGTAGTTCATTTTTGAACTACAAAGCGACAAGCTTTTTGGGACGGAGGGAGTACTATGTAAAATTGTTGTCTTATGATGCTGGCATGTTGAGGACGAACATGTATATGGAATGGAAAAAAGAATCTGCATTTTGATTCTGCATTTGTTTGATCAAGACAAGCACAATATCATTTGAGCCTTGGAAAAGAAGTCTGAATTTGTTGCCTTGCTGTACCCGTAAGTTCACTGTCTTTCCTTCATCTTGATAGGACTCCACGGGAGGAAATTTTCCTTTGCTTGTGTTTGTATAACTTAGTTTTCAGAACCAAGTAAATGATGACGACCTGGTCCTATTTCACAAAAAAAAAGGAGACCCCGTGAACCAATCGATGTGCAGTCTCTTTCATGCTTGGATGTACAAGCAAGGCTCCGACGTGCTGTGGGCCTCCTCGTGACAGGCATCCAATCACGCCTATCATAACGTTGTCTTTGGTGTTTAAGAAGGCGTAACACACACACACCTACGTGCCAATCATACACACTCACGCCTACTATATACCAATTATTCTCACTACATGTATAAATTGATATTTTTCTCCAAAAATAAAAAAATGTACAAGTATATTAAGCTTTACCTGAAGAGGGAAACCTGAACGAGGTTGGACGGCCACCACATCGCCGCCGGCTCCACCAGATACCGCCGGAATATTCCGGCCCAACCGAAACCCAGCACCTGCAGCCATGTCACACGCACCACCCGACGATGAACTTATTTCCTCCTCTCGCACGCCACGAAACAGCAAAGAAGAAGAAGAAGCTAGCAGCGATGCATGGAGAGCGCACGCACACACACCTGGGTGGTGAGGACGACGAGTAGGGAGACGAAGAAGGAGATGTGCTTGCCGTAGAAGACGCGTACGGCGGTGATGACGTGGATGGCGTAGACGGTGCCCGCGCCGGAGTTTGCGAAGATGGTGATGAGCACGTGCTCCTTGACGTTGAACGGGCCCGGGTTGAGCGAGAACTCCCACCGCGTGCCGCGGAGGAAGGCGCGCTCCGGCAGCGCCGCCGCCATGAGCCGGCCCAGCGGCACCACCGCGATCTGCGCCGAGATGGCCGTGATGGTCAGCGGCTCCTTGCGGTACCAGAAGAACTGGTTCAGGAACGACAGCAGCGCGCACGACGCCGTGCCCAGCACCCACATCCGGAACGTCAGCGCCGGCGTCTCCGGGTCGTCGCCCATCGGCACCGTCAGCGCCACCTGCTCGATCGGCGAGTTCTCCTCCTCCTCCTCTTCTTCCGGCGAGCCGCCCGACGTCGACGGCTGCAGCACTGCACATCACAAAATAAGCACGAGAACGAACGGAACGACGGTCAATCATCAGCGTACGTGGCATGGTAACCAAACAGCGGTCATGCACGATCATCTTACAGAGCGGCGAGGTGATCTGGTCGTCGTCATGCCGATGCTCCTCTTCCTCTTCTTGGCCTTGTTCTTGGTGAGGAGGAGAGGACGCCATAGCTAGCTGCTGCTACCTGTCCTGGTCCTGACTCCTGACTTCTACTCCTCTTTTCCGTGTATAGTTGTCTCTGCTGATAGTGTACTTTTGCGTTGCGTCTTTTGGAGACAGAGGGATGTTTGTGCAAGTATGTATCTGTGGCGTCACGGATAACTAACTCATCGTGTTTAAAATTGATGGAATCTCGCCGAGCTCTGACTTCTGAATATTCACCATCAGCACTAGTAGTACACAGTTTGGTAATCCGATTTGAGTTGACCTAGATTTAGCAGCCAACCATTACGCATAAATTCATCACAAAACGAACAGTGGGCGACGACTGGGAGCAGAAGAGAGATGCATGCAGATCAAGAGATGGGAGAGAGAAACTTATTTGCAAAATGGGAGCCGGCAAGCAACACGAGCGCACTTATTTTATGCAGTTGAACTCCTCCGATCAGTAGTTGTTGCATAAAAGAAGCAAAATGAGTATCCTTGGACAGTTGAACTCCTCCGATCCTTGCTTCAACTTGCATTGTTTTATCGTTGCATCCCCACTTGTTTAAGCATGTATCGTGTTTCATGCTTTCAGATGGGATCTGGGACTGGAAGGTGATGTATGTGCTTCGTTCGGGAAGAAATCATGCATGTGATCTGTTTCATTTCTCTGAACACATTCGTTCCATCACCTAGCCATCTTATCAGGCCAGGTTCAATGAATCCATCCTACAGCATACCGGTACTTCTAATTGATGATTGAGAATCGAGTCGAGATTCAGACAAAACTCAGGCTCTCGCTCAACCTCAACATATCATATGCAGTGCAGATGGGTCCTCCGTGGAATACTGACGTCTTGTACTTCTCTTTTTTTTTTTTTCCTTTCAAGACATGCAATCCTGAAAATTCGTTTTGACGTGTTTTCTGAAATTCATGGAGTGGTCATTTTACACGAATGTTCACTCCGAAATTAAGAGAGGGAAACTCTCAAAATCTTTACTCCCTCCTTCCCATATTATTTGTCGTTTAGGACAAGAATTCTAATTTAAAATGAACTAAATTTCTTGTCCTAAACGACAAATAAAATGGGAAGGAGGGAGTACAATACAAACGGTTGAGCGAGCCAGAACCAAATGAATATGCCCCTTTGGACGGTTCCCCGTTGCCAGCGAGGAGGTGGATCTGAACCAGCATAGCCAATCAGAGAGGAGCAGCATTGAATCAAGAAAAGCACCCGCATCCTACCGTACCAATCAATCAACGTCAACGTCCTCCAGAACAACCAAATGGTCCAGGTATCTGCATCTTCTGCATGCCAGGACAAGGATTGGCAAGATTCAAGTGAGCACGATGAAGCCACGACCAACTGTCAGGACTCAGGATAAGGCCACAATTTTACTGTCCTCTGAAAGCCTGCACCTTGTGTTCTGCAGATTGCCAAGATAGCCTAACGACCACCACTGATCACTGTCCTCTGAGCGCGAGAGTTCATGTTTGATCAGTTCCAGATCTTCCCCTGACTTTATCTGACTAGATGCCCCCAAACGAACAAGCTGGATTATAAAACGATCGGAGCAGAAACGTAATTAGTGGCTTTTCGGAAGGCCGCCGTGGCCGGTGGCGGCGACAGCGGAGGGCGTGGCCGGAGGCGGACAAGAACGACGACGAGACGATGGCGGTCGATGAAAAAGATTGATAAGGCCCACGGGCTGATGCCCGATAATCAGCTTGGCCCAAGAGAAACAGAGCGCGACGAAATTTGATCCGCGACGGAGAAAAGTTACGGCCCAAAAAGGCCCACCACTGAATTTGGATCGCGATCCAATTTGGCCCACCTCGAAACCGGTCTGCTCGTTACGCCCAGCAGTGAACGAGCTGGGTCGCAGTCAGCTTGCGATCCGCAGAGCACGCGCCCATGGACGAAGCGAAGCAGCTGCACGCGCGCGCGCTCCGCGGCGGCGTGCGCCGCCTGCAGCCGCTGCTGCTCCGCGTGCTCGCCGCCGGCGACCTCCGATACGCCTCCGTCCTGCTCGAATCCTACCCTTCCTCGTCGCCGCCCTCGGCGCCGCTCCACAACCGCCTCCTCCACGCGCTCGCCTCCGTCCGCCACCCTCTCCTGCTCCCCTTCTTCTCCCGCGTCCACCTCCTCCGCCTCCTCAACCCGTTCTCCTTCACCCTGCTCTTCTCCTCTTCCGCCGCCGCCGCTTCATCGTCCACGTCCATGAAATTTGCTGTTTGCGCCCACGCGTTGCTGATCAAGTCCGGCCACTTCGCGTCCGGCGGCGACCCGTTCCTCGCCTCTGCGCTCGTCTCCTTCTACGCCAAGAGCCGACTCTTGGATGAGGCCCGACGGATGTTCGAAGAAATGCCGCGTAGAGATGCAGCCGTGTACAACGCGCTGCTCTCCGCGTACACGAAGGGCGGCCATGTAGATGCGGCGGAGCAACTGTTCGAGGAAATGCCTGAGAGGAATGTGGTTTCATGGACTGCGATGGTGTCCGGTTACTCCCAGAACGGGAGTCATGAAAAGGCGGTAGAGACGTTCTTGGATATGTGGGAGAGGGCGAGGGTGCAGCCGAATGAGCTTACCGTCAGCAGTGTGCTGCCTGCTTGTGCGGCAGTTGGGGCGATGGAGCTTGGGAGGAAGGTTGAGAATTATGCCAGGGTTAACGGCCTTTTGAAGAATGTTTATGTGGCCAACGCGTTAATCGAGATGTATGCTAAGTGTGGCAGCATTCGTCAAGCTTGGGAGGTGTTTCGGGGAATCGGTCGGTGGCGGGATCTCTGTTCTTGGAACTCAATGATCATGGCGTTTTCCGTGCATGGCCTGTGGAGGGAGGCCCTGGTTTTGTTTCATAAGTTGAGGGTAAGGATGTCTTGTCTGTACCCTTGCACTCTCTCTACTACATAGCTAACATCTGTACCGCATGCAATGTGTGGTGTAGACCCAATCATGCTTAATAGCATAAAATTAGTGATATACTACCTTGCCAGCTACAAATGCTGTGGTGAAGCTTGAAGCTGATTTCACTTTGTTTAGATGACAGGGATTAAACCAGACGGTATTACGTTTGTGGGAGTCATTTTGGCTTGTACACATGGAGGCTTGGTGAATGAAGGCAAGCGACTCTTCAATTCCATGCTAGCAGATTTTGGTCTTCACCCAAGAATTGAGCACTATGGTTGCATGGTTGATCTGCTTGGACGTGCTGGTCTCTTGAAAGAAGCTGATATTTTGATAGGAAGCATGCCAGTGGAGCCTGATGCTGTAATCTGGGGGGCATTGCTTGGAGCTTGCAGCTTCCATGGCAATGTGGAGCTAGCAGAAATGGCAGTGGACAACTTGATGCGCCTTGAGCCCCAAAACACAGCAAACCTGGTGCTCCTTTCAAACATATATGCGTCATGTGGCAAATGGGATGGTGTTGCCCAAGTATGGAAATTACTGAAGGAAAAAGATCACAAGAAATCAGCTGGGTACAGCTTCATTGAGTTGGATGGCAGAATGCATAAGTTCTTGGTCGAAGATAAGTCACATCCGAGATTTGAGGAGGTATATGAAACTCTGGATAGTGTCACACTGGCCATGAAGCTTGCTGGCTTGGAGGATCCAAATGAAATTGAATCGGAAGGTTAATTTTGCATATCACTGCCTACTGTAGAATGTAAGCCACCTAGATAGAACTGAGATGAAACCATTAGAGTTCAGAGATACCTTCTTTCCCTTATCATTCGTACAAAATTTTAAATGAGAAGAGAAGTATCAAGGTGGCAGCAAAAGGTGAAAAATCAAAACAGTGTAGAGCCATCTGAATTTTGAACACCAACAAGATTTGCTACATATCAAAATGGCTGTGCTTGATATACAGAGACACTGAGGCAGATTGTGCAATGCATTTAATTACAAGATGTACCCTAGAGCTAGAAGGTACATTTATTACTCCTTGAATACTTGTTGCTTGATCTGACAAGAATCATGATGAGTTAACTTCGCTGCACTTAGTTGAATTGCTTACTTGTTATTTGTCATAGCAACTCACCATCACATGTAAGAGGCTAGTGTAGACCCTCAGGCCTCAGGCTATGGGATGGAATCCTGATTAAGATATCTTGATACATCCTGTTATTTGTCCTAACGCAGGAATGTCCTCCATCAACTGTGGTCTAGGGATCTTCCTTACCATGTTTGGAACCAAGTCAAATATGACATCAGACATGACGTGAGAAGCCACATTTGCCCTCCGCTTTTCAATAAAAGGAGCAAAATGTTCCTGCATATGTATGCTTTGTTCTGCATCACTGGGTTTACGAGTTAGGTGGTTCACATATAATTATATCGAGTTCTTATTGAGACAATTTTAGAGCCTTCTGTATCCATCTAAATGTGTGACTGCTGCTGCTTTAGGTGTGAACGTGCCTGCGCAAAGAAGCTCAGATAGGAGGTTCGAGAAGACGAGAAGGACGCTGGTCGATGCCAAGATGTGATATGCGATTGTGGAAAGCAATTCTTCCAGATTTCATTACCCAATACAGTCAACATGACTTGCAAGTGTGGATGAGTGTCCATAACATAGCATCCTCTTTTTCTTTCTGTGGTTGTTCCCTTTTCTCGGAACAAATCGCACAAGGGTTTTCTTCCTTTTTTGCATTTGAAATATTCATTGGTGTAAGAAGATAACATACTGCAACCAAGAGCTATCTATCAGTTTTTCTGGTGGATAATATATTCAGAGATCACAAGGTGTAAGCTGTAGTGCTGTACTGTAATGCCAGTATGATTTCTGAGCCGCAAGTCAAGTAGAATAAATAATGGGCTGCTCTCTTGATACCCTGTGTTAAAATGTTCGTGCTACTAGCTCGTTTGTTTATTTGGATATATCATTAACATGAAAGGAAAAATAATAATTACAATGCGACATTGTGCTGCTGTAATCATCACCATGAACTAGAAAGTACATTGTCTGTGTATCCTTCTTTATATTAAACTAAGAGCAGGAAGCTGAGTCGATTTGGCAACACCAATTTCCTGCACTAGTTGATGGCTGACTTGAGCCCAAGTCTTCGGCCTATCTGGGTGCCTAATCTTCCCATGTCGACACTGGAAAGATCCTGCTTGGAAATTTCGTTGGATGAAATCGACATAATGTTTTGTTTAACATATTGATCAGCTAATGAATGACGAGACCAGCAGCGTTGTCTATGTCTCGACCACATCATCATCCACCGGCCAATGCTAACTGGATGGAGATGATGGCATTGATTGTGAAAGGGATCGCTACCTAATCGTATAAAAATACGTCTGTCTGTTGGAACACGCCAAAAGATTTCCTACAATTATACTACTGGGATATCTTGATATTTTTATGTGTTGGATTTTTTCTTTATATACATTCCCTTATTCAGTCTTTCAGTGCCAGAAGGTACTCAGATCCAGGCTATTTCTATCATAGAGTAATTAATCATAGAATTTTTTTTATTAATATACGTTTTTTAAACGTTTTTAATATAAACAACACACAAAATAAAAAATTTTCAAAACTAACCCACCTTCGTATGTGTAACATACGAAATTTAAATTTCGTATGTGGCACATACGAAATTCAAATTTCGTATGTGCCCCATACGAAATTCGTTTTAAGCTGACGCAGGTATGTTTTATTGAGTTTTGAACCTCAGTTTTGAAATATTTAGAGTAAGAATTTGAAAGTGTTTCCAAAATACAAAATGTAGAGTAGATTGTGAAGTTATTTATGCAATGAGGAACATATAGTTTTAGTATTGGGAATCAAAAGTTATTGAATATTGAATTGTGTAATACGATCACAATCATTCAGTTTTTGTGATCGTAATACCAAATTCGAAAATCAATATCTCTCAATTAAATGGACTAAGTATATTGTAAATCTATTCCTTATACTCACCAGAACTAGTACTATAATTTATGTTATAACAATTTGGAGCAATTGTACCTCTGAATATTTCAAAACTGAGGTTCAAAACTCAATAAAACATACCTGCGTCAGCTTAAAACGAATTTCGTATGTGGCACATACGAAATTTGAATTTCGTATGTGCCACATACGAAATTTAAATTTCGTATGTGACACATACGAAGGTGGGTTAGTTTTGAAAATTTTTCATTTTGTGTGTTGTTTATATTAAAAACGTTTCAAAATCGTATATTAATAAAAAAAATTCTTAATCATACACCTATATTAAAAAAAAATACGAAAACACCTGGCATTCCTTCCTCCATGTTCTGACAGCATGAAAGATCGACGTTGCATAAACATAAGCTCCCTCCAAATGATGCTGGTTAGTTTAAAAACATTTTGAAAAGGAGGGAGTAGTTGTGACCATGCTCATTGGACGCTTAAGATTCGAGCTGATCTTCTGAAGACTGTGATGATTGTCTCTAAGCGACGTTGTTTTATTGATGATGCAACCATGCTGTTGTTAAGCTGATGTCAGGTCACCGGCGACCAGTTGTGATTCAGAACAGTTCACAACTGCGAGTATACTACTCGCAGTGTTCGTTCAAGAAGTGGTCCACATTGATCTTTTCAGTTGTCATCGTCGCAGATGACCTTGTCTTCACCAAAAAGTAACACATGCACGCAAGCAAAATAAAAAAACGCAAGGCAGCAAGGCACATAGAAATTAGAATAATTAAAAATTACCCAACCACAATTATATATGTAAGCTGTTTCCTTAAAAAACAAACAATTATGTAGGCTGGAGCAGTAACACTAGGTGAATCAGTGTAATGGTTAAGCTCCGGTTACTAGTGTTAGATGCACAGGTAGTGAGAGCGACCTGTGGTTTGGACATACATATAAATCACCCACTACCCTCCCATTAGAAAGCGCACGTCCGACCAAGATTAGAAGGTGAAGGAGAAGGGTGGACTCAAGAGGAGAAGAGGAGACACCGAAGGTAGGTAGGTAAAGCATCCTCGTCGATCATGTTCGTCATCATCCCCTTTTCTGTTCTGTTCATCAGAACTGCATGAAAAGCTCCATCACTTCTTCTGCATTCCGATTTAGTATCTTATATTTCTCCCTTTCGGCAAGTAAATCTGCGAAGGGTACATCGTGTTCTTGTTCAGAGACTTTCTGAATGGCAATTAAATAACTATTGGTGATGGTGTGCCATGGCCTGCAGGTAAGGTAACCTGTCTCGGTGGGCAATCATGGCCACCGTGGGGCAGCCTGGCGCCTCCTCCGCCATGAGAAGGATCACCGTTCAATATGCCAACTCGCCTACTCGCAACACGGGAGAGGAGAATCCTGAAGACAGCATAGACGAAAGTCTCCTCCAGTTTGTTCTTGGCCAGGTCTGTTATATTATACCCGTTTGTTTTCTTTTTTCTGTTCTTTCTGTTCTTTTTCCTCTCAAGAAAACACAACAGACTTTCACAACATTTCCATCAGCTTCGTTCATGTTTATCTTAGTACTAGAATTTTAGTTTTCCTCTATTTGGAACGTTTCTCTGAAATCCTCTTACGTTCTCAGGAAGGTTTGCATCGATCGATCTTGGATGGAACACACAACAACCAGAACCATATGAGAGGTGGCCCGACCGATCACTCCCAGTCCCAGTACTGCCAAGGGGAGAGCAGCACTGGTACAACAGCAGCAGCAGCAGCAAATTCAAGCGTGGATGAACAGATTGCCTCTGACATGGAGTACGCCAAGCAGCTCCAGGCAGAGATGGAGGACCTGAACGTCGAAGATGATGGTATGTGCTTACTGCTCTTGATCTAAAAACAAAAGCGTCTCTTGTCTCATACTGTATCTCCCATATAGCTAATAGTGGTCTTTGTGTTGATATTCGCCTGATTATTCAGACGATATAAGCTGCGTGCCCTCTCCCTCTGACACAGATGACGATCAAGATCATGAACATGAACACAACGAAGAAGAGGTGATTGCCCACATCGATTCCACATTACAAGTAATGTTCTCTGTGTGCATGAAAGTAGTAAAGAACTGAAGACCAAAATAATTTGATTTGTAGGCTGACACTGACAGGCAGGATGATACTGAGGACCCAAACGACATGACATATGAGGTTTGTGTCATACGAAGTTACTTTTTCCTTTTTCCCCGTGACATGTAAAGCTTACGAACAAGATAAGAATATTCAAAAGGTGCGTCTTTACACCTGGTTTGGAAATGTTGTTAATTCATGCTCTCTTTTGTTTGTGATGTGTAGCAAAGGCAAGCTCTTGTCGAATCAGTGGGGACTGAGGCTAGAGGTTTATCTGATGAGCTCATCTCCTACCTGGACCCGTGGAAGTACAAAACGTCAGGATTTTTCTCCAGGAAGACAAACTACGAGATGTATGTACGCAATTTCAATTAAATTGTCGAACGAAGATTACAAGTTTAAAGAACAATATTGGAGAGTACAGGCAGATCTTACTATCATAGGGGCAGTTTGTGTAGGCAATGTATACAGTCACGAGCGAAAATTGTCATCATGCATTCATGCTACTAATGATCCCTTGTTTGTTTGAGTGCAGCTGCCCAATCTGCCTGAATGCTTTCAAACACGGAGAAAGTCTGATAACTCTTCCTTGCAGACACAACTACCACGCAGATTGTATCACTAAATGGCTCAAGATCGAAAAGGTAATCACTATTCACCATTGTACTGCTTGTACTGCCTGGGCATTGCTTTTAACTTACCATTGTCATTTTCTAATCTTATCTAGTTATCTTCATACAAATAAGCTTCATCTATTCTCTCTAACACTTAATGTCCTTTTTCTTTGTATGAATGAAACAGACATGCCCTGTTTGCAAATATGAAGTGTTTGGGCCTTCTTAGAACATCACACCAAGGGACAGCATGGATTGTTTGTCAAAAAGAAAAATGTATACAAGAGCCTTCCATATATTATAGGGTCTAGGAAAGGGTTGTATGGTCTGCTTGTCAGTTCCAGAAAAAATGAAAAGGAAAAAGATCAAAACCAAAAAAAAAAAGAGGAAAAAGGAACAAAAAATAGGAAGGCTCAATACATATAGTAATGACTGCTATTTTAGTGTTATGTTATCTTCGGCATTTTGGCACTCAAATGTATTTACGCTTCACACACATATAATGCATTCACAGGTTTTCTGTTCGATTATTCTACCTCAGAATTACATAAACAGTTGCAATTTGCCTCTTGCTGGATAATCTAATCTAATTATGAGGCACGTCCCAAGATGGGTTATCACGAGAGTCTGTAATATTAAACAACAGTATGTCTTAACGCTAAGTTGAAAACATGATAATATAGCTACTCTTCCTGTAGTATGAAATTGATTTACATGGAGGAAGGCGATGTTCTACTAGGTTGCACGGCTATGGGAAAAAAACCAAACTCTACTCCCACATCCGAATTACATCAATATGGTCGCAAGAAGCTGTCCCAAATGGCAATACAAAAGCTCGCAAAAAGGAAGAGAAAAATAGCAAACGCTGCAGTCTAGGCAAACCTTCACCACTTGCACCAGCCAAGCATGCTGTAGTTGCTTAACGCTTACATTGAAATCACTAAGCAGTGAGACGCTTATAGTCACAGGTTCCACGAGAACCCATCGCCCTGCTCACCCATGAGCAACCCACTTTCTGCCAGTTCACTGGAAATGAGATGGCTGAAATCCTCCATTTCAAGGACAGACTCGGCCTTTGAAGTTGAGGCATTGCCTCCAATAGCAGCAGCTGGATTGCTGCTTACCGATTTGAAACTGTTACTACTGCTGGGGGCAGTGCTGGTTTTGCCGTTGATCACATTGCTAGGCACAGTACTGACTGGAGCTGAGGTTACTCTGCCGTTATTGTTACTGATACCCTGTGTCTGCTCTCTAGTACCAGCACTATTGACAGCCGTTCCTGATGCAAGACCACTATTAACATTAGATGTTCCTGGCAGATGTTGCTGCCCGAAAGTATGGTTGTTATTATTCCTAACTTCCTGCAGGAGCTGATTAAACACATGCTGCTGGTATTGTGGGCTCACACCCAAGCCCTGGGTACCGTTTTGCTGTGACATTGGCTTCTGGAATGAGGGGTGTTGGAATTGCGCCAGCTGCACTTGGTTAGGTCCACTGAAGGATCTGGATACTTCCATCTGCATGCCATTGTGCATTGCTCCAGGACCAGGACCTCGGAAGACCCTTGATGCCTCCTGCTGGAGCAACCTTTGATTTGCACTAGAGCTTCTGAGTATGTTCTGATAACTGCTTTGTGCTGCAGCATTCTGTGGAGAATTATTGCCAACAGATCCAACACCAGGCGACCCATTAATCATATGTCCGGTTATTTCTTGTTGGGTCCCCATCACATTGATGTTGCGCTGGTTATTAGGAAGGCCAGCAGCAGCTATGAGTTGTCTTGCCTCATGCATATTCTGAACAGGAAGCTTTGATATAGTATGTTTGCAATAATTATTCAGGCTCTCTGCAAATGAGCATAAATAACATTAAAATTACACTGCAGGTAAAAAGGACAAGCAAAAAGTGCTATCCACATCAGCATTTTGTTGTGTTATCTAGACAACAAGCTACCGCTTATGCAATTTTCCATACTGTTTGTCTTTAATAGCAACTCCCTGAGATCCAAACTATATATCCTTTTATCTTTCTACACTCTTAACCAAATACCCCATCTGTTCTTTTCTTTACGCTAGTTAATTAAAAACTGAACTAAGTAGCGTCAAATAAAAAGATTGGAGGGAGTATAAGCTGTTATACACCTTAGGCACTTTTTATATTTTCCTTTCCTGTTTCACAGTCAGAAAAAACGAATGAAGCAACCCAAATAATATAGATTCACTGCTATACACCGCTCGCTTCATTATGTTGATAACAACGGAGTGTACCGGGTTATCACATCTGCATTGGCTAGGGTTATCCCATTATGTTGTTTTCCTATAGGTCTAGATTTTCTTACACATCAGAAACTGCCTCATTTCAACTTTTTCTGAAGAGAACTTAGTGTAGGTTTAAAAACTATTTCCTGCCACCTTTATTATTCAGCAGGATAACCATACCTTTAGGACCAATATTATTCTTGTTGCTGAACTCAATCAAGTCCTTCATGTGATTCACCACCTCGGATATCTGACAAGGAGTGATAGTCATCAGTGTGCTGGAGGCAAATGTATATACACAGTACAGAACTATAAATTGCATAAGCAATGACTATGTAATGTCTCAGCTACTTCGACAATATTGGAGGAAAAATATATAACATAAGGGGGACTCCAATTACCTGCAGGCAGCGCACGTATCTTTTAGAAAGCCCATGCTCATTTAAGGCATGATGATCTAGATTTTTCACCAGTTGCCTTGATGCAGTTACAAACCTAAAAGTACATAATAAAAAAACTAACATCGATCAGAATTCAGATACCCAAAAAGTGGCACTTATATTTAGTCGGTCACAGAATTTTCATTTGATGTGACAAAAGTGCACTACAAAATGGATTCTATTTAGGATTAAGGTGTAATAGGCTCACTAACATGTTGCAAATGGTTTGTGCATCACTGTTGGATATCCCAGCTGGCCCACCTCCACTAACAGCAGTTTGGTATTTCTGGGCAACTTGCAGCAGATTATTAACCTGAAAAATCAGAAGTAGAAGATAAGATATTATGACACCAAAGGTAACAGATATTCCATTCAAGAGAGTCAAACTCGGGCAAAAGAAAAGTATTTACTGGGGCAGTACCCTCAAAACACACAAGTAAAGGTAAGCAGTACTTAAATAAAGAGAAGAAACCAACATATTTAAGAGAGAAGTTGTATAACCAAGAGAGGCTTTTTCACCCAGTCCAGGAAGCAACTAAGATGGATCTACCTAATCATCTAATAAATGCTTTTATATAAGTTGGTAAGCAATAAACAGAATATTATCCATCTAAGCAGGAAGAATCAACTAATTTTCGTAGACAAATTAAGCACAGCCAGTAAGCAGATCTAAGAATTTCACCTGTGGTGCCAGAATCCTGCGAGCGATATACTCTTCATGTCGCCGTGCACAGAACTCCCAGGACATTATCTACACAATTCACAGGTTATCAGTGGATAATAATGATTGCCAATTGTCCTCACTTAAATCACTATATGTCCTCGATTACTACAACAGATATGGGCATATTAGTGAAAATTGTAGATGACATGTGCATACCAAGCAACATACCTTTAGTTCTGGAGTGAATATGATTCTCAAATGCCCCTCGTGCGTAACATGTTGATGCTCATAAACACTTTTTTGAATAACTTTTGCATGCTCAAGTAGCATTTGTCCATTAGCCAAACGGAATTCATTTGGTATGTCAAGGTACATGTATTCATCAATAACACCATGGTCAAATCTGATTTGACAAAGTCTGGGAAGTACTTCATAGGAAGCCTCTGTTGATGATCAGAGAGAGAATTTTTTTAGAAAAAAATCATTGGAAATGGAAATTCAGTTATTTATGCTCATGAAATTAAATTGAAAATAAATAAAGGAAAACCGAAAATCGTGATCTATGGGAGTAGCATACAGATGTTCTGAGAAACAAATTAGAAAGCAACTCAACAAAAAGATGCTTGTGTGTTCCAACAGCACTACTGTTAGCATAAAAACATTTGCAACATGCACAAGAACATAATTCATAAAACAATCTTGTTTTACAAGAGATCCAACGTTAGAAAATCACTAGGAAATCACAATACTTTTCTAAAAATATTCTTCATGTGCGAGACTGCAACGTTCAGTGTCCAGAGAACAAAATTTGGCCTGACAACATATTACACAAAATTTGTTTCAGTGTGAAGTTATAATGCCCCTAACAAACCAGAAAAGGCCTAATAGAAAATGTTAGTCCGACTAACAGATGACACCCTAAAATTTCAACATAGAGAAGCGGGCAGTCAGAAATGAACTAACCATATCCTTTCCCACCATGCGCATTGCAAATGTCACAGCGCCATGTATCCTGCAACATGGAGAAAATAAGATTTTTTTTGAAAAAAAGTTATATATATTTTATCCTTGACCATGTACCATCTAATTATATATACAAAATAAGTTCCTCTAAACTTAGTGAAATGCACGAAGCCAGAGAATTGGCCTTATATTTAGCTACTGCGGGCTAGAGGCTACGATGTGTTTAATACTCTTAAGAAGTACTTGAAGAAGATGCTAATCAATCACAAAGAAAGTGATGCTGACTCGAAGAGGGGAAGCACAGTGAATGATCCTAAGCAAAATGCAAGTGTGAACTGTTAACTAACCAGAGTTGTATGAGGAGAAGCAACTGAAGAATTCCCTCTCTTTTCATAAGAAGACACGCACCATCGTTCTCTTGCCTGTGGTGCAAAATATTCCTCAACAAGCTTCTTCCAGTATGTTATGGGATTATTCTGCAAGACAATGTTGAATAAATTCCAAGAGCATGCATATCATAATCTCATGATCGATTAGTGCTGTGCAAAAACACACCTCTGGGCGATGACGCTTGTGATATAAATACTGCATTAGCCTGCGAGAACAAAGCCCACTCTCGACAGGAACCCTAACAGGACCCCCTTGCTGCATTCCAGGTTGTGAAAGTGGTGGTCTAAGCTGCTGCTGAGGTATACCAACTTGAGGTCGCTGTATCTGAGAAAATGGTTGTGAACAATGCTGCAACTGTCGTGGAATTTGTGAAAGTTTATGCTGCTGTATCAAAGCTTGAAGCTGTGCATTCTGCTGTCCCTGGAGATGAAGAGAATTTTGACCATGGAGCAGCTGCTGAATCAATTGATGTTGCAGGATATCATCTTGCCTAACATCAATCCTGGATTTCTTCTGAGCATGGTATGCACTAGCGCCACCGGCCTCGTACACAGGTTGTGATGTTACACTTGAACATCTCCGCTTCTGAACCTGCTCTTGGGGCGGACTTTGCTGAATGATGGAGTTATCAACAACTGAAGAGCCAGATATGTTATTTGATGAAAAAGACATCGGGGATGCAGGAACACGCATGAATGAATCGGCATTCATGCTAGTACTTGGCTGCAACTGGGCACCTCCAGAGAGTGTTGAGTTGGCATCTGTCACCAAAGAGCTAACGCCAATGCTTGGCCCAGAGGAATTAGTAGTGGTAACTGGCGCACCACCATTCATGTCCTTCGGAACATGTCCATGGTTGGAGCATGCACCCCCAGACATGGAGTTCCAGGGATGAGTGTTGTTCATCACTTTGAAGAATCTTTCATACAGGCCAGGCACATAAATTCCTTGTAAAAATCTTCAAGTAATTGGCTCTGAACTGTAATGAGAGGTTATATAGAAAAGAACATTTTGAGTCAAGCAAAACAAATATATAAGTAAAAATGCAAACTGTCAGTGTCTTCTTTTTCCTCGAAGCAATTAGAAGTACACCAAAAGTTTAGTGATCTCCCGGTTCTTAAATCACAAAAGCAGACAATATTTTTTTTTCAAAAAAAACTTTTGGGGATCAAATAACAAACCAAAATGTCATAGCTGATCACATCTATAATTGGAGAAAAGAATTATCTGTAACTTTCAAAGAAGCCACATTATCCAACTTACTGAAAACTAATCCTCACAAATACATAAATCTGTGATGAGAATGGATTAAAGTTGTTATATGCTAACAAATCTGCACAACCAACCAGCTAAAACCAGCAGGATGAGTAGCTCAGTATCTAACAAAAACAAAAGAGGTATGGTTCTGCAAAGGCTTATCTTCTGCATGATCTAACAAATCAAATTACCTGGCATATAAAAAAGAGGGCTGTAACAGAGGTAACCAACAGAACAGACCGATAGTGGATCAAACTGCAAGCAGGAAAATATTTACCATGAGCCAACTTTCAAGGTAAAACAACAAGAATTATGGTCCAAAAATCCAGATTCCGAGTCGTTCTTCAGTGGATCAAAACTACTCACTAACTGGAGCACTTATCTTGTTAAAGGTCCATTAATGTGTGGAGTTCTAAAAAATAAGTTTCCAATGCAAATCAGTGTTCTATGCAGGGCAAGGTGCATGGCAGTAGGGAGCTTTGGTGACTGATTAGGCAACCGTTTTGAGAGACCTTATGCCAGTTGCCATGATGACCAGGGCCAGGTCCATGGAGAAGCCGTAAACACTGTGAACATGGATATGCAGTGCGATAAAGACCTCAAAAGTGGTGGTGCAGCCAACACCATGAAGAAGGGATAGGTAGTGACAAAGTTTGGAATGGAGCTGAAGGTCTCGAAGATGAGGGAAAAGAGTTGGTTCACAAAGTCACAAGGCCCCAGTCTGACTATTTCCCCCAAATTACAGCAAGAGGGTGCACAATGCTGCTAGGCAACTAGAACACTGGACAAATCTTCACGTTTCCTTTTTTTTCTCTGATATTGTTCTGTAGCACCCTTCTCCGTTAATTGGAGCAGCTCCATGAATGTGAGACTATAATCATCCGCTGTAATCTTCGCAAGCAAGACATAAGCAGGAAAACACGGTATTTCACATGCTTGGAGAAGCAAAAAACAAATATAAAAGGAACACACATGGCGAAGTAATACGAGAGTATGAAATAAAAAGGTGTAGGAAATATAAAGATCCCCAAAATATTACTAACAAGTAAAATCCTGACCAATTTTGCACTTTGTTTCGCACCTACCACCGGGAGAGCGGCATAACAGAGATACATACTCCGACGCTAAGCAAGGAGAAGAGCTGACCAAGCGAATTGCTACCCTGTTTCCGGTCCCCTAGTAGAGTCTGGGGAAGGTTGGAGCCATGTGGATTAGGAGGAGAATTGCAAAGACAGAATTCCCCAAACTTTTGGTACCCACGCATAGATACAACCCTAATCGAAAATCAAGACAGCAAGCGGCGGATCCAATAGCACAACAAAGAGCGGAATTTTCGCCTGGAACGCCGAAATTCGGGTGCTGCATTGTGGGGATCGCCACCCATCGACCTACCCCCAAAAATCGCCCAGAAAAATAAAATCCAACAGGAAAAAAAATCCCCAACAAGCGTAACTGTACGGAACGGATTACTCAAACATCCTACCAATCAATCCAACACTCAATCGCTTGCGAGAAAACAAAAAAACTACCATCTCACCTTGCTCTGCTGCTGCTGCTGCTACCAGTGCTGCTTCTCTCTACCGCTCTCTGCCCCCCTTCTCTTGGCTTTGGTTTGGTGTGTTCGTGTTCGTGTGAAGGCGAAGGCGTCGCGGTGAGCGGAACAAATAGATTACCGGCACCCGTCGGCGGGGTGACCGGCCCCAGCCCGTCCCTGGACTGGTCACCGGCTCACCCGCGGCCGCGCAGCCGTCGGATCGAAGAGGAATCTCGCTGAATGGCTGGGATCTGCACGTGGCCGCGTGACATTGGCTGGATGTGGGGACGGGGAAACCGCGAGAGCGACGAAGTCGGTAGCTATTCTCACGCCGCGAGTGTACACGGAAATCATGGCTGGGTCCCGCGACGCAGGAGGTTTGTGTCCGCGGGCCCCTGGCGTAAGCCACGCGTTTGATTAGGCCGGTTCCCCGTTTAAGTGAAGAAATGGGAACTGACTTCTCCATGTGAGTAAGTAATGTGGCGGAGACAGCACATGACGCGTGGGGTAACATGTAGTTAGGCCCACTTGTCTGTGAGAGATAACTTCTGAGCGAGTGTGGCGATTGGTATTTTACACCAGGACCGACCACGCTGAGGGCGTCGCGTTCTGATCCGTGCACACGGCAACTCTCGTTTTCCTCGTCTTAGAGGAGAAGCCAGTGGGCTCCACATGCTGTTTGAGTTTGATTAGTTTGCATTGTTTTATGCTCAAAATACGTTCTTGTAGGACCTTATTTAGCTTATTGTTGCATCTTACAGAAAAGGCGAAAGCATAATTAGGAGCAACAGGTATTTCTGCATGATATGCCAACAAAAGCAACATCGATGATCATGGAAGATTATGGGATTCGCTTGCTTTAACAGATAACCGGAAGAGTCGTTGGCCTCAGCTTCAAACAGGGCCTAAACGTGCTTCATGAGAACTTGAAGCCGTGTGCTGATCGATTAATCCGTACATGATTTTTTTACCATGTGTACAGCTTTAACAGAAGGTAATCGATTATATTTGAGCTAGCGACGCGTGTCCTAGTAGCTACCAGGATGCAACTTACAGCACGCCACGGATGAATACATCAAGGCATGTATGTTCATCGATTAGCACTCGTCTTTCCTGGACAGATTGAAAGAACCGATCATCGGTACTATTTTTTGCCTGTGACGGTAGTAATTTTAAGAGGCGTTACACGCGCATATACAGTCGTCGATCTTTTGATCCTCTCTCTCTCTCTTCTTTACCGTGCGTCAGCGAGTTGCATGCAGGCGCGAACGAACTGTGCGAGCTGGGTGGCCAGTGTTGTGTTAATCGGGAGATCCGTCAATGGCTAATCACCTCCCCTTCATGTCGGCGAGCTGCTGGAAGAGCTCTCCGGCGGCGGTAGTGGACGTGTCGGGCACGCTGGTGACAAGGACGCCGCCGCCGCCGCCGCTCTCCGTTGAGATGGTGGTGGATGAGCCGTCGGCCGAGGGGGAGTGGTCGCCGTCCTGCTGCTGGTCGGGCGGGTTGGCTTCCTGCAACTGGAGCGCGTACTCGAGGTTCCAGAGCACGTCGCCCATGGAGATGCGGTCGCTGCCGAACTCGGCGAGGCATTTCTCGGCGGTCTCGGCGAACTTGTTGAGCGACTCCGGGTTGACGGTGCCGGCGAGCTTGGGGTCCATGATCTTCTCGATGAGGCCCTTGCGCTTCCACTGCATGCCCCACTCGGCGAGGCTGACCTGCTCGCGCGGCAGCTGCGGGTCGATGGGCGGCCGCGCGCACAGCGTCTCCAGCAGCACGACGCCGAAGGAGTAGACGTCCGACTTGTCCGTCAGCTGCTGGCACCGGAAGTACTCCGGGTCCAGGTACCCGAAGCTGCCCTTCACGGCGGTGCTGACGTGCAGCTGGTTCATGCCCGGCCCGTCCTTGGACAGCCCGAAGTCGGACACCTTGGCCACGAAGTTGTCGTCGAGCAGGATGTTGGTGGTCTTGACGTCGCGGTGGATGATGCCCTGCGCGGTCCCCGTGTGGAGGTAGTGCAGCCCGCGCGCGGCGCCGATGCAGATCTCGAGGCGCTGCTTCCACGACAGCGGCGGCAGGTCCTTGCCGTAGATGTGGTCGCGGAACACGCCGTTGTGCATGTACTCGTACACCAGGATCATCTCCGAGTTCTCGTCGCAGTAGCCGATCAGGGACACCAGGTGCCGGTGCCGCAGCTTGGACAGCATCTGGATCTCCGTGTTGAACTCGTTGATGCCCTGCTCCGACTCGGCGCTCCCGCGCTTCACCGCCACCTTCGTGCCGTCGTCGATCTCGCCCACGTACACGTTGCCGAACCCGCCCACGCCGATGATGGCGCTCTCGTCGAAGTTCTTGGTCGCCGCCTGGATCTCCGCGAACGAGAAGAACCGGCCCAGCCCCGTCGTCGACGAGAAGGTGTTGTGCGACCCCTTGCTGGTCGTCGTGAAAGACTGCCCCGTGTGGATCGGCAGCAGCCACGACGAGAAGCTGTTGCGCCGCTCCCAGTCCTGCGGCCGCTTGTACCACTTCACCACCATCGCGCCCAGCCCCGCGAACGCGCCGAACATCATGGCGAACCCGACCGCCGCCACGGCCTTGCGGCTGCCCGTGCCGTCGTCCGCCTTCTTCCCGTCCACGCCGAACTCGCCGTCCAGGCTCCCCACCGAGTTGCTCATCTTGAGCACCTCGACGCCGTTGAGCAGCGCGTCGACGCGCCCCGTGTCCTGGCCCATGGGGGCCACCTGGATGCTGAGCTTGTCCGCTGCCACGGACGAGCTCACCACGAAGTCCTTGTAGTAGGGCGCCGCGAGGTCGCCGGCGACCGTGGACAGGTCGAGGCCCGAGATGGCCTTGCGGCCGTTGATGAAGACGTTGAAGTAGAGGTCGTTCATGGACTCGCTCACGATGTCGGCGAAGAAGAGACGGACGAAGTAGCCGAAGGACGGGTCCACGTCGAACTTCCACGTCAGGTTGAAGTTGGGGCTCTTGACCTCCGCGTCCGCCATGTGGGCGGCGCTCGCGTACACCAGCGCCGGCGCGACGAGCCTCGACACGCCGTCGGGGAACTTGACGGTGCTCGTCGGCACGGACACGTCCTTCACCGCCTCCTTGCCCTGCACGTACGGAGCGTCGTTGTCCCACTGCCGACCGAGCGTGTCGTTCCTGGGACCGATGGCGGGCCCGCCCACGTTGATCCGGTACACGACCTGGTACGCCGCCTCCGCAAGCCCGGCGGTGGGGCCCAGCGGCGCGATCGCCAGGGCCGTGTCGGTGATGAGCTCGTCGGGGGCATTGACGACCTCGATGGCGTTGATGAAGGCGGCGGAGCCCTTGAGCGGCTGGAACTTGAGAGCGAGGTGGTTCTCGGTGGCGTTGACGAGGAACTCCTTCATGACCGGCTTGGCCTCGGCGGTGAAGCTGTGGAGCAGGACGTTGGCGTCGGTGACCACGCTGAATGTGGCCGACGCGAGGTCGACGTCGCCGCCCTTGAGAGGGAAGAGGTAGAGCCGGATGAAGTGCCAGCCGGGCACGGCGAGCGGGAAGCTGTAGACGGCCTCCTCCTTGAAGACGCGCGCGGTGCGGTAGACGGGCGAGGGCACGTCGGCCTTGTCGTCGGCGACGCGGAACGCGTCCTTGGCGGCGAGCAGGTGGTTGGCCTGCGCGTCCGTCTTGTAGGACTTGCCGTCGGTGGTGTCGTTGACGGCGTCTGCGCTGCCGCAGTCGATGAGGAAGCTGTCCTTGGGGGTGAAGGTGGACGGCGTGGGCGGCGTCTGGGCGCCGTCGTCGATGACCGGGCGGCCCTGCCCCGCCCCGGCCGTCAGCGCCGCCAGCGCGGCCAGCAGCGCCAGCGGGTAAGTCCCGTGGCGCGCCATGGATGTGTTAACGCGACCGGCCGGCACTCGCCCTCTCTCTCTCCCTCTCTGGTTGGTGGGGCCAATCGGAGGAGAGGGAGGGGCAGGGGGGGAGGGGTGGACAGAAATGGCGGGTTATGTTTGGAGCGCTGGGAAGGGGACGCTGACCAGGTCAAACACCGAGCCGTGCGCTCAACCGCCCCTCGCGCGTGCCGCTCAAGCTCAAGCCTCGTCATGGTTGTTTGCAAGAACGGAGGACGGCAGCCATTGGTTCCGGAAACGTGATTAAATTGTTACTGATCGCTCCACAAAAACGCACATGAATTCTGTGATGGGAATGCACATCAGTTCAGTGTACTAGGCAATCTGGGAATCAGTGTTTCTCTGTTTTCTTCTATTTTCGAAGTAATAAATCGTGCTAGTACAACTCAAACTGTGCTAGAAGAACAGGACTTCAAAAAGTAGTTGCCGAACGCTGAGCATGAACTCGAACGACGAGCAGAGCCAAGGACTGGAACGCACGACACCTTATTTGATGGAGTCAGGTTACTAATGGCGAAGGAGGAAGCGTTCGAGGCCGACCTTGGATCCAGTGGCCTTGATGTCGGCCTGCACCTGCTCCCGGAACTCGGCGTACGAGAACGGCCTGTACCTGCTGCCGCTGCAGCTGAGGACGGCGTCGTCCCGCGGGAAGCCGAAGTAGCAGAGCGAGACCCTCTCCGCGGCCCGGCTGGCCGCCACCCTGTGCCGCACGCTGCGGCACGCGTCGCCGCCGATCGCCTGCGCCATGTCGCCCAAGTTGACCAGGAGCGTGTCGGTGTCACCACCCGCCGGCGCCGGCGCCGGCGCGACGTCACGCCACGCCCCCTCGTGCAGCACCTGCAGGCCGCCGACGAGGTCCTGGTTGATGATGGAGATGACGGAGCTGTCGGTGTGAGCCTCCATCCCCAGCTGGCGGCGGCGGCCGCCGGACCCGGACGCCGCCGTGGGGCAGGGCGGGTAGCGGTAGACGCGCAGGGTGCCGTCGCCCTCCGCGAGGTACGACGCCGTCTGGTCGGCGTCGAGGCCCAGCGCGGCGGCTAGGGCGTCGAAAAGCTTACGTGCCACGCGTGCCATGTGCTTCCCGTACTCGTCGACGACGTCTCTACCAGTACCGTTCACGGTTGATGATTCATTTCTCATGCACTAAAGATTCTTATGTTTTGCACTACCACGCGCACTAATAATCATGGATGAACAGTGACTGAGGAACGGAATCAGAGACGCGGATGAGTTACCAACCTGAACTCGGAAAAGCACGGTCCAGCAGCATCTACGGTGGGCCGTTGTTCCTGGCCCAGAGAGACGTGGAAACCCTCGACCCAGTTAACGTCTTTGACGCGGAGCGTGAGCGCCGGCGTGCCCCAGAAGTATCCGGGCCGAGCCTGTTTCTCCTCAAACGGCGTGCGGCCCAGGAGGTTCCGTGCCAGCGCGAAGAGGCGCGCGGAGAGCTCGCCGGGGACGCCGTGGTTGGCGAGCCGGAACACGCCGAGCCGCCGGCACGCGGCCGCCAGCGCCTCCCCCGGCGCCTCCAGGTCCACCGTCGGGAGCTCCATCTCCCCTCCGTGCGGCAGCTGCTCCTGATGCTCGTGGTGTCCCTCGTCTTTTTCATTCTCCTCGAGGAGAGGGAACGGCGGGCACGTCGGATCAGCTGCGGCCGCGGTGGTGGCGATCGGCGTCGATGATCCTGCCGCCATATCGATCGATTACTCACTCTCTACTACGTCCTGTCGTGTGACCTTTTCTCGGTGGCCTATGGAGGAGGAGGTGGTCAAGACTCGGAAGAGGGTCGATTGATTGGATGGAGGAGGAGAGGACGAGGCCGAGTTCGCAAGTGAATGCAGAAAACGACAAAGACCGGTTGTCGCATTCGCAGGCGTCTCCACTTAAAGAAAACGGGACTACTGCTACAGAGACTAGCATGGCCGTCGATGCAATGGCGCTTCCAAGCAATCAACTGTACTGTACGTGCCAATGATTGTATTCTCTCCGTCTTCATGAACTTATCACTTTGTAGTTCTTTTTTGAACTATTAAACCACAAGTTTATGGGGACGGAGAGAGTACGTTGTTTACTCTTCCATACCATACCATGATACCAACAGCAAGCCACTGATGAGTAGCAGTATCAAGCCTGCTGCTGTATGCTGCAGCTGCCAAACGGGGGCTTTCTTACGCGTCAGAGTCGTTCAGATCACGGCTAAATCTCTGCACTTAATAAGACGTTGAATAATCATCGAGGAGAGGCACGAGCAGCAAAATCAATGAGGATTAGGTGACGGGATGCAGTCGCCGACTCGCCGGGGCTGTGCTGCGCGTAGGTAGCTGACGGTAACTCGGCACCTGCTGCGTTCTGCCGTCCCCTTCCTCCTCCACAGCTGCACACACACACGCTGCGCGCCTGCCTGGCTGGCTGGCGTTGGGTGGTGGTCTGCGGCGAGTGATGTGAGCGACAGAGAACCCTCACCTTCCGAGCCGGCCAGCTCCCCATCGCAATTAGATAATGCCCGGCGGCCCCTGCCTGCATCTGATTCTGTGTGCGCAAGCGCAACTCTCCCATCCGGCTCGCGCGTCCACCTCTCTCTGTTCTTGTCTTGCCTCGCGACATGACTCTCTAACCATAGGTTATCATCATGCCTGCCGTCACATTGGCGGCAGGCCAGACATCCATATTCCATGGCGTCTCTGCACATCTATCCTGATGCAAGTGAAAGGTACAGGATCAGTAGGGTTTCCGGGTGTTGGTATGGGAACATTCAGATTCGTTTCAGCTAGCTAGCCTTTGCTTGGACCGCTCACAAACTGCAACTTCTACTCCAAGCCTCGGTGGCTGTGCACGAGGGAGGGAGAAGACAGCAAGAACAACGTGGTTGGTTGTTTTGGAATCGGATCCCTGCCGTCCTTCCTTCCATGTGCAGGATCTGAAGGAACGAACGGCCGTGAGGGGTGGTAGAAGGTTGCCGCGTCTTTTTCCGCGGTCAACGCAAGCAAAAGGCTCAAAATCAAATGACTCGCGGTCGTGGTCGTGGTGGGCCGGCTGCCAGCGTGGCAGACCCACGTGGGGACCGCGCGACACTCCTGACAGTCGGTGGAGCTCATCAGGCTGTCTGTCACCTTCTGCAGCTGCCGTCCCTTCAGATTCCATCAGAATACTAGTACAACAACTTGCTGCTGCTGCTGCTGCTGAGGTGAAAAACAACTGCAGCTTGCGATTACAGTACTACTAATTTGATTTTTCTTTTCGTCTCTTAGATTTTGACGAACCTTTATTTAACGGCTTTAGTTAAGAGACGACTTTGCCACTCACATGAGCGGTTAATTACAGTAGCATGGAAGAGGAGTTCCTTACTATACTACACACTTGACTCGCAGCAGAGCTTAGTTAGCAGTACTGCCAGAGAACCGTTAGTTTAGCTGCCATTTAGTCGTTGGAGATTAATTGACCAGAAAAAACGCAATGCTATAAATGCCTTGTGATTTGATCACAACAATCGGTGGTCATGGAGATCATAAATTTGCTTGTTCCGTTCCTCATAACTTAAACTCGATGATGAATTTTCCCGTACCAACATGCTTGATCGGATCACATCCAGACGCAGACCATCGCACACTTGCGAATGCTTGTCGCCTACTTGATCGGGAGGATGCCACGCCACACAGCGCAACAGCCTCTGTACAACTTGTCGCTTACTCGCTGCGTTTCCACGTTTCAGTGTCAAGCTGTTCACCATCGTTACTTACAGTTTATAAAAGCTTCTTGCTCTAGCAAGTACTACTACAGTACTAGTTGCTTCTTAAAAAAGTCCAGTTGTTAATGAGCTCTTGATTCTGAACTGATCAGGAGCGGACTTGTTAATTGTCTTATACCATGTGCCCTTCTTGTGAACTTCCAGCTTACTACTCTCATGTTACTCCCGTGGCTGCTCGTTCATTTCTCCGCAGATTTTAACGGGCAACCAATGCATCTATTGGAATAACTTCACAGATTCGACAATCCAAATTGATCTACACCGCAAATAATTCGTCTCGGGAGTAGTTGGAGCTAACCGTTAATCATGTTGGTGCCCCGGCGCTAATAATGCTCCCGTGATTATTATTTCAGTCAGCTCCATGTGCTGCTGTGCTTGTGCATTCCCATCCCATCTGATCAGATCAGCTCGTCAGAGGATAAAACTAACAGCAACCATCTGCTGACCACCAGTATTTTACTCGTTCTAGTAGTGTACAGTACATGCAACAGTTTTAAATTACCACATTACGATTTTTTTACTCGCAAGCCTGAAATTCTACTGCTTAGGATACGGTCGAGCCGTTTACATCGACAGCAACGACTTATCAAGATTACCAAATCAGATTAGAGTAGGAAAAAGAGAAGCGTATGAGCGTAGTAGGAAACGGTAGAAGCCGCCGACAGTCTACGAATCAACATCCAACCTAACGAAGACGAATCAAACCCTGGACATCGTCAAGATTCTTTGTAAACGAGAATAAAAATTCAGGCAGGTGGAGTAAAAGACAAGGAAGAAATAGCACCGAAACAGAGCAGAAATCAGCAAAAGGAAAAAAAGAATTGTTTCAGACGGCGCCATTGGCGTCTAGCTAGCCACTAAGTGCAATGTACAGCAGCAAAAAGGTTCGGTTTCAATCGAACCAAAAGCTTGGTCATGAATGAGTAAAATGAGGTTATATTTTTTATAAATGGTGATTATAAAATGGTTAGCAATTTTAAATCGTCTTCCCTTTGGAGTTGATATAATGTGGTTGCCAATGTGGCCAGTGGCCGGTATTCTATTCCGCGTATATATTCCCCTTGTCCGTGCTTTTGTTCCTCGCTCGCTGCCATTGTTTGCTTCTCTCCCCACTCTCCTTCGCTGTCCATCCAGCCAGCCAGCCATTCGTCCCCTGGCAGTTGCTCCGATCCCCACTGCCTTGGTATCCGAGCTCCCGGCCGCTCTGCTGCCTTCTGTCCCGCCATTGTTCTTGCCCCGAATAGTGAAGCGAGGAGGTGCAGGCAACAGGCAGGAGGATGCTGGGAGCGACCAGGAAAGGCGCGCCGGCGAAGCTCGGGTTGATGAAGAACCCGCACCCGGCGGTGGTCACATCCGGCGCGCCGGCGGGAGGGAAGGTGTCCGCGGAGGAGGTGTGGGAGGTGCGGCCCGGCGGGATGCTGGTGCAGAAGAGGGGCGGCGGCGCGCTGTCCGACGACGAGCCGTCGCCCAACGTGAAGCCGGTGCCGACCATCCGCGTCAAGGTGAAGCACGCCGGCGTCACGCACGAGATCTACATCAGCTCGGAGGCGTCCTTCGGTCAGTCAGTGCCGCGCGCGATTAGCATCATCATCATCATCATCATCATTATCTGATTGGGAGGATCGGATTGGATTGGGATTGGGGTGCAGGTGAGCTGAAGAAGCTGGTGGCGGCCAAGACGGGGCTGCACCCGGACGACCAGAAGGTGCTGTACAAGGACAAGGAGCGGGACTCCAAGGCGTTCCTGGACATGGCCGGCGTGAAGGATCGGTCCAAGGTGGTCGTCGTCGAGGACCCCGAAGCCCGCGCGCGCCGCCTCATCGAGGAGCGCCGGAACGGCCACCTCGAGAAGGCCGCCAAGGCCGTGGCCGCGGTCGCCGCCGAGGTCGACAAGCTCGCACCCAAGGTAGAGTAGTTTACTACATACACACGTTGCTGCCATATAATCAATCAATCATCCCGAGATCGCATCTCTTTCTGAGCCGAACCGAGCCCGAGTGAACAGGGGAGTTGAGAGTTGACCGATTTCGTGGCGTTCCGCTTGGCAGGTGGCGGCGCTGGACGCGTCGGTGCGGAAGGGCGAGAAGGTGGCGGAGAACGACGTGGTGCAGGTGACTGAGCTGCTGATGAGCGAGCTGCTGAAGCTCGACGCGGTGGTCGCCGACGGCGACGTCAAGGCGCAGAGGCGGATGCAGGTGAGCATCGACGACTGACTACTGCACAGACAACAATCCTGCACATCAATTCTGTCGGTTGCAGCGTCTCTATCTCACATCAGACAGTTGGGCCCCCCTTGAAAATGCCGCGTCTAATGAATGGAACGTAACGGAACGGAATCCGGTTGCAGGTGAAACGCGTGCAGAAGTACGTGGAGACGCTGGACGCGGTGATGGCCAGGAACGCGGCCATCGTCCGCAAGCAGTCCAGCGAGAAGGTCGGGAAGCAGCAGCAGCCGCCGGTGCAGCAGCAGCAGCAACAGCAACAACCCAGGCAGCAGCAGCAGCAGACGCGGTGGGAGATGCTGGACCTCCTGTCGTCGCTGCCGTCGACGTCGTCGGCCTCCTCGACGACCACCGTGAGCTCGACGGCGTCGTCCGGCGCGCCGCCGGCGAACAAGCTCGACTGGATGCTGTTCTGAGGGCGATGGATCACGTACCAGCGCGAAAGGCAGAATCTGATAGGACGTGCATGTGGGCGTGAGCGTGTCCTTATGAGATGATGATTGGATTGCGTGGCATTACATTGCATTGCATTGGCTCGTACCGCCTCTTATGTGATACTGTAGTATTTTTTTTCCTTTTTTCCTGTTTTTCTTCTTGTCCATCATCAAATGTTTGATATTCTTTTGTGTGCATATTAAGAGAGAGGCAGAGAGAGAATTAGGGCACGCCAAAAATGTATTCAGACAGATTGGGAATAAGTCGATCAGAAAGGGTCTCCAATTGGGTGACTGACGATGCTCACACAACGCAGAACACCGGTCAGAAAATTCTGAAGAAATCGCCTCGCCTGCGATTCTACATGATGAAATGAAATACTAGTAAACCAGTAACCACTACGCGTGGTAGTTGACGGATTAGGAAGGAGCAGCAAGCATGTGGCATGTGCGTAGAATTATTTTGGTTGTTGGGTGGGGTGGGTCGTGAGATGGCAAGCATCGCTGGGGCCTGTCACTGTCAGTCAGCAGTCACATACAGTATTGGTTTGTTACTACACGAGGCACAGGCAACGAATGGGCCGGACAAGGTTTGTCACGACGCGGGCCGCTTGCGTACCTGGGCCGCTGCCGAGATGATCTATCGGGCCGAGCACGATCGCCAGCGTAGAGCGCGGGGATTTTTTTATTTTAGCATTATTAATTTATTATTTAATACTAATAGTGTCTGATTTTTTTTTTTGCAAAACTAGCTTCCCTGCAGTCCACGGTATTGACGACTTGCCACGTGGCAGGTACCCGTGACCACGTGGCAGCATATGTGGCAGTCTAAAAAATTCTAGTTTTTGTTTACTTTTGGGTGCCTATTTTAAAATACTTAAGACATATTTTGGAAATGTTTTTATTATAAAAATATAGTAGATAATGTGTTATACAATTCCTTAAGTAACAATATTTCCAAAATAAGTCTCTAGATATTTCTAAATACCCGTCCAAATGTGAATAAAACTCAGCAAATTTGCGTTGCAGAGGCAAATTTGCTGAGTTTAGTCATATTTGACGACCTTTTTAAAATACATATATACAAATTTAGAAAATGATGATATTGGACTAACTATAGATAACAACCTTTACTACATTTTACTTAATAACCATATTTCCTAAATATGTCCCTGAGTATTCTAAAATAACCATTCAAAAGTGACTGAACACAGCAAATTTGCCTCTACAACCCGGATTTTCTTAGTTTCATTCACTTTTGGACGCTATTTTAAAATACCTAGAAACGCATTTTTGAAATATTTTTATTGAATAAAATGTAGTAAATATTTTTTTTACAGTTATCCAATATTAAAATTTCATGAATATATATGTAGTTATTTTAAAATAGTCATCGAAAAGTGATTGAGCTCAGCAAATTTGCCTCTGCAACCCAATTTTGTTGAGTTTTATTCAATTTTGAACGGCTATTTTGAAATAACTAGAGACATATTTTGGAAATATTGTTATTGAAGAATTTGTAGTACACATTGTATAATACATTTTCTTCAATAACAATATTTTCAAAATATGTCTGTAAGTATTTTAAAATGAGCGTCCAAAAGTAAACAAAAATCAGAATTTTTAAGACTGCTACATGTGCTGCCACGTGGCAAGTCGTCTCCAGGCAGGATGCTAGTTTTACAAAAAAAATCAGACGCTATTAATATTAAATAATAAATTAATAATGCTAAAATAAAAAATTCCAAATTGAGGAGGATAGCGGGCCGCTGCCGAGATGATCTATCGGGCCACCCGGCCCGAATTCGATCGCCGGCGTACATACATGGTGGAGGCGGGCGCGGTCAGAATCGGAGGGGAGGAGGAATTCCGCAGCACCGACCACGGGCGACATGTCAACCGCCGCCGCCGCTTCCGACCCAATCACCATCAGCATCAACCTGGCCACCTGGAGCACCACGTGTCCTGGCGCGCCGGCCCACGCACGCACGCACGGATCCTGTTGAATGAAGTAAACGCGCTTCCGCGGGCGGCGCGCTGGTGCTGCCACCCAACGTACTGTATTCTATTCAAACCTCTCTCTCAGTCTTCACGGCTGGCTAAGGATTCGTCTAATAAAATAAATAAAACCTGGTGCAGTGCAGCACGTACGTTCGGTCGGTGAAAATTTAAAACAACCAGGACCAGACGCTCGTGTCAAAACTTCACCGGTCAAGGCGTAAGGAAAGCTAGAGATCTTGTGCCTCCGCCGCCCAAGATGAAGAACAGCCAGTCGTCAGTCCCTGTCGCCATCTCCCGAATTTTTTTTATTAATAAACGATTTTTAAACGTTTTGAACCTCAGTTTTGAAATATTTAGAGGTACAATTGCTCCAAATTGTTATAACATAAATTATAGTATTAGTTCTGGTGAGTCTAAGGAATATATTTCCAATATATTTCGTCCATTGAGTTGAGAGATATTGATTTTCGAAGTTGGTATTACGATCACAAAAACTGAATGATTGTGATCGTATTACACAATTCAATATTCAATAACTTTTGATTCCCAATACTACAACTATATGTTCCTCATTGCATAAATAACTTTACAATCTACTCTACATTTTGTATTTTGGAAACACTTTCAAATTCTTACTCTAAATATTTCAAAACTGAGGTTCAAAACTCAATAAAACATACCTGCGTCAGCTTAAAACGAATTTCGTATGTGGCACATACGAAATTTGAATTTCGTATGTGCCACATACGAAATTTAAATTTCGTATGTGACACATACGAAGGTGGGTTAGTTTTGAAAATTTTTCATTTTGTATGTTGTTTATATTAAAAACGTTTAAAAATCGTATATTAATAAAAAAAATTCCCATCTCCCTCTCTCCCTCCTTCCTTGTCCTCTTCCCAGCTGAGCTGCCATGTCGGGCTCCACACGACACGAGCCCAATCCATGCTCACGGCGTCTTCCACCGTCCCAACCAAGTCACGAGCTCTCCCGTCACGCACGCCCTGCTTCAAGCTACATTCACCATCATCCCTCACTCACCAAATCCTATAAATACTCGCCGAGAACCACCACTAACACTAATAAACCTAGCAGCGCCTCAATCACCATAGATTCAGATACTACTAAACAGAGAATCCATGGAGTACGACGACGGGCAGCTGGGGGAGGGCCAGTACGCCACGGTCACGTCGGCGCCGCCCAAGCGCCCCGCCGGCCGGACCAAGTTCCGCGAGACGCGCCACCCGGTGTACCGCGGCGTGCGGCGCCGCCGGCCGCTGGGTCTGCGAGGTGCGGGAGCCCAACAAGAAGTCCCGCATCTGGCTCGGCACCTTCGCCACCGCCGAGGCCGCCGCGCGCGCGCACGACGTCGCCGCGCTCGCGCTCCGCGGCCGCGCCGCCTGCCTCAACTTCGCCGACTCGGCGCGCCTGCTCCGCGTCGACCCGGCCACGCTCGCCACGCCCGACGACATCCGCCGCGCCGCCATCCAGCTCGCCGCCGAGGCCTCCTTCTCGTGCCACCAGGACGCGGCGTCCTCGTCAGGCGCCGCCATCGTCGACGCGGCGGCGATTTCCAACCACCTGGATGACGACGCGGCGCCGCGGCCGTACGACTACGCGATGTACGGCAACATGGAGTTGGACCACTCGTATCACTACGACGGCATGACCGGCGGCAGCGACTGGCAGACTAGCTGGCATATGGACGGGGACGACGACGTCACCTCCGGCTGTGGCGGCACTAACGTCACGCTGTGGAGCTATTGAGTCCCGCCCGCCCGATCGAGCAGCTAGGATGTTTTGGAGGGAACTTCATTCTAATTCATTTTGCTTTGTAAACCAGAGAACGGCAATTCAATTTGTTTTGAAAACAAAAAAAAACATAGCTTTGATTTCCTTCAGTGTTGAGTGGTCTTGGAGACAGCCGATTATGCTTGTTCAGCTGCTGCAGTTAACGACGTCAGTTATCCTCCGTTGACGTACTTGGTCCCGACCACGACTCCCCGTCAATCGTCATACACCAGAGGGCACCACCCAGTAGGATGGATTGCAAGGACATAGCATGATCAAACCATCCACAGTAGTTTACTGTAAAGTTTACTAAACTATAAATATAAAGTAAAATATTAAAAGTATAAAATAAGTGCGTGGAGCGAAAAATATACTAAAAATATAGAAATATAAACCGCTGCTGATGGTCTCATCCGGATTATAAACAGTACTTAATTCACACGACGACGCTTCGCCTGAAATATGCATAACAACCAAGACACCAACACATGCCCAGGGAACCATCAAGAATGCTACTCCCTCGAGGGAGTACTCATCCGCTGCTTGTTAGTTCATTTTTAAAATAACAAACAACAAACATTTGAAAACGGAAGAAGTATATTATAATTCCAGGCTTCTAGGTTATAAAAAGCTTAATGTTCGTAGCAGTGCCACGGGTACTCTTTACTTTCATCAAGCGCAACTCTGCGAAGCAAGCTCTCTTAGCAAACAAAATCTCTGGAAAGCAGGGATGTCTGGTCTCTCCATTTCCGTAAAAATATGCTTGGACCAAACTAAGCAACGGCTTAAGGCAAATCTAGAGTCCACTCCCTTTCGGTTTAGGAATCAACAACAGTCCGGATGATGCAAGTTCTCCGTCAGGTGGATCCTCCAGCACACGACGAATTGACGAAAGGTCGAGGGTAACTGGGCAACTCAGCCCATGAGAAACTCAAACATGCAAATTTGTTAAATCCAAGTGCCTCTTCTGATAGTTCCCATGACCCCATCACAGCATTATGTTCACGATTCTGCCTTCTGCGCTGCAAGCCTGCAAAAGGGCAGTGTCATTATGTTCAACATAAAATTGTACTCATGAATCATAACAAGTGTTCTAGTTTGACAAACAAGATATTGTTAAATTTATCTTCTGTGCATTCTTTTCATGCAGCAGGTGCACCAAATATATCATTTGCACGGTGCACAACTTTCCCCATTTCCTATTACTCATCTGAATGCCCAGAAACAGTTTACGTAATCCTCAAATTTTGTCATCCAGAAAATGAGTTTTTTTAAGAAAGTTCAGAAAATGAGTTTAGAAGAGCATTGGTGTAAGTGGTACCCCTAGTCTTATAGGACAGAGACCTTTATTTCTCCCTTGAAATTTTACAAGAAAGCAGATGAGAAAATGTATACCAGAAAAGTATGTCAGCGCTGTTAATTTGCAGAAAGCTCCAGAAGATGCTCTGCCTCCCTAAGAAACAACCTTGCTAGATGTTTCTGTCCTCTTCGGTACACTATACAGGAACGGCAATTTATTTTTGACTTGTTTTTGTTGTTCTCGTCACCTCTGCACATAAATGAAAGGAAAAGTAATATCGTTAGTCAAAGGGATTTCGAAGCATACTGAAAAAATGAATACGTTCTCTAAGAACCAAAACTTTAAATATACATAAGTGCCAGTGCCCTATAGAGCACTATTACAGGTTAGTTCCTTAAAATAGGAATTAGGTAATAAATATTGGAACATGAAGCCGTCTGTTACACATTTTGACATGTTCATTCCATGTCTACCTTGGATATCAGCACTATCGAATAGTGAGCACTTTCTCTGTAAGAACAATTTAGCCATCTATGTTCCATCCTATGATAGTGTCTCATAGTAAATTGAAGATAATAAGTATATAAAGATGCATCTGTGTGTGTTAACGTGTGGAAATAAAGCAAAACACACACAAAAAATGTTGCCAATCCACCTCATGGAGTCCTCCGAATCACTAGAATAAAACGTCTCAAGCAGCTGGCTGTCAGATGCTTCTGTTCCAGTGCCTTCTTCAAGTTCAGCCGTCCTTGCAAAATAATTGAAGTGATCCATGGGCTATTCACAATACTAACTACATAGTCTAAAATATATAACAGCAAAGCATTTGTCCAAGCAGGATGGGGTAGGCTAATAGTCTAAAATACTGAATACATAAAAAGAATAAAAAGAGGAAATCCATTACTTGATCCGAAGAAGATCCACAAGCAAACCCAGTGACCCGTGATCGCCACAGACCTCCCAAATAGCACTTTGGACCTCCACATCAGATGGTTCTCTATCTACACTACATGCAACCTAAGAGAAACAAATTCAATTAGGCCCAGAACAATCTGCCAACAGAATACATGATTTATCTTTTTCAGGCCCATCTGCAGCACCTCCAAACAAATTTCTTGAGCTTCTCAAACAGAAAGGCTAGTTCGATTTGAATGATTCTGGGAATAAAACTGAACTTAGTGCCTTGAGCCAGATGCTAAACGCTGGGATCATAGTATTACGAGTCAATTCTTGGTTGAAATACAGAAGCTGGAAGTACAAACCTCCCCAAGTAACAAAGCAACCTCTTCAAGCTCATGTTCTTGCATGGCAATTGTACGTAGAGTACTTAAAAATCTTTGAGGGAAAACAATTTTGTTGAGATATGATGGAATTTTGCGCTGACCACTCCAACTATAACTACAACGAGGACTAGTATTTTTCTCATTATCACTTTTTTCACCGGAACAAACACCAAAAAATCCATTATCAAGCAAACTCCTGGGTAGGAGACATCTCAATTCGCCCTTCTGCAAACATAGAAGAAGTACACAGTGAGATCCATGATCTCAATAGCTGGATGCTTAAGAGGGATTCAAGTGTTGGAGCAATCAAAATAATCCTTAGCAATTCCAAACAGTGCAAACTTTTGGAGATCTCAAACAACATCAATAATAAAAAGTCGAGAACCCTGGCATGCAAGCAATCTGAACTCCTGGCATGCACAGGGCAAGTCACTCCACATAACAGCTAGAGCTTAATAGAAGCCATGCAGGAAGAGGGCTACAAAAATCTTGATCATTTAACAGCACCTGTATATCCAGTAGCTTCATCTTAATATCAGAAGATTGGACTTGTCTAAGAGCTTCCGCTGGATAATGAAGCTACACATAGAGCAAGTAGAAAAGTGCTTGGTTCAAAGCTATATCTTATGCAAGTGTGCCACAAGATTTCGTTGTGAGGGTTACCATGAGATAATCATCAGGATTGTTGTCAAGCACAAATCCATAGAGGTATAGAAGTTCCTGTAAGTAAAGGCAAAGTACAGAATCTCATCAACAGTTCTGTTTAAATAATAATAACTGACTTATCACGGCTTCAGCAAACATCAAAATAGACATAGAAATGTAAGAGATCACTGCATGTTTTCAACACCAAACATGGTGATGATGTAACTTCTATCAATTCATCATTGCGCTTGGGAAAAGTCATTCCATCGATAACTGTGATTATTGTAAAATGTAGCATAATACATTATAATCTGTGCTAAAAGTAAATCTAAAAGGAATACTGAATACGCAAACCCATGTAGCAGTCAAATCAAAATCCAGATCCCAGGGTGGATCAAATGAACCACAGATCTCGGAGTAGTGCATCTCTATCATCTAATATTTTTTCCTTTTTTGTTTATGCATCATATCAAGATTTGGAAAAAAATTGCTAGATTATTGCCCAAACTACATTTAAGGTCTACGGATGCAACATCCAAGAATTTTCTTGTAAGAGGTTACACTATTTCTTAAGAGACCCTCAGACATATTGCGATAACATATCGGCATATCAGAAAGACTAACAATCCTAAATAAGAATATGTTAGACAATGAGACTCATGAAACCAATACAAGTCATACAATGTCGCTTGCCAAGAATGAAGCATATTTTTAATCTTTTAAGCAAATAATAAATATAAAAAAGTAGTGATTAATACCTCATTTCCTTTGTTCCCATAATTTATGTAGATCTCTGCTCCAGTCTCAACAGAGCTTTTGTCAGCTTGAGAAAGAAAGAAAAAACAAAATCATAATTCATAACAGGAATCATTATCTCATAGAAAAAATGAGGTGAAAGAAATCTATATGGTTCTTATCATATGAAAAATGAGGAGAAAGAAATCTATATGGTTCTTATCATATGGATAACTGCAAACTATAAGCAAAGGAAAAGAAAGGAAGGTTTGGATCCATCGAAATTACCAAGCATGAAGTACATTGAAGCAGGAACTCCAGTAACATTTCCCTCGGAATCAACTTCCCATGTCGCCTGTGCCTTTACACCTGGTGAATACAATACAACCTACATAGCTAAGAATGGGGAACAAACAATGCTCGCCTAACAGAGAAATATTTACTTTTCATTTATGAAATTCCTGGCAAATACAGCCACACATGTTTCTTGTTAAAAAAGACATACATATGTTTTGTCTACTAAAATACATTATATAACCCAAGAATATAGTTGGAACACTTACTATGATTACAGAAATCAATCCCTGGGACAAGGCCCTCAACCCAAATCGACTCACAATTACTTGATTCTGTGTTCTCATGAACACTACTATTTTTAGCAGAAATGTCAGTTTCCTGCAAAAGATAAGCATTTTGTTATTAGAACAAATGGAAATTGTCACACCCGGTCCCAACAAGATAACCGGATGGCTTCCACATGTATGCCAGGATCGATTCTCATCATACATGTGTAGACGAAAGTGTAATATCATTTATTACAAGCCATGTTCGAGTACATAAATGTCTTACAATAATGACCCGTAGGTCTAAAATAAGCTTACAGAGCAAACAGCGGTAAAAGTAAACTAGGGTGGCTCCATGCACAGGCGTTGCCCGGGGGTTGCGCCAGCCTAGAACGTCTCCTCCGGATCAGCGAAGAAGTCTTCATTCTCCACCTCTTCTCCATTGTAGACTGAGGAAAGATAAGCAACAAGCAAGTTTGAGTACCAACGGTACTCAGCAAGTGGGAAAGAGATGACATGAGGGTATTTAGAAAGGAAGGCCAATTTTGGGTTAAGCACTATAGCATTACAACCTATCCTTAGCTTTCATTAGCACCTACTTCTAGGTGTATGAACCCAACCATAACCCATTGGTAAACCAAGTGCCAACCAACCAATCCAAACCAAACCACCATTCCCAGACATTGGCTAATTATGAATTGGACACCAAGCCGCTCTTGTCCGTGAGCACGGCTGTCATGACAGTTTCTAAATCTCTGCAGAGAATGTACCCTTTACCCACAAGCCGTGATTTCATCCCCTGTTGCCAGGTGGACTAAGGAAACCTCCCTGATGCCCGTGGTCGCGAACCACATTGCACACTTCCTTTGGTGTGAGGCCAGGAGATCACTACGAGGTCTTTACAAAGGATTCTCCCGACGCGTACTAGCCCTCTGAGGTTTCACCCCTGTACAAAAGTGTGAGTCGTTACACCACGACTCAACACCCCAGTTGCCCCCTCTTGAGCCATGCGGATCCCAAGGCAGTACACCCTGAACCAATTCCCCGCACTATCCAACCACTAATACTACGCCGGGAGAGGCCTAATTAATGGACCAAGCTGCCCCATACTCAGTCTTGTGGCGATACTATAAGGCTTAGTGGCTTCTCCATAAACCGGTCC
The DNA here is from genome assembly GCA_036927565.1 of Tuctoria greenei. Classification (NCBI taxonomy): domain Eukaryota; kingdom Viridiplantae; phylum Streptophyta; class Magnoliopsida; order Poales; family Poaceae; genus Tuctoria; species Tuctoria greenei. Next base: position 159,302,225 of record JAYESD010000009.1, on the reverse strand, counting down.
TTAGAATCCGGCAAGGTTCATACCCCAAAACCCGGGTCTCGTGCGTACTGCACCATACCAAGCAAAACCAACCCGCCAGATTCCTACCCACTACAATTCATTTCACCATATCTCAACAAATAAATCACAATAGTTAATGATAGAGCATGTAATGTAGAGATATTTCCCTCCCAACTACTAAGCATGGCTAAGCGTAAAGAAATAATAACATCTACCCAAGCCAACCAGGGGACAAGGAATTATATGGAAGGGTACAGTAAATAGGATTCAATTTACTAATCATGCAGCTAACTAAAACTTAATAAAACAGGTGCAAAATGGTCAAGGAACTTGCCTTCTTCGGAGGATGGGTCGGTGAAGTGGTAGTCCTGAAGGTTGTAAGTCGGCTCGGGAACCGACTCTAAACACATCATCGCATGCGGAACGGAAAGTAGTAGCACACAATAAGCACAAGAGAAATAATGCACACCACAAATAAATAACACCAAAGAAAACCTACGCAATTACGTTGCTAACACAATGTCCTTAGTTGAAGTTTTAATTAGAGGTGTGGGTGGAAATTTGGTTTTTAGGGTTGAGGTGGGGTTGATTGACAATTTATGGTTTTTATCTTTATTTTAGAACATTGCAAGGATTTGCTACAATTTTCCTTAGCTAATTTGAATAATACAGTAATGAAGTGGTTCAAAACAGTATTAATTAAATTACTTTAATGTAAACCAATTAATAAATAAAGGCCAAGTGATTTCCCTAATTAATTTATGCAAAAGAGAGTGTAAATTCTATGATTTTATGTAAATAAACATGGATGCAGGGGTTTTTATGCAAAACAGACATGATCAGAGGCTTGAAAATATTTTATAACATCACCAGGGGTTTAATCATAATTTACAGAGGCTAAAAATATATTTTATGGTGAAAACAGGGGCTAAAATGATTTATTTAATCAATTTAACAGTGCTGACACAATTTAATTAAAGTCCAGGGGCTATTCCCTAAAATCCAGGACCTAACTGCAATTACCGAAAATATGCGCAGGGGCCTACGCGCAAAACGGCCAACGGCCATATCCGCCTTCAATCTGGGCCGTCGGATTTAAAGGGGGCGGCCCGGATTTAAAATAAACGAAGGGGTACGCCCCTTCTAATCTCGGCCGTTGGCCCTGGTTGGGCGGCCGAGATGGGGCCACGTCGCCCCGAGGGCGACCGAGGCGGCGCGCGCGCGCCGGCCCGGCGGCGCACGGCGGCGGGGTCGCCGGAGGTTGGCCGGAATGGCCAAAACGGCGTCAAACTCGAGCGCTCTACACACCAAACGGTAGAGGGGGGCATGGTGCACTCACCTAGGGGGTTTTCGGGGCTTCAAATCGGGCGGAGGAGAGTCGGCGACGGCGAGAGGCGGCGGACTCCGGCGGTGCTCGTCGGAATCGGTGAAGCGGCGGCCAATTTCCCGAGCGACGATGTCCGGCGGGTTCCTAGCGCCACGGTGAGCACGGTGAGCAAGAGATCGAGGGAGGAAATTGGCCTGAGCGTCGGGAACGGCGGCGACAAACCTCGGCGCGGCGGCTAGGGTTTGGAGCTTCGGGGGAAAGGAAAATGGGGGCGCCGGCCGGGTTTTTATAGGGAATCGGGGCGGTGAAGAGGGGAAAGGGATCCCCGGCGATGGAAGGCGACAGGGGGCATTGATGGGCGACGATTTGGTGTCGGGATTTTGAACCGGAGCGGTGATCACGGCGGTGGTCGCGCGCGGGCGCAGGGAGGAAGAAGGAAAGGGGGGAGGGGCGCTGACCGGTGGGCCCCAACGCGCAGAGAGAGAGGGGAAAGGGAGAGGGTGGCGCGGCTGGGCCTTGGGCCGGCGGGGAGAAAAGGGAAGGGGGAAGGAAATGGGCTGGGGCGGGGTTAAGGCCCAGGGTGGGTTTTTCTTTTCTTTTTCTTTTTGTTTTTCCTTTTTCCTTTTTCATTCTTTTGCAAATTTGAATTGTTTTTCAAATTCAAACGAATTCTAGCGCATTTTGAAATTGAATTTTCACTCAAATGCAACCATTCATGATGCATCCCTAGTTTTTTTTTCTTTTGTTTTTAAATTTTTGAAAATTTGGGTGTTACAACTCTACCCCCCTTAAAAGGAATCTCGCCCCGAGATTCGGACGTCCTAAGAGAAGAGATCGGGAAACTCGGCCTTAAGGTCTTCTTCTCTCTCCCATGTTGCTTCTGCCTCCGAGTGATGTTTCCACTGCACTTTGCACATACGAATCGTCTTGTTTCTCATAACACGTTCTGATGTTTCTAGAATCCTGACTGGCCGTTCTGCGTAGGACAGGTCCTCTTGCAAATCCACAGCTTCCATGGGTAACTGTTCCTCTGGTACTCTTAAGCACTTCTTTAGTTGCGACACGTGAAACACATCATGCACATCCGACAGTTGAGAAGGTAGCTCGAGACGATAGGCCACTTCTCCTCTTCTCTCCGATATCTTGAACGGACCAATGTACCGGGGTGCTAGCTTTCCCTTTACTTTGAACCGTCTTAGCCCTCTTACTGGTGATACTTTGAGATACACAAAGTCTCCGACCTCAAAAGTTAGGTCACGCCGTCGAGCATCTGCGTAACTCTTCTGTCTTGACTGCGCCGTTTTCAAATTATTCCGAATCTCTTGTACTTGTCGTTCGGCTTCTCGGAGTATCTCTGGTCCAAACACTTGACCTTCCCCAGTCTGATTCCAAAATAAGGGTGTTCTGCATTTTCGCCCATAAAGTGCCTCGAACGGGGACATCTTGAGACTAGCTTGGTAGCTGTTGTTATAAGAGAATTCCGCATAAGGCAAATTTTTGTCCCAACTCTTACTATTCTTCAAGGCACATGCTCGCAACATATCCTCCAAGATTTGATTGGTGCGTTCTGTCTGACCATCTGTTTGCGGGTGATACGCTGAGCTGAAGTTCAGACGAGTGTCCATTGACTCATGCAGCTTCTGCCAGAACCTAGAGGTGAACTGGGTACCTCGATCAGACACTATTTTCTTTGGAACACCGTGTAAACATACAATTCTTGCCATGTATAATTCCGCCAACCGCGAGCCATTGTAACTTTCCTTGACTGGAATGAAGTGAGCGACCTTGGTCAACCGATCCACAACAACCCATATGGAGTCGTATCCTGACTGTGTCCTTGGCAATCCCACGATAAAGTCCATACTTATCTCTTCCCATTTCCACTCGGGTATCTTGAGTGGTTGAAGTAGTCCAGCAGGTCTCTGATGTTCCGCCTTAACCAACTGACACGTGTCACACAAAGCCACATATTCGGCCACATCACGCTTCATACCAAGCCACCAGTATCTATCCTTAAGGTCTTGGTACATCTTGGTACTCCCAGGATGGATAGAGTAGTACGAGTCGTGGGCTTCTCTCAATATCAACTCTCGGATCCCTTTAACATTCGGCACACATATCCTCTTTCCTAACCACAGGGTTCCATGTTCATCTTCCCTGAAATCTGGAGCTTTTCCAGCCTTCATCAGCTTCTTAAGTTTTTGGATCTTCTTATCCTCCTTTTGGCCTTCTCTTATGTCTTGTTCCAACGTGGAGTCCACTTCCATGACTACTGCATCTGCATTAGCCACTATGCACAGGTTTAATCTTGCAAACTCTTCACATAGCTCCGGTTGATAAGCCTGGGTCGTCATGCTGTTACACTGGGTTTTCCTACTCAAAGCATCTGCGACCACATTCGCCTTTCCAGGGTGATAATTGATCCCGACATCGAAGTCATTAATGAGCTCTAACCACCTTCGTTGGCGAAGGTTAAGGTCTGGCTGAGTGAATATGTACTTCAAGCTTTTGTGGTCGGTATAGATCTCTGTCCTTTTGCCAATCAGGTAGTGTCTCCATATCTTCAATGCGTGAACCACAGCTGCTAATTCCAGATCATGGGTCGGATAGTTTTTCTCATGCTTCTTGAGTTGTCTTGAGGCGTAAGCCACCACATGTCCTGCTTGCATCAACACACATCCCAGTCCCTGTCCGGAAGCATCACAATAGACCGAGAACTCCTTTTGCATATCTGGCATGACCAGCACTGGGGCAGTGGTCAACCTCTTCTTCAATTCGACAAAGCTTGCTTCACACTCCGGTGTCCACTTGAATGCGGCTCCCTTCTCGAGTAGCTTGGTTAGTGGCCGAGAGATCTTTGAAAATCCCTCAATAAATCGTCGATAATAACCAGCCATTCCCAGAAAGCTTCTGATGTGCCCCACATTTTCCGGTGTCCCCCACTTGAGAACATCTGCCACTTTACCCGGATCCACTGATATTCCTCCTTCTGATATGACATGCCCTAAGAATGATACCTGCTTCAACCAAAACTCACACTTACTGAATTTAGCATACAGTTGGTGTTCTCTAAGTTTCTTTAGTGCCAACCTCAGGTGTTCCTCATGTTCTTCTTCACTCTTGGAGAATATCAGGATATCGTCAATGAATACGACCACGAATTTATCCAGGTACTCCATAAACACTTTGTTCATGAGGTACATGAAGTAAGCTGGAGCATTGGTCAACCCAAAAGACATGACTGTATACTCATAAAGACCATATCGAGAGACGAATGCAGTCTTGGGAATGTCCGATGGTCGAATCTTCAACTGGTGATAACCCGAACGAAGGTCGATCTTAGAGAATACACATGCTCCTCTCAGCTGATCAAACAAATCTTCGATCCTTGGCAGCGGATACTTATTCTTGATGGTCACTGCATTTAACGCACGATAATCCACACACAACCTTTGAGTGCCATCCTTCTTAGGCACGAAGATGACAGGAGCACCCCAAGGCGATGAACTAGGGCGAATGTACCCTTTTTCCAATAATTCGTTGATGTGATCCTTTAGCTCGGCTAACTGGTTAGCGTCCATTCTATATGGCCTCTTATATATCGGGGCCGTTCCAGGCACTAGGTCAATGATAAATTCAATTTCCCGATCAGGGGGCATACCCGGTAACTCGTCGGGGAACACGTCTGGGAATTCACTGACAACACGGATCTCTTCGGTGACCTCAGTTTGATTTAGCCTGATCCTCCGGGTTGGAGCTTGGTCTGGAGAGAATTCAACCTTGGTGCCATCGGGATGGGTCAAGGAGACTGTCCTGGTGGCGCAGTGGATCACACCATGGTACTTGGCCAACCAATCCATTCCCAGAATAATATCTAGCCCTTGAGATTCCAGGACAATGAGGTTTGCTGGGAAAACTACCCCCCTTATGTCTAGCCTTACATTAGGGCATACTTGCCGGGTTATCATTTCTCCCCCAGGGGAGTGAACTATAAGTTGATGAGTCATTAAGTGCACTACCATGTCATGCCTTCTCATGAATTCCTTAGATATGAATGAATGCGTAGCACCAGAATCAAACAACACTGTAGCTAGATGAGAGTCGGCAGGGAACGTACCAACAACCACATCTGGTGCATTGTGCGCCTCCTCAAGTGCCACGTGGTTAACTCTCGCACGTGTGGGTTGTTGCAGCTGCTTCTTCGGGCAACGGTTGGCGAAATGTCCCATCTCACCACAGTTATAGCACTGCACGGCTGCGTTATTACCTTGAGCTTTATTACCTCCCTGAGAGTTCTGCTGCGGCTGACCATTAGGGCGGGGTGCTGGAGCTGTTGGGCGGGGTGGTTGCATGGACTGGCGTGGAGGCTGTGGTGGTTGGCGCATCTGCGGGTTGTATGGTGCAGGTGGTCTGTAGGAGGAGTTTGGGTACCTTTGTCCTGGGTAAAGGTTCACAGGACGAGCCATAGGTGCCGCAGACTGAGGAGCATAGCGAGGTCGAACATTACTCCCAGAACCGTGTGCTTGAGCCATCTTCCTTTTTCTATCATCATCGTCCAGCTCCTTCTTGGTCCTTTCCACTTCAAAGGCCTTGTCCACCAACTTATGGAAACTACTGTAGTCACTGGAGACCATGGCGAACTTCAGCTCCTTGTCAAGCCCCTTCTTAAAACGAAACTGTTTCTTCGAGTCTGTGTCCACATCCTCGGGTGCATAGCGAGACAGTTGGGTGAATTTGTTCAGATACTCTCGCACACTCATGCGGCCTTGCTTTAGCATGAGAAATTCTTCACGTCTCGCCTGGATCTCTCCTTCGGGCACGAAATGACTGCGAAAGTAATTCCTGAACTCATCCCATGTGATATTATCCGGGTCCTGATGGGCTTCAATGAAGGCAGTCCACCAATCGGCTGCAGGTCCCTGAAGTTGGTGCGAGGCTAACAGCACCTTCTCTCGTCCTTCACATTGGACAATCCTCAGCTTGCCCTCAATAGTTCTCAGCCAATCGTCGGCCTCCATGGGCTCACTAGCAGTAGCAAAGGTGGGTGGATGGGTGTTGAGGAAGTCTCTCATGCGGGATCGGGGTCCTGGTGCTGGCTGTGGGTGGGGCTGATTTGGTGGGGGTGGAGGGGCTTGCTGGGCTTGCTGCATGTTGGCCACCACTTGGGTTAAGTTCTGCATCATTTGCATCTGCATGGCCATCATCTGCTGCATATGATTCATCGCAGGTGCTCCACGGGCACCTCTCCCATTCCATTGCGGTAGCTGGAATCCAGCTTCATCATCACCAAGGGGCATACCACGGCCACGACCACGGCCTCTTCCCCTGCCTGCCATCTGAGTACGAAGAGAGTAGAGTCTTAGATTCTACTATAACTAGTGGAAGACTACTATGCGATACCCTTACTATATGCAACAATCACAGCAAACATGCATATAAATGAAAATTCTTTATTATTAGATCACTAATTAAAGAAGTATCAAAAAGGTGCGGTTGTGGACAAGTCGCCGAGGCGTTCCACAACTCACACGACACACCAAGACAAAAATCATAAAGAGAAATAACACAACTCAAGGTCACACAAGTACGTCTACGTCGCTCTTATTTAACTAATGAGGGTGTGCCTATCCTTGAGTCGTGGCAGAGGTCGGGGACTACTCGTCGTCAAGCGGGAACTCCTCCGGGTCCTCGTCATCGTCGTCGTCGTCGTCGTCCGCGGGGCCCTCTGGGTCCTGAGGTGGTGAGGCAGCAGGCGGTGGTGGTGCGGCAGACGCCACACTGGAAGGCTCCTCGTCAGAGGACTCCTCAGAAGACGACTCACGCTGGCCGCCACGGCGGTCTGGAGAGTCCGGGGTCCACGTCGAGGTGTCGGACGCGTAGTCGTCAGGGTCCTCGTCGGTGATCCGACGATACCTCCTGATCACTGCCTCGTGGCGCAGGGCGAGGTCACGTCCATCCTGAATCTCCTGCTGTGCCCTCTGCAGTCGGGCACTGAGCTCAGCCATGTCGCCAACGGTCTGACGAGACTGAGGGAGGTCCAAGGGTCTCTCCACGTGCCTGGAGACAAAGCCTGCAGTGCCACTCGGACGCTGCGGAACAAAGGCGTGCACCGTGTCCTCCAGGCGGAAACGGCGGGCGTGACTCCAAAAAGTGGCTGCTTCCCAGCTAGCGTCCTGCTCCGCGTACCGGCGGGAGCTCCTCCAGGCAGGACTGCTGTGGGTCTTCACCAGCTCATCACCATAGTAAATGTAGATCTTGCAGCTCCACTCCGTCCTGCCGGGGCGCTGCACTCCAGTGGTGTGGTAGGAGAGCGAGAGGCTGTGGTGACGGTAGCCAGCCTCGCGGAGTATGGCCCGAAGGCGGAGTCGCAGTCGTCCTGCGGCCTTGCCGTCCGAACGGATCACCACGGGGTGACGGGGGTCGACGGCTGGAGAGCGACCGGCCAGCCTACGCGGGGGCACAAGTCCACCGGTCGACTTACGGGGGGTCGTCTTGGTGCGAGCCATCTACAAATTTTGAAAACAGGAGAGTGTCAGTAACAAAACATATAAATAAAGGAGTAAATAAAACAAGTAGACAAGGTAGGAAGTACAAAGCAATTTTGTAAATTACTTTTTAGAATATAATAGGGTCCTAAGTCATTCCTTTCTAACTAGGCTTGCGTCCTACGGGCAACACGGCTCTGATACCACTTTGTCACACCCGGTCCCAACAAGATAACCGGATGGCTTCCACATGTATGCCAGGATCGATTCTCATCATACATGTGTAGACGAAAGTGTAATATCATTTATTACAAGCCATGTTCGAGTACATAAATGTCTTACAATAATGACCCGTAGGTCTAAAATAAGCTTACAGAGCAAACAGCGGTAAAAGTAAACTAGGGTGGCTCCATGCACAGGCGTTGCCCGGGGGTTGCGCCAGCCTAGAACGTCTCCTCCGGATCAGCGAAGAAGTCTTCATTCTCCACCTCTTCTCCATTGTAGACTGAGGAAAGATAAGCAACAAGCAAGTTTGAGTACCAACGGTACTCAGCAAGTGGGAAAGAGATGACATGAGGGTATTTAGAAAGGAAGGCCAATTTTGGGTTAAGCACTATAGCATTACAACCTATCCTTAGCTTTCATTAGCACCTACTTCTAGGTGTATGAACCCAATCATAACCCATTGGTAAACCAAGTGCCAACCAACCAATCCAAACCAAACCACCATTCCCAGACATTGGCTAATTATGAATTGGACACCAAGCCGCTCTTGTCCGTGAGCACGGCTGTCATGACAGTTTCTAAATCTCTGCAGAGAATGTACCCTTTACCCACAAGCCGTGATTTCATCCCCTGTTGCCAGGTGGACTAAGGAAACCTCCCTGATGCCCGTGGTCGCGAACCACATTGCACACTTCCTTTGGTGTGAGGCCAGGAGATCACTACGAGGTCTTTACAAAGGATTCTCCCGACGCGTACTAGCCCTCTGAGGTTTCACCCCTGTACAAAAGTGTGAGTCGTTACACCACGACTCAACACCCCAGTTGCCCCCTCTTGAGCCATGCGGATCCCAAGGCAGTACACCCTGAACCAATTCCCCGCACTATCCAACCACTAATACTACGCCGGGAGAGGCCTAATTAATGGACCAAGCTGCCCCATACTCAGTCTTGTGGCGATACTATAAGGCTTAGTGGCTTCTCCATAAACCGGTCCTTAGAATCCGGCAAGGTTCATACCCCAAAACCCGGGTCTCGTGCGTACTGCACCATACCAAGCAAAACCAACCCGCCAGATTCCTACCCACTACAATTCATTTCACCATATCTCAACAAATAAATCACAATAGTTAATGATAGAGCATGTAATGTAGAGATATTTCCCTCCCAACTACTAAGCATGGCTAAGCGTAAAGAAATAATAACATCTACCCAAGCCAACCAGGGGACAAGGAATTATATGGAAGGGTACAGTAAATAGGATTCAATTTACTAATCATGCAGCTAACTAAAACTTAATAAAACAGGTGCAAAATGGTCAAGGAACTTGCCTTCTTCGGAGGATGGGTCGGTGAAGTGGTAGTCCTGAAGGTTGTAAGTCGGCTCGGGAACCGACTCTAAACACATCATCGCATGCGGAACGGAAAGTAGTAGCACACAATAAGCACAAGAGAAATAATGCACACCACAAATAAATAACACCAAAGAAAACCTACGCAATTACGTTGCTAACACAATGTCCTTAGTTGAAGTTTTAATTAGAGGTGTGGGTGGAAATTTGGTTTTTAGGGTTGAGGTGGGGTTGATTGACAATTTATGGTTTTTATCTTTATTTTAGAACATTGCAAGGATTTGCTACAATTTTCCTTAGCTAATTTGAATAATACAGTAATGAAGTGGTTCAAAACAGTATTAATTAAATTACTTTAATGTAAACCAATTAATAAATAAAGGCCAAGTGATTTCCCTAATTAATTTATGCAAAAGAGAGTGTAAATTCTATGATTTTATGTAAATAAACATGGATGCAGGGGTTTTTATGCAAAACAGACATGATCAGAGGCTTGAAAATATTTTATAACATCACCAGGGGTTTAATCATAATTTACAGAGGCTAAAAATATATTTTATGGTGAAAACAGGGGCTAAAATGATTTATTTAATCAATTTAACAGTGCTGACACAATTTAATTAAAGTCCAGGGGCTATTCCCTAAAATCCAGGACCTAACTGCAATTACCGAAAATATGCGCAGGGGCCTACGCGCAAAACGGCCAACGGCCATATCCGCCTTCAATCTGGGCCGTCGGATTTAAAGGGGGCGGCCCGGATTTAAAATAAACGAAGGGGTACGCCCCTTCTAATCTCGGCCGTTGGCCCTGGTTGGGCGGCCGAGATGGGGCCACGTCGCCCCGAGGGCGACCGAGGCGGCGCGCGCGCGCCGGCCCGGCGGCGCACGGCGGCGGGGTCGCCGGAGGTTGGCCGGAATGGCCAAAACGGCGTCAAACTCGAGCGCTCTACACACCAAACGGTAGAGGGGGGCATGGTGCACTCACCTAGGGGGTTTTCGGGGCTTCAAATCGGGCGGAGGAGAGTCGGCGACGGCGAGAGGCGGCGGACTCCGGCGGTGCTCGTCGGAATCGGTGAAGCGGCGGCCAATTCCCCGAGCGACGATGTCCGGCGGGTTCCTAGCGCCACGGTGAGCACGGTGAGCAAGAGATCGAGGGAGGAAATTGGCCTGAGCGTCGGGAACGGCGGCGACAAACCTCGGCGCGGCGGCTAGGGTTTGGAGCTTCGGGGGAAAGGAAAATGGGGGCGCCGGCCGGGTTTTTATAGGGGAATCGGGGCGGTGAAGAGGGGAAAGGGATCCCCGGCGATGGAAGGCGACAGGGGGCATTGATGGGCGACGATTTGGTGTCGGGATTTTGAACCGGAGCGGTGATCACGGCGGTGGTCGCGCGCGGGCGCAGGGAGGAAGAAGGAAAGGGGGGAGGGGCGCTGACCGGTGGGCCCCAACGCGCAGAGAGAGAGGGGAAAGGGAGAGGGTGGCGCGGCTGGGCCTTGGGCCGGCGGGGAGAAAAGGGAAGGGGGAAGGAAATGGGCTGGGGCGGGGTTAAGGCCCAGGGTGGGTTTTTCTTTTCTTTTTCTTTTTGTTTTTCCTTTTTCCTTTTTCATTCTTTTGCAAATTTGAATTGTTTTTCAAATTCAAACGAATTCTAGCGCATTTTGAAATTGAATTTTCACTCAAATGCAACCATTCATGATGCATCCCTAGTTTTTTTTTTCTTTTGTTTTTAAATTTTTGAAAATTTGGGTGTTACAGAAATCAGTTTATATCTAAATGGTTAAAAAATTAATAAGTACACTAGAATGCACAGAAAAGATTGGCACGATTTACCAGAGCCTCAAGAATTTTGAAGACCTCTTGTAATATTAGGAAACAGGTGCAAAAATATAATAGAACTTGGCAGAAAACCAACAGATGTAGCTAATTTTGTCCCTATGACGTGATCCCAAAATCAGGAAACAATAACTTGAAGTCAATTATATATTAGCTTACGAGAACTCACTGGAGTTGATAAAGCTTAATAACTGAAAAAATCATAGACCTTGAACTGTGATGCCATCAAGAAGCTAGCTTAAAAATGATCACATTTCAAGGTCCTTTGTACCACATTCTTGATAATAGAAACAAAAATTTAACTGTTCCCCACAAAGTATGAAGTTAAACATATATATTTGGATAAAATATAAAATCACATATACAGTAAATGCCAAATAACTGCATGAAGTGCCATACATGGTTGTAGAGAGGCCTACAATGGAAACATTGAAATTAACCTGGTGGGCAGGAAGACTACAATCGCCATCGGTTCTGGTTAGTTGGTCGTCACATGACCCCGGAAACATGTAAGAACGAGGCAGTGGTATATTCAGTGCTCTAGTCCAGAATACTGAGTTCGCCCTGCCATAGATTCATACTGCTGAGCAGAAATACGAAAAAAAAGCAAAACTAGACATAACAAAACCAGTATATTTATATGGCACTTCCACTGATCTAGAGTCAATAAGCTTTTGATCCTGCAATCTTTGACAATAAATACTTCTGCGGAATTCCATCCAATTGAGTTTTCACCTTGACTATCAGTAACAGAGTAATTGATGCTGACGTGAAAATACGTTCACCACTTTTTGCATGATTAGTACTTGAACACCTTATTTTGTGGTGACAAATCTACATAAGCAGTCAATTGAACATGAAAATGCATAGCATTTTTAAAAGAACACAATTTAAAGCTACCCAGCACCAGTACCTATGATGGAAAAGTGAGTTATATTTGTTATATAAAAATGCAACACATGGTATCTAGTTAGCCAAAATGTAAAAACGTAAAAAATGCACATCCTATCTTTCTTCCCTTGCTTCACGTGTTTTTCAGGAATGACAAAGGGAACGAGGTATCTTAACAGGGCTACTCACATACTGGCATGATTGATTTTGATGGTAAAATTATATCAAACAAGTGCAAACCACATTAATACATACCAAAGGAAGTCCTCAAACGACACTTCAATTGAGCTGCAAAAATATGGACGGTATTGACATTAAACAATCTGGAAAAGTTTGAGTTTCATTGTGTGGTTGAGAGGAATAGATATTAATCAAATGCCTAACAGGCAATCTAATGAACCTTTGTTTAGGAGACTGAGAGCATGCAACGTGCTTGTTGAACAGATATACGAAGAAAGTAGAAATAATAATAACATGTTGAAAAATCAATTCAATAGAGACCTTTCTGGTTCATCAACACGTAAAAGTTCCTCAACCAGACCTTTCACCTTATCTGCAAATATGGTTTGTAAAGACTTCCTCTGAAAAAAAATCCGAAGATATGTTAAATTCCAGTTTGTAACTAATTCTCCTATATGTATAAAACATCTCAGGCAATGAAAGCAACAGGTTAGACCGATGAACCTGCATCGCTGTAGCACGGTAAAGTGTCGTCCCTTCCAGTTCAGCAAGCTCCTCATCAGTGAACCAAAGGGAGCTCCCGAAGGTACTCGGAAGCATATCCAAATATCTACGCAAGCAATGACCAACAAGTACCTCAAATAAGGTTTCAAGTGATTGGAGTGCGGAGGTGGGGGGATGTGAGTGAGTTGTGGTCTTACGGTTTCCAGAGGGAACCAGGGCGGAGCCGCTCGGCCATGAGGAAGAGCATGAGGAGCAGGCGGTCGTCGACGCTTCCCTCCTCGAAGGGCGCGCGCAACCGCGGACCGACGAGCGGGTCCTGCAGCACCCGTATCGGGGTGATGGCGAGGTCGAGAGGCACCACCATCACCACGCCTACACCGGCGCCGCGACGAGTATTAAGCGCCTGAGTAGAGCCTTGTTTGATTGATGAAAAAAAATGGGAGAAGCGCGGTGTGTTACCGTCGGTGGCGCCAGGCTCGGCGACGGTGGAGAATACTCCGAAACCCTTGTCGCCGCAAGCGCGGATCGTGCAGCCGCGGAGGTCGGCGCCGTTGGCCTGCAGACAGGAAGGGTTAGGGGTTTAGGGATTCGGGTGGATGGAAGTTGGAGGGGGTTAGAGGTCGAGGAGGGAAAGGGAGAGGAAGCAACCTGAAGCCATTGCAGGAAGGATTGGAGCTTGGCGTCGGCTTCGTCGACGGCCATGGCGTTCGACGAAACGCGCGAGTGAAGTGGAGGTAGCGCCGCCGCCTGCGCCCGTGTCTATTGAGTTATTGAGTGAAATTCAGTACTTAAAAAGTTTGTTGCTTTTTAGTTCAAAATTGAATTAGAAAGCGACAAACTTTTGAAAAAGAAAGGAGTATACATAATGTGCTGTTGACAATCCTACTTAAACCCTTAACTTCTAAACTACTACCTCCGGTCCAAATTGATTGACGTTTCAAACACTAAAATGTACTAGAAATACATTAACTGTTCCTATCCGGACGACATTTATTGTAGACCGGAGGGAGTATATATTTAATCCACTAATCTATCTAAAACCGTTTAATTTACTTTATAAGATGATTTTTATAGGTTAAAGTGTTAAATACATGGTTTAGAAGTTGAAAAGGATTAAGTAGTCTTAGAACATAGTCGAATTGCATTCTTTACCGCTTTCAACTAAGTTTGATACCGCATTTATGCTGGTAGCAACTCTGAAAATCGTAAAACATGTTCTGCTCAAATCAGAAAAAAATAAAGTTGCATCCGCTGGAGGAAGGATTGGAGCTTGGACCCGCGTTGATTCGAGAAGACTGCCTCCATCCCATAATAGTGACTCTAGTTCTACAGAGTGACAAGTATTTGGGATCGAGTACAAGTTTTCATTCTAATTGGAAAGGGTAATTGAAAGTCGGAAATCCCCCAGATGGAAAATGAAGTCTCCCTTCTCTGAATTTTGTTTTCATGACAGAAGTTGAAGAGGATCGGTTGAAAGTCGAATGGCTGCATTTCTCTCATCGGAGCAGTGACAATTTCTTCAGACGTGAAAAAATGTGAATGCCTCCCGGTGACACCGAGAAGTGGGCCAAGGACAAACATATCACATTCACAGTTAAAAGCACATCATCACTTGGTGGTAATCTACTACTATAACATTATACTGTATATCAGGTCCATGTTACTTTCCCTACCTCTGACTCTCTCGAGTCTACTAGCATGCATCACATTTCACATTACAGGCAAGTACGGCCGAAACATTCAGACAACTCGGGTGGAGCCGAGTGAACAAATGCTAGCACACAAGCGAGGACCGGAGGGAGTGCGTCGTGGAGAAGTTAGTGCACGACGCCCACCGTATGACGGACTCGGCCACCGCCACGTCCAGGTGCTCCCGCTCGCCGGCCCCGATCGTGTGGTTCCTCCTGCTGCTGTTGATGCCGCCGGGCCTTGCAGTCGAGGTCGCGGTCCTTGCAGTCCTCACAGCCTCTGGCATCCTCACGGACGTCGAAGGAGTAGCAGAAGCAGGCACCATCACGTCGTTGGGAGCTCCCTCATCACCACCACCGGCGCCATCCGTTGACACCGACAGCTCAGGCTCGCTGCAGGTTTGCGCGCAGAAGAACGAGAAGCTCGGCATCGAGGGGACCACGATACCTCTAGGGGGTTCAGCAGCGCCCTCGAACGAGAACCCAGATGTTGTGCAACAAGGCGGGGCGATGTCGGCAACGAATGCTGAGAACGAGGACCTGCAGGCAAATGTAGGGGAGCACACCTCCTCGCACAAGCTCTGGCAGGCGATCGTACCGCCGGTGTTGAAGCTCACGTCACGGCTCCGTGCCGCCAAGGGTGTGGAGAAGGACCACGAGCCAGGGTCCTCCCTTCGCAGGCCAAGGCTAATCTCGTGGCAATGGCTGCAGGAATCTTGAGATTGGTCCGCGTGTTCTCGCATCCATGAATGCTCTGTGTAAATAAGAAAATTGGTTTAGATGATGCCACATGGGAGAAGGAGCACAGACAAATGGGGGATGCTATCATTAACAGCTGATCTGTTCAGTAAGGTCTGGAAATGGTCAATGACAGCTAAACAAGATTCCATGAAGTGTGGAAGAATGAATCAGCAAACCTAAAGAAACATGAATGAATGAAAAAGGAATATCTAAAGTTTTATTGTACCACTGTAGTGGATCTACCAGAACATGACCCTACCACAAAATCATGACTTTCCCAGGCTTCAAGATTAAACTAGGAAAGCCACCAAATTGAGCTGGAGCTAGCTCACTGCTTACCAGAGAAGCTTCAGTAAGTTATATAATTCGTAACGTAAACAAGGCTGATCTTAACTTGCCAATTTAATCTATTTGACTATTCGTAAAGTAAAAAAGGTTGAAGTTGTTTCTATTAAAATCTGTCATCAATTTATTCAATTCGTAACGTAAATATACCTAGATTGGTAACGTCAATTTATTCAATTCGTAACGTAAATCATGCCTAGATTGGTAACGTCAATTTATTCAATTCGTAACGTAAATATGCGTAGATTGGTAACATCAATTTATTTAATCCATTCATATGCCTGGATTTTTAGTCAGGAATCAATTTGACAGCATGAACTCCATCAGTTGGTTTGATATATGGAAAGAATTAAAACTTCCATTGCACGGTTAAGAAACAGAACTCATGTCTCACCTAAAACCTGCTTGCCCGTGAGACGCTGTTTAGGATCGCGCTGCAGCATCCCGATGATCAGCTCTTTTGCTGAACCAGAAACCCTATCCCAAGGATCAGAAGGGAACCGCAGCTCCGTTGACCTGATACATTCGAAAATCTTTGACTTAGTTTTCCCCCAAAATGGCGGGATGCCACTCAGGAGGATGTAAAGTATAACCCCAGCGCTCCACACATCAGCAGCCTCATTGTAACCACCAGAAAGCACTTCTGGCGCTATGTAAAACGGGCTTCCTACCATGCCGCTCAAGCTTCGACCTGATGAAACCAAAATTCTGATTTATTAGCTCTCGAAGACTAGGGAGTGGCGTAATGTATGTATGCTTGCTCCATGGAAACGGAATTGACGAATATCAGATCTCAAGTGTACTGTACCAGGTTGGATGTAGGTGGCAAGGCCGAAGTCTGCGAGTTTGATGGGTGACGATGGGGACTTGCTGACCAGGAGTATGTTCTCCGGTTTGAGGTCCCGGTGCACGATCCCTTTGCTATGGCAAAGCGTGACCACCTCCATGAGGTAGCGGAAGAGCACGGCCGCCTCGTGCTCGGAGAAGCAGCCGCGCTGCTCGAGGCGGTGGAAGAGCTCCCCGCCGGCGCAGAGCTCCATGACGAGGTGCACGGAGTCTTGGTCCTCGTAGACCGCCTTGAGGTCAACGACGTTGGGGTGGCCCGCGAGGCGCGCCATGACCTCGATCTCGAGCTTGACGCCCCGGACGTCGTCGGGGGACACGAGGCGGTCCTTGGCGATGGACTTGCAGGCGAGCGCCTCGCCGGTGAGCAGGTCGGAGCAGGACCGGATGACGCCGAACTGGCCCCACCCGAGCTGCGGCCCCAGCGCGTAGCGGTCCTCGAGGCACGAGACGTGCGCCGCCTCCAGGATGGCGCCGCGCAGGCCCGGCGCCTTGTACGAGTTGTACGGCTTGGCGCCGGCGCCGCGCTCCCCTCCTAGTCCTCCTCCCTCACCGCCGCCGCCGCTGCCGCCGGCGGCGGCCATCGCCAGGAGGTCCCACACGGTGGAATCCGACGAAGCCTCCGCCGAATCTCCCTCCACTCCCTCCTCCGGTAGGCGAATCCCCGCGCCGCAAGCGAGGCTTCCCGAATCTGGCAGCAGCCTCGGTGGTCAGTGCCCCCCGTCCGTGGACACCCGCTCCGCAACCGAATCTGCGGCGAGCATAGCGAGAAAGGCAAGCAAAAAAACACACACCGAGCTTTAGTAGGCCTACGTACTCGAACCCCCCGAAATCGCGGCCTTTTTTCTTTTCTTCCTGAAATACAAAGCCCGCCGCAACAAAATATCTTTCCGAAAAATACGAGAAACTCCCGCGGGCTCGGGTCGACCCTTGCAATTGCAACCAGACCAGCGCTTGCGAATTCAAAATTCACAGCACGGGGGAGCGCGCGCACCACCGCGGACGGAGCTCGCCGGGAGGAGCAGAGGTGAGGTCCCGAGCAAGCGCGGCCGAGCCCGGTCGGGTCGGGCGCAGATCGAGCCGCGTTCCGCTCGCAACGGCCGGAGAAACCGCCTTACTGAGAAAGCAGAAAGAAAGTGACTCACCCAAGTCGCTCCCGGGGCTGCTGCTGCTGCCGGCGGCGGGGTCAGCTCCGGTTATTAGCTCGCGGCATCCAGCCGCCAGCACAGAAATGGAGCGGGACGAGAGGGACTGAGAGGGAGCTCACGGTATTGGTCCGTTCCGTTCACTTTCGGTACTACAGTAGGAAAGAGTGGGAGGGAAGGACTAGAGTGATTAACCAAGGTCATTAGTGGAGATAGGAAATACTGTACGTAATCATTTGTGTGTTTAGCATTGTTTATTCAGGGTTGATTCGCCTTTTAGGTCTAAGCTTGGATGCTTACTCTTGTGTTCACCCTGCTAATATTTTTTTTTCTAATGCAGTTTGGTTGAGTTTGATTTTGATTTTTGAAGTAGGTGTGGCGGTCGGACTCTGGAGAAAGAAGGGACTCCCGTTCCTTTCCGCAAAGTAAGCGGTACGTGTTGGGATTTGGTGATGCCATTTTGAGACACAGATACCAGCAAGGCAAACAGTAGTAGCAGGCACATGCCACGTCTGTACTCGTGAAGAGTAATTTTCTAAGCCTTGTGTGCGTTGCTATAATTTTTTTTTCGAAATCACTGTCAGTGTCAGTTTGTTGTTACTAGCGTTCAGTACGCTGCATCTTCTCAAGGCTGGATGCATCGTACGTGGAAGAAGCGTCAACCGTGCCAGTTGTGGTTCTCATAATAAGTCGTCCTGTTCCGTTACGTTTTCAACTTTTTGTTAGGAAGGACCTGCTGCTTGATAATCGACACAGTTTTTTTTTATGCCCGCGTCCGTGTCCATCCAAACAAACAGTGTTTTAGTTGTTTAATCTCAGTACCCCACTAAATAATGCAGCGCAACTTGCAAAAGCGCCGAACCCCCCAAAAAAAACAGCGGCCCAGCCTCGAATTATAGTATTGTTTGATTAACATGAAAGTAGATAGCGATTTGCGCTGATGAGCATCGCCTTTTTCTGGGATTGGTTTATACGGAGAAGAGCACTACACCTGCAAACGTCGTTGCGCTTGCTCCAGTTCCGGTTCCCAAGCAGCCGTCACCTTATTTTATCATCTGTTGTGTTGGTCCGGACGTGATGGCCAACGAAAGACGGGAGTGATGCCGCCGATCTGTGGTTTGGTTGGCACCAAAGTGGGGGCAAATGTAGGTGTCTTTGAGACACCTACCGGTGCGTGTTGTGTTGGTCCGGATTCAAACACAACACCATCGCTTGTGTCGACGTGTTAAATCATTTGAGATTTGGAAGACGTGGCAATGAATCTGTCGTCCGGGAAAGCCATGTGGCGGCGCAGTGTGCTTGAGCACGGGAAACGGAGATGAATGGTCTGGGATAGTATCGAGGAAGAGCAGGATCAACAAACCAGCTGAAGAAGCTCTGTCCGCTCTGATTTCCACAAGTAACACAACAAAAAGACCATTTACTGTATCTAGGACAGCTTCCGATTCCCTTGCCGCGATAGAAAAGATGCCAGCGAATTCTGCAGCTCGCCGAGGGTCATGACTCACCACCACCACACCCTCCGCCGACCACTCACCCAACGCCACGTGGGGAGATCCCTTCGCTTCTCCCGTCCGTTCCGCGTAAAGCGAAAGGAGGAATCCCGTGCACGCGATGCGACGAGGACACGGAGCGGAACGGTCGCTTAAATCACGTAGGCCGCAAAGGCCCATTCACCAGCAGGCCAGCCGAAGCTTTAAGGCCTAGTTACCAACCAGCCAGCCAAAAGGCCCAATTCTTCCAGCAAGACACGCCCAAAGGAGGCCCGTGGAACTGGGCCTGTCGCCTTTTAGACGGCGCAAAAGCCTCTCAACGGGGCTCGAGGTTGGGAGTGGACGGACTTGTAGCAGAGCGGCACAGGAGCCGGTGCAATGTCAACGATCATCAGTTACGACGAGGCTGCAGGGGCGCTTCACTGCAGCAGTGACTCAGACTATGTTTTGAAACATGATATTTTTGAAGTTTTAGAGCGATATCATATTATTTGATATTACTGTGATATTTTTTACATAATGGTGTTTGGCAACCAATCAAGAACTATGTATTTAAGATTACAGTTTTGTCTATACTACAGTATTTTTGGGTATAAAAAATTTTGATTCGAACCAAAGTTTTTTACGCTTGCTTGCTCTTGATGTTTGCTACTTTGCTTCCAAACAGTATTATATTATAAAACCGTGGTATCACAAAACTGTGATATTGAAATACTTTAATATTACTATGTCATTAAAAACCATGATTTTCAAAACTTACAAACACAGCCTCAGCTGCTGCTCTCGGTGGATACACAGACAGAGGCTGCTAGCACTAGCAGCGCAGCGCGGAGACGGAGGTTGCCACTCGCGTAATCTATCAGTCTTTTTAGAAGACTTGTAGGATCTACTCCTCCGTTAAAAAAGTTTATCACATTTTAGTTCTTTTTTAAGGTAAAAAGATGATAATTTTTTAGAACGGACGGATTACTATCAAGTCACCTAAAGAACGGGTTACAAACTGGCCCAACAAGAGCGAAAAGTGGCATGCTTTCTCTGACGATATCTGAAATTCAGAAACCTTCTGCATGAATTTTTGTTTCATTCCATGCCAAATGAATAGAATTGCATCATATGTATTCCTGCAGTCCTGCCAACATCTACAATTCCTTTGATTCTAAATAACAACATGCAGCTAATCCTGCAGGGGGCTCAGCAGCCAAAAGAATAACGAATTGCAACAACTAACAAATGAATCTTTCATCCTACTATCTACTACTGTATGAAACAAAAGCTACGGATTATCTCTTCTCCTTTATAATTGTCTTTTTTTTGTTTCTTTTCTTCCGAATGTAGTAGTATATGAACTGCAAAAGAATGACTGAAAAAGCCTGTTCTTTCTTCTTCACTTAACCTTCTTCTCCCACCTTATCAGCTTTGCTGAGAATCGGATGCTGTGGTGGACACGGACGCGGACACCGTGCTTCCTCCTCCGTCGCTAGCCGGCGTCCACGCGGACACCGTGTACATCGCCTGGTCCATCCAACGGAGCGTCAGCGCCTCGCCGTCGCCTGGGCCTGCACGCTGTAAGCTGCCAGCTGTCGCGAACATCCTCGCGATCATGCGCCCCTGCATCGCCTCCCGGTCGCCGATGCCGGCGTTCCGGAACCCGCACTCCTCCATGCGGACGCCGCCACCCGGCGAACGTCTCGTGCCGCTCGAACCGGTCGGGGCCCTCGAACGCCACCGCGTTGCGGATCTCCCGCGCGAAACATCTCCTCCGCCTTGGCCCGCGCGGGGCTCGTCCTCGCCAGCCCCGCCGCGTCCACCGCGTCGAACGCCGCCGCGTAGTACCGCAGCGCGCGCGCGAAGCGAGCCTCCCACCGCCCGGCGTTGAGCGCGTCCTCGTGCTCGCCGAGGAGGACGACGCCGGCGCCCGTGCTGCGCGCGAGGCCGAGGAAGTCGGCGAGCGCAACCGCCGCCGGTGTCGTCGTCGCGGAGCAGGCGGTGCGCGGCCAGGACGCAGTTCACGGCCACGCGCTCGCCGCGCTTCACGTGGAGCATCCACAGCCGGACGTCCTCCAGCCGGTCCACCACGGCGTGGAACTCGAACGCGAGCCCGAGCGACGCGGCCACGTGGCCCAGCCGCGCGCCGGTCTCTTGCAGCTCCTGCCTTGACTCGCCGACGCCCGTGATCCGCACGTGCGACGGGGGGTTTCGCACGTGCCGCGAGGCTCTGGAGCAGGCCCGGCCACTGGAGCCCCCTGCTTGACGTCGAAGTCGATGACGTGGACGCGATCGTGCCCGTCGAACTCGCGGAGCAGCCTCTCGTTGAGAGTGAAGTGCAGGAACCGCGGATCGGGGTGATGGTGTTTGAGTACCCGCAGCGCCACGGCGTCGCCCCTCGTCGTCCGCCGCCGTCTGTCAGTTCCCGCGGCGGGGATACGTCGAACTCGGCGGCCACGTGCGCACCACGCGGAGCGCGAGCGCCTCGGCGAAGTAGGCGGCCAACTCGGTGCATCGGGGTGGGTCCCGTCGGCGACGCCATCTCGCCGAGCCGCGCCAGGTAAGTAGTTGGCGCCGCGGTGGTCGCGCGCAGCAAGGGAGTCGGCGCACCCGGTGAGCGCGCTAACCAGCTCCACCGCCTCGCGTGCCGCCTCATCAGGCGCGGGCACGCCGTTCCTCGCGTGGGACGTCTTTGCGGTGGCACCGCT
Source organism: Tuctoria greenei (assembly GCA_036927565.1). NCBI lineage: Eukaryota > Viridiplantae > Streptophyta > Magnoliopsida > Poales > Poaceae > Tuctoria > Tuctoria greenei. The sequence continues at coordinate 159,280,488 of JAYESD010000009.1, read as the reverse complement.
GAGGAGCCGCCGTCCGTGCCGCCCGACGAGGCGGCGACGGCGAGTTGCTGAACTCCTCCTGCTTGGGCCGCGGCCAGCGACGTCCCCGCGGCGGCCATGCCGTGAGGGAACGCCGCGGCGCTCGGAACCAGGAAGACCTTCTCTTCCTCGGCTTCTTCACCTTCGCCTGGTGCAGCTTGTTGCACTGTCCCTGCAATGGTTGACGGAACCATACCTGATCTCCGTCGCCGCCCATTCGCGTCCGCTTGGCGCGAACAATGGGACCGCCGCCATACTCCTCCACCGGCGTCATCATCATGGGCCCGCTTAACTGCCCGGCTCCTCTCCCAGACACCGCCGGCGACATTGCCACCAGTCGGCTCCGGCTTGGCGCCCCAGGACACCGCCTGCGTGACCGGCTGCGCCGGATGCGCGCGGAAGGAGCAGGTGGCGCCGCCGGTCCTGGCGTCCGCCGCCGCGACACGTGAGGCGGCAGCGCCGTCGCCGCGGGCCGCTCCGCTTGGAGAAGCCGCAGGGGAGGACGTCGAAGCGTTGCGCGGTGCTCATCTGATGCCTTGACGACGAGAAGGAGCAGCCGGCCAACATCCCGGAGATGCCACAGCCGGATGCGACGTGCCAAGAAGAGACCCGGTCCTGTCCCTCCTCCTCGGTGCCTTCGTCTTCTTCCTCTCTGCTGATTCACTCCTCACTCTGTTGCACTCACTCTCAAACTCTTCTATCTCTCTCTATGTTATCTGGTGGCCTAATAATGGGTTGAGATCTTTGTGAGGTGAGCTGTAGCTGAACCGGTGGTGCACAAATGAAAGAGGAGATAAAAACAGAGGATCTAGCTTGTTCCTCAGAAATAATTTCGTCAGTTCCCTTTGAGCAAAAAAACAAACAAAGAGAGATAAAAAATAATCTATGAAGTGTATGTTATGCTGTATATGCAGGAAAGAATATAGGGGTCCAGAAGAAGAATTTTTAGTACAAAAGAATCAAAGAATGTATCAGAACAAATAGCCTAAAACATCTAGAAAGACTGGACAACGGAGAGCATGCCGAGGCGCAGAGCCCGCACGCGGCGATGACGGCGAAACCCGACGAGCGGCAAACCGAAACCTCCATTGATGACAGGAGAAGAAACCAAAAGAAGATGAAAAAAATGTTTTCCAAGAAAGAAATCAAGAGAACAGGGATGACGCTAAAGAGGACATCTGATATGGTTCTAAAAGATGCAAGGAAAATGGATGATGCAATGGAAAGATGTGGTGTTTGTTCCTGTTCCCCTATGGATCCTACTGCTACCACTACTGCTCCTCCTCTTGGCTCACCATCAGCTACTCTTTCACTCTCTCTCACTCTCTGTGTTTGTGTGGTGGCTGCTCTCTCGACTTACCTGTCCTCTCACTCGCGCTACTACCTCTGCTGGAATGGGAGGGAAGGGGGAGAAGAAGCCCGGGTGGCCAGGGAGGAAAGGCAACGGCCGCGGCAGGCAGCGCGAATCAACGAGGCGCCGCGCTCGCCGTCTGATCGGCAGCGGACGGACGGACGGAACGGCTTGCGGGGCGGGTGGTCCGGGATGTGACCGTTGCGCGCTGCCGTGCTCTCCCTCACGGACTCACGGGCAAGGCCGGGTCAATGTTACCGTTCGGGGCAGGTGCGCGGCACGTGACCTCCCCTCCACTACACCCCGTTGTTCCTTACCGTTGGCAGGCAGGCTCGCCCACGACGTGGCTCTCTCTCCGTGACGGGAGGGGCCCCACTGACGCGGCCAGGAGGCGGGAGCGGGAACGGCCGTTCCGTTGTGATACGAGGACAGCCGTGGCTGCAGTAATGGCGCGAGAAGAGGAAGAGAAGCCAACTGTGAGCTCTTTGCATGTTGGAAACACTCTTGCATGTTGGAAACACTCTGCAATGCAACTCAAACCGTCTGCAGCGGGCCTACTGGATGCCTTACGGGACGCCAAAGGTCCAGGTGAGACTCATCCGCATGCTGGAAATTTAGAGGATGCTGAAAAATTAGATGTAAAATTTTTAAGAATTGTACTGTAAAATTATAGAATGCTAAATGTTTAAAAGAAATTGCTGAAAATCTATGGAACCGACGCTTTAGAATAAGTTTGTAGAGTATAGCGTCAGTCACCGTGTCAGCGCGTTGCTCACCGTCTACGGGCTCTTGGGCGCTAGCATAGCAGCAGCTAGGGTGCAAGCGGCACCGGACTAGCCACAAAGCCGCTGGGCGACCCGCGCCCGTGAGCCCACTAAAGACCCCGCAAAGCAACCCGCATCAACGAAGCGGGTCGTCGCGGTCATTCCCGCGGGCTCCCGCGGCGCGCAACTCCTCCGGTTCCCACCGCCACTGCACAACATCGAACGCGTTCTCAGCACCCACCACGAACCCTAGCCCGTTCCCAGTGGCCAGCTCCGTTCCAGCGCTGCCGTAACCTCCCGCATCGCGACAGCGCAAACGCATCGCCGCCGCCCGCCGGAACCGAGCTCCCAGCACCGCCGTAACCCTAGTCCGTTCTTGGAGTTCAGATGGGTGCCCATTGAGCAGCACGATCTGAGCGGGCCGAGCTTTCGGCAACCGTGCGAATGTTCAAGACCCGCTGCAGCCCCGTAGTCGGATAGGTTAAAGAATCTTCAATATCTTGTCCCGAATTCCAATAAGGTAGTCTGTTTCTTTATTTATTCAATTTGTCCAGATTGCAAAAAATCTCATTTATTTTTTCATCCAGCTAATAAGCAAGTCCTGTTACTTGTGTGATATGAATACGTGTTTTAAATTGTAGCTTGAAGTCTATCTAGCATGAACAAGTCACCAATTATAAGATTTAGGTCCATCTTTTGAGTACAGATTATGAAGTTTTCAGCTTTAGAAATATACTGGACTGGAATGTCAGATCTTTTGGTCCAATCTAGTACTTACATGTTTCTCCATTGGTTCAGCTCAAGTGTAATTCTGTCTTAAACACAGGTTTTGGTCTTGTTTGGATTGCAGATTACTTATTAGAAGTTTTGAATGTACCCCAATGTCGAACTAAGTCCAAACCCCACCTTAGTGTTGTTGTAGAGCTCGTAGACAGTCAAACTATCATACCATTAATTAAACATTTTTCTTTCTTTATATGCTAATATATGGCATGAAAATTCTTTTGATGTTTGCAGACAGACAAGGCGCCAGTGCTGTATGAAATCATTGATTATGTGAAATTTTCTTCAGCTTTAGGTCAGGGTATGGCTGTGAACAATTTTGAAGCAAGCACAGGTTGCTTGGCCAGGAAATTAATCTTTCCGAGTATTTGGTTTCAGGTCTTGAGTATGCTAGGCTTGGGGCGATAGGGCCTCTGGTGCAGTTCTTCCCCTTCTTAGTGAATCTCAAACTGAGGTGTCAAAACTTATATTGTTTGTACTTCAGTTCAATATACACTTATCCTGATATTGATGCACTGATGAGTTTGATTATGGTGCACTGTCACACTCTGCGTAGGGATGTACTCCATCCATCCCAAAAAGGATGACGTTTTTATAACTAATTTTAGTTCTAAAAACGTCATCCGTTTTGGGATGGAGGGAGTACTGGTCAACTTCTGACAGATCCAACCAGTGCACAAGGATTACTGAATACACAAGGATACTCTAGCCTTTGAGCGAGAGGTAGTGCATCTGATGGAAAGAACTATCACTAGCTTTTGCATGAATCCACCGAGGATTATGCTATCGATGTATCTCGAATGTTCTTCATATGTGAAAGAGTTCAGCACAAGCTGTGACGATCGTGTTCATTCAGAGACCTGTAAATAGGCTCGGTACAGATATCGTGTTTGTTACAGATCATAGGATATCGGCTGGTTTATCGAGCACGTTACATGATACAAAAGAGCTGAAATAGTGGGAGTAGTTGTGGACTAAATAACCGACTACATACTGCTAATAATATGAAATGTTCAGTTTTGTTCTAATTCTTGTTGGTGCTTGCCTATAAATTCAATGATGGGTTAGTTTATATAGTACTAGTCCACCTTAAGAACTGTACAAGTGACAGAATTATTTATTCATAACATGCAACAAATTTTAATGTGTAGATCTCATCACTATGAATCTAATAAAGTTAGTTTCATAATTTTTGGAGCAATATTTATTTTATTGTGTTTTTATGAATTTTAGAATGGACAGTACGATATACTTGAATGGTTGGTTAGTGACTGTTGGCTGCGGGCAGTTCACAATTCACATTCTGAACGACTTTTTGAGAGAACTTTGCGTGTCGGATGCTGCATGCGGTCTTGCGGGTCTAGAAGCGGGCGAATGCGGCTTACAGGGACGGCCGCCGAATGCTGCGGCTTATGCGGGACCGCCGCATTACTCCCGCCAATATTCAGCGGCGCACGCGGGATGCAGGACGGGCAGCCGCGTACGATCCCGCTTGCATCTCTAGCAGCAGCGCAGGCGCCCGACCGACCGGGGCACGCCACGACTAGGCCTGGGCCGTGGGCGCTACTATTTCGATTACGAACCGGGCGGTAGTCGGCCGTCCAACCCCGGCCCCGGGTGTTGCGAGCCATCCAATTCGTTACTTGCGGCCCACAATACACACAGTGACCCGACGCACACTCTGCTGGGCTGGGCTGGCCTGGTCCCCTCTCGTAAACAATGACAACAGCCCAAGCCTCATAAAGCCGAAATCCCTGCCATCCACCACAAATAGCAGATGCCTGAACCGAACCAAAAGAAGGAAACCAACACAGCGGAGAAAAGCAAGAGGAAGCCGGCGATCCTGCAAGCGGCGACAACGACGGCGAAGGCGCCAGCATCAACATCCGCACCACGTACTCCCTCCTCCTCCGCCGTCGGCATAACCAGCAAGGTCTGCACTTCCCCTCTCCATCTCACTCTCACCCGAACCCTACTTCCTATCACCTAATAAGCGCCCGATCACCTTACCGCTTATTCGGTCTTTCAATCCAAACGGGGATAAGAAACGCGTCGCAGTACGTAGTTGTTCTCGGTGGTGATTTACCTGAAATTAGTTCGATGTAACTGGTGGATAGATTTTTTTTACACCGGAAACTGTTGGATATACTAAACCCTACAATATGTAGAGACAGTTGATCAACGATTTCATTCAGCGCAATGCAAATTCTGTACCTAACTAATGGGGCCAGAATAGGAAAGCATTGACTTAGATAAGTGGTGATTTGGACCAAAAGTTTGCATTTTTTGCGTGCATTGCAGATTATCTGCAAATTAAAGGGGTAATAGCTTTGACGCAGTTCGCAGCTCATGCTATTAGAACATTAATTTTCTTTTATGTTACGAAAGGTGTTCCGGTTAGGCTTCAAAGAGTGAACGTGTTTCCAGAGTCCTGTTTCTTATGCTGTGTATAAAAATCCATCCTCTCGCGTCCAAAACAAAGAATACCTAAGCTGTAGCGTGTGCCAAGTCATTTTCAATTCTTCCAACATATGGAATTGACTAATTATTGAATGGTTTTAGTGTTTCTACTTTTAAAAAGCAAGAAGTTGTATCTGTATCTTTCAATTTGTGTTAAATTCATGCCACCAACTTGGTTCTACTCCAATTTTTGTTATTTGTTTTTTCTCAGGGATTTTTTTTCAGGAGATCTAATTTTTTTATGTTATTTGTTTCAGAGTACTTGTCATCATACAAAGCCCCTGTAATTTCCAGTTCCTCTGTGTCCATACCCCCTTCTATGCTTGAGCTCCAAGGGTGGGCAGACCTACCAGAAGGCCTGCTCCATTCCATCATTCCTCTGCTCAGTTCATACGATGACATCCTCGCCTTTGCGGGCACGTGCTGCTCTTGGCGTGCCGCCTTCACCTCATGCCCATCCAAATCCACATTGCGTGCATTCCTCCCTCCTCTCCTCGTCAAACCCAGTGCCCAGATTCCTCAAGCAACCCCGCAGAAGCAGGAGTTTGCGGGCTCATGGTCAGCTGATCTATGGATGCCACCGAAATTGTTTTATCGTCGATGTGTTCACCGGTGCCATGATTTCACCACCAGAACTCCCATCCAGCGAGGGCACTGATATCTACTGTGGCATTTTGACAGCTCCTCTTTCATCGCCTCGCTCACACCTTCTTGTGTTTGCGCAATCCAACATGCCCAGCAACCAGTTCTCCCTGTTTGATTGGCCAGTGGCAAGTAGTTCTTGGACAGAACTCCAGCTTGGTAATGTCCAAATAGAACAGGTTGTTCATCGCGATGGATAACCATCAGAGGCTCTACGTTATACACCTGGCCCCTCAGCTTAGACTACAATAGTTGGAAACTATTTGGTGCCTGGGTTACTGCCCATTCATATTCATAACACGGCTTGTTGCGTGCGGCAATATGCTTCTCATGGTTGGTGATGAATTTAGTCTGTTTGAGCCACATGTCATTGAAGCCTACCACCTCAACATGTCAACCAAACCCGCGACATGGGTGGAGATGAAGGAGTTGAAGAATTATGCGCTGTTTTTGGGGAGTGATGTGAGGAGCCCGCCATTTTCTTGCGTGAGCCCAGGTCGATGTGAAGGGAGGAGCAACTGCTTGTACTATACCAGTAACCATCATCCATGGAGCTTGCAATGGTTGAGTTTGTGGGATCGATGGGCTGACGATCTTTTGTTCATAGGGTACAACTACGATGAGCCACAGACCCTCTGGATGTACCCGAGCATGCTCTATTGATGGCGAATTGTCAAGGTGCGCTGCTACAGCATGCTGACTTGCCCTGCTTCAAAAGAAATTCCACCTTATCTGTAGAGAAACTGAGTTTTAGGTTTGATCGAGTATAGCTGTCAAGCCTTTTAGTTAGCCTTTTCAGTTTCCTCGTTCAATTCGTTAAGAATAAACAATTACAAGTGTGAACAGTAGATGCTTGCGGTTGTTCCTTCCCAACGGGTGCATCTTGAACAGGCACATCGGCACCGGCGGTTCCATCCCGAACAGACGCCATTGTCCATTGAACATGTATATAAAAAATAGATTGATTAATGAGAAGAACAGTTTTCATTTGTCTCAAACATTTGTCTACTTCTATTGTCTACACTACTACTTTCATAATACGTTATCAGACACGTAGTTCAACCAGAGAGTTCATAGGCTTCAAGAATTGAAGGTAAAAAATGGTGAAAATGATCTTACCGAGTTTTTGATCAATAATCTTTGTCAACTATTGAACCATATCGGTTCATCAAATGGCAATCGTCGAAACCGTCGTCGATAACACCCTGCAACAAGAAGCAGTAGAGGCAATCGACAAAATCAAGTACAGAGAAGTCGACGGCGGCGCCATAGGCGACGGCGAAGGTCTGGACTTCGCCAGAGTGGAGGGAATCCAGGAGCCGGTTCATCAAGCCAAGCAAAGGATCAAATCCCGAACCCTAGGGTTAGGGTTGACAAAGGACCAAGGTTCCCATCCCCCAATCCTCCATCGTATTGTCCGATGGAGCTCTCAGGCTCTGCATACTCTCCATGAAGTTGTCGGGATGTTGCTTGTGCCATCCATGGAATGGATGCATATTCATACCTGGTTGCACAAAAACAACCGGTCTTAACATCACCGGGTAGGGGAGAGGGAGAAGAAGAACTTACCGAAGGCGTCGGTAACGACGAGGTCACCATCATCGAACAAGAAGGCGACATGCTCGTGGTGGCTGTCGCCGCCGAAGACGACCGTCCGTTCGACTTCATCCCGGTACCGTCCGGTCCGGCATACAAGAAAACGGCAAGGATCCGAATCGGGCCACTAGGACGCCCTACCGGACCCCTAGCACTAAGAATATATGCAAAAGAAGATGAACAAAGTGCGACGGTTACCGGATCCGGTGACCAACCGACGAACCAACCGACGGATTCAACCGCAACAAGCGAAGAGCCACCACTCCGGAGCCCCAACGGGGGCCGAATCCTTCAACGTTTCGCCCACCTTGCGAAACCAAGCAACTCGGGCCGACGCCCGGGGGCTTGGTCCTTCCCTAGTCGGTCATGAGGACTAAAAGAGGGGGAGGTGGGGTGGGGGAAGGAGGAGGACCGGAGAAAGGTGCGGCGCCGCCGGCATCGCACGGGACCGAGGAGGAAGGACCGAGGCGGAAGACTCGGGAAGCTGCGGCGCGAGGGGGGCGGGACTGAGGTCACCATCATCGAACAAGAAGGCGACATGCTCGTGGTGGCTGTCGCCGCCGAAGACGACCGTACGGTCGACTTCATCCCGGTACCGTCCGGTCCGGCATACAAGAAAACGGCAAGGATCCGAATCGGGCCACTAGGACGCCCTATCGGACCCCTAGCACTAAGAATATATGCAAAAGAAGATGAACAAAGTGCGACGGTTACCGGATCCGGCGACCAACCGACGAACCAACCGACGGATTCAACCGCAACAAGCGAAGAGCCACCACTCCGGAGCCCCAACGGGGGCCGAATCCTTCAACGTTTCGCCCACCTTGCGAAACCAAGCAACTCGGGCCGACGCCCGAGGGCTTGGTCCTTCCCTAGTCGGTCATGAGGACTAAAAGAGGGGGAGGTGGGGTGAGGGAAGGAGGAGGACCGGAGAAAGGTGCGGCGCCGCCGGCATCGCACGGGACCGAGGAGGAAGGACCGAGGCGGAAGACTCGGGAAGCTGCGGCGCGAGGGGGGCGGGACTGGGGTGTCGGCAACCCTAGCCCCGACCCCCCCCCCCCCCCCCCCCCCCCCCCCCCCGTTTCTATACCGCGTGGGCTTGGCCGGCTGGGCCGGATGGCCGGATGGACCAAACAAAATGGCCGAGTGGGACAGGCCGAAAGGCCGATTGGATCAAAAAAAAGAAAAAAAAAGCCTAGTGCGGCTGATGTTTATAGTACAGTTTATTTATTTGCTTTAAGTGTGTACTTAGCATTTAAATTTTTGTAAATTTCAGTTTAGTGTACTGAAGATTGTATAATTATGGTGTTGTATAAATATTTAGTCATTTTCCATTTCATGAAATTTGAAATTATGGTTAATAAAGATATTTTAACCATGATTTTATGTGAGGCATGGAAATTTATTATTTCTTGCAAAAATTTATCAAACTTGTGGAGTTTACAAAGATGAATTACACATAAAAATTATAAACTCATGAGGTTTATTCTACATAACCATAATTATAAAACTAAACATGAAATTATAAATTTCATTTGATGTGAAATCAAAAGATAACAACATATGATATTGAATGAGTGTTGATCACTCAAATATCACAAGACCACTAATATACTTGTGTATGTCACAATATAACTTGGATTCTGATAAAATCTTGGTTAAACATTGTAGGATAAATGGTTCTAGAATTTGAAGAGCTTGCTCTAGATGAGCATAATTATTCTACATAGGCGATGGACGTCAAGATAAACTTAAATCTTAGAGGAATTTCTGAGGCAATACTTCCACCAGAAGGCAACAACAATTGCCTAACACATATATATACAATGTCTTGTATATATTAAGGAATCATATACATCCTGATTTGAAATCAGAGTATGTACTGGAAGAAGAATCAAGTGTCCTTTGGACCGCTTTACAAAATGGATATGAACAACAAAAGGCAGTAATCCTACCTGAGGCAAATCATGATTGGGTACAATTACGCCTACAGGATTTCAAATCTATTGGGGATTACAATCATGCTGTTCATAAAATTTGTGCTAAACTACGGTTTTGTGAGAAGGAACCATCTGATGAGGGGAAAATTGAGAAAACTCTCACTACTATGCTTCCATCAGATAGAATCTTAAAGCATCAATATCGTGCCAAAAATTATCAAGATTACTCAGAACTCATATAAGACCTTTTTCAAGCAGAGAAGCATGATGAACTAACTATGAAAAATCATCACCAACGTCCTGTTGGTACTGCTCCACTGCCTGAGGTTAACTATGGTTCTAAGGGTAAAGAAAATAATGATGATTCAAAATCATCTAAAAATGTTGGTAAGTTCAAGAAAGGCAAGAATAATAAGCACAAGAAGAATAAATCCAAAGGACAGAAAAAGGGGAAAGGAAAGAAACCTTACAAGTGCTACCGATGTGGTGGTCCTAATCACATTGCAAAGAAATGGAAGACTCCCCAACACTTGGTTGATTTGTATCAGAAATACATCAAAGAAGAACGAAAAGCTAAAGGATTATATGAAGCACATTTTAATGATACATCTGATGAGGCTACAACTTCGGGAAAAGTCTCCGATTAATAAATAAAGCCAAATCCATCAAATAATGATGACCACATTGACGATGAGAACATGATCGTTGAATATAGCAACGATGTGTTTGGAGATCAAGAATAGCTCCATTAATCTTACTAGATTTTTTTAGTTAATCTAGCATCTATGTAAATATTAGTGACACTAAGGATTGTGATATGTATTATACATATGATATATAAATACTATGTAAATAGATATAACTATCTATGTATGTATATTTCTATATTGAATAAAGTTGTTATTCTTTATAGATACTTGAAGTCAATCAAATGGAACAAGAAATGTGTCTTGTGGATAGTGGCACAACGAACACTATACTTAAAGAGATAAAATATTTCCAAACTCTTACAAAGAGAACTGAGAATATTTTGACCATTGCAGGACATGATACAAATATAGTAGGATCTAGACGTGCTACTATAGTCTTACCAATGGGTACACAAGTAACAATCGAGAATGCATTTTTGTATCCCGATTCTACTCGTACATTGCTAAGTTATAGAGATATCCGTATGAATGGGTTACATGTAAATACCCATGAAGAAAATAATGAGGAGTTTCTCCACATTATTAAGAAAAACGGTGATAGCTATGATATTCTAGAGAGAATGTCATGCTTACCGTATGGATTGTATTATACATACATACAACCTATACCACATATTACATACAAGGTAGTCTTCTAAGATGTAGACGCATTCAAAACATGGCATGAAAGACTTGGACATCCAGGAGATGGAATGATGAGGAAGATTATAGGTAATACTTATGGTCACAATTTAAATTCAGCCAAATTTCTGAAATCTTCAGATTTTATGTGCACGACTTGTGCAACTGGAAAACTAATTTTGAGACCATCACATCTTAAGATTAAATTTGAACCATTTAAGTTTATTGAAAGAATTCAAGGAGATATTTGTGGGCCTATAAGACCCTTATCGGGACCATTCAGATACTTTATGGTTTTAATAGATGCATCAACGAGATGGTCACATGTGTGTCTTTTGTTGACACAAAACCATTCATTTGCTAAATTTATGACTCAAGTCATAAGATTAAAAGCAAATTATCCTGAACATAGACTGAAATCTGTAAGATTAGATAATGCTGCAGAGTTTACTTTAAAGGCTTTCAATTATTATTGTATGCACCATTCAGTACAATATGTACATACTCAAAATGGTTTGGCTGAATCACTTATTAAGAAAATTAAGTTGATTGCAAGACCATTATTACATAATTGTAATTTACCAATTACATGCTGGGGTCATGCAGTTTTACATGCTGCAGACTTAATACAATTGCGACCAACTGCATATCATAGTGTCTCTCCACTACAGTTAGTACGTGGTAATGCTCCGAGCATTTCCCATCTGTGGAAATTTGGGTGTGCAGTATATGCACCAATTTTACCACCGCGGCGTACACAAATGGGTCCTCATAGAAAGATGGGTATTTATGTGGGATATCACTCTCCCTCGATCATAAAATATCTTGAACCCATGACTGGTGATTTATTCACAACAAGATATGCTGATTGTATATTTAATGAGGATCATTTTCCGACATTAGGGGGGATTTCAGAATAGTTCAGAATGCCAGAAAATAAATTGGGATGATAAATCCATCATATCCTTAGATCCACGTACACAAGAGACTGAATTTCAAGTTCAGAGAATAATAAATTTGCAGAATGCTGCAAATAATTTGCCAGATACATTCACAGGTTATAATGGAGTTATGAAATCTTGGAATCCCGCAGTAAATGCACCCGAACGAGTGGAGGTACCAAAGAAAACCACTCTAACTCCTTCTATAAGGAAGAGGGGGAGGGTAAAACCTAAAAGAAAGAATATTGCTTCAGAAAAGCAACCAAGAAAAGAGAAAATAAAAGCTTCAAGAAAACCTAGGACTGTGAGAAAAACTAAAGGGGTACAACCTCAAGTGAATGTGAATGATCCACATTCTAGTTCTCGAGCGCGCAATATAAGTGAGACTAGAAGATCGGAAAATCCCGACAATCTCGTATTGGGAAATCATGAGATGTCAAATGGGATAAAAGAGATTTCTATTAATTATACTAGTTCGGGGAAAGTTTATAATCGTAGTACTACAATTGCAGACCTATGCTTCTCAATTGTCATTGCTGAAAATTTCCAAGATGATCCAGAACCTAAGTCCATGGCAGAGTGTAAGACACGCTCAGACTGGAACAAATAGAAAGAGGCAATTGAAGTTGAACTTAAATCGCTTAAGAAGAGAAGGGTATTTGCCGAAGTAATGCCTACATCTCCAAGAACCTTTCCAGTAGGGTTCAAGTGGGTTTTTGTTCAAAAAAGAAACGAAAATAATGAGGTGATAAGATATAAAGCGAGGCTGGTTGCACAGGGTTTTACACAGAGACCTCGAGTTGATTTTAATGAAACTTACTCCCCAATAATGAATGGAATAACATTCCGATATTTAATATCTTTAGCAATGCAAAAGCATCTATCTATGCAATTGATGGATGTCGTGACCGCGTATTTATACGGGTCATTAGATTCGGATATATACATGAAAGTTCCCGATGGAATTTCTCTACCGAATAAGAATGTAAATCGCAATATGTATTGTGTAAAACTTATTAAATCCTTGTATGGATATAAACAATCGGGAAGAATGTGGTATAACAGACTAAAGGAATTCCTCCTACAAAGAGGATATTCAAATAATGATGATTGTCCATGCGTGTTCATAAGAAAATCAAATATTGGTTTTTGTATAATAGCAGTATATGTTGATGACCTAAATATAATTGGTCATGAAAAGGATATAAATGAAGCACACAATCATCTTAAGAAAGAGTTTGAAATGAAAGATTTGGGTAAAACCAAATTCTGTTTATGATTACAAATAGAACATCTACAGAAGGGTATCCTTCTACAGAAGGGTATCCTTCTACATCAGTCTGCTTATGTCAAGAAAGTATTGGAAAGATTCAATATGGACAAAGCATACCCCCAAAGGACTCCAATGATAGTTCGTGCCTTAGAAAAGGATAAAGATTCATTTAGGCCGAAACAACAACAAGAAGAAGTATCGAGAGCAGAATACTCATACCTTAGTGCCATTGGTGCATTGATGTATCTAGCAAACAATACGAGACCAGACATTGCATTCGCAGTGAATTGTCTTGCTAGACACAGTGCAGCACCAACTATGCGTCATTGGAAAGGTATTAAAAATATTATAAGATATTTAAATGGCACAATAGATCTTGGTTTATTCTTTCAAAGGAAACAAGAATCTGATTTAGTCGGATATACCGATGTCGGCTATTTATCTGATCCACATAATGGTAGATCATAGACTGGATTTGTGTTTTTACATAATGGGACTGCTATCTCATGGAAGTCTTCAAAACAGACTTTAGTAGTTACGTCCACGAATCAGTCAGAAATTATCACACTATACGAGACATCAAGAGAATGTGTCTGGTTAAGAAGAGTGATTAACCACATAGAAACTTCACGTGGTATAGGTAAAATAAAGTCACCTACGATTATCTATGAGGATAATGCGGCTTGTGTTGCTCAAATGCAAACGGGATACATAAAGACTATTATACGAAACATATTTCTCCAAAACTATTTTATCTATATAAACTACAACAACATGGAGAAATAAGTGTTATACAAACAAAATCTTGTGATAATCTTGCAGATTTATTCATAAAGTCATTACCACTATCTATATTTGACAAATGTGTCAAAGGCATTGAAATGAAAAGACTTAAAGACTTGCAAGGTTCAGGGGGAGAACCTCTATGAAGTATCCTAAATAAAGCATCACATTGTACTCTTTTTCCCTTTATGAGTTTTAAGGAATTTCTCATTGAAAGGTTTTTAACGAGGCAATGTGCACAAAAGATTATGTCTGTCTCTCGATTTTTTCCCAAAGGGTTTTTGAAGGAGACATATAGACATGTTAATTATATACAAGGTAACATATGAGCATCAACTGTCCAAAGGGGAGTGTTAAGAATAAACAGTTACAAGTGTGAACAGTAGATGCTTGCGGTTATTCCTTCCCAACGGGTGCATCCTGAACAGGCACATCGGCACCGACGGTTCCATCCCGAACAGACGCCATTGTCTATTGAACATGTATACAAGAAATAGATTGATTAATGAGAAGAACAAGTTTTTATTTGTCCCAAACATGTCTACTTCTATTGTCTACACTACTACTTTCATAATACAATTGTTGACACTATATTGGTTGTGAACTTGTTACATTGTGCTGGAATGCAAGGAAATAGGATAGTGTGATGGCTTGCTGAACTTGATACCGCCGTGCTCCCTTTTTTAGTTTTCTGGTATTTTTCTTCTCCATATAAAGTTGTTAACCCGATTACCTTGTCGCACAAGTCAGCGAGCATTCTCATGCATTGTAATTGTTTCGTTTGCCACAAGTTTCGTTTACATAGATCAACATTGGCGTCAACATTTGTTCAAAATATAGGGCTCATGCATCGACCCTACCATAACTAAGCCTCCGGAGTTTTTTATTTTGTCACTGATTAGTTAAAAAATAAACTAACCCGCGAGAAATAAACAGATACGGAAAGAGTATATGGCTAGATTGATCAATGAACACAATAACGAGACAATAGTCAATTCATTGACTTCATGGGTAAGAGATTGCAAATGTATTAAGAGCAAATCCTTACCAAAATAAGTTCAGCACGCTCAACCATGGATTAGAGGAGATTGCAACAATTAACGAGGCAAGGGTCTATAATTTGACGTTCAAAACTTTAAATATTGTCTCAGGTTGACTGCCCATTCCTGATCACTGAAGGCATTAGCAACAACCATGGCACCAAAACTATGATTTCTGAAGTACATAGGGAGCAAACTAGCTGAGGTATCAACCAAAATATCCTGATTCAAAGAAACAGAATGGTGATAAGCAAGACGTTTTCATCACGCAGACTCAGTCACAGGGTACTCGAAGACCACGTCCTTCCCACACAGCCTGCGGTAGACTGCAGTGAAGGTCTCCAGCTTGTACTCGGTGTTGTTCCTCTCCTTTGGGTCCAAGAAGATCTGAAAGAGCATCAGAAGAAAGTTTCAGTAACTCAGAAATCCTATCACATAGATGTACTCCCTCCGTCCTAAAAAATTTGTCGAAGTGACAAGTTTTTTGGAACAGATGGAGTACAAAGTAAAACAATTTCTGGACAACAAGATGTGACATGGGCAATTTTTACACAGGAATGCAACAATACTCAACATCAAATCAGTAATTGAAAAGTATATGACAATATAAGCAGACATACTGCAATCTGCTTTAATTAAACATTCAGGCAACTGAAGTTAACATAATAAAACTCGGCTTCTCCCCAATAATCGTTGCAATATACCTTGATAATCTTGGCACCATCCAAACGATATCTGATACGCTTCCCCACAATCTCAGCTGGGTAAACAACATCCTCCAAGATACCATCATGAACAGCAGTCAGAGTCCTGGTGCGAGGGCGCTGAACAGCTGAACCCTTCTTGGGTGGCCTCACGATCCTTCTGGTGGCAATAATCACAACATCCTGTGTGAAGTGGAAAGCATGGTCAATTGAGTAATTTGATGTACTCCATTTTACTGAAGCATGGAGATACAATTTATCCAAGAAGTTTCTAAGCATTAGATATGGCAGCATAAACTACCATAAACATGCAGATTCCATCACTTTAAGAAGACAGTGTAAGGTAAAATATGTCCACAATACCCACAAATAATAACAGACAGACACAAAATTAGATGAAATTGTTTAGTACTACATAGAACGAATCAGGGTTTCTGAGTGTAAGGCGGAATCCAAGACAACGAAAAGTATAAACTAGAAGCATAACAGCACATTTCAACAAACATAGGAATAAACATGCAGAACAGATATGGAACTTTAGTTCACTAGCAATTAGTAGTACTACCTCCTCCGATTGTTTCAGAAATGAACTACAGACTCTGTCCTATCATCAAGAGAAGAAATTCAAAGGGGTAATTACACGTGTCAAAAAAATCAAACAGTGAACTTGAGCCATTTTGCCACATATTATATATTGGAATATATAATTAAAAAACAAGCAGACAAACATATCTGAACTAAATGTGCCAAGGTATGCAGACAACTTAGAACTAAAGTATTCACATACACTAGTTGTACACTAGTAGGGGCAATACACTGGGTAACTATAGTGTTCCTTTTGTTAATATATCTACTTCATTGATCATTTGTTAATACATCTAGTTTATTGATCAATCCAGACTAAGGAGTAGCTGAATGATGCATGAGTAATTTACCTTGCCACTGAACTTCTTCTCCAGCTCCCTGACAAGCCTGGTGTGGATCTTCTTGAAGCCCTTGCGCAGGCGGTAGGGGACGTGGATCACCACAGCCTTCCTGTTCCCGGCAACGTCTATCTGGCTGCAAAGACAAAACCATCATCACCCGCATGACATCACATCCCATCATTGAACTAACAAATGACAATCCCAGTCCTCGAATCAGAACCAGGAATGATACTGGACAACGTCACATGTATAAAAGGCTCCTTACACTGCATTGTTGATGTACAGGTCCTTGAGGTCGCTCTTGAGCTCCGTGCTGCCGTTCTCCAGATCAAAGAAAGCCTGCGTGGTAGCAACCGGCGCACGACAAACGGGCACGTCCATGCGCGAAAAGGAGCACTTCAGTCAAGAGGAACGCGAGAACAACACGGCGCAGAGAAGTGAGAGGTGTGGTAAGGCAAAGCGGTCTCACCTGGGCGACGGTGTCCTCGAACTCAGAGGGCTCGACGCCCTTGTCCTTCTGGATCTTCCTCCTCGCGGTGTACATCTTCGCTTCCCTTCCCTTCGCCGGACACCTGCCACGAGAGGAATCAAATCGGAGAACGCGGATCAGCGAAGGTCACGAGGAGCAAGAGATTAGTCGCCGTGGATTTGGCGGCGGAGTACCGGGGAGATACCTGAGCGAGAGGAGATGAGGAGAAGCGAAGCGGAGGCGCCGGCGTGGATAGTTTGCACGGGACGTTGGAGGATGCTCGGGTGTTGCTCTTATACAAAACCCTAATCCGATCCGAAGGAGTGGGCTGACGGGGTAAATGGGCTGTTATACGGGCCTCGTGTTGCTGATCGCTGTGGCCCTGCTTCCGTTCAGTGCTGAGAGAGAGAGAGGGAGCTCAAGCCGTAGCTCCGCGAGCAGCGCTAACAAATCCAACGAGAAGAAAAATGAGTTGGTTCACACAGTCTCTCCTTTCATCAACTCAAGGACAGGTTGGTTTGGTTCATTTTCTCTCGCTTGGTCTCTGAAATCCTGGGTTTGTTCGATCCTGAACGTTAATTGAAAACACTTCAGACTCGTAGGGAGCATTCCACAATTTCAAAAAAATCAACTTCATATCACACATGGAACGGCAGCCAGTTTGGCAGTGCGACAATTCTTCGCATTTAAGATGGAAATTGTAAGCAGAAATCTTAGACGTCAAGCCATTACAGAGAAAGGACAGATGGATGGTCAAGAAATCATTAATAGTACAGCCTAATGAACTTTCTGTTGTAATCACAGTATGGTAAATGTGAAAGAAATGCACTGATCTAACTCGAAATACACACCCAACAAAACAACAAAGGGGGACAAAAGAGTGGCACCCAAACACACCATACATCTCTCAAGAACAGCTCCAGCGGGTTACAAAACAATAACAGAAGTGGCAACCAACAGCTCCCCATTTTTAACCTTCAAGGCCTCAAAGTTGTTAATTTACACCGGTTGCAATTCTCCAACTCCTCAAGAAGGTCTGATCATATACATTACAACTGAATCATCACTTAGGGCAAATGCGAAGTTGAATTTGTCAGGTGACCAGACCACAAATCAATTTGAGAGCTGAAACCGTCCTGTTGGTTTCCTCTTTCGCCATCCCTGAAAATCGTTGGGAACAATGAAAAGTCAAGCTTGCATTTTTCTTTACTGTGACTGACTATAAGCACTTCAAAAGAAATGACTCACAAATATCGCGTAGTAGAAGAGTGTGAGTATGGCAAGAATGACAAAACCATACTGGAAAACATTGTACCTGCACATTTTGTGGTTAAAATGAATCAGGGTGTCTTCACAATGTTCATGCGCGCAGCAGTGGTACACAAGCAACTAATTTCATGCCCTCATTTTAGTTCAAGACTTACTTGTAAAGGTACTTGATTCCACGAAGGGATTGCAACGTGTGGCCAAATATCTCTTGAGCTGCAGTTGCTTGTGCATAATAGGCAAAAGCCGTGGCACAGAACTGAATAACACTGCACAAAGAACAGCAGAAAATTACATGAATTTAATAAGACGCCTTATCTTTAAAGACCAAGAAAGAATATTCAACTAGAATAGGCGACCGATATGAAAATTGATGCTCATGCGTAAGCCATTTTTCATCTTTAGTAACATGCATGAATACTGAAAAAAGGAAAAACAACCTAGGTCCATTCACCAAAGTTGATTCAGCAAGATGCCCTTCAGGTCTCTGAGAATTGCACTGTTACTCGTGATGTTATGTGCATATGTGGGAGTTAAAAATAATTTCGGAGACAAACATAATATGCTACGCAGAAATAATCCACTACCCTGTAATGTCTTGGGGAACATGAAAAGTACAGCCTTCACAGTTCATAACAACTTATGAAAGCCAACAAAAAGAAGGCATTGGTAGCTTACCTGATGGAGCAAAGTAGAATGAGTCCAACATTAAAGAGGAACGAGTTCATTAGAGTGCCACCCCATCTGAAATAAATTGACTGGCTTGTTAATGAAACCCCAAAAAGTAACAAAAAAAAAAAAACTGCACAGCAAGCTAGGGATAAGGAACTTACTTCATCGGGTGAATGGTGATGAAAACTAGTTTCAGGCCAAGCATCATCTCCCCAGCTATCACTGCAAGAAGGAGATAGAAGCAGAAGAATGCGAAGGCAGCAGTCCCAAGCAGACCTGGTACATAATCAGAAGATTGATTAGACTATTCTCCCCAGTAGTGTAAGTTTACAACAATGTACAAAGATCAGAAGAGGAGAGTACCCCAGACACTATCCAACTTTACAAAGACTTCATTCAGGAAAGAAGATAGAGGAGGATTGATCAACAAGTATATGACAATATGGGCAACCCAAGCTATTGATATAATTAACCTGCATGCATAATAATACTCTCAATATAACAGTTTTGGGGAAAGTGGACTCAATTAATGTCATAATCACAGTACAAGAATTAAAAAATTACACTCACCCGACAACACCAAATATAAGTTTTCCAATGTACCCAAGGACGGTGAATGCCCAAGTAGCCTCAGCCTGAACCAGAATAGGTGTCAAGAGAAAATCCAACACATTAAACCTAGAACATAATTGAGTTTTCGTTAAGTTACCTTTTCTCCTTGAGGGTACATCTCTTCCAAAGCTTTGACATCATCTTCTAGAAGTAACAATTCCTGATGTTTAAAAGAGTGAGCTTTGCAGTTAGAATTGCTATACAATACACACATTGTCATAAAAATGCAGAAGACTGGAGAAAGGATCAACTATAGTAATTGGGGATAGACATAACTCCATATGAACACTATTCATATATCATTCGGCATGCAAACACCAACTCAGTGCAAACCATCCAACAGCCGAACTTCTAGGATTGGCTTCTATACATGTCCCAAATTAATTTTTAACTTCTCTTTTTAAGGCAAAAACTTCAAACTGATACATTCTTAATTCTGGTTATGGGTGGACATGAGACTAAGAGAACTGCAAATTTCCCGATAGCAAAAAGGGATACAGAGGCCCCTCCATAACCTACTGTTATCATTACACATAATAAATTGCTAGGTAGATGTTCTTTGAAATAGACAATAGAGGAGACGGAGATGATGACCCTCTGGAACAGAGAAGCAGAGGCCAGTGTGGAGTCAAGTAGTCTTGCTAGTTGCTTTGTTAGTTCTATTCTATGTATGTAGCAGATACCCTTTTTTGTGGCCTGCATACCCCCCCCCCCCCAGCCGTTCTAATCACAGGATATAAATTTCTGTAATGCAACTGTGATCTCCGTTTCTTTTGAAATGGAAATGGATTATCCGACTGGAAGGAAAAGAAAGATGTTCTTTGAAATAGCATGCCTACAGCTGTCAATTACAAATTTCTAAATAGTATACAATTAGTTTCCTGCTCTTGATTTTTAACACAGCTCCTAAAAATTAAAATATGTGTGTATGTCTGCTGCAGTGACTAGATGTCATCACTCCTGGAGAAAATCATGTGCTATTTGACGGGAATGCATACCTTCTCCACAGCTTTCACATTTTTCCGCCATTTCCTGCCCTTGCTTCCGCTTCTCTCTTCTTGGTGAAGAGCTTCAGCTGCTTTCTTTAACTCCTTGGCTTTCTTTCCCAATTCAGTTGCTTCCTGCAGGAGAGAATGACATATCAATTTTGAAACAAGCAAATAAAAAAATAATCAACAGAAAGTTCCCTCACAAATGGAGTTAAACATTCCTCATGGCAAAAACAATGTATATGTGAAGGTACTCACCTTAATATATTGTGAGCGTGTAATGACAGCTTTCGGACGCCGGACAAATGAGAATATAAGTCCCAGTGGAAGGCAAGCAATGCCGACACCACCAAATATCTAGCAAACAAATAGCATTGTATTTAAAAAAATAGATGGCACGTTGCAGAATGATAACAGCGTGATAACAGCATCATAATGCATGCTATTTGTTTCTCGTACAGCTAACAATGTCCAAGCACAACATGGTTTTCATAATCCACAGCTGTATCAAAAGGTGTTGATAATGCAAATCATGAAGTCTGAAATAAACTCACCGTAAAAAGCACAGATCCAACGACAGTAGCAAGAGCAACCACGTATTCAGGGAAGGTCGCACGCATTGTCCAAGTTTTTAGAGAGTTAGCTGGTGCAGTAGAAGCGGCACACTACAAATACAAGAGATTAGAACAGATCAGTTGCAAATAGCACGAGATCAAGCATATCGTCAAATAAAGTGGGTAACTAGAGAACTAAGAATTTTGATAAATAGTGGCAGACAGTGACAAACACTTATACAGAAAAAATTTAAAGGGGAGAGGAAAATAACCAACTAAGAAAAGGGTGATTCCATCAGCGAATTACCTGACGAGTCAATGGACTGATGCAAGGCTGACCGCTAGAGAAACCAGTAAATGAGTTTGGAAATGCTTCGACAGATGACGATAGGTGCCTGACAGTGAAGTCCACTTTCCCAACAAGTGCTGAAGCAACAAAGTGGAAATGCACTCAGCCTACTTTGGTAAATACACATCTTTAAAAACAGAAGTGTTTGGCAATGCAGGAAGTAAAAAATGATATATGCCAGTATCAATGTGCATGTGTGTGTCCGTTCATAACTGGTAATTCGTGCAATAGAAAATCTGCAGGACAGAGAAACTAGGCTGTTTGATCCAAAATCTCCAGCAATGGGGAAGTGTCAGGTCACTCAAAATGTCAGTCCTTTCATCTCCTTGAAAATTCGTAAGAACATTATTATGATTTATGAGGGTGAGAAAGAAATGATGAACAGTCCGCACCATATAAAATGCCGAGGACGAGGCCGCAAACTACAGCGGACGCAACAACCCAGATGAGGGCAGTCTTGAGCCTCTTAGCCACGGACCTGCAGCGAGGAAGAGCGGCGGATCTCGTCAGCAAACAAAACAAATGAAAAAGTCCCACCTTTTTGAACCGCAGCAAATCAAGCAAGGCAGAAGACAATCAGGATTCAGGAGCGGAGGGTACTTGTCCTGGTCGCCCTCGTAGTAGAACATGGCGAAGGGGATGACGAGGAAGACGAGGACGGCGTCGGCGATGTAGATGGCGAGCCAGAGCGTCTTCATGGGGAGCGTGAGGCGGCATGCGCCGCTGTATATGGCCCGCTTGCAGGCCTGGCGGTTGGCGACGTCGGCGGGGAGCATGAGGATGGAGAGGATGGCGATGGTGAGGCCGAGCACGACGACGAGTTTCGGGAAGTAGGCCTGGTTGGCGTCGTCGGGGTGCTGGTAGTTGATGAGCAGGTACAGGCTGACGAGCAGCACGACGACGCTTACCACCACCGCCACGATCACCAGCGCCAAGTTGAAGTCCCCCATCGTTGTTGCCGCCGCCGCCGCCGCTGGATCTTGGCGGAGCCGGCGATGCGCTGAGGGAACCTAGGGTTCGGGGTCGGGGTCGGGTCGCCCCTGCTCCGGCGCCAGCAGCGGCGGGAGGAAGAGGGGGGGAGAGAGCACTCCACCGGCGACGGGATCTGGGCGAGGCCGCGCGGGGGACGGAGGAGCCCGGCCGGGAAGCAGCGGGTGACGTGAGGTGGGTTGACGACGACGATGGGGAAAGGGACGAGGGGGCAGCGTGTGCTAGGCTGGCGGCCGGCTCGGGCAGTTTGGTTGGGGTCGCGGAGACTGGGAAAGCGCCACGGCGTTTTGGTGAGCTTTCGAGTGGATTTCGCGTGCGTTTCGACGGCGCCAACGGCTGGGGACGCGGACAGCGGTGCAGCCGTCTCGTCTTCCCCTGCCCTGGTGTCTTCGCCTGTCTGGAACAGAACAAGGCGCTCTGCAGTTGGGAAGGACCTGGAGAGAGAGGTACACTGGTTGGTGATGGCAGCCGGCGAGTACTCCTTGAAAGTTTGTCAAAGCAACAAACTTTCAACAATGAAGGGGTACATTGCTATCGCTTTCAGTTCAAGTTCGGCTGTGTTTCTCTTCGAGATATCGTCCTATTTCGGGTGTTCAGTGATCTCGCCTTGTGATTTCTGAACCATGAAAAGATTTCTCGTTGAAGTGTTTCTCCAGATGGATTATTTTATCGCAGGCCAGAACAACACCATCGTTCATCTGCTGTTATTACGAATAGTTTATCACGGCAACTACCCGTAGCCTGTAGCTGTCTCCTCCCTCTTCGTCAATCACGAAGACAAATCGCCCAGCGCCGCTTGTCCGTTTCAAAACATGCACAACCAGTCATATGAATACTGTATGATGCAGGCCAGCTATAGCCGTGGTGCACGTGGCAGATAGAACGGAAGCTGCAAATGCACTACGTTGCTTATCTCTGAAGGCAGGAGCCTGGGATAGACGAGTTGCAAAAACTGGTTTCATTAGGAAAAAGGACCAAGTGCAAGCTAAGTATTCGATGTTTTTTCTCGAGTCCATGCTTCCATTTTCACTGCCACCCTGATGATGCTTTACTTCCTGCAAATTACAACCTCGTTGGCAAGCCAGGCACAAACGATTTTACTACCTTTTTTTTCTTCAGAAACGGGGAACCGTAAGCTCTGTACTCGTAGGCCGAGAGCGGATAACAGATCCCACGACACAGCAAATGCAGCCCGCAGAACCACCGCCGCAGCAGATCCAACGGCTGAAAACCAACCACCTGGGGAAATCCAGGGCTTGGGCTGCCGTAACCACGAGCCGGCAACGCCTACGCCTAGCGTACACTCGGCTCGGCGCGAAAACGCTACTTCCACCAGTAGCCGCCCGCCGACACCGTCCTCTCCTTCCGAATTCCTTAAACCCTAGCATCAGCACCCGCCGCCGCCGCCGTCGCCGTCGACGAGGACTAGGTGCGACCGTGCTAGGGTGCCAGGGATCCGTCCACCGCGGAGATGGCGGCGACGACCCACGCGGGGACGCTCAAGTCCACCTCCATCAACGGCGTGAAGCTCTACTCCCTCACCGGCAACCGCTACGTCCCTCCCTGGGTCCTCGCCAAGAAGAAGCGCTCTCTCCGCAAGGACACAGGTGCCTCCCTGCCTGCCCTCCCTCGCCAAACTTTCTCCGTTTTCCTGGGGGCGATTAACAAGCTTTTTGACCCCTGTCGGTTGATTGATTGCGATGTTTGTAGAGTACCAGCGGAGGTTGGATTTGATCCATGATCTCAGGTTCGAGACCGCCACCACCAAGATCAGTGTGACGCCTGACGAGCAGTATGTGATCGCCTCAGGTACGCTTAGCTCCCTCGCTGGTTATGCTTGTTTATAGCTAAATAATATGCATAGAGTGATGGAGTTTGTCAGTGGCATGCATGCTGACGCCATTAGGTGCTGCTAGGTATTTACCCCCCACAAGTAAAAGTCTTCGAGTTGAAGGAATTGTCAATGAAGTTTGAGAGGCACTTGATTTCAGAGATCATAAATTTCCAGGTACTCCTGCACCACATTCCTTAGGTACCATTGTACAAGCCTTTTGTTGTTCCATCCTAGAATCAAGACGGATATGAATTATATTTGCAATCATCGTTGTTGAGTAATTGACCGATTAATACAAAGTTTGATGCTGTCCTTTTTATAATATCTGGCAACTCAATTTGATCACTCTAGTTTCTATTGTGATAGCGTTCTGTAATTAGCTCACGTTCCAGTCATCATAAAAATCTAGCCATATCGTGCAGCTCCGCAATGTTATGTTTCCCACGACCTCACAACTGCGTCCTTTTTATCTGATAATCACCCCAGACTCCTGTGGACAGTGGGTTTCTGCTGTCACTGTAAATAATACATGTAACTGGCTGATGCTGAAAGAGAAACATAGGTGTTACCTTGTGCATGGTATGAGTGATCTTTAAATTTTACTCCTCCATCCTGGCATATGGTCATTTCTGGAGTTGGTCTAAATCGAACCATATTAACCCTGAACAGGCTTATAGAAAAGAGTGCTAATATTTATGGCACCAATTAGTATCAGTAGCGCTGTGCCATCATAAATTATAATTTGATAGTGTACTTATTAGTTTGAGTTGTAGATGTTACTAATTTTGTTCTACAAACTAGATAGTTTGAGTGATTGACTTAGCACAATCATAGAAGTAAACTTACAGAGCTAGTATATAAAAACAATAGCAGTTTATGGTATGTTATGGATGGGGTGCAGTACCACATCATTGTTTCCACAAGTTTGGCCTACTATCCAAGAGTGTCAACATTTGTTTATTTCTTTTTACCACGTACTTAACTTGCTTAAATATTTTTATATAATAAACTTCACTTTTTCTTTCTTCAGATCCTTGGTGATGACTACTCAAAACTTGCGTTTTTATGTGCTGATCGTTCTGTAAATCTGCATGCGAAGTATGGAAGCCATTATAGCTTGAGAATTCCAAGGTTAGTCTGGTCATCTAAAATAAGTTTGCTGTATGGCTGGTCATGCTATCAACTTCTTGTTTAGTCCCATACTCCCACATGTTATGCAGACATGCAGTTTAACATATGCTTATCATTTGTGCAAATTTAGTTCACTACACTCTCAACAGAAATGCTAGTTTATTTTTGCACTACAGACCATTCCGTATATTTTGATATATTGTGAGTTTAAACTTTAAAAATAAACTCCTTGTTACATATTGCTAATGTCCAATATTGAATCATTAACAGGATGGGGAGGGACATGGCCTATGATTGCTGGTCCTGTGACTTGATATGTGCCGCTTCTTCTCCAGATATGTACAGAATTAACTTGGAGCAGGTCCACTTTCAGTCCTTGAAACTGTCATCTGTACTGTTTGTTCAATTTACGAAACAATTTTTGCTTACAGAAGCAGGTCATTTTGATTCTAATTCCACTATAGCCATATAAAATATTTTCTATCCAATTTGGCTATATATATTCTGACTCTGATCGCACTAAGTATGCACATTCCTTCTGTTGGTTATTAGTATTGGGCAGAGCCACAATGATAATATTTATTTTCCTTGTTTGCGTGCGGCTTTCAGTCTTCTAGAATATACATGTGCACATTTAAAAATCGCTTCTTGCAGGGAAGATTCCTTGCATCTCTCTCCTCCCAATCACCAGCAATAAATGTGGTCACACGAAGGTAGCCATTTTCATTTTTTTTTTGTCTTTTTTAATGACATGCATATGGAACATTGCCAATTTATCATTTTTCTTGGTACAGTAAGATCCATGGGCTCGTCGCTTCTGGTGGTGAGGACGGTGCGGTTGAATGCTTTGATATGAGGAAAAAGTCTTCTGTGGGCAGAATAAATACTCCAGCTGTTTCTTCTGAAGATTATGATCAGGTATTAGGCAACAACTAATATGCAATCTGAGTTTTTGTGCAATCATGCAATCATCCATCCTCATCCATTAGATGTTCATCTTATGGTGGTTATCTTTTTTCACATAACTCCCTCTTTGTGAGAACCTCAAGTGGAAGGGGTTAAATGAAAAAATACAACCACCCTAAGATGAACATCTAATGGATGAGGATGGATGATTGCATGATTGCACAAAAACTCAGATTGCATAGTAGATGTTGCCCAGGTATTAATGTATCATGTTTTTCCTTGGCAGCCAGTAATATACTGATGCTTGATTTTTGTTTGCTTGGACCTTATGTTTGAAACTGCAGGAGGTCACATCTTTGCAATTTGATGAGGATCAAGGATACCATATAGCAGTCGGGAGCAGCACAGGGAAGGTATGGTCTCTGTTAGTTACTTTGGTTCGAATTTTGTTCCTTTTATTTTTAGCTTGCCTCTTCTTTTTTGCCCAAATGTTAAGTAGTACTACCATCCTGTTTGCACTATTCATAGTACATTTGTCATGATTTCACTATCTCTGTCATTATTTATACAGTTTTGCTTCATTTATATCTCTGATGCTGTTTTCTTATCTAATAATTAAAGCTACATTCATTCACTCCTATAAATATCTATTATAGCTACTTCACTTATCATTAGTGGAACTTCAAAATAAAATTCTGCCTCATGTTTGACTTTATGGCCCTTTCTATAGTCAACTTTCCTCATGTGCGAAAGTTGGATCATAGGACCCTCATGTGTTATGGACTAATATCCTTTGCTCAAGAAACAAAAATAAAGGATTGTATAATTCAAACTTCAGCCGTTAGGTTCATCTCTCTGCTATAGTTTTGTGATCCACTACTTCTGCTTAACATTTTTGCTAGTAGTTGGGCATCTGAAAGTCTACCTGTGTTGAGATAGATGGACACCAGGTCGATTTTACATTCTGGCTTAGAATTTGTTCTGTACCCTATCTGTGCTGAAGAGCCAACTGTGGAATATTAATTTTCATGACAACCTTTTTTAGCACAAATTATTGAGGTTGTTTGCTTTGATTTTGAGGAGAATTCTGTCACATCCAACAAAACTGCATATAGATGCTCTGTGCTTTAGTGCTTCTGATTTCATTAGTTTGACTGTTTCTAGATGGTTCAACTGTTTTATGTAGTGTGCACGGCTAGCAGTTTGCAAATCTAGCGGCCTTTAATTGAATAGATATATACAGTCATCTCTAAAATTATGATGGAAATATTTTTTGTTCTCATATTAAGTATGCTTTAACTACTTTGGCATTTTCTGCAGATATCAATTTATGATTTACGCATGTCTTCTCCTCTGCGAGTTAAGGATCACATGTAAGTTCTGTATCTATTCTTATAAAGGTGTTTTTACTTATTTCTCTTTATCACTTAGCAGTGCCTGCCAGTAGATGATCTTTGCAGGAGCTTTTGGAGGAAAAAAAGATGCACTCACTAGATCGTTTCCTACTTTATTTTTTTGTTATAGACGGGGCCTTCATCCACACTCCATACTCTATAAAGTTTTTAAACCTGTATAGTTTGCATTATTCATAGCCTGCAACTTTTAATTGGGATAAGCTTTAAACAAAGGGATCAAATCTCTTCTATACCTGAAATGTGATTGATAATTGAAGGATTCTTGTGTTAGGCATCACTTTTTTCTGAGTATGTAATTGTGGTTATAATTTATTGCAGGTATGGCAGTCCTATATTAAATATTAAGTGGCATCAGACGCTTAATTCTACGGAACCTAAACTGATCACTGCTGATAAGCACATAGTGAGAGTTTGGGATCCTAATACAGTGAGTTCTTTCTTTATTTTCAGAGAAACTCTTGACTTCACTGTTTCATTGTATAAACGAATGGTGATTTATTTAATTGGACTAGGAAGAATATGGGTTTGGAGCTAGCTCTAAACAAAAGCACTACTTAGATTTTTATGTGCCTCAAATTCGGTTTCCATTTCTCGAAAAATCATGGCTATTTCTATACCATAAAATATTTCTGTTATGGTGCAGTGTCAAATGACTCCTAAATATTTATGAGGCAACATGTAATGTACATTTACCACTCTAATTCATACTAGCTACAACTCTTGTTGCAGTTCGCAATTATTTGATAAACATGTAGTTGTGTGGCACCTTCTGTCCCAAGTGTCAAGTACTCCATAATAATGGGCAAGAAGTCAGTTGTCAAATTATATCACTGGTTCCGGGACACATACATAGATTTTTCTTAAAGCACTGAAAATTTATATGACATTTTGCATATGAACTAGCATGTGATTTTTTATGCAACGACAATGAAGCCATGAATAACAGAACTGGTTTGTAAAGTGTTTTTCTTGTTTGACTTTTACTTTCCACCCGACCCAAGCAGTTGAGAATTCTTATGTATTTAGCATGCAAACCAAATACTACAATCCCGTAAAAACTATGAATGAATTTTCCATTTTTCATACTGGAAAGGAATATATCAATTTTTCAAGTGCCCATCTTTGATGGAGTTTATTTGTACATTTAAGCAGTTTATATGTGCGTTTCTATTTCTGTAAGTTCTTTGTCACATGATGGTCTCAATCTTATCTGCAGGGAAATAACATGACTAGCATTGAGCCAGATGGCGGTGCTATCAACGATGTTTGTATCTTCAAGAATAGTGGTTTAATGCTATTAGCCCTGGACAATAGCCAAATACCTGCCCACTTTATTCCTGCACTCGGCCCCGCTCCAAAGTGGTGCTCACATCTAGATAACTTAACTGTGAGTGAGAAAATTTCAATACTTCAATGGTTTTCTGGTTCATTTTAGTAATCCTTAGTCTGAGCATTTCGTTCTTGGTATTACTCCTCAACCAGGAGGAGATGGAAGAGAAACCGGACACAATTGTATATGACGAGTACAAGTTTTTGACTCACGAAGACATGGAGCGACTGAATCTGACTCAATACATTGGCACCAGTGCTGTGAAAGTACATTTACACGGATTTGTTGTCCGTTATGAATTATATAAGAAGGTAAAACTGGTTTCTTGGAATACGTATACGGTACCTTTATCAGTTGACACATATTCGTTATGATGTGCAATTGTGCATTACTGAGCATTTCATTAGTTTTACATGTTGATCTACCACTTAAATTTTCAAACACAATGGCTCTTTCGTTTGTGATTTGTGAACATAGTAGTTCTTTCACTAGCGACTTGACATAATTCTGTTTATTCTTGGTTGGATGGTTAAACAAAGAGGCATGAGATGTTGTCCTTACTGCGATTTGTATTTCATTGCAGCAACGGGCAGAAGTTGCTCCTGTTGAGTACGAGACTCTCAAAGAAGAGGTCAAGAAAAAGAAACTACAAGACCAAAGAAAATCTCGAATAACGGTATGTTTGCTCATTTGCTGCTTAATTTTCTTATAGAGTAGTACAACCTAAATAAGTGACATCCTTTTGTTTCCTTGTGCAGCAAGTAGCCAAAATACCAAAGGTTAACCGCCATTTCACTGACAGTTTACTTGAAGAGGAAATAGATCCTGATATGGATAATGCTGATAAATCAAGTATGAAGAAGAGGAAGAAAAGACTAGAACTAAACAGGGCAGTATTTAATGATGAACGATTCCAAGAAATGTTTATGAATGAGGTGTGCGTCTCAACTTGCTCCTTTTTATTGTTATATATAGCAGATAGGATGTGCTTTTCTTTTTGTCTCAATGTATAATAGATATAAATCATGTATCATATTCATATAAACAAGTAAACAACAAAAAAAACCAATATATATTTTTCTATCCTTTCACATTGTCTAATGATTGGTTATTGTTGTTGTTGTTACAATCTCTGTGCTTGTTCTTTTGTCCTCTTTGTGCTCATTCAATGACACAAGGTTCCAAAAGGCGCTAAGCTGGCGGTGACCCTCCGCCTAGAGCTTAAGCATGACTAGGCATCATGCACTGTAGCATGCTGATTTATAAAAAATTTGAAAGTACAATAACATATGTATATTTCTGCTGTCCTGATCTTATTTCCCAGCCTACTTCCGCCCTTCTTTATCTGTCTTGGCCTTTTGGCTCCGTGCACAGCCCAGCCCAAGTGCGGCCTGGCCTGCCTCTCATTCCACGCCCCCGGTGCTTCTCCACAGCGCTCGCCTCTAGCTTGGCCCCGGCACGGGGTCTGCTCCCCCCCCCCCCACCCCAGGCGCACGCCTAATTAGGCTTTACGGAACGCTGATGACACAACTGTTTCTTTTTTGACTTATAAAACATTTATAATCCTTTAGCAATATATTTCCCTTTAATTTGCATGTACCATGCAATTTTTGTTCTGTCGATACCTGGATGAGGAGAGGTCGAGCTGTAGAGTAACCGTAATTAGCCTCCTTTTTTGTGTACCTAACCATAATTGGGACCATTCCTATCCAACTTGAATCATGTTGTATTTGTATTCTATGAACTGTTTATCTTTTGGTATAAGTTAATTGGTCATATAAGTAGGTGATGCATTCTTTCTAATCCTATTGATCTTTCGAGCAGGATTTTGAAATCGATGAAGAATCAAAGGAATATCTTGCACTTCATCCTCAAGCGACTATAAAGGAGCCTCGCCTAGAGGAGCATTTTGATAGTGTTAGTGAAGACGATCAACGGACAGATGGGAGTGTATCTGATGCATCTGCAAAATCTGATAGTGATGATGATGCTCATAATACAAGGCATATAAGGTGAGATTTTTCATTATTTTTTCATTATTTTAGTTAGATATGGTGAGCTGCACATTTTCCACTAGAGTTTTTAGATTTTGTCGTGGCACAAAGCCTTATTTGGAATTATGTCGTCTGCTGTATAATCGGTGCACATTCCAATTTTTAAGTAGTGGGGTTATAAAGAGTAGAGAAAAATTTAAGAGGGGTAGAGGTTGACTAAGGTTTACATGGCAGGAGGCGGTGAAACGAGACTTAAAAGAGTGTGACTGACATACCTAGAGATTTGGCTCATGATAGGACTGCATGGGAATTAGTAATTCATGTGTCAGAATCTTAGTTTATTCGAATTTTGTTACTCTTATCTTCTTTCTTATTAATCTATTTCTAAAATAAATAAAATGTAGAATCTTATTTTTTTATTTTTGTACTCATACTATTTTCTATTATTTTTTTTTCAAAAATTGTTAGGTTTCATTTCTAGCCGACCCCAACTTGTTTGGGACAAAGGTTTGGTTGTTGTTGTTGTATTCCAATTTTTAAGCAATAGTGGAATTGATTGCCGGGAACAATTCGTAATTTCCAGAGCTTTTGTTCCCATTGTATTCTATCTTCAGCTTCCTTCCCCTTACATTTCCACACTGATTGGTTGGTGATTTATCACAATTCTGCATCCTGTTCGCATCAAAGATTTGATCACTGCTTCCACATTTCAGGTTATATGAAGTCAAAGATGATCGGCATGCTGAAGCATTTTTGAATAGTGCCTCCCTTGCTAGTGAGGACGCTCTGCCCCTCGAGGAAAGGGTAGCTGCCCTGGATAGGCAACAGAATTCAAACAGGCTTGGCAAGGTCAAGTATGGGCCTGGTGGCTCACGAGAGATCTCATTCTACTCTAGAAGCTCAAAAAGACACAAGGAGGAAGCGCCCGGCGATGAAGAACCCAATGATTTCAAGAGGAGAGGTGTACATTCCCTGGGATTAAAGCAGGGCAAAGCTGAGTACTACATGTTTGGTGGAAATCGTGGCAGAGGTAGAGGCGGTCGTGGCAGAGGAGGTAGAGGTGGTAGGAGCAGGGGCAGGGGCAGGGGCAGAGGGTGATCACCAGTTGGTTTCAAGGTGCATCGCATCGTATTGCTCGTTTGCTGCCTTCCCAGGTTTTTGCGGATATTTAGCTGGTGGGAGTTGCATCACATGAGTGGTAACGGGCTGTGAACCATTGTAAGGGTGACGCGACTGATCAGTGTCTTTGTATTGAGGTAGTGCCTTTACTGTGCTAGAGTAGTGGTAACGCCTGCTTCAAAATTTTTCTAGTACGAGCAACATTTTTATAGACATTTAATTCCTTCTGGCTTATCTTGTAAGCAGCTACTGCTTGTGCCGGATTATTGGCACCAAAAAAATAGTGATATGCCATGCTTTCTGAATTCTTGCCTGTGCTAGTGGCGTGCCCATGCTTGTGTGATCTAACCCAAAATCTATCGTAGAGCACGAATTTCAGAGTAGGAATATATATTTTTTGTCCGGGGCATTAGAAATGCATACAAATACGCCGGAATTGCGCGAAAAAAATCAAAGCTTTGAAGAGTAAATATCATTGAGAATCACATTTAGCTATAGAATCACTTTATTAGAGAATCAAAAGTGAATTCAGAGCTGTCCCAAAGGGGCTTTGGTCTCTCAGTCTTCATGTTTTTCACGGATTTTTGCTTCGAAAAACTGCACCAATCTCCAGGCATCATAGCACCTTCGAGCTGTGATGGAACTATGGAAGCAACGCATTGCCTGCGGCAGCAGGAACAAACCAAGGGTGTGGTCCATTCTGTCAGTGCACACCGCTCCTCTCAGAACGCAAAACCTCTCCCTTCCTCGTCTTCGTCCCCCGATCACTCGCCGCCGCCGCCGCCGCCGCAACTGCCGGTAACTTCTCCCTACCTGACCCTCTTTTCCTCCTCGAATCCATCTCTCCGCTCATCCCGATCCGCTGTGCTGCAGGCCCGCCGTGATGCTGTCCCTGTCGAGGGCGCTCGGGAGGCGGCTCTTCTCCGCCGCCGCCGCATCCGAGTCCGCCGCCGCCGCGTCGACGTCGGTGGTGAGGAAGGCGCAGAACCCCCTCGAGGAGTTGTTCGAGGTCGAGAGGAGCACCGAGGAGGACAAGCCCCCTCCCCACTACGGTATCCCCCTGCCCCTGCCTCCTTCTAGCTAGTCTGGTTGTGTTGGGCCTCACAGATTTGCCGCGCTGAATATTCCTTCGTTTGTCGTGGGTAGTGCAGATTGGTGGGAACCGTACCAATTATACTGGAGAAGGAGAACATGTCCTTACATTGCCGCTGCCCCATTCGGATTAGCAGAACTTACGCACTTGTTCTTGTATCAAAACTTTAATTTGTTGGCTCCAATGTCGAAACTCGTCTGTTTGCACGCATACTCAGCTATCAGTCTACATCTGAATCCTTTCACGGAACAAGTTATTTACGCAGTATAGACACACCCTCTTTCAGTTGAAGTCCGTACTGCATAGATCTTTACATGCTCGAGTTGCTTCTTTAGATGCATGTTTTAGACATGTAAGATGATTATTGCTTCTGAAAGGTTCCAAAACCTTGTGCCATGGATATTGGGCTGTAATTGTTCAAGGGTTGGTTATGGACTTCTTCCACTTCTACGCAAGTGAGGCTCTGAATGCCGGCATACATTTAATTTCTTCGGTAGAGATACTCAAATAACTTTATTCTTTTGTTTTGTTGCTACATTTGTAACTGATCTAGCAGTTGCCAAGTTGGTCTTCCTTTATGGTCATTTTGTAGCAGTAGCATCCTTCTTCCAGTTCAACCAAGTCACCATGATTGGGACTCCGGCCATAGCATAATTTACAGATCCTTACATTTACCCTTGGTTACAGTATGAAATTTCTGCTCTGAGCAAGTAAAGTTATATATGCTGATTGCTGTCCTTGTTTACTTAAAAGCTCGTTGTTGGTCATCTTTGTTTCATTAATTGGCAGGTCGTAGTTGGAAGGCTTCTGAATTACGCCTGAAATCTTGGGATGACCTTCAGAAGCTGTGGTATGTTCTTCTGAAGGAGAAGAACATGCTTATGAGTCAGCGCCAGATGTTATATTCAGAGAACTTGCGTTTTCCAAATCCAGAGCGCATTTCCAAGGTCTCTACTGTCACATAAATACTAGTATTCTTCTTGCAAGTAATTACACTCTATTTCAGACCTCAATTCCATGGTCTCTACTGTCACATAAATACTAGTATTCTTCTTTTTTTCCAACCTAAATTGTCCTTAACCTTTACTTCTTGGTTTGTTGGTTTATCCACACATCTTTTACATTTTAAGTTTTACTTTCATGGGTTTGTTAGTTATCATTAACACTTGGATCTAGATGGCATGATAGTGAAATATGGCAAACATTCTTTTCTTTCTATCTCTTGGTCATGTCAACTCATCCAGTACATCTATCTCTTGGTCTGCGTATGTGTTATTGAATATCCTTGAATCTGAGCACCTGAAACTGGACCCTGTAACCGAGATTTGTGCACAGAAGCATATCATAAATGAATGTTATCATTATAAGTTAACAGGGAAATTTTGTTAGCTCCTGGAATTAACAGTAGATGACTGTAAAAACAATCCTGAATCCATTTGTGTATTCGGCCATGAGTAGGATCATGCAACTTTATCCCCGGTGTACAAGTCGGCCT
Organism: Tuctoria greenei; assembly: GCA_036927565.1. Lineage (NCBI taxonomy): Eukaryota > Viridiplantae > Streptophyta > Magnoliopsida > Poales > Poaceae > Tuctoria > Tuctoria greenei. Next base: position 159,245,718 of record JAYESD010000009.1, on the reverse strand, counting down.
TTTCTTGTTTTGTGTCATCTCTTTTCTTATGGCCGCATTGTTGAGCTTTTCGCTTTGTTGTTTGTATCGCATAATTTCAGGTGAAAAAATCCATGTGCCGAATAAAGCATGTCCTGACAGAGAGGGCCATAGCAGAACCTGATCCAAGGAGGACTGCTGACATGAAGCGGATGATCAACGGCATGTGATTTACTTGGATACCTGGCTGAAAAAATGAGTAGCACGTAGGAAGATTTGCTTCTTTTTGTTGTATGTTTATCGCAGAAGAGGAAGGCTGTAAAAGCGATTCCTAATGAGATGCTCTCAACAGTCTTTTGTTGACACTAATATCTTGGATCCAATAATTTTAAGGATAGACTTATGTGATTTGCATGGTCATCATTTTGGTTCAGTTAAAAGTCTGTCTTGTAGTAATGATAATGATATCATTAGGTGGTTCGTGTAAGTGGGGCAAGAACTATTTCGCAATATAGTTGAACGAGCATTACAAGTGATGCTTCCTCTCGCTTATGGCCCAAGTACAGTTGACTTGACGCTAGACCGAGGTGCGACTTGGTATTGAGTGCTCAACAATCATCAAAACAGTTGATCCAGTTCTCTTAATCACTTTCATCAACCGAATAGTTGGAGACTTGAGTAGGCGGAATCATCCGGTTTGAGCCATTGGTGTAGTAGGATTCTTCATCTGATTCAGGAAAGAGTGGTTCTCCTCACAACACCTTCTCAAATTGTGTCACGCCCATGAAATCTCGTCATGACTGGATGCACAGTCATGTTCTCTTCTAACTCATAATACATACAACGAAAATGTTCTATCATCATACAAAAACACAAAGATGTCAAACTACAAATAAGAAACAGACAAATGCACCACGTGAGAAAATGCATGGTCGTATGCTCAAGCAACTTCCTCGTTTATATCAGTACATATTTTTTTGTAACCGAACCCATAGTTTGCTGGCATATATATATATATATATATATATATATATATATATATATATATATATATATATATATATATATATATATATATATATATATATATATGCTGATTGATTGTTCCAGTATACGTTATGTTAGGGTGCGTTTGTTTCGCTGTATTGAATTGAATTGAGCTGGATTGGATGGTCCAGTCAGGTGTTTGTTTCACGGTCAGATGAACAGAGTCATCCAGCTTTGAGGAATATTCCTTCCAAATGTTGGATGAAGTGGTCTAGGAAATTTGGTTGGATGAGTATGTCCAGTGTCGGTGGTTTTGATCTGGAAGATCTCCCGACACTACTAAAGTGTTAGAGGAGTTTGAGGTTCGGTATGGGCGCGCGGAGATTCAAGAAGGTGAGATGTCAAGTGACACAAGGGACACCAAGATTTACGTGGTTCGGGCCGCCTGAGCGTAATACCCTACTCTACGGGGTGTGTTGATGTTGTATTGGATGTATGAGCTCAACGTGAGTTGAGAGTGTAGAGTGAGCGTCCCTAGTCTGTGTGTCTAGAGAGTCCGTGTGTCTAGAGAGTCCGTGTGTCTAGAGAGTCCCCTATGTATCGTCGGCCCGTCCTTTTATTGTACAAGGGCAGGCCGTTACAAGTTAGCCTGGCCCGACATGTGGCCCCGGCGGTTACTGATATTGATACACATTCAACACGTTTAATTGCCCTTAATGGCCGAGTTATGGGCTTTGACAGCACCGTTACTGGTAATTAAGGTCGTCCGATCGTGTGTCATTAATATAGTATTAATGACACTTGATCGGGTCTTGAAGTTCTTGATTCTCCTTTGAAGATTTGGAGTTGTTGTGGAGTCTTCCGGAGGTTAGAGGCTGAAGATCCGACGGATGGACACGTGGCAGCGCCGGAGCACACTGTGGGAAATAGATAGGTCCGGTGTTACCCGACACGTGTCAGTTCTGGAGCTTCCCTCGGTCTGGGGTTAGGTCCAGGGGTGCCATTTCGGTACACAGCCCGGAGCTTCCCCCTTGTGGGCAGTAGCTCCGGTTTGATAGTACACGTGGCGACTCTGGGACTAACCATGTTGGAGAAGCGGGTCCGGTTATGTCTGACATGTGGGCCTCCGAAGGTCTTCAAATCAAGTAGATGACTTTCCCTTGAGATCTTTGCAATCCCAAGGAGTATATGGTACCCAGGGTACCGACAGTGGCCCCCTGGGCCCACCTCTGGGGAAGACCCCTTGGGTGAAGTCATTCCGCCGGAGGTGGGTCCATCCTTCGACTTTTGAACTGAGTCTTCAAAGGTCTTCGGATGTGCCGTTGGCGATAGTTTGGAGTTAAATCCTCGCCGCGTGGCATATCTCGTGTGCGGCAGATGAGATCTTTGGCGTGCGGATCTCACGCAATTGAAGGTCGCCGTTCCCGATATGAAAATCGTATCGGTTCCGCGCGCCTTGTCAGGCTGCTGCCTTCGGGCTTCCCGCCTCATGATGACAACCGCTCGCCTGGGTAAGAGCCTCGACTTGATCGTCACGGTGGTCCCGGGCCCTTTTGTCATTGGCTGGGTGAAATTTTCGAGTAGTATCTTCGGCTTCCTTGCGGTTTCCATCCAAGCGTTGCGAGAGCTTACTTAAGAAGGAAAGCGCACACCGTCTAGAGTTCTTTACGCTTCTCATCTGATCTTGCGCTCAAACTCCCAACTTGTGCTCGCTTTTCCTCTCTTGCCTTGTAATGCTGCGATGGAGTTGGGTCTCCGCGAGAGTCGTTTGAAGACCGAAGGTGACTTGAAGAAGGTCCGGGCCCTCATGGGATGGTCCCCGGACTTCTTCAACCACCTGGTCCGCGCTGGGGGAGAGCTCCCGTTCGAGAAGGAGCACGCCGTCGAAATGGTGTACTTCTCTTCGTACGCCATGGTGGGGTTGATCTCATCTTTTCCTCTTTTTTCTTGATGCTGCTAGACTTTTATGGTCTGCAGCTATACCACCTTGGCCTCCACTCCATTCTTCTTGTGTCTATCTTCGTCCACTTCTGTGAAATGTGGGTGGGCATCCCCCCTGCATTGAACTTTTCCGTACCTTCTTCACCGTCCATACCACCGGTAGGAGTAATGAGTACCTTGACTTCTATTACTTCGTGAAGGGCAAGAAGTGCCCATTGAAGTACCTCCGGTCGTTTCCCTTTGGAAAGTGGGATGACTGGAAGAAGGACTGGATAGTCATCCGGGTGGAGGAGCACGAGAAGCTGGAGCTGCCCAAAGGCCTCCCCAACATCGACACTGTAGTCTGGAGTGAAGCTCCGGTGCTGGCAGAAGCCTTCAATCCTGCTCTGACCAGGATCCGCCAGTGCGTGGAGGGAGGATTAACTCCTCAGACAGTGTTTTGCAACTTCCTGGTCAACAGGTGGGCACCGCTGAAGAGGAGAGAAAAACTTGCTTGGGCCCTCAACAGTGTGATGGACAACGACCGGGTCGAGACCGGGCTGAAGTCCAACATGTCGGGGACAACCTTGGAGTTCCATCTCAAGAAGATCCAGCACGGTATCGACGTTGCGGGTGATGACTTGACTCCGCCATCAGCTTTTCTCCCTCTGAACATGGAAGTAGAGTTCAACAGGGAGCTCCAGCGGAAGATGCTTGTGCTTGACGACCTTGGTGTCGTCGAGAGAAGATCGACCTCCAGGGTGGTGATCCCTGGGGCCTCCGAAGGTGGCTTCGACCCTGCCCTGAAGCCAAGGATCGAAGTCATCGGCAAGGGCAAGGAGCCGGCACACGAACCCTTGAGCCGGAAGAGGAAGTTGCAGCATGCCGACGGAAGGTCCGTCAGGCCTGCCACCTCTGCGTCAGCTCCTTCTCCCCGGAAGGGGAGGTCTTCTACAACTGCGGCGGTTGTTCCCGCAGCGGCGTCCTCCCGGGGTGCTAGTTCCGGGCATGCCACTTCCGCACCAGGGCCGGTTGAGGCCTCTAGGTCGGAGGTCCTTCCCGGTCGAGGGGGGCCTCAACTAAGGAAATGCCCGTGGCTGCGACGAGTTCCGGGGGGCCTTCCGGGGCTTCCACGCCGACGGCAGCTATGGTCATCCCAGAACGCCCGGGAAAGAGGTTCCGCGCAAGCTGGTGCAGAAGCCTCCCGAGGTAATTTTTAATCTTTACCTCAAACAGTTGTTTTGTTGTAGTAACTGTTTTTTAAATTTCTTCATCCATCATCTGCAGCGTTCCCAAGAAGAGGAGTGAGGCTCCACCCTCAGCCACAGCAGCTGAAGTTGTGAGGGCGGAAGCTTCTGCTCCTGTCCCGGTGCCGCCCCAAGTGGTGGCTGAAGCTGTGATAGCTCTGGCGCCAGCTGTCGTGGTCATGGACCTCGACTCATCCCCAGAGACTCCCGTGGTAGCGCCGGACCGCGGGAGAGAAGATGCGCCAGCGGCACCTGCCCCGGAGGTTGAATCTCCGGGTCCTGGTGTAGAGATGATGGAAGTTCCGACCGTTGAGCGGGAGGAAGCAGTAATTCCGGCTCCAGAGCCGGAAATTGTCGAAGCCCCGGCGGTTGAGCCGGAGGTAATTAAAGTCTCGGCATGCGCGCTGGATGTTGAGGAAGTCGCGGCGGTTGGGCCGACTACCCCTGAAGCACTGGCCGCAGAGCCGGTCGTTGTTGGAGCTCCGGCCGCAGGGCCGGTTGATGTTGAAGACTTTCCGGCTCCTGAGCCGGTTGTTGCGGAGGCGTCAGCGCTCGAGCCCCCAATAGAGGAGGTGCCCAGGCCGGAGCCAGAAGCAGCTCCTGCTCCGGGAGTGACGACGCCGGAGGTACCCGCGGCTGAGCCGGAGTGCCCTGGTGAAGTTGCTGGCCCCCTGCCTGAGGGGGCAAACGAAGACCTGGCGGCGGGGCCTTCGGAACCACTTCTGAAGGTCGGAACTTCATCAGTAGGACCCTCCTTGATGGCGACTGAGGCCATCCCGGAAGACGGCCCTAGTGCCATGGAGACTCAGGGGACCACTCTTGTGGAGTGGGACCCAATTTTTGTCAGCGAGAACCCGCTGGAACCAGCGGAGGAGACCCCAGTAGGTCTGGAACCTATCCCATTGTCATTGTCTATTGACAACGCCTGTTCCAGTCTGCGTCAAGTTCAACTGGCCTTCTTCCACGACAGCAAGGCTCTTGAAGAGGAGCGCCAAACCCTTAGGCGGTGGCGTAACCAGCTCTACTTCGAGACCAAGCTGGCACAGTCGAGGCTAGCAGATGACAAAGAGTGGATCAAGCGGGAGAAGGTCCGCCTGGAATACTGGGGCAAATTATTGGATGACAGAGAGAGTATAACTCGCGCCCTCGACGCTAAATCATGGGCCATTTATGAGCAGACCAAAGCAGCTAACAGTGCGGCCGATGAACGCCAAGAAAGGCTTGAGGCCATTAACATTACTCTCATTAAGCGCCGGGGGGCACTTGAGGAGAGGGAGAAAAGGCTCGAAGATGAAGAGCAGAAACTCCTAGAGCTGCGGGGTGACGTCTTGAGGAGGGAGGAGGAGCTCACCGAAAAGGTGGCTCTAGCTGACAAGGGCCTCGAAGAGCGCACCAAGAAATTGGAAGAGTGTTGCGCTGAGGAGGAGGAGAAGGCCTGGGTGCGAGGGCAGGAACGCTACGGGCAAGAGTGTGCCATCGCTGCCAGGGAGAAGAAAGTAAGGGGCAGGGAGAAGGACCTGATTGACCGCCGAAACAAGATCCACCTCCGGGAGGAGGAGCTCGGAACACTCGAGAAGCGAGTTGCTGAAAAGATTCAGCAAAACGCCAAAGAAGTTGAGCGCCTCGCTCGCGAGAATCCTGAGCTGGTGGCGGCCAAAAGATCCTTGGAAGAACTGAAGGGCTTGAGGGCTGCGGACTCCCAACAGGTTTGGGAGTTCCTGGGCAAGGCCAACGACGCGCTGACACCGATGGGCTTCAGTCCCGTGCGTCCGGATGATCCGGAGCCGGAGCCGGACCTGGCGTTGCAAGCGCTGAGCTCGGCAGGTAGCAAACTCTCCAAGGTGGGCGACGTCATCGCGGACCAGTTAGAGGTTGAGGGGCAATCCCTGGCGAAGAACATCGCAGAGTATGTGCTGACATGCTACACCAGCCGGAATCCCCAATTCCCTCTGGACCCGGTGCTTGAAGGTCCCGTCGAAGGAGAAGGTGAAGCCGCCCGAGCCAATGTGTTGGAGGTTGCTCAGAAAGTCGCCCAGTTCTTCCATAGGGTCTAGGACCATCTCTGTAGCTCCCACTTGTATTCTCTCTTTTTCTTCCTCAATTTTGTAATCCCTTGTCTCCAGATGAATGAAATCCCCAAATTTTTGTGAATTTTACTTTTTGTCTTCAACACTTTTGTCTTCACTTGCCCCCCTGGTAGATGTACACAATTTGATTGTGAACATGTACCAAGAGGATATTGTGTTTTGTTGAAGACTCATTTGCTTCGAACTTGTAGAGTGTAGGTTTGAAGTCTTCGATGGTGAAGGCCTCCTGAGGTTGTCAGAGCTTAGAAGCTCCAGCATTGTCTATTGTCGAAGCTTAGTAGCTCTGGCAATAGTCCCTATCAACGCGTAGAGTATCGATAGTTAGTTCTCCGGGGTGTCGGAGCTTAGTAGTTCCGGCAGTGACCTTTACCAACGTGTAGTTTGTTGGTAGCAGACTCCGCTTGCAGGGTCTTCTCACCATCATTTATTTTGTGTCGACGGCTGGCCCCCCTAGCTTTACCGGAGCTTGGTTGCTCCGGTGATGCTCGTTTTCAATGTTTGACATTGATTACAAGCCACCTAGGGGGAGTCGAAGCTTAGTTAGCTCCGGCTTTTCTCCATCAACGTGGATTCTTTATTTTTCCTGCACACTAAAGCCAAGAAAAATAGTAAAATTTTCGCTCCTTGCCTATAACTTCGTCGCGGCTTACGATTCCCAAGAAAATTTTAGGTCAAACACGATTCTGAATACAACCGAATGTGTTGCCTTCTTCCTTCCAGATCCAATTGTACTTGGACCCGCCTTACTTCGGCCTGCCGGGGTGTAGGTAGAGTGGCGTACTTAGGGTGCTTGACCAGGCTAAGTCGATAGCACACTCCGGCCCTAGATTGGCTTGGCGGCATTCAGGCAGTGGGCCATGAACAATATTTGAATCCAAAAGAATTGAGAATACAGCTCGAATTGTACATGAACTGGTCGAACTAAAATTTCTTAAGAATTGCACAACTTTGTTATAGACAAGAAAGAGAAAAATAAAAAATGTTGAGCCTGTACAAAATAAATGCACGTGGAGTCTATTTCACATAAAGATGTATTTCATTATAGGTCCGGGGTACAGGGGAAACAACTACACTCTTAGGGTACGGAACCAGGCTAAGCGTGTTTAATTTCTCGTTTGACCCAGGGTAGCTAGCCACACTTTTAGTCCTGAGACTGTGACAAGTGTTGCATGAACTTTGCGGACCTTCCGGGAAAGGTTCGGCTGTTCTCCCGGAGGAACTATCCGACTCTGTACAATGACTCTATAACATACACCTCAAGTTACTACAGACTCACCTTTGTGATATTAAGTGTAGAACTTTCGGAGGTGCTCAATATTCCAAAGATTTGGGAGAGGTGTCCCATCCTCGGAAGCCAAGCGAACGCTTTCGGGACGGGATACTTTAATCACTCGGAAGGGTCCCTCCCAACTGGGGGAGAGTTTGTTTAACCCTTCTCTGGATTGTATTCTCCGTAGCACCAGATCGCCTTCCTCGAGCTGTCGGTTGTGTACATGCCGCTGATGATAGCGCCGAAGGACTTGGCGGTATCGGGCATTTCGAACAGCTGCTTGGCACCTTCCCTCCTCAAGGAGGTCTAGGTCTTCACGCAGGAGCTGGTCCTGCGTGGCTTCGTCGAAGTTCCGGACCCGGAGTGACCCCAAGGTGATTTCCGGAGGAAGGATTGCTTCAGCTCCATACACCAGGAAGAAGGGTGTCTCTCCAGTTGACCGATTTGGAGTTGTCCTGTTGGCCCATAAAGTGGGCGGAAGATCCTCAATCCAGTTGGCTCCATGTTTTTTCAAGCGCTCATAGGTGCACGTTTTGAGTCCTTTAAGGATTTCAGCATTTGCTCTCTCGGCTTGGCCATTGCTTGCTGGGTGAGCTACGGAGGTGTAGCAAACTTGAATGCCGAGGTCTTCGCAATATCCTTGAAATGCAAAGCTTGTGAATTGGTCCCATTATTAGTGATGATTTTGTTTGGGACTCCAAATCTGCATACAATGGACTGCAAAAAGTTGATAACAGATTGCTTGTTGATTGTTACAACTGGAGTTGCTTCCGGCCACTTGGTGAACTTGTCAATGGCAACGTACAGGAACTTGTAACCTCCGACGGCTCTTGGGAAAGGTCCCAAGATGTCCATCCCCCACACAACAAAGGGCCATGTGGGAGGTATCATTTGTAGGGGCTGAGCCGGTGTGTGAATTTGCTTTGCATGAAATTGCCATGCTTCGTATTTCTTCACCAGCTCAGTTGCATCCTGGAGTGTTGTAGGCCAGTAGAAGCCATGCTGAAAGGCTTTACCAACCAGCATGCGGGAAGACGCGTGGTTCCCACACTCGCCTCCATGGATTTCTGCAAGGAGCTCGCAACCTTCTTCCCTTGTGATGCACCGCATTAGGATGCCATTGGCACCGCGCCGGTAGAGATCCCCTTCTACCAACGTATATCTTTTAGCCAATCTGACTACTCGGTCAGCAGATACATCATCGTTAGGAAGGATGTTGTCTTTCAAGTAGTTCCGGATCTCCGAGATCCATGCATAACTTGAGCATGTGAGTCTTGCGTGCTGGGTTGCTCGGAGCTTCTGGCAGCACCTACGACCCTTGATGGCTGCCATGGTAACGGGGCCATCGGGACCGTCAGCTTCGGGATGCTGATCTCGCCCCCTTCGCTCAGTTCGGTAGGCTGAGCTGTGGGTTTTGACAACCTTCAGACAAAAGTTCCATTAGGAGCCGGAGCTCCGGTTGACGCTTTCGTCGAGAGTTCGTCGGCTTCAGCGTTGTGGGCACGCTGTACATGGTGGAGATCTAGGACTTCGAAGTCCTTCTGAAGCCTCTGGACTTCAAGGAGGTAAGCAGCTAGCTGGAGATTGTTGCAGGAGCATTCACCCTTCACTTGCTTAATGATGAGCTGTGAATCTCCCTTGACCAGTAGTTGCTTGACACCGTATGACAGTGCCACCCTTAGTCTGTAAATGAGTGCTTCATATTCCGCCATGTTATTGGTCGCCTTGAAGTCAAGGTGTACCATGTATTTTACCTTCTCTCCAGTTGGTGCGAGGAGAAGGATTCCAGCTCCGCCCCCCTGCTTTTGCATGGAGCCATCGAAGTAGAGGGTCCAGTGAGGCTCGGTGAAGACCGGAGCCTTGTGTTCCGGCTTCTGCTCGCTGGGGCCCCCAGGGTTTGATGGAGAGGGAGTCCATTCTGCCACGAAATCCGCCAATGCTTGGCTCTTGATTGCTTGCCTTGAAATTAATTCGAGATCGAATTCAGCCAATTCCGCTGCCCACTTTGCAATATTCCCGGTTGAGTTGGGATTATGCAAGATTGCTCGAAGTGGGTAAGAAGTCACCACTGAGATCTTGTGAGCTTGGAAATAATGGCGAAGCTTCCTGGAGGCAATAAGAACTGCATAGAGCAGCTTGTGCACCTCTAGGTATCGAGTCTTGGCGTCATGAAGTACTTCACTAATGAAGTATACTGGGCGTTGGATGGTCCGGACCCTCCCGGAGGGGCCCGAAGCTTCCTCTTCATTGATCCGGATCCTCCTGGAGGGGTCCAGATTTTCTTTGGGGACTTTCGGGTCCATGCTGGAGGAAACCGAAGCTTCTTCAGAAGCGACCTGGACCCTCCCGGAGGGGTCTGGGTCTTCTGAAGTAACTTCTTGTGGATTCAAGTCTGGGAGCTGGGACCCAGACTCGCTTTCAGGAACCTCCAGACCCTCCTGAAGGGGTCCGGACTCCTGAGTATGGGATGGTTCTGGTCTCTCCGCAACCAGGACCATACCGACGACTTCGTCAGTGGCTGAAATGTAAAGCAGCAAAGGCTCACCAGGGTTCGGAGCTACCAGAATCGGTAGGGTGGTGAGGAGCGGTTTTAGCTCATGGAACGCCTTTTCTGCTTCTTCAGACCATTGGAATGGTCCGGACTTCCTTAATAACTTGAAGAAGGGGAGTGCCCGTTCCGCCAGTCTTAAAATGAACCGGCTGAGGGCTGCTAGACATCCAGTTAGCTTTTGGACATCTTTGATGCGGGCTGGTGGCCGCATGTCTTCAATGGATTTGATCTTCGCCGGATTAGCTTCTATGCCCTGGTGACTTACCAGGAAACTAAGAAGTTTTTCGGAGCTAACCTCGAAGACACACTTTTCTGGATTTAGCTTTGTGCGGGTGACCCGCAGCTTGTCGAAGACAGCCTGCAAGGTGTCAAGGAGTGACTCCTTGTTCTTGACCTTGACCACGATGTCGTCGACGTACACTTCCACTATGTCTCTAATGAGTTCTTCAAATTTTTGTACATAGCTCGTACAAAGGTTGAAGCTGCATTCTTGAGACCAAATGGCATGGCTGTATAATAGTACAATCCATCTACTGTGATGAAAGAGGTATGCTCTTCATCTTCCCTAGACATTCTGATTTGATGATACCCAAAATATGCATCTAGGAAACACAGTAATTCACACCCGGAGGTGGAATCCACTATCTGATCTATTCTAGGTAATGGGAATGGATCTTTTGGACATGCCTTATTTAGTGTTGTGTAGTCGATGCACATCCGAAGCTTCCTGCCGGCCTTGGGCACAACGACTGGGTTTGCCAGCCATTTTGGACGGAAGACTTCTCGAATGAATACAGCTTCGAGCAACTTCTTCACTTCTTGTCAGATGAAGTTCTGTTGCTCTACGGATTGCTTCCGAGACTTCTGATGCATAGGTCGGGCGTTGGGGTAGATCTTCAGATTGTGCTCAATCACTTCCCTGGGGATTCCAGGCATTTGTGACGGTTGCCAGGCAAACACTTCGACATTAGCCCGGAGGAAAGTGATGAGCGCGAGTTCCTATTTGTCGTTCAATCCCCCCGATATGCGGGTGGTCTGAGCGGCATCGGAACCAATTTGGACGACTTTGACAGGAATGTCGGTGTCGCCGCTTAGCTGCACACGAGGTGCAGAAGTCGAGCCTCACTGACAAATGCTCGGGGGTTTTGGAGCTTGCTCCTGCCTGGAGTCCTCCTCTTGCGCCGTAGTAAGTGCATGGAGTTCTTCTAGAGCAGTTACTCCGGCAGTACGATCTCCGCGGATCCGAAGAACATCTACTAGTGTTGGCATCTTTAACACCAGGTAACCATAATGAGCAGCTCTCATGAATTTGTACAAGGCAGGTCTACCCAAGATGGCATTGAAGGGTAAGTTGATCTGAGCAACGTCAAAGACCAACTTTTCGGTGCGATACTTCTCCCGGGTCCCAAAGGTAATGGGGAGAGTAATAGCTCCGAGTGGGGTAATGGCTCCCGGACATACTCCGGAGAAAGGTCGGGAGGGGTGGAGATCCGAAGGCCGGAGCTGAAGCTTGGTAAAAGCTTCGAAGCTTATGAGGTTGAGCCCCGAACCTCCGTCTACCATGACATGGTGGAGTTGGATGTTATTGATGGTAGGAGATACCATCAAAGGTAGCTGACCTGCTCCAACCATGCTTCGAGGGCAGTATGAAGCATCAAAAGTGATGGCTGTGTCCATCCACTTTTGATGAGGCTCCGCCCTGGCTGTAGGAGCTACAGCAGCCATGTCCCCACGCATAGTCTTGATGACGCGGCGGGAGGTGATGTCCCATGATCCACCAAAAATGGTGTTCATAGTCTTCCGACGCTCGTTATCAGAGACGTCAGAATCGTCGTCAACAGAGGTGTAGACGGCCTTCAGGACCTTTTTGGGATCCTGAAACCTAACTCCTCTTCAGCTGGAGCTTAGTCAACTTTTTGTTTTCCTTCCCTGTGTCGGAAAGGAGCTTCTTCCCGGCGCTTGTTGTAGCACTCGACAAGGTTTTGGACCTCCCGACAGTCTTCCAAACTGTGGTTGTCCGTTTTGTGAATTGAACACCACACCTTGGGTTTGCCACCGTCTTCAGAAGACGGTCGGGGTCGCTTCTCGGGGCAAGGCCCCCGGCCACCCAGAGCTGCAGCAGCTGCAGTATTGGATGCACCGGCCGACGGCTTCTTCTTGCCGTTGGTCTTTTTCTTCTTCTTGCCACTCCCGGAGGTAGCGGCTTCTCCTTTGGAGGATTTCTTGTGATCCTCCAGAGTTGGTTTGGAGTGCATTTCACGACCCTCTGCTGCTCTGGCACATTTGTCAGCCAAGCTGAAGAGTTTCGTGACACTGGTAATCTCTTTGATCGCCAGTTTCTCCAGCATCTTCTTATCCCGCACTCTCTGTCTAAATGCCACGATGACAGAGGCACTAGAGATAGAAGGGATAGTGTTTCGTACCTGAGAGAATCTCTGGATGAATGATTGCAGGGATTCTCCTTTTTTTTGCACAACTGCAAAAAGGTCCAGTTCGGTGCCTGGTCGGGTGTAAGAACTCCCGAAGTTAGAGGTGAACTGCCGGCACAACTCCTCCCAACTGCTGATGGAGTTGGGTGGAAGGCTCATAAACCAGGACCCGACGGTCCCAGTTAAAGCCACTGGGAAATAATTGGCCATTACGACCTCATTTCCTCCAGCTGCCAAGATAGCAGTGGAGTAAATCTGAAGAAATTCGACAGGATTAACGGTCCCGTCGAACTTCTCCGGCAGGTGAGGCTGGAACTTCTGTGGCCACCTGACCATACGCAGATACATGGCCAGGGCTGAACAGCCTCCTCCTACTCCTTCAGGAGCAGGAATGTCTTGAGCTTCTCGTCTTTCACGAGCACGCTCAATATGGACTCGGCTGTCTTTTTGGCGATATCGGCGATCAAGCTCCGCCCGGAGGTCATGAGTTGAAAGCCTTGATACCGTGTGAGTGCGTCGTGCCCCGGAGGGCAACGACGTCACCTGCTGTGATGCAACACGTCTCCTTTTGTTGGAAACGTGCGGACCAAGTCTGCCAGACAAGGTCCGTTGCTGCGACGGGGCCCGTCCTAAAGGAGGAGGACCCTGGTTGTTGATGCGGTCGGCTGTTGCTCCAACCAAGTGTTCCACGTCGGCCCTCCACTGCTCCATTGCATCTCGGGATGCGTCCGGGGGTGGTGGGCGCTGAAGAAGGACACGTGGTGCATGAAGCGCGTGTTCTGGGTTGTCAAGATTCGCCGACGCAGTGATTGATGCCGGTGCACCATCACGTTGTCCAGCTTGATTTGCTGGTGGAGGCGGCGGTGGTGGAAGTGTGACTCCTGCTGGAACCGTGGTTCCTGCTGGTGGCTGCATATTGGAGGGATTACCCCCAACAGCTTGAACAGCGGGATGACCATTGGATGATCCAGCGGCTGAGTTCACCATTCTTGAAATCTCATGCGCCCCTACGTGGCGCGCCAACTGTCAATGGTTTTGATCCGGCAAATCTCCCGACACTACTAAAGTGTTAGAGGAGTTTGAGGTTCGGTACGGGCGCGCGGAGATTCAATAAGGTGAGATGTCAAGTGACACAAGGGACACCAAGATTTACGTCGTTCGGGCCGCCTGAGCGTAATACCCTACTCCACGGGGTGTGTTGATGTTGTATTGGATGTATGAGCTCAACGTGAGTTGAGAGTGTAGAGTGAGTGTCCCTAGTCCGTGTGTCTAGAGAGTCCGTGTGTCTAGAGAGTCCATGTGTCTAGAGAGTCCCCTATGTATCGTCGGCCTGTCCTTTTATAGTATAAGGGCAGGTCGTTACAGGTTAGTCTGGCCCGACATGTGGCCCCGGCGGTTACATATATTGATACACATTCAACACGTTTAATTGCCCTTGTCGGTATCCTGGGTACCATATACCCCTTGGGATTGCAAAGATATCAAGGGAAAGTCACCCACTTGATTTGAAGATCTTCGGAGGCCCACATGTCAGACATGTCCGGACCCGCTTCTCCAACATGGTTAGCCCCAGGGTCGCCATGTGTACTATCAAATCGGAGCCACCGCCCGCAAGGGAGGAAGCTCCGAACTATGTACTGAAGTGGCACCCCCGGACCTAACCCCACACCGAGGGAAGCTCCGGTGCTGACACGTGTCGGCTAACCCCGGAACTATCTATTCTCCACAGCGTGCTCCTGTGCTGCCACGTGTCCAACCGTCGGATCTTCACCCTCTAACCTCCAGAAGACCCCGCAACGGCTCCGAATCTTCAAAGGGGAATCGATGACTTCAAGACCCGATTAAGTGTCATTAATACCATATTAATGACACTTAATCGGACGACCTTAATACTAGTAACGGTGCTGTCAAAGCCCATTACACGGTCATTAAGGGCAATTAAACGTGTTGAAGAGGTATCAACACTAGTAAACGCCAGGGCCACATGTCGGGCCAAGCTAATTTGTAACGGCCTGCCCTTATACTATAAAAGGACAGGCCAATGACATTTACAGGGGCGCTAGATGGACGTTGAGACAGGCGAGATAGACGCTGAGACACGCTCGAGAGACGTTCAGACACACTGACACACTCGCTACATACAATACAACATCAACACATCCCGTGGAGTAGGGTATTACGCTCAGGCGGCCCGAACCACGTAAACTCTTGTGCCTCCTGCGTCATTTACAATTCACCTTCTTGAATCTCCGCGCGCCCACACCGAACATCAAACTCCTCTAACATTTTAGTAGTGTCAGAAGATCTGCCGGTTCCAAACAACCGACAGTTGGTGCGCCAGGTAGGGGGGTGCCTGAGATTTTGAGAATGGTGAACTCAGCTGTTGGATCATCCAACGGTCAACCCGCAGCTCAGGCTGTTGGGGGCAACCCCTCCAATATGCAGCCACCAGCTGGAGCCTCAGCACTAGCAGGAGTCACACTCCCACCACCACCGCCTCCACCAGCAAATCAAGCTGTGCAACGCGATGGTGCGTCGGCGTCAACCACTGCGTCGGCAAATCATGACAACCCGGAACAAGCGCTCCATGCAGCGCGTGCTCTTCTCCAACGCCCACCACCTCCGGATGCATCCCGGGATGCACTGGAACAGTGGAGGGCCGATGTGGATCATTTGGTTGCAGCAGCAGCTGAACGCCTCAGCAACCAGGGTCCTCCTCCTTCAGGATGAGCCCCGTCGCAGCGGCGGACTTTGTCTAGTAGGCTTTGTCCTAGATCTCCACCATGTTCAGCGTGCCCATAATGCTGAAGCTGACAAACTCTCGACGAAAGCATCAACTGGAGCTCCTACTCTTGACGGAATTATTGTCCGAAGGTTGTCAAAACCAACAGCTCAGCCTGCCGAACTGAGCGAAGGGGGTGAGATCAGCATCCCGAAGCTGACGATCCCGATGGCCCTGTTACCATGGCAGCCATCAAGGGTCGTAGGTGCTACCGAGAGCTCCGGGCAACCCAGCACGCAAGACTCAAAAGCTCAAGCTAGTTCCGATGCATGGATCTCGGAGATCCGGAGCTACTTGAAAGACAACATCCTTCCTGACGATGATGTATCCGCTGACGGGGTAGTCAGATTGGCTAAAAGATACACGCTGGTAGAAGGGGATCTCTAACGGCGTGGTGCCAATGGCATCCTAATGCGGTGCATCACAAGGGAAGAAGGCTGCGAACTCCTCGCAGAAATCCATGGAGGCGAGTGTGGGAACCACGCGTCTTCTCGCACGCTGGTTGGTAAAGCCTTTCGGCATGGTTTCTACTGGCCTACAGCACTCCAGGATGCAACTGAGCTGGTGAAGAAATGTGAAGCATGTCAATTCCATGCAAAGAAAATTCACACACCAGCTCAGCCCCTACAAATGATACCTCCTACATGGCCCTTCGCTGTGTGGGGGATGGACATCTTGGGACCTTTCCCAAGAGCCGTCGGAGGTTACAAGTTCCTGTACGTCGCCATTGATAAGTTCACCAAGTGGCCGGAAGCAACTCCAGTTGTGACAATCAACAAGCAATCCGCTATCAACTTTTTGCAGTCCATTGTATGCAGATATGGAGTCCCAAACAAAATCATCACTGATAATGGGACCCAGTTCACAAGCTTTGCATTCCAAGGATATTGCGAAGACCTCGGCATACAAGTTTGCTACGCCTCCGTAGCTCACCCAGCAAACAATGGCCAAGCCGAGAGAGCAAATGCTGAAATCCTTAAAGTACTCAAGACGCGCACATATGAGCGCTTAAAAAAACATGGAGCTAACTCGATTGAAGAGCTTCCGCCCACTTTATGGGCCAACAGGACATCTCCAAACCGGTCAATTGGAGAGACACCCTTCTTTCTAGTGTACGACCTGAAGCAATCCTTCCTCCAGAAATCACCTTGGGTTCACTCTGGGTCCGGACCTTCGACGAAGCCACGCAGGATCAGCTCCGGCATGAAGACCTAGACCTCGTTGAGGAGGGAAGGTGCCAAGCAGCTGTTCGGAATGCCCGATATCGCCAAGCCCTACGGCATTATCATCACCGGCATGTACACAACCGACAGCTCGAGGAAGGCGATCTGGTGCTACGGAGAATACAATTCAGAGAAGGGTTAAACAAACTCTCCCCCGGCTGGGAGGGACCCTTCCGAGTGATTAAAGTATCCCGTCCCGGAAGCGTTCGCTTGGCTACCGAGGATGGGACACTTCTCCCAAATCCTTGGAACATCGAGCACCTCCGTAAGTTCTATACTTAATACCACAGAGGTGAGTCTTGAGTAACTTGAGGTGTATGTTATAGAGTCATTGTACAAAGTCGGGTAGTTCCTCCGGGAGAACGGCCAGACCTTCCCCGGAAGATCCACAAAGTTCATGCAACACTTGTCACAGTCTCAGAACTAAAAGTGGCTAGCTACCCTGGGACAAACAAGAAATTAAACACGCTTAGCTTGGTTCCGTACCCTAAGAGTGTACTTGTTTCCCTTGTACCCCGAATCTATAATGAAAGACATCTTCAAGTGAAACAGACTCCACGTGCATTCATTTTGTACAGGCTCAACATTTTCTATTTTTTTCTCTTTCTTGTCTATAACAAAGACGCGCAATTATTAAAAAAATTTTGGTTCGACCGGTTCATATATGATTCGAGTTGTATTGTCTATTCTTTTGAATTCAAATATTGTTCATGGCTCACTCGCCTGAATGCCGCCAAGCCAATCTAGGGCCGGAGTGTGCTATCGACTTAGCCTGGTCAAGCACCCTAAGTACGCCACTCTACCTACACCCCGGCAGGCCGAAGTAAGGCGAGTCCAAGTACAATTGAATCCGGAAGAAAAGGCAACGCATTCGATTGTGTTTAGAATTGCGTTTGACCTAAAACTTTCTCGAGAATCGTAAGCCGCGACGAAGTTATAGGCAAGAAATGAATTTTACTATTTTTCTTGACTTCAGTGTGTAGGAAAAATAAAATACACGTTGATGGAGAAAAGCCGGAGCTAACAAAGCTCCGACTCCTCTAGATGGCTTGTAATCAATGTTAACAAGCATCATCGGAGCAACCAAGCCCCGGTAAAGCTAGGGGGGGCAGCCGTCGACGTAAAAGATGGTGAGAAGACCCCACAAGTGGAGTCTGCTGTCGACAAGTTACGTTTTGGCAAAGGTCAGTGCCGGAGCTACTAAGCTCCGACACCCCGGAGGACTAACTATCGATGCCCTATGCGTTGATAGGGACTATTACTGGAGCTACTAAGCTCCGACGGTAGTCAGTTTGACCTCAGGGGGCCTTCACCATCAAAGACTTCGGACCTACGCTCTACAAGTTCGAAGAAAATGAGTCTTCAACAAAACATAATATCCTCTTGGTACATGTTCATAATCAAATTGTGTACATCTACCAGGGGGGCCAAGTGAAGACAAAAGTGTTGAAGACAAAAAGTGAAATTCACAAAAATTTGGGGATTTCATTCATCTGGAGACAAGGGATTACATAATTGAGGAAGAAGAAGAGAGGATACAAGTGGGAACTCCGGAGATGGTCCTAGACCCTATGGAAGAATTGAGCGACTTTCTGGGCAACCTCCGACACGTTGGCTCGGGCAGCTTCCCCTTCTCCTTCGACGGGACCTTCAAGCACCGGGTCCAGAGGAAATTGGGAGTTCCGGCTGGTGTAGCACGTCAGCACGTACTCTGCGACGTTCTTCGCCAGGGATTGCCCCTCAACCTCCAATTGGTCCGCGATGACATCGCCCACCTTGGAGAGCTTGCTACCTGCTGAGCTCAATGCCTGTAGCGCTAGGTCCGGCTCCGGCTCCGGATCATCCGGGCGCACGGGACTGAAGCCCATTGGTGTCAGCGCGTCGTTGGCCTTGCCCAGGAACTCCCAAATTTGTAGGGAGTCCGCAGTCCTCAAGCCTTTCAATTCTTCCAAAGATCTTCTGGCCGCCACCAGTTCGGAATTCTCGCGGGCGAGGCACTCAACTTCTTTGGCGTTTTGCTGAATCTTCTCAGCAACCCGCTTCTCGAGTTTTCCGAGCTCCTCCTCCTGGAGGTGGATCTTGTTCCGGCGGTCGACCAGGTCCTTCTCCCTGCCCCTCACTTTCTTTTCCCTAGCAACAAGGGCACACTCCCGTTCATGGAGCTCCTGCCCTCGCACCCAGGCCTTCTTCTCCTCCTCTACGCAGCGCTCTTCCAATTTCTTGGCGCGCTCCTCAAGGCCCTTGTCAGCCAGAGCCACCTTCTCGGTGAGCTCCTCCTCCCTCCTCAGGACGTCATCCCGCAGCTCTAGGAGTTTCTGCTCTTCATCTTCGAGCCGTTTCTCCCTCTCTTCAAGTGTCTCTCGGCGCTTGATGAGTGTAGTGTTAATGGCCTCAAGCCTGTCGTGGCGTTCATCGGCCGCACTATTGGCTGCTTTGGCCTGATCGTAGATCTCCCGGGATTGAGCGTCGAGGGCGCGAGTCATACTGTCCCTGTCATCCAATAATTTACCCCAATACTCCAGGCAGACTTTCTCCCGTTTGATCCACTCTTTGTCATCCGCTAGCCTTGACTGCGCGAGCTTGGTCTCGAAGTAGAGACGGTTACGCCACCTCCTAAGGGTTTGGTGCTCCTCTTCAAGAGCCTTGCTGTCGTGGAAGAAGGCCAGTTCAACTTGACGCAGACTGGAACATGCGTTGTCAATGTACAGTGACAACGGGATAGGTTCCGGACCTGCTGGGGTCTCCTCCGCTGGTTCCAGCGGGTTTTCAGATACAAAAATTGGGTCCCACTCCACAAGAGTGGTCCCCTGTGTCTCCATGGCACTAGGGCCGTCCTCCGGGATGGCCTCAGTCGCCATCGAGGAGGGCCCCACCGCTAGGTCTTCATTCACCCCCTCAGACAGGGGGCCAGCGACTTCACCAGGGCACTCCGGCTCAGCCGTGGGTACCTCCGACGTCATCACTTCCGGAGCAGGGGCCGCTTCTGGCTCCGGCCTTGGCACCTCCTCCGATGGGGGCTCGAGCTCTGACACTTCTGTATCAACCGGCTCGGGAGCCGGAAGATCTTCATCTTCAATCGGCCCTGCAGCCGGAGCTCCAACAACTACCGGCTCTGCGGCCGGTGCTTTTGAGGAAGCCGGCCCAACCGCCGGGACTTCCTCAACATCCGGCGCGCACGCCGGGACTTCAATCACCTCTGGCTCGACCGCCGGAGCTTTGACACTTTCCGGCTCTAGGGCCGGAATCACAGCTTCTTCCGGCTCAACAGCCGGAGCTTCCATCATCTCAGCACCAGGACCCGGAGCTTCAACCTCCGGGATAGGTGCCGCTGGCGCATCTTCACTTCCGCGGTCCGGCGCTACCACAGGAGCCTCTGGAGATGAGTCGAGGTCCATGACCACGACAGCCGACGCCGGAGCTGTCGCAGCTTCAGCCACCACTTGGGGTGGCACCGGGACAGGAGCAGAAGCTTCCACCCTCACGGCTTCAGCCGCTATGGCTGAGGGTGGAGCCTCACTCCCCTTCTTGGGGACGCTGCAGATGATGAACGACAAAACTTAAAAAATAGTCACTACAATTAAAACAACTATCCAAGGTAAAGATTAAAATTTACCTTGGGAGGCTTCCGCACCAGCTCGCGCGAAACCTTTTTACCGGGTGTTCTGGGCTGGTCATAGCCGGCGTGGAAGCTCCGGAAGGCCCCCCGGAACTCGTCGCGGCCACGGGTGTTTCCCGAGTCGAGGCCCCCCTCGATCGGGAAGAACCCCCGGACCTGGAGGCCTCCACCGGCCCAGGTGCTGGAGTCGCATGCCCGGAGCTAACACCCCGGGAGGACCCCACTGCGGGAACAGTCGCGCCCCGGGAGGACCCCAGTACGGGAACAGTCGCCGCAGTTGTAGAAGACCTTCCCCTCCGGGGAGAAGGAGCCGACGCAAAAGTAGCGGGCCTGATGGACATTCCGTCGGCGTACTGCAGCTTCCTCTTCCGGCTCACAAGTTCATCCGCCAGCTCCTTGCCCTTGCCGACGACCTATTCCCTCGGCTTCGGAGCAGGGTCGGAGCCATCCTCGGGCACTCCGGGGATCGCTACCCTGTTGGTTGATCTTCTCTCGACGACACCAAGGTCGTCAAGCACGGACATCTTCCGCCGGAGCTCCCTACTGAACTCCACTTCCACGTTCAGAGGAAGAAAAGCTGATGGCGGAGTCAAGTCGTCACCATCGACGTCGATGTCGTGCTGGAACTTCTTGAGGTGAAACTCCAAGGTTTTCCCCACCATGTTGGACTTCAGCCCGGTCTCGACCCGGTCGTCG
Source organism: Tuctoria greenei (assembly GCA_036927565.1). Lineage (NCBI taxonomy): Eukaryota > Viridiplantae > Streptophyta > Magnoliopsida > Poales > Poaceae > Tuctoria > Tuctoria greenei. The sequence continues at coordinate 159,224,952 of JAYESD010000009.1, read as the reverse complement.
TCCATCACGCTGTTGAGGGCCCATGCGAGTTTCTCTCTCCTCTTTAGCGGCGCCTACCTGTTAACCAAGAAATTGCAAAACACCGCCTGAGTAGTCAATCCTCCCTCCACGCATTGGCGGATCCTGGTCAAAGCAGGGTTGAAGGCTTCCACTAGCACCGGAGCTTCACTCCAGATTGTCGTGTCGATGTTGGGAAGGCCTTCGGGCAGCTCCAGCCTCTCATGCTCCTCCACCCGGACGACTATCCAGTCCTTCTTCCAGTCATCCCACTTCCCAGAGGGAAATGACCGGAGGTACTTGAATGGGCACTTCTTGCGCTTCACGAAGTAGTAGAAGACAAGGTACTCATTGCTCCTGCCGGTGATATGGACGGTGAAGAAGGTCTGGAAGAGTTCAATGCAGGGGGATGCCCACCCACATCTCACAGAAGTGGACGAAAATGGACACAAGAAGAATGGAGTGGGGGCCGAGATGATACAACTGCAGACCATAAAAGTCTAGCAGCATCAAGAAAAAGGAAGAAAAAGGTGGGATCAACCCCACCATGGCGTACGAGGAGAAGTACACCATTTCGCCGGCGTGCTCCTTCTCAAACGGGAGCTCTCCACCGGCGCGGACCGAGCGGTTGAAGAAGTCCGAGGACCATCCCATGAGGGCCCGGACCTTCTTCAGGTCGCCGTCGGTCTTCAAGCGACTCTCGCGGAGACCCAACTCCATCGCGGCACAGCTAGGCAAGAGAAGAAAAGCAAAGAACAAGTTGTGAGTTTGAGCGCAAGATCAGATGGGAGGCGTAAAGAGCCCCAAACGGTGCACGCTTTCCTTCTTAAGTAAACCCTCGCGACGCTTGGATGGAAAACGCAGAGAAGTCGAAGATACCACTCAAAAATTCCACCCAGCTGATGACAAGAGGGCCCGGGACTACCCCGACGATCAAGTCGAGGTTCTTACCCAGGCGAACGGTTGCCATCATGAGGCGGAAAGCCCGAAGGCGGCGGCCTGACAAGGCGCGCGGAACTAATACGTTTTTCGTATCGGGAACCGACGACCTTCAATTGCGTGAGATCCGCACGCCAAAGATCTCACCTGCCGCACACGGGATATGCCACGCGGTGAAGATTTAACTCCGGACCATCACCAACGGCACATCCGAAGACCTTTGAAGACTCAGTTCAAAAGTCGAAGGATGGACCCACCTCCGGCGGAACAACTTCATCCAAGGAGTCTTCCCCGGAGGTGGGCCCAGGGGGCCACTGTCGGTATCCTGGGTACCATATACCCCTTGGGATTGCAAAGATATCAAGGGAAAGTCACCCACTTGATTTGAAGACCTTCGGAGGCCCACATGTCAGACATGTCCGGACCCGCTTCTCCAACATGGTTAGCCCCAGGGTCGCCACGTGTACTATCAAACCGGAGCCACCGCCCGCAAGGGAGGAAGCTCCGAACTATGTACTGAAGTGGCACCCCCGGACCTAACCCCAGACCGAGGGAAGCTCCGGTGCTGACACGTGTCGGCTAACCCCAGAACTATCTGTTCTCCACAGCGTGCTCCTGTGCTGCCACGTGTCCAACCGTCGGATCTTCACCCTCTAACCTCCAGAAGACCCCGCAACGGCTCCGGATCTTCAAAGGGGAATCGAGGACTTCAAGACCCGATTAAGTTTCATTAATACCATATTAATGACACTTAATTGGACGACCTTAATACCAGTAACGGTGCTGTCAAAGCCCATTACACGGTCATTAAGGGCAATTAAACGTGTTGAAGAAGTATCAACACTAGTAAACGCCAGGGCCACATGTCGGGCCAGGCTAATTTGTAACGGTCTGCCCTTATACTATAAAAGGACAAGCCAACGACGTTTACACGGGCGCTAGATGGACGTTGTCGGTACCCTAAAAACCATACACCCCCTGAGGTTACAAAGATCTCAAGGGAAGGACGTCTACTCAAATTGAAGACCCTCGGAGGCCCACTTGTCAGACATAACCGGACCTGCTTCTCCAACATGGTTAACCCCTAGGTTGCCACGTGTACTGCCAGACCGGAGCTACTACCCACAAGGGTGAAGCTCCGGGCTAGGTACCGAAACGGCACCTCCGGACTTAACCCCTGACCGAGAGAAGCTCCGGACCTGACACGTGACAGGCCACCCCGGAGCTTCCCGCTTCCCACAAGCAAGCTCCGGAGCTGCCACGTGTCCAAACGTCGGAGCTGGCCGCCTCAAACCTCCGGAAGACATTGTAACGACTCCGGATCTTCAAAGGATAACCGTGGACTTCAAGACCCGATTAATTGTCATTAATTCCATGTTAATGACACTTAATCGGACAATCTTAACACCTGTAACGGCACTATCGGAGCCCGTTATAGGGTTATTAACAACAATTAATCGTGTATCAATACTAGTAACCGCCGGGGCCACATGTCGGGCCAGGCAAACTTGTAACGGTTTGTCCTTGTACTATAAAAGGACAAACCGACGATAAAAGGAGGAGGCTTTGGAACGCTCTCAGGCACACACGCATTGACGTGAGCTTTCATACATAAACTAATACAACACCACACACCCGTGGAGTAGGGTATTACGCTCAGGCGGCCCGAACCACATAAACCACTGTGTCTCTCGTGTCCAATCGTGATTCAACTTCTTGAGTCTCCGCGCGCCCACACCGAACTACAAACTCCTTCAACACTTTAGTAGTGTCAGGAGATCTGCCGACTCCAACAGTCGACAGTTGGCGCGCCAGGTAGGGGCGCCTGAGATTTTCAAGAATGGTGAATTCTGCGGCTGGATCATCCAACGGGCAACCTGCTGCTCAGGCTGTCGGGGGCAATCCCTCCAACATGCAGCCACCAACAGGAGCCTCAGCACCAGCAGGAGTCACACTCCCATCACCACCATCTTCTCCGGCAAAACGTGCCGGGCAACATGATGGTGCGCCGGCGTCACATACTGCGCCGGCAAGTCATGACAACCCAGAACACGCGCTCCATGCAGCGCGTGCTCTTCTCCAGCGACCACCACCTCCGGATGCATCTCGAGATGCCATGGAGCAATGGAGGGCTGATGTTGAGCATTTGGTCGCAGCAGCGGCCGAACGCCTCAACAACCAGGGTCCTCCTCCTTCAGGGCGAGCCCCGTCGCAGCGACGGACGTTGTCTGGAAGACTTGGTCCGCATGTCTCCAACAACCGAAGACGAGTTGCGTCACAGCAAGTGACGTCGTTGCCCTCTGGGGCACGACGCACCCATACGGTATCTCAGCTTTCGACACATGACCTCCGGGCGGAGCTTGATCGCCGATACCGCCAACAGGATGGCCGTGTCCATATCGAGCGAGCTCGAGAAAGACGGGATGCTCAAGACCTTTCTACTCTGGAAGGAGTAGGAGGAGGCTGTTCCGCCCTAGCCATGCACCTGCGCATGGTTAGATGGCCACAGAAGTTCCGGCCACACTTGCCAGAAAAATTCGACGGGACTGTCAACCCCGTAGAATTTCTGCAGATATACTCCACTGCAATCTTAGCAACTGGAGGAAACGAGGCCGTAATGGCCAACTACTTTCCAGTGGCCTTAACTGGGACCGCCAGGTCCTGGTTTATGAGCCTTCCACCCAACTCTATCGACAGTTGGGAGGAGTTGTGCCGTCAGTTCACTGCCAACTTCGGGAGTTCATACACCCGACCGGGCACTGAACTAGACCTTTTTGCGGTCGTGCAAAAAGGGGGAGAATCTTTGCGGTCATTCATCCAGAAGTTCTCTCAGGTACGCAACACAATCCCTTCTATCTCAAGCGCTTCTGTCATTGTGGCATTCAGACAGGGTGTACGAGACAAGAAGATGTTGGAGAAGCTGGCGATCAAAGAGATCACCAGCGTCACGGAGCTCTTCAGCTTGGCAGACAAATGTGCCAGAGCTGCGGAGGGCCGTGAAATGCACTCCAAACCAGCCTTGGAGGATCACAAAAAATCCTCCAAAGAAGAAGCCGCTACCTCCGGGAGTGGCAAGAAGAAAAAGAAGACCAACGGCAAGAAGAAGCCGTCGGCCGGCACATCCAACGTTGCAGCCACTGCAACTCCTGGTGGCCGGGGGCCACGCCCCGAGAAGCGACCTCGACCGTCTTCCGAAGACGGCGGCAAATCCAAAATGTAGTGCCCCATTCACAAAACGGGCAGCCATAGGCTGGAAGACTGTCGGGAGGTCCAAAACCTTGCCGAGCGCTACAACAAGCGCCGGGAAGGGTCTCCTTTCCGACAGAGGGAGGGAAAACAGAAGGTTGACGAAGCTCCGGCTGAAGAGGAGTTAGGGTTTCAGGACCCCAAAAAGGTCCTGAAAGCCGTCTACACCTCCGTCGACGATGACTCCGACGTCTCCGACAACGAGCGTCAGAAAACCATGAACACCATCTTTGGTGGATCATGGGACATCACTTCTCGTCGTGTCATCAAGACTATGCGGCGGGATATGGCTGTTGTAGCTCCTACAGCTAGACCGGAGCCACATCGAAAGTGGATGGACACACCCATCACTTTTGATGCTTCGGACTGTCCTCGAAGCATGGTCGGAGCTGGCCAATTACCCTTGATGGTATCTCCCACCATCAACAACATCCAGCTCCATCATGTTATGGTGGATGGAGGTTCGGGGCTGAACCTTATAAGCTTTGAAGCTTTTACCAGACTTCAGCTTCGACCTTCGGATCTTCAGCCCTCTCGACCATTCTCCGGAGTAGGTCCGGGGGCCATTACCCCACTCGAAGCTATAATTCTCCCCGTTACCTTCGGGACACGGGAGAAGTACCGCACCGAGAAGTTGGTCTTCGACGTCGCTCAGATCAACTTACCATTCAACGTCATCTTGGGTAGACCTGCCCTATACAAATTTATGGCAGCTGCTCATTATGGATACTTGGTGTTGAAGATGCCAACACCAGCAGGCGTTCTCCGGATTCGTGGAGATCGCACCGCCGGAGTAACTGCTCTGGAGGAGCTCCATGCACTCACCACTGCGCAAGAGGAGGACTCCAGACAGGGGCAAGCTCCAAAACCTCCGAGCATTCAGCAACGAGGCTCAACCTCTTCTCCCCGTGTGCAGCCAAGCGGCGACACCGACATCCCCGTCAAAGTCGTCCAAATTGGTTCCGATGTCACTCAAACCACCCGCATATCGGGTGGGTTGAATGACAAATAGGAACTCGCGCTCATCACCTTCCTCCGGGCTAACGTTGACGTATTTGCTTGGCAACCCTCACAAATGCCTGGGATCCCCAGGGAAGTGATTGAGCACAATCTGAAGATTTACCCCGATGCTCGGCCTGTGCATCAGAAACCTCGGAAGCAATCTGTAGAGCGACAGAACTTCATCCGACAAGAAGTGAAGAAGTTGCTTGAAGCCGGATTTATCCGAGAAGTCTTCCATCCAAAATGGCTGGCGAACCCAGTCGTTGTGCCCAAGGCCGGCGGGAAACTTCGGATGTGCATCGACTACACCACACTGAATAAGGCATGTACAAAAGATCCATTCCCACTACCTAGAATAGATCAGATAGTGGATTCCACCTCCGGGTGCGAGTTACTGTGTTTTCTAGATGCATATTCTGGATATCATCAAATCAGGATGTCTAGGGAGGATGAAGAGCATACTTCATTCATCACAGTGGATGGATTGTATTGTTACACAGCCATGCCGTTTGGTCTCAAGAATGCAGCTTCAACTTTCGTACGAGCTATGTACAAAACTTTCGAAGAACTTATCAGAGACATAGTGGAAGTGTACGTCGATGACATCGTGGTCAAAGTCAAGAACAAGGAGTCCCTCTTGGACACCTTGCAGGCTGTCTTCGACAAGCTGCGGGCCACCCGCACGAAGCTAAACCCAGACAAGTGCGTCTTCGGGGTTAGTTCCGGAAAGCTTCTTGGTTTCCTGGTAAGTCACCGGGGCATAGAGGCTAATCCGGCGAAGATAAAAGCCATTGAAGACATGCGGCCACCAACCCGCATCAAAGACGTCCAAAAATTAACTGGATGTCTAGCAGCCCTCAGCCGGTTCATTTCAAGACTGGCGGAAAGAGCACTTCCCTTTTTCAAGTTACTGAGGAAGTCCGGACCATTCCAATGGTCTGAAGAAGCAGAGAAGGCATTCCAGGAGCTGAAACAGTTCCTCACCACCCTACCAGTCCTGGTAGCTCCGAACCCTGGTGAGCCTTTGTTGCTTTACATTTCAGCTACTGACGAAGTCGTCAGTATGGTTCTGGTTGCGGAGAGACCGGAACTACCCAATACTCAGGAATCCAGACCCCTTCGGGAGGGTTCGGAGGTTCCTGAAAGCGGGTATGGGTCCCAGCTCCCAGACTCAAACCCACAAGAAGCCACTTCAGAGGACCCGGACCCCTCTAAGAGGGTCCAGGTCATTTCTGAAGAAGCTCCGGGTTCCTCCACCCAGAACCCGGAGGTCCCCGAAGAGAGTCTGGACCCCTCCGAGGGGGTCCGGATCAATGAAGAGGAAGCTCCGGACCCCTCCGGGAGGGTCCGGACCATTCAACGCCCGGTATACTTCATCAGTGAAGTGTTACATGATGCCAAGACTCGATACCTAGAGGTGCATAAACTGCTTTATGCAGTTCTTATTGCCTCAAGGAAGCTTCGACACTATTTCCAAGCTCACAAAATCTCGGTGGTGACCTCATATCCACTTCGAGCGATCCTGCATAATCCCAATTCAACTGGGAATATTGCAAAGTGAGCAGCGGAATTGGCTGAATTCGATCTTGAATTCATTCCGAGACAAGCAATCAAGAGTCAAGCGTTGGCAGATTTCATGGCAGAATGGACTCCCTCTCCATTAAACCCTGGGGGCCCCAGCGAGCAGAAGACGGAACCTCAAGTTCCAACCTTCACTAAGCCTCACTGGACCCTTTACTTCGACGGCTCCATGCAGAAGCAGGGAGCCGGAGCTGGAATCCTTCTCCTCGCACCAACTGGGGAGAAGGTGAAATACATGATACACCTTGACTTCAAGGCAACCAACAACATGGCGGAGTATGAAGCACGCATCTATGGATTAAAGGTGGCACTATCATACGGTGTCAAGCAATTGCTGGTCAAAGGAGATTCACAACTCGTCATCAAGCAGGTGAAGGGTGAATGCTCCTGCAATAATCTCCAGCTGGCTGCTTACCTCCTTGAAGTCCAGAGGCTTCAGAAGGACTTCGAAGTCCTAGACCTTCACCATGTTCAGCGTGCTCACAACGCTGAAGCTGACGAACTCTCGACCAAGGCGTCAACTGGAGCTCCGGCTCCTGATGGAACCTTTGTCCGGAGGTTGTCAAAACCCACAGTTCAGCCTGCCGAACTGAACGAAGGGGGCGAGATCAGCATCCCGAAGCTGACGGTCCCGATGGCCCTGTTACCATGGCAGCCATCAAGGGTCGTAGGTGCTGCCGGAAGCTCCGAGCAACCCAGCACGCAAGACTCAAATGCTCAAGTCAGTTCCGATGCATAGATCTCGGAGATCCGGAGCTACTTGAAAGACAACATCCTTCCTGACGATGATGTATCCGCTGATCGGGTAGTCAGATTGGCTAAAAGATACACGTTGGTAGAAGGGGATCTCTACCGGCGCGGTGCCAACGGCATCCTAATGCGGTGCATCACAAGGGAAGAAGGCTGCGAGCTCCTCGCAGAAATCCATGGAGGCGAGTGTGGGAACCACGCATCTTCCCGCACGCTGGTCGAAAAAGCCTTTCGGCACGGCTTCTACTGGCCTACAACGCTCCAGGATGCCACTGAGCTGGTGAAGAAATGCAAAGCATGCCAATTTCATGCAAAGCAAATTCATACACCTGCTCAGTCCTTACAAATGATACCTCCCACATGGCCTTTCGCTGTGTGGGGGATGGACATCTTGGGACCCTTCCCTAGAGCCGTCGGAGGTTACAAGTTCCTGTACGTCGCCATCGACAAGTTCACCAAGTGGCCGGAAGCAACTCCCGTTGTGACGATCAACAAACAATCTGCAATCAATTTTCTACAATCCATCGTGAGCAGATTCGGAGTCCCAAATAAGATCATCACTGATAATGGGACTCAATTCACAAGCTCCGCATTTCAAGGATATTGCGAAGACCTCGGCATACAAGTTTGCTACGCTTCCCTAGCTCATCCTGCAAGCAATGGACAAGCCGAGAGAGCAAATGCAGAGATCCTTAAAGGACTCAAAACACACACTTATGAGCGCTTGAAAAAGCACGGAGCCAATTGGATCGAAGAGCTTCCGCCCACTCTATGGGCCAACAGAACTTCTCCAAGTCGGGCAACCGGAGAAACACCCTTCTTTCTAGTGTACGGAGCTGAAGCGATCCTTCCTCCGGAAATCACCTTGGGTTCCCTCCGAGTCCGGACCTTCGACGAAGCCGCGCAGGACCAGCTCCGACGCGAAGACCTAGACCTCCTCGAGGAGGGAAGGTGCCAAGCAGCTGTTCGGAATGCCCGATACCGCCAAGCTCTACGGCGCTATCACTAGCGGCATGTACACAACCGACAGCTCGAGGAAGGCGATCTGGTGCTACGGAGAATACTATCCAGAGAAGGGCAAAACAAACTCTCCCCCGGCTGGGAAGGGCCCTTTCGAGTGATCAAAGTATCCCGTCCCGGAAGCGTTCGCTTGGCTACCGAGGATGGGACACCTCTCCCAAATCCTTGGAACATCGAGCACCTCCGTAAGTTCTACACTTAATTCCACGGAGGTGAGTCTTAAGTAACTTGAAATGTATGTTATAGAGTCATTGTACAGAGTTGGGTAGTTCCTCCGGGAGAGCAGCCGGACCTTTCCCGAAAGGTTTGAAAAGCTCATGCAACACTTGACACAGTCTCCGGACTAAAAGTGTGGCTAACTACCCTGGGTCAAACGAGAAACCAAACACACTTAGCCTGGTTCCGTACCCTAAGAGTGTACTTGTTTCCCCTGTACCCCGGACCTATAATGAAAGACATCTTCATGTGAAATAGACTCCACGTGCATTCATTTTTGCATAGGCTCGACATTTTTATTTTTCTCTTTCTTGTCTATAACAGAAACGTGCAATTCTTAAGAAGTTCTAGTTTGACCGGTTTACATACGATTCGAGTTGAATTGTCAGATTTTTTGGATTTAAATATCGTCTGTGGCCAACTCGCCTGAAAGCCGCCAAGCCATTCTAGGGTCGGAGTGCGCTATCGACTTAGCCTGGTCAAGCACCCTAAGTACGCCACTCTACCTACATCCCGGCAGGCCAAAGTAAGGTGGGTCCATGGACAATTGGATCTAAAAGAAAAGACAATTCATCCAGTTGTATTAAAAATCGTGTTCAACTTAAAATTTTCTTGAGAACCGTAAGCCGCGACGAAGTTATAGACAAGGAACGAATTTTACTATTTTTCTTGGCTTAAGTGTGCAGGAAAAATGAACCATACGTTGATGGAGAAAAACCGGAGCTAACCAAGCTCCGACTCCCACCAGGGCGTCAACCGTCGGCGTTGACTAAAAGATGGTGAGAAGACCCCGTCACTGGAGTCTGTTGCCAACAAACCAAGTGTGGCAAAGGTCATTGCCGGAGCTGCTAAGCTCTGACACCTTGGAGTATTAACTACCGACGCTCAACGTGTTGATAGAGGCTATTGCCGGAGCTACTAAGCTCCAGCGATGGACAGTGCCGGAGCTTCTAAGCTCCGACAACTTCAGGGGACCTTCACTATCAAAAACTTCGGACCTAAATTCCACAAGTTCGAAGCAAATTCGTCTTCAACAAAACTCAACATCCTTTTGGTACATGTCCACAATCAAATTGTGCACATCTACAAGGGGGCCAAGTGAAGATAAAGATGTTGAAGACAAAAAAAATGAAATTCGCAAAAAAATGGGGATTTCATTTCATCTGAAGACCGGAGATTACATCTGGAGACAAGGGATTACAAAATTGAGGAAGAAGAGAAGATACAAGTAAAGGCTAAAAGAGACGGTCCTAGACCCTATGGAAGAACTCGGCGACCTTCTGGGCGACCTCCGACACGCAGGCTCGGGTAGCTTCGCCTTCTCCTTCGACGGGGCCTTCAAGCACCGGGTCCAGAGGAAATCGAGGGTTCCGGCTGGTGTAGCACGTCAACACATATTCTGTGACGTTCCTAGCCAGGGATTGCCCCTCGACCTCCAGCTGGTCCGCGATGACGTCGCCCACCTTGGAGAGCTTGCTGCCTGCGGCGCTCAACGCTTGCAACGCAAGGTCCGGCTCCGGCTCCGGATCATCCGGGTGCACGGGGCTGAAACCCATCGGCGTCAGCGCGTCGTCGGCCTTACCCAGGAACTCCCAAATCTGCAGGGAGTCCGCCTTCCTCAAGTTCTTCATCTCTTCCAGGGATCTCCGGGCCGCCGTCAGCTCCGAATTCTCGCGGGCGAGGCGCTCAACTTCTTTGGCGTTTTGCTGGATCTTCGCAGCAACCCGCTTCTCAAGTCTTCCGAGCTCCTCCTCCCGGAGGTGGATCTTGTTCCGGCGGTCGACCAGGTCCTTCTCCCTAGCCTCCACTTTCTTCTCCCGGGCGACAAGGGCACACTCGTATTCGTAGAGTTCCTGCCCCCGCACCCAGGTCTTCTCCTCTTCCTCGAGGCAGCGCTCTTCCAATTTCTTAGTGCGCTCCTCGAGGCCCTTGTCCGCCAGAGCTGTTTTCTCAGCGAGCTCTTCTTCCCGTCGCAAGACGTCATCCCGTAGCTCTAGGAGTTTTTGCTCCTCGTCCTCGAGCTGTCTTTCCCTCCCTTCAAGTGCCTCTCGGCGCTTGATGAGTGCGGTGCTGATGGCCTCGAGCTGATCAAACCGAGCATTGGCCGCGTCGTTAGCAGCCTTAGCTCGGTCGTGGAACTCCCGGGATTGAGCATCAAGGGCATGAGTCATGCTCTCCCTCTCGTCCAGCAGCTTATCCCAGAGCTCCAGGCGGATCTTCTCCCGCTTGATCCACTCCTTGTCATCTGCAAGCCTCGATTGCGCCAGCTTAGTCTCGAAGTGGAGCCGATTACGCCACCGTCTAAGGGTTTGGCGTTCCTCTTCAAGAGCCTTGCTGTCGTGGAAGAAGGCCAGTTGGACCTGACGTAGACTGGAGCAGGCGTTGTCGATGGACATCGACAGCGAGATGGGCTCTGGACCTGCTGGGATCTCTTCCGCTGGTTCCAGCGGGTCTTCACATACAAAAATTGGGTCCCACTCTATGAGAGTGGAACCCCGAGCTTCCAAAGCGCTAGGGCCTTCCTCCGGGACGGCCTCAGTCGCCATCGAAGGAGGTCCCGCCACCAAGTCTTCATTCGCCCCCTCAGGCGGGGGGCCGACGACTTCGTTCAGGCACTCTGGCTCTGCCACAGGTACCATCGACGTCGTCGCCTCCGGAGCAGGAGCCGCTACTGGCTCCGGCCGGGACACCTCTTCTGAGGGAGGCTCAAGCTCCCTCGCCTCTTTAACCGCCGGCTCTGTGACCGGTGCTCCAACAATCACTGGCTCTGCGGCCGGAGCTTCGGAAGTGACCGGCTCAACTGCCGGAACTACTTCGACTTCCGGCTCGCATGCCGGGGCTTCAGCCACCTCCGGCTCAATCGTCGGGGCTTCAGCACTTTCCGGCTCCGAAGTCGGGACTGCTACTTCCTCCGACTCAACAGCCGAAGCTTCTACTACTGCAGCACCAGGACCCGGAGCTTCCACTTCCGGGACGGGTGCCGCTGGCGCATCTTCATTCCCGTGGTCCGGCGCTACCACGGGAACTTCTGGAGACGAGTCGAGGTCCATGACCACGACAGCCGGCACCGGAGCTGTCACAGCCTCCGCTTGGGGCGGCACCGGGACTGGAGCAGAAGCCCTCGCAGCCTCAGACACTGTGGCTGAGGGTGGAGCTTCACTCCCCTTCTTGGGAACGCTGCAGATGAAGAACGAAGAAATTGAGCAAACAGATGCTACAATTAAAAAGTTAACCGAGGTAAAAAAGAAAAATTACCTTGGGAGGCTCCCGCACCAGCTTGCGCGGAACCTCTTTCCCGGACGATCCGGGCTGGCCACGGTCGGCGTAGGAGCTCCGGGAGGACTCCCAGGACTTGCCACAGCCGCGGGTGTTTCCCGGGTCGGAGCTCTCCTTGATCGGGAGGAACTCCTGGACCTGGAGGCCCTCACCGCTCCAAATGCCGGAGTCGCGCGCCCGGAGCTAGCACCACAGGAGGGATCCACCACGGGGACAGTCGCACTTCGGGAGGATCCCACCGCCGGAACAGTAACGTTCCGGAAGCACCCCACCACGGGGACAGTCGCCACGGCGGCGGAGGATCTTCCTTCCTGAGGAGGGGGAACTGGGGGGGGGGGAAGTGGCAGGCCCGATGGACCTTCCGTCTGCATGTCGCAGCTTCCTCTTCCGGCTCTCTGGCTCCTCCGCCAGCTCCTTGCCCTTGCCGATGACCTCAGCTCTTGGTTGTGGGACAGGGGCGGAGCCGTCTTCGGACAACCCGGGGATCGCCAACCGGGTGGTTGATCTTCTCTCGACGACACCAAGGTCGTCAAGCGCGGGCATCGTCCGCCGGAGCTCCCTGCTGAACTCAACTTCCACGTTCAGAGGGAGGAAGGCCGGCGGCGGAGTCAAGTAATCTCCGTCAACATCGATGCCGTGCTGGAATTTCTTGAGGTGAAACTCCAAGGTCTTCCCCACCATGTTGGACTTCAACCCGGTCTCAACCCGGTCCTCGTCCATCACGCTGTTGAGGGCCCAGGCGAGCTTCTCCCTCCTCTTCAGCGGCGCCCACCTGTTGGACAGGAAGTTGCAGAACACCGCCTGGGGAGTCAATCCTCCCTCCACACATTGGCGGATCCTGGTCAGGACAGGGTCGAAAGCTTCCGCCAGCACCGGAACTTCGCTCCATACCGACGTGTCAATGCCGGGCAGACCGTCTGGCAACTCCAACCGCTCATGCTCCTCCACCCGGACGACTATCCAATCTTTCTTCCAGTCATCCCACTTCCCAGAAGGGAATGACCGGAGGTACTTGAATGGGCACTTCTTGCGCTTCACGAAGTAGTAGAAGCCAAGATACTCATTGCTTCGGCCGGTGGTGTGGACGGTGAAGAAGGTTCGGAAGAGCTCGATGCAGGGAGGGATGCCCACCCACATCTCGCAAAAGTGGACAAAGATGGACACAAGGAGAATGGAGTGAGGGCCAAGGTGGTACAGCTGCAGACCATAGAAGTCCAGCAGCATCAAGAAGAAAGAAGAAAACAGTGGGATCAGCCCCACCATGGCGTACGAGGAAAAGTACACCATCTCGTCAGCGTGCTCCTTTTCAAAGGGGAGCTCTCCGCCGGCGCGGACCGAGCGGTTGAAGAAGTCCGAAGACCACCCCATGAGGGCCCGAACCTTCTTCAGATCGCTGTCAGTCTTCAAGCGACTCTCACGCAGACCCAACTCCATCGCAGCACAGCTAGGCAAGAGAAGAGGAGCAAAGTATGAGTTGGGAGTTTGAGCGCAAGAACAGATGGGAAGCGTAAAGAACTCCCGACAGTGCGCTTTCCTTCTTAAGTAAGCCCTCGCAACGCTTGGATGGAAACTGCAGGGGAGTCAAAGATACTACTCAAGAATTCAACCCTGCCGATGACAAGAGGGCCCGGGACCACCCTGACGATCAAGTCGAGGCTCTTACCCAGGCGAACAGTTGTCATCACGAGGCGGGAAACCCAAAGGCGGCGACCTGACAAGGCGCGCGGAACCGATACGGTTTTCGTATCGGGAACCGGCGACCTTCAATTGCGAGAGATCCGCACGTCAAAGATCTTATCTGCCGCCTGAGGTGCGCCACGCGTCGGGATTTAACCGTAAAGCCCCGTCAATGACACCTCCGAAGACCCTTGAAGACCCAGTTCAAGAGTCGCGAGTATGGACCCACCTCCGACGGAATGACTTCACCCCGGCGACTTTCCCCGGAGGTAGGTCCAGGGGGCCACTGTCGGTACCCTAAAAACCATACACCCCCTGAGGTTACAAAGATCTCAAGGGAAGGACGTCTACTCAAATTGAAGACCCTCGGAGGCCCACTTGTCAGACATAACCGGACCTGCTTCTCCAACATGGTTAACCCCTAGGTTGCCACGTGTACTGCCAGACCGGAGCTACTACCCACAAGGGTGAAGCTCCGGGCTAGGTACCGAAATGGCACCTCCGGACTTAACCCCTGACCGAGAGAAGCTCCGGACCTGACACGTGCCAGGTCACCCCGGAGCTTCCCGCTTCCCACAAGCAAGCTCCGGAGCTGCCACGTGTCCAAACGTCGGAGCTGGCCGCCTCAAACCTCCGGAAGACATTGTAACGACTCCGGATCTTCAAAGGATAGCCGCGGACTTCAAGACCCGATTAATTGTCATTAATCCATGTTAATGACACTTAATCGGACAATCTTAACACCTGTAACGGCACTGTCGGAGCCCGTTACAGGGTTATTAACAACAATTAATCGTGTATCAATACTAGTAACCGCCGAGGCCACATGTCGGGCCAGGCAAACTTGTAACGGTTTGTCCTTGTACTATAAAAGGACAGACCGACGATAAAAGGAGGAGGCTCTGGAACGCTCTCAGGCACACACGCATTGACGTGAGCTTTCATACATAAACTAATACAACACCACACACCCGTGGAGTAGGGTATTACGCTCAGGTGGCCCGAACCACGTAAACCACTGTGTCTCTCGTGTCCAATCGTGATTCACCTTCTTGAGTCTCCGTGCGCCCACACCGAACTACAAACTCCTTCAACACTTTAGTAGTGTCAGGAGATCTGCCGACTCCAACAGTCGACAGACGTTGAGACAGGCGAGATAGACGCTGAGACACGCTTGAGAGACGTTCAGACACACTGACACACTTGCTACATCCAATACAACATCAACACATCCTGTGGAGTAGGGTATTACGCTCAGGCGTTCCGAACCACGTAAACTCTTGTGTCTCCTGCGTCATTTATAATTCACCTTCTTGAATCTCCGTGCGCCCACACCGAACATCAAATTCCTCTAATATTTTAGTAGTGTCGGGAGATCTGCCGGTTCCAAACCACCGACAACCCTTAATGGCTGAGTTATGGGCTTTGACAGCACCGTTACTGGTAATTAAGGTCATCCGATCGTGTGTCATTAATATAGTATTAATGACACTTGATCGGGTCTTTAAGTCCTTGATTCCCCTTTGAAGATTCGGAGTTGTTGTGGAGTCTTCCGGGGGTTAGAGGCTGAAGATCCGACGGATGGACACGTGGCAGCGCCGGAGCACACTGTGGGAAACAGATAGGTCCGGTGTTACCCGACACGTGTCAGTTCAAGAGCTTCCCTCGGTCTGGGGTTAGGTCCGGGGGTGCCATTTCGGTACACAGCCCGGAGCTTCCCCCTTGTGGGCGGTAGCTCCGGTTTGATAGTACACGTGGCGACTCTGGGACTAACTATGTTGGAGAAGCGGGTCCGGTTATGTCTGACATGTGGGTCTCCGAAGATCTTCAAATCAAGTAGATGACTTTCCCTTGAGATCTTTGCAATCCCAAGGAGTATATGGTACCCAGGGTACCGACATCCACCTTGTCTAAGTATGCTTCTTAGTAACATAATTAGTGATAATTAACTTATTGTTGTTGATTAATAATTAAATTATGATATTAATATTAATATTTACTAGTAATATGATACATGTATATAAATAATTAGTATCATGTGAAATTATCAACTTAGATGATCAAATTCATCCAAGTTTTATCCAACCCACCAAACAAAAAAATAGATCGTTCAATCCATCCAACCAAACATCAACTTGGATCATCCAATACAAAAAACATGGATGATACTATACAATCCAACTTTGACTTCAAACCAAACACACACTTACTTGTCTCCTTTGAATTTAGGATGTTCTATCTTAATGCCTGCGTGTCAGATCAAGACTCCACCCAGGAGACTGGCACATGTCAGCCAAGACATGCCATGTCCTGAAGCTACTTGACCAAGGAGAGAGGGGCACACATCCGGCTATCGGATCCCTGTGGACGCGAACGCAAGAAGCCATGACCCTGCTGGCCCGTAAACCATGTGCCGAGCGACACATTTGATGGCACGAACCGTTTAGCTCCCATGCTGCCGACACCTCTGAAACGGAAATTTCAGGCAGACGCGATCGAGAAGAGACTGAATGGCAGTGTGTCGGTCGTGCAGTGGGTCGTTGTTAGGTGATAGGTCCGGCGCCATTGCTGGCCGCCGGCTTTGACAAAACGCGCGCGCCGGCTTTCCATCCACCCGACGATGATGAGGGGTTTTCTGCCTCATGATTAGGATTTGACGGTTTGTCGAAATATAATGGTCGCCCTCTCTAGAGTTCAGCTCACGGAGGAAAAGACACGCGCCACTGGAAGCTACGTACTGAAGAAACGCAAACCACCTGGCGGATCCCGCCAACGATGAGGTGACACGTAAGCTCGGTCAGACTCCAGCGTAATCTATCCCATGTGTGGTTGGGTGAAACTTGGGGGAATGCATGAGCAGGCGATTCCGTGTGGGCAACTGCATTTCGTGGTGCATGTCTCTGTCTCCCCTCAAAATCACACACCTACCTCTCTCGATCTCCTCGGCTACGTGTACCCTCGTGTAGATCGCACTCGTTCCGTTCGGTGCACACGTGTGGGAGGAGGCCTGGACACGTACGTGGCCGCGCGTTCTGGCACGACAGAAAAACCACGAAATCTTGCCACGTTCTGTGCAGATGATCGACGTACACTCGCTACAGCATTGTTTGCTGGCAGTTAGGCGTTGGTACTAACATCAACACGAATATTACTGGGGAAACAGTACACAAAGTGCTAATCTAACGCCATCTCAGAACATGAGGTGAGAGATGATGAATGCACCGTACGATCGTCCACGGTATGTGTATGCAGGTGACGCTTAACTTCTGCAGGAATCTTGCCACTTCCAGAGGTGATTTTGAGATTAATTTCCTGTGACGTCCTTTGCATGGATGTGTGCCTCCTAGTAACAAACAACAGCTTCATTTTGGGGGCTGGTAGTGTGCACCGAGCAATTACCACAAGATACTCTTGCAACAAGCACACGGCTGGTTCCTTCTTCCTTGCAAGAATCCAACACTTATGGATGCTGATGAGATTGACATGAGCCCTGGTACGGTGTCGTCAGACAGATGATTCCCCGTGAGATTCTGCTTCTTACGTAGGGAGGAGAGGGGCTAATTAATTAACCGAAACAGTTATTATTTAATCATCGCTGGTGAATGATGAATTAGTAGTTAGAAGCTTGAGCACAAATACTTCTGCGCGATGTCGACGAGTCCACGGATTCAACGAGCCACACTTTTTTTTTTCTGAAGTGAGCACGAAAGCAGGTTGGGGAGGAAATTAAACGGTATGTCTATTTCAATATAGCTAGGTAATTTGTCCTCAATTCAAAAAGGCTTTGAGAAGTCAAACAAATTACAGGAAATCAGCGGTACACTAAATTCTAGCCACTTGCTGTGTGCGACATGATATTAGCAGGCCCACATGATATTAAATCTTAGATCGACGTTGAACACAGGCTGTAGCGACAGCCCGGCCGGGCAAGTATATTGACCTTGCACTTCCGCTTTCATATGATATCGTGTCATCAATTTGCGGTCTTCGATGGAGCAATTTTTTTTTACCATTCTCTTGGTGTTTTTCATTTTGTTCTGCCAAACGCGTCAGATTTGAATTAGCCGTGTGTACAAAAAGATACTTTGAATTGGTCTACAGATAAAAGCAAATGCGCAGTTGCCATGGGCGATCAAAGCTATTAGTAACAATCACTTTAAGCTTTAGTGCAGAGTTGTGTAAGCAGCATGTCGTCGTTAGAGCTGAAGATCCTCGGAGCTGCCAATCTTGCCTAACGCTTACCTAATCTCGGCATTAAAAATCCTAACGAGTCCCACGCTATAATGCTGCCTAAAAGGTTGCGTTGTCGCCATTGATTGGTCTCCACCTGTACGACGTCCCGTTCGCGGTTCGCCTGCACAGCACTTCTTGCATCCTTTGCCAAGAGTCTCAATCAATCGCGTTTCTCCTTGTCATAATGATAATAACAATTGACTAATAATAATATCAATAATACACTGTACATGGGCTTTCTCTCCTTTTCTTGTTGGAAAAAAAGTGTGGTTTAGAGTGCAACACGAAGACTGCGTCATTTCACTAGTAGGAAATATCATATTCCATACAACGGATGCACATGTATCTGGAAAACGTGAGTGTTAAATTATTAACTAAAAATATGTTACCTGTTCATCACTAAATTGGTAGGAACAGCAAGCACTGTGAATCATAGTACTAGTCATGTATCTGCAACCGCAACCAAGTCAACTAATGAGAAAAGTATATATAATTTTGAACACTTTTTATTCAATAATTATATATTAGGAAATTAAGCATTATCACTAATCCTAGTTATCATACAGGTTTCATGTGTAGTGTAAATACAAATAACTTTCTGTTTATATGTGTGTGGACGCGTAATCAAGGAAGCATCATGAGTTTTTGTAATTCATTTATATATCCTAGTAGGATTCTCCTAACGGAGAGATTCTAGCTTTGATACACGCAGTTGTGTTGCAAGGAGAAATGCATAGATGGTGTGATGACAAAAAGCAGATGAAGGACAGTTTAACAGGCGAGGGTTAATTAGCTGAATGCATATGCTGATGTGATACAAGGAGCTACTTGTGCCCGGTGAGTTAATGCTAGCCGTTGGCAAGCAAAGATGTACTCCCTCATTTCTCAAAAGATTGTCACCTTCTAGTTCATTTTTGTACTAGAAGGTGACAATCTTTTGAGAAAGGAGGGAGTATACAATATATGTTACACGTACGTACGGCTGTCCCTCTCTGCTCTGATTTTTTATTAGATGTTGTCATATCAAACTGGTCGAGCTACGTACCTCCCTCTTACACATAATCAGCAATGGACAGGGGTATTTATGCAAATCGACCTCACAAACACACGCCTAATTAATACACTAGTGCCCACGGCTTAACCAAGCTGAGAGATCAAGCCACTCTTGCTAACTCATCAAAGCATGTCCATTGGTCGAGAGCTGGAGCGATCGGTCGTCGGTGTGTATAAGACTAGCTAGCTACAAAGTGTCGTGTCGCTCAGCTCAACGGAAATCGATCAAGTAGGAGCTTTTGCCAACGACCCGGCGTTCTCACGCCTGAAGCGTGAGCACGCGCGCGGTGCACCAACCAAGCGAAGAAGACGAAGCTCCACTTGCTAGATTAAGAAGAAGGAGAAGAAGAAGCTGGGTGTGGTAGACGGCCGGCACATACTATGGGCAACGCCCTGGGCTGCGCGGGCCTCGGCGGGAGGCTGGCGGCGGCGGCCAGGGACGGCGACATGGCGGAGGCGCGGCGGCTCCTGGCGGCGAACCCGGGGCTCGCGCGCTGCGCCGCCTTCGGCAGCCTCAACTCGCCGCTCCACCTCGCCGCGGCAAAGGGGCACCACGAGGTACGTACGTACGCCCTGCTGCTGCATGATCTGCCTTACTACTGTTAGGATCTACAGGGTTCATTTGCATGCTCTTAATTAGTCTCAGGTTGAGGCTGGATCGAGTAGGTCTACACAGCCATTGTTCCAGTTCCAGCTGATGACGAAGTTGCTTTTTTACTATTTTTTTTCGTGAACTTATGCATGCAAGCCATTCAATACGG
This sequence comes from Tuctoria greenei, assembly GCA_036927565.1. Taxonomy (NCBI): domain Eukaryota; kingdom Viridiplantae; phylum Streptophyta; class Magnoliopsida; order Poales; family Poaceae; genus Tuctoria; species Tuctoria greenei. The sequence goes on along the minus strand of JAYESD010000009.1, from coordinate 159,205,201 downwards.
ATTATTTGTTTGAAGTTTAGCTAAAAAGTGACATCTATTTCAATTTCATATGTAGAGCTATGTCATGCAATGAAATAACGAAGTTTAATTCACATATGAAAATAATGCACCCAATGACCGGTCCTATGATATTATTCTCTCTCCGTTCATCAGTTCAGTGTCACGCAACAAACATTCACGTGCCGATCACATGCTTTGCGATAAATTCGTGAGGTGACATGAGAGTATGAGACCGATGGTCAAGTGCCTGGTGGGAAAAAAATCACGGCCGCCTAGCTCGCGCATGTATGTATATACAGCTAGCCACGATTGTTATCTCGTCAACACAATAACATGCGGCCAGGCAACCCGTGAAAGCCGCGATTTTTATTACAGGACGTTAACGTTGATCAGCAAGTGGGCTAAATTTAATTGGCGGCCCTCTCTCTATGTTGGTGTCAACCTGATGACGATTGGTAATATCTAGCAGCGATTCATTCACCTCTTTTCTTCTCTGGCTCATATTCGTTTTACAAGTTGTTGATATTATACTAGTATGACAGCGACGCAAAATCTACCTTTTTGTTAATTTCCTCTCAAGGGGAAATTGTATTTTTTTCTGAATCAGAATATTCCACTTCAATTTCCGTAGAAACGGAGATCATGCATACCATATAGTGCAAAAATTATACTGGACAGGCTTTATGCCTTTGCGATTATAAAACACCAACCTTTGCCCCAAAAGACATTTAGAAAAGTTGCAGAAATGGAAATGTTTTTCTTCGTCAGGGTCAACCGTTCCAGCATTACAGCACGGTCAGACAACCTAGCGTGGACTGATTTTAGGGTGTGTTTGGTTCGAGTGATATGGTGAAACGGGACGGGACGTGACGATCCTGTTTTTCTGTTGTTTGGTTTGGAGACACATGAGATGAAGTTATCTTTTAAAAGAGAATGTTCTATCTAGATGCGGGATGAAACCATCTCACCGAAAATATGGGGACGGATCCGTCCCACCTCGGTGGAGGCAAGCGCGCGAACTTCCAGAGGTCTTCATACTCATGTGTCTCTGTCTCATCTTTTCATTCAAATAAGAGACATGATCATTCGTCCCACACCATCCCACAAAACAAACAAGAAACAGGAATCGTCTCATCCCTCTAGACAAACAGAAAACGGGGTCATCCCATTCATAGAAACTGGAATAGATCCATCCCATCCATAGAAACTAGGATGGATCCATCTCATCCCAATTTGACTCCCAACCAAACACATCCGTTTATTGATAATTGTTGTTAGAACAACCATCTACAGTTCATTTCTAGTTGTTTTAGCTTGTCTGAAATGATATTTATTAAAAAACAGAGGGAGTAATTAAATTAAAAGGACGTGTTTGACGTTCCGGACTGAACGAACCAGCTGCTTTTCGGGTGCTGAGAAAGTTAAGAGGAAGACGTGTGTGTGCGCGCGGGCGCGCGGCTTTTCTGACGACGAGTCCTAAGAGCAAGTATAATAGAGCCTAGTCAGCTGGCTCAAAAGAATCCACATCAGCATATTGCTTACGTGGACGAGGGAGTAAAGAAGAGAGAGAGAGTTGCTGGCTCCAGAATAGTAGCCAGGCGCAGCGGCATTTACGAGGTGACTCTACCTATGTGGCTGCATGCGATTGGGGTAGGCAAAACAGGGCATTTATTCCAATCACTTTACAGTCAATCTAATAGCTAGTCTATTATATAAGAAGGCTAAACTGTTGACTCTAAAGTGACATGGCATTGAGTTACAGCCTGCAACCGGCTACTCCATTATCCTTGCTCTAATCGAGATCTTCTTCTTAACGAACTTGGTGTGTGTTCAGATGGCCGCATTGCTGCTGGAGAACGGAGCAGACGTGAATGCGAGGAACATTTACGGACAGGTAGTGAGCGACCCAAATAATGCCGTTTTGGTATGGTTGGCAATTTCACTTCTGGGGTCCATACTTCACTGATGCACATATTTTTCACGTGCAAATTTATTGAAGACGGCGTTGATGCAAGCGTGCCGGTTTGGGCACTGGGAGGTGGTTCAGATGCTGTTGGTTTTCAGATGCAACGTAAGTTCATGCTCCTAGCTACCCCCTCCATCTCGGAAAGTCTATCGCTTTGTAGTTCATTTTTGAACTAAAAAGCGACAAACTTTTCGGGACGGGGGAGTACTGTCGATGTGATTAATTTCTTGCGAGATGCACATTATTGCAAGTTATTAATCTCTTGCTCGACAAAAGAAAAAAAATGCTGCAATGCTTGGTTTATTAATTAAACGACAAGCACTTGGATGATGATGATCTGAACTGAAGGTGTGGAAGGTGGACAGCGTGAGCAGCCGGACGGCGCTGCACGTCGCGGCGGCCGGAGGACACGTCAAGTGCGTCAGGCTGCTGCTGGCGGCGGCCGCCGACCACAGCGACAGGTGAGCTAGCATGCATGGCCGGCGTTCGGATGAAAACCAACCAACCCATCGATCGCTAGCTAGCAGCTTGACAGGTTGCTTTGCCTGACGACGCACATCTTGATCAATGATCTGCACTATATACTGCTTGCAGGTTCGTGAACAAGACGGCAAGCGGCTCGCTGACGGCGCTGCACCTCGCGGCGCTGCACGGCCACGTCGACTGCGTGCACCTGCTCATCGACCACCACTCGGACCTCGCCGCGCAGACGCTCCCCTGCGCCGCGTCGCCGATGGGCTCCATCGGCGCCGGGAGCACCCCGCTGCACTACGCCGCCGCCGGCGGCGAGGTCAAGTGCTGCCAGGCAAGCTACTAGCTGTTCTTCTCTCTGAACCACATACACCATATATTTCAGACCCACTACAACGTTTCGTACGTAACGCTGACACGACAAGCCGTACGTCCGTGCTGCTCTCCCTCGCTCTCGCGCATGCAGATCCTTGTGTCCCGAGGAGCCGACAGGACAACCATCAACTGCAACGGGTAATGCTTATTAACTTCTTCGCGTCATGCAGTAACGTCTCCGTTGCCTTCAATTGCAATTACGCACGCTCGAAATAAATCGATGTTCATCGCCGCGACAAATTCTGCTAGTCAGGTGGCTCCCGGTTGACGTGGCGAGAACGTGCGGTCACCACTGGCTGGAGCACGTCCTGTCGCCCAAGTCGCACCTGCCCATCCCCAAGTTCCCGCCGTCCGGCTACCTCTCCTCGCCGCTCGCCAGCGTGCTCGACCTCGCCAGGTACGTAGTGCTCCAACTCCAACTCCGCCGTCCTCAGTACTAGCAATCAGAATCAGAGCAGTAGTGGCAATGCAAATGCTTCCTGATGCAGTCCGTCTCTTCTGAACTTGATCACAAATTGCAGGGAGTGCGGCCTGACTCTGCTGAGCTCATTGTCAGAGTGTTCAGACCGCGTCGTCGACGGGAGAGAAGCCTGCGCTGTCTGCCTGGAAAGACCCTGCAACGTCGCCGCCGAAGGTCTGTTGCTGTTACTAGTAGATCATTCATTCGCACACGAACGATGCTACTACTAAGATTCATGAAACTGAGCTTGCTACACTGCAGTTTGCGGGCACGAGCTGTGCGTGAAGTGCGCGCTGGACCTCTGCTCGGTGATCAAGTCGTACGACGTGCCCGGGATCGCCGGCTCCATCCCCTGCCCGCTCTGCCGCAGCGGCATCGCCTCCTTCAGGAAACGGGCAGAGCCTGATCTGGACCCTGCCTGCTGCTCCGGGAAGCCCAGCAGCAGCAGCAGCAGCAGCGACGGTCACCAGTCGGCGTCCAGCCGGGAGATCAAGAAGGGCTCATCAGATCATGCCATCGTCCTTCCCCTCGGCTGCGCTCCTCCGTTCACTCCTCCCGCCGTCTTCTTCTGATCAAGTCTGCATGCAGCAAGCAGAGTTTCAGGCTTGCTTGTCTTGCATTGCAGCAGATCCACCACAGCTCTAGACGTTGGCAGATGCAGGGAAGCTGCAACATCAGAAGAAAATCTGCACGCATCAGGCATCACACCACAGTAGTTTGGTTTTGTGTTGTCACAGGTGTACAGTAGTATTGTACACGCATACGTTGGCATATATACACAGACAGTCAGTTAGTTCGATTCGTTTGGTGGTTGTAGAAACATGGACAGAAAAACCCATTTAATTCTTTTGCTGAAGATTTGTTTGCCGCTTGTAACTCAAGAATTCAGTTTTTTTTTTTAATTTAAGGGAGGATAATCGATGGCGTGGGTATATATATTTTATTTAGTAATCTGGAAAAATTTCTGAATTCTCCCTGTACTGTAAACCGAGAGGCGCAGAGAAGTGGTTGAGTAGCCGATGTAAAGTGAAAATTTCAAATTGGATAAAATTTATAAACACGGTGCTGAATTGTGGCCACTTTCCAGAGGCTTCCTGTCACTTCGGTCGCAGATCAGGCCGTGGGCTTTTATCATGTCCGTCACTCCAAATGTTGGTCTTGGGCTTCTCCACAGACACAGCCCGTACCGTTTTATACTTAACAAACTCGAGCCCAGCCCATGCTCGAGCACGATCCGCTCGCGCGCACGTGAACGTGACGTGCCGGCACACCAACCAATTCATCTTCCTCTGTCTAGTCTCCGTGTCGCCTCGCCCTCGCCCACCCCCCAAGTCCCCAACCGTGCGACGAGATCCTGCGTGTTCCAGCGCGCGCGAGGAGAGACAGACGCCAAGCAGCGCCGCGGGAGGGAGGGGGTTCGTCGGCGATGGGTTTCCTGGTAACGACGGTCATCTTCTTCCTCGCCGGCATCGTCGCCTCCCTCTTCACGCTCCTCTGCTGCAACCGAGGGCCCTCCACGAACCTGTAAGCCCTCGTTTCCTCTCTCTGTTTCTCTCTCTCTCACACACGCACACACTCGATTCGATCCTTCCAGCCCTCGATCCGGGCTGGTTAGCTTTGTGATTGGTTGATGGCATGTAGATTTGGGTCATTGGGGTGGGTTTGACCGCGGATCGATCGCGATAGGTTCGGCTCGTTGATTTGATCTATATTTGGGCAGATCGACTAGGTTTAGGATTTTCCTTCCTGAGATCCAGTGCTGAGTCCTCCGTAGTAGTAAAGCTGACGATGGGACTCAGGTACTAACGGTAAATCGGCAGGATAATACTCCCTCCGTCTCTAAATACGTGCAGTTCATTTTTGAACTACAAAGCGACAAGCATTTAGGGACGGAGGGAGTATCTGTTCTTTTCTGTGTTCTCCATGGAGGGGGTAAACAAACTCTCTATTTTCTGCTAGCAGACCCGCACTTGCTCAACATTTACCGTTTCAATTCTGATGGGTGAGGACAAAATACTTTAGTATTGTGGAGGGAACAATTTGGTGTGTCCTATGTATTAGACTGTTAACTCCAATCTTGAAAGGTCAATGCCTTTCTTTCATCTTAACTTGGGCATTATAGAAATCTAATTGAGTTGCGTGGGTTAACTTAGAATGAAGATTATGTATGCAATTACATATCTACATGCACCACAGCAGTCATTCCCGTGTTTTGGGGTCTGTGTTGAGCATGAGGTCTAAAAAAAGGACAGCTTGTATGTGAAGCTCAAAATCTCATAAAACGAAGCACGGCTTGTATGTGAAGCATAAATCTCAAAACAATGTAGAACTGTCCTCATGTTTTCCTAGGTTATCATGTGCAGCTTTTTTATCCTTTAGATAACTGCCATAACAGCAACTGGTTGGTGAAAACGGTGTTTGTGCTTTTGATATGAAGGTGTAAATTGTGGTCTGTTAAATTTGTGCGGTTCCTCATGATTTCATTTGAGTCATGCATTTACACAGATAAATTTCCACACTCTTCATCTTCTTAATTAATTGTGCACCTACTCATTTTTTTATACCTGAATCACCCTCTGTTGTGGATCGTTTGTGGGCCGCAAATACACAAGGCGTGCCCACAAAAGATCCACAACACCATCACTAATTTATTTTAGTTATTGTGCTCCAGTTTCACCGTTACCATCTGGATTTCATTACCTTTTTCCTTAAGAAAATTTGGAGTGATCAAGTTTGGCATTTAAACTGAGTCTCTTTATGCGTATATTTTGAGCTGCCCAATAATCTTTTAAAGCATATTGATTATTGAATTAACTTTGTTTGCTCATGTCGTGCAGATTCCATTTGACCTTGGTGGCTACAGCCGTAATTTGTTGTTGGATGATGTAAGATCTTAACCTCGTGTTTTTACTCCATAACTTTGTCTTAGTTTGCCCAACAGTAATATAGCTCTGACCATAGCTCAGGGAGAGAGGGGGGGGGGGGGGGGGGTGTCGCCGATCTGCACGGGAGCAGGGGACGCCGGATGGTGCCCCGATCTGCGTTGTGGGCGGCTGTGCCGCCGATCTGTGCGGGAGCAGGGGATGCCTGGCGGGGAAGGGGGTGGGGGGGGGGGTCTGTGGGAGGGGGCAACGGTCTGAGTGGCTAGGGTTGGACCTAGGTTTCTTTTATATGTAACTCTTGATTGTAATCCAACGGTTGGTACTCTATGGCTGCTGGGTGGGCTGAGTTGGGCTGGAAAAGTGAAACTGGACTAAGCTAGAGAAGAATTAAAATGGGCTAGAATACACATAAACTGCTGCATTTTAATTTTTACACCCAATAACTATTTCTATTTTCCCAAATTTACATAATAGTAAGGTGTGGCCTCACCTTACGCCTTACCGCCTAAAAGATAAAAAGGGGTCCGTCGCCTTAAGTCACCTTACTGCCTTAATAAATATGGCTCTGACAAGTGGGTTGATGTGATTATTTCTGTTGCTTAAGGTCATCTCTTCTATATATTGAAAATAAGTACATAACAGAAAGTTGCGAATAGGACAATATTGCTACAGAACTCCGGTTTTGTTCTTGTGTGCAACAAACTGTATCCAACAATGTCTCTGCAACCACTCTTGTATCTGCTATTCAGTTTAAATTCAATTGACCACACTGATGACGTGATACTTTAAATTTTGTGTGCACTGTTTTATTTATAATTTTTTATACGAAGTAGCTGGATCATAGTTGATTAGATAGTGATGGGCATACTATTTACATAATGACACATTTATTTCATGATTGATAAATTTGTATGATACCTCTAATAATTACTGCAAATTCCCCACCGAATGCTTCAAGTTACCTTTACTATTTTCGTGGTTTGGTAGAAGAGGTAGAACTAGAGAGTAGATAAATGGTTTTTATATACATAGAGCTCTTCTTTTTGTCTTGGTATCCTTGTTCTATCTCCATACTGCTGTTTCGATACTTTACCCCCTGCATCAGTTCTGTTTATGCTCAATCAACACTCAGTGTAGCCAGGGTGCTGCTTCGCTCTTCTATTAACCTTGCATTTTTGTTTCTCTGTAGGTACGCCATCGTGTACCTTGCTCAGATGAAGCCTTTGATCAACCCGATCCTGAGCGGGGAGTGAGCTTATGACGTATTAGAGCCATGATGTATCATAATTCTGTCTGCTTTTATTCATTTTGGCCAAACTGAAATAAAGAACTAATGTGAGATTTTTTTGCTACTCTTCCTCCAGACGGTCGAGGAGGTACACTGTGATTAGTGTATGCAATTGTATGATATACGCAATAAATGTTATTTATTCTTTGAGTGGCTGGACTGGCTTGTAGGTAGGATGGTCTGTTGCCATGAAGGAGGCAACATTGCTTCCACGTGGTCCGCGGTGACTGGTCACGTTTGTATAGCATACAAGCGTGGATAGTTATTCGTCTTATGACCATTCATTCCTACATATTTCCTCCCAGTGTGATCGGTTCAAGTTGTATCTGATGGAGCAAGATTTCCAGGATGGATTGCCAGATTTTGGTACCACGGCACAAGTTTTTGTTGCAAGAATTGGATGAAATCACCAATTTCACAACCTCCACACCTGATTTATAAGCTTAGATGGTCTAAACGAACAAGAGCTTTAATGTTCGAAAGGATTAAATCACTGTACATACAACTAAGTTGGTTCTTAATCTGTACTCTGAAATAACACTGACTCCCAGTACAGGTAAAAGTCAGTCAAAAAGATACAACAATTAGCGTATTCCAAGGTTTTTAAAAGATTGAATATACAGCGATGAGGAATTGATCGGTATATACTTGGCACCAACAACCTAATTTAATTGAATTATAGCCTACAACAATAACAACAAAAGATCAAATTAACAGTAGCCTTACAAGCTGACAAAAGGGTTGCCAGCTCCATTTAGTCCTCCCACTGGTCTTCTTTTTGCTGTCTTGCTGCGGTAGTTATACAAACGGTAGGATGGAGTGTGTGGTTCTCAAATGAAATTAATACAAGGCTTCCAAAAAGTTATACAAACAGCTTTCCCTCAAAAAGAAAAAATAACAAGTTTTACCAACAGCAGCATAAGAATGGCTTTACACAGACAAGGATGAATAACAAAGCTTGCCATAGGAAAAATAGAGGCTTCCATAGCAAAACTAGAGACGACAAATCATTTATCAGGAACCCACTGAGGCACTTTGTCTTAGTAAGGCTCCAAGGATTCAACAACTCTTCTTGCCTGTATCTGCAAGGCTGTCTGCCTTTGCTCTGCATCAAGCGTCGAACCAAACCGGCTCGCTGCCCATATAAGTGACGCACACTGCTCACCAAACAGATTTCTCATTTGTTCATGGATGGGAGAGCTTTCTTTTACATAAACATGCCCAATGAGCAACAATAGAAATTCCCCACATTTCAATCTGAATGAAGCACCAGATGAACCAAATTAACCCAGACTAGAAATATATCCATGCTTTTGGAAAACCATGTATGTCAAAAAGAGCCATGAATATTTTTTTCACAGCAATATCTATAGATTTGTTTAGTAGGTGCCTACACCATCAAGCCACCAACAAGATAATCTACCAGTCTCCTTATTCATTTTGCTTGTTTATGATTGATGAATGACTCAGGAAATATAAATAGATCTATTCAACAGGGTGAACCATTCATACATGTTGTTTACATGGCATAGAAAAAATGTAAGTTAACATTGGTAATTTGGTGATGTTATTATGATTAAAATAAAATAACTCAAGAATATACCTTATATGCTCTTCGACTTCAACGTCCTTTAAAAGCTCAGCAACCTTTTCAAGTCCACTGCATTCATCGAAATCCTGGAGAAGGGAGAATCTCTATAAGGTATAGGCCAGCTGACGACCATCAAGAAAAGAAACAATGAAGCACACCAATCTATTTACATCAACTAACTATCATGTTCAAATGGAATCTGATTTTCACAAATCTTGGCCCGTGCAAAAATGCCGAAACTACTGTATGATGGTAACAACCAAATACTTGAACCTTCAATCATTTTAGAACTATTTTCTAAATTATTTCTTAAAATGCTCTCTTACATTCTGCAAACATGTATTCATCTTAAGTGCTGCAAATACTAAGTTTCACATGTAAAAGACGCGGTACCAATAATATGTGGTTAAGAGGTAAACCTTACCATCTGGTTCGGGGGTGAGTCCAGCATCAGAGATATCAGGGTGTCCAAGCAGACTCCTTGCTCTGTTGCACCTCGGCTGCCTAATATATTTAAGAGCACCTAATTTCAGGGGGATGGGGGGATGAGCGATTGCATAAACAGATGATAGCCAATAGAATTGTGAATTATTCTTAAAGAAAAAAGCCTTTATAACTGGATAGTAGCTGCAGAATCACTGTCAGAGAAGACAAATTTCCGGACAGCGATCAGCAAGGAACTATTGCGTGACTTTAATTTTGAGTCCCCAAAATTTGGTAGTTTATATCATGTTAACGAGAAAAGACTTCTATTCACCATAATTGGAAATATAAAATCTAATCAAGCTTAAACAAGACTTCATCAAGGTCCGGAAAGTAGTAAGCCCTAAGTCTTAAAAAAAACAGTGAATTACCTTCACAGCCTTGTACTTGTGAGCCAGAGCTGTGCATCTGTTGTATAGAAGGCAGCAACCTTCCAAAACTCTAAGAGCGAGTGCAATTTCGGAATCTGTTGGGGGACTTTTAATCTTCATTGGTTCAGTCCCAAATATATGATCCAATGTAACAACAGGATCTTCCTTTGGCTGATGCAACGAATTTTGAAAGAGAACAGGAATAACTGTCACAGAAGATAAGCTCATCAGTAAATGTCCCTTCCTTGGGTGTCCAAATAAAACTTTTAGCAAGCTGAATGCATGAGAATCTTAATGCATTTTGACTGTAGCAATCAGGAATCCCGTATATCTATAGACTAATAGTGGAAGGGGATGCTCCAAGGAGAGCAACCGAGCGCCCTGTCCTCTAATCAGGAGTCACTGCATCAGGTCTTCATGGTTCCTGACCAATGTGAATTTGCCATATAGCCTGCTCCAAGTCAGTTCCATGCATTCCTCGTGTGTGGGCCTTAATACGCTCCAAGAGCGCGCGAACGCCTGACGGACTTCCATTTTGCTTACGCATCAGATCACCGAAACGAGCATGGGATAAGGTACCTTGGAGATCGGGGATGGACTGGGAATGGCGGAAGAGAAGCAAGGGCGCGTCGTCGGTGGCGGACGCGGTGGAGCGGAGGAAGCCCAGGAGGCTACGGAGGCCCCGCGCACGGAGGAAGGAGAAGTCTGCTTTGGCGTCGCGCAGCCCCGTTTGCAGCGCCAGCGTCACCTCCCGGTACAAACGCCGCCGCGTCAGTGCCTCAGTCAGTTCCCCTCCGCTATCGCTGCCTTCCTCCTCCGAAGGAGGCCGCGAAGACCCATCCCCGCCGGCTGGCTCCGCCTCCTTCCGACTCATCGCCGCCGACTCCGGCCACCGGCGACGTCGCCTCCCTCTCCTTCACAGCTCGTTTTTCTATTTCCGGTTTTGTCCCTGACTCAACCGACGCCTTCTTATTGTTAAAGGCCCAACGGCCCGTTAAGGCCCAGTAAAAGCCCAACAAGCCCGAAGCCGTCACTCAAGTGAGTAGTGCCTTGCGAGGTGGAAGCGAGCCCCTCCTCGCGCCGCCGCTAAACCCTGAAAGCCCCGAGACGCCGGCGACGAGAGGGAGAGCAGGCGGAGGCGGAGATGGCGACGCGGGTGAAGGACGTGGCGCGGCGGTCGACGAAAAAGTACGTTGAGGAGGCGCTGTACCGGCGACTGTTCCGGAAAGGGTCGACGCCGCAGGCCGTGCGGGAGGAGGTCGACGGCTTCCTCGACAGCCGGAAGCGCGCGTTCAAGTGGGAGGTGGGCGTGTGCGTCCGCCGGATGCGGCGGCAGGCACTCTACCGCCCAGCGCTTAAGGTCCGGGCCTTCCTTTCTCCCTCCTCATTTTGTGATCTGAATTTGTGCCCTGTGGTGCGTTGATTGCTGCTGTTGGTACATCTGGTGCTGGAAATTAGATTATGGAAGTGAACGAGTCCCGTTAGATGTTTACTAATACCGATTTGATGGTGTGCTATGACTTGTGTCTTGCCAAGTTGGAAAATTTTAGTTACAAATTGTTTCCTACACCCGAAACTCGGCCCCTTTATTCAAATGAAATGCTTAATTTTAGTGTGAGTGTAGTGAAATACTGAAATCTACTATCACCTCGTAGGCTTGGACCAAGTAGAGTGATACTCCAGGTCTGATTCAGGGCACTTTTAAGTCAGGAGTATCAGTTAATCATCAGTTGTCATATTGCATTTTTTATGTACGTGTAATGTAGATTAGTGAAGCGGCATCAAAGTGTGCAGTCGGTTCATCTAATTTGATCCGGAATTTTTTCGTATGTTTTTTTTTTGAAGTCAAACAGTAGGGGAAGCCCCGACTGTGTTATATTAATATATATAGGTTGCAATCCGGGGATTGCAAAAACAGGCAGGTGTCGGTATCGTCATAAACAAAATCATATTCCCGAGGTGGGAATGATGAAGTTTATGGCAGATAGCCACAACTGCATACAAGTTTTGATGGAGGTTGGGAATCTATTACATTGAAGTGGCGTAGTTCTATGGAAGTTATGCTTCCAGGATGAGAGTGATGGTGCGTTGCTTCTGAAGATGAGCTCATTTCGTTGCTTCCAAATTCCCCAGCTTGCTGTGATGAATATTTCCATAAACGGGGGACCGGTCCAGTTTCTTTTTGCTTCTTGAATCATTGTGAAGAAAGGTACACTGTGGTTCCTGTTGATTTGTATTGCTGTCCAGCATGCAGTGCTGAATTCACATTGGAAGAATAGGTGATATGTCAATTCCTCTGGTGCCGCTGTGCATAGCACACACGAGTAGTCATCATTTTCGATGCTGAAGTTCATTCTTTTGAGTAGGTTTCTGGAGTTAAGTCGATCCAAGAACATGAGCCAGCAGAATGCTAGTATGGCATCAGTACAAATTCAGTTAATGCTGGCATTGCATCATTTTGAATTGCTATTTATATGTTATTTTTAGGGTTGATTTTTTGCTCCATTTTGGTGTAAGATGTATAGTTCACATTAGAAACTGCAAGCTAATGCAGAAGTACGAGGTAGATAACCAAGGTTTCTAAAGTCTGAATGGATCATTTATGTTCTATGTATGCAGCTTTCTGAAGTTATGGCCAGAAGAGGCATGAATCCTACAGTCAGTGATCAGGCAATCCGCCTGGATCTTGTTGCCAAATCAAGAGGCATCGCTGCTGCCGAGAAGTACTTCCTGGACCTACCAGAAACTTCCAAAACTCATCTCACATATGGTTCTCTTCTCAACTGTTACTGCAAAGAGCTGATGACTGAGAAGGCTGAGGCCCTTATGCAAAAAATGAAGGAACTGAACTTTGCTTTCACCGCCATGTCCTACAACAGTTTAATGACGCTGTACACCAAGATCAACCAACCTGAGAAGGTCCCCAGCATTATTCAGGACATGAAGGCTGATGATGTATTGCCAGATGTGTTTACTTACAATGTTTGGATGAGAGCACTTGCAGCTTGTAAAGACATACCAGGGGTTGAGAGGGTGATTGAAGAGATGAAACGGGATGGTCGTGTTACTCCTGATTGGACAACATACAGTAACCTTGCTTCCATATATGTTGATGCTGGACTTTCTGAGAAGGCAGAAGCTGCTCTTAAGGAGCTTGAGAAGCGGAACACCAGTAATGATCTTGAAGCCTACCAATTCCTTATTACATTGTATGGGCGAACACAGAATTTAGTAGAAGTTCATCGTGTTTGGCGATCATTGAAGCGCAATTGTCCTAGGATCGCAAACATGAGTTATCTTAACATGATCCAAGTTTTGGCAAACTTGAAGGATCTTCCTGCTGCTGCGGCCTGTTTCAAAGAATGGGAAGCACAGTACATCCATCCGCCTAAGACCAAAACAAAGGACTCTTCTGCAACAATTGAGGCTGAATCTTCTGCTGATTCACCTAATAATCAGACTGATGTCAAGGGAACCAAGGACAAGGGCACGGAAGCCCAAGATGTCAAGCATCCTAAATATGACATCCGGGTTGCAAATGCTATGATTAAAGCTTATATTGCAGAGGGTATGTTGGACAAGGCAATCACACTCAAGAAGCGCGCCAAGATGCGCGGTGGAAGGCTTAATGCCAAGACATGGGAAATTTTCATGGAACATTATCTCAAGGAGGGGGACCTCAAGATGGCTTACTGGTGTGCTGATCGTGCAATCAAGAAGGGACACAGCAGTGGTAGGATCTGGGTGCCACCACGTGAAGTGACCGAGAGACTGATGGTGTACTTTGAACTCAACAAAGATGTGGATGGAGCTGAGAAGTTCGTCGGAACCTTGAAGAAGGTACAGAAGGACCTGGGCCCGTCGGTTTTTGAACCGTTGATACGGACGTATGCATCTGCTGGGAAGAAGTTCCCTGGGATGCGACATCGGCTGAAGATCGAAAATGTTGAAGTCGGCGAGGGAACTGCCGAGTTGCTCGATTCTATCTGCGTTGATCAATAGATGGGCCTGGGTTCTTTTATATTATTCTTCACCATAATAACAACGGGAATATGTGATACTTGCGGAAATTCAGCTATTTGTTCTTCGGAACTTTTATTTCCCTGTATGTACGCTGCAGTTTATCTGAGATTTCATTTCTTTTCAACATTGTCTTGTTCCTTCGACATGAAGTGATCATTGGTCCTAAAATGTTGTAACTTTTAGCTGTCATGCCGAATTGCCTCTTTTCAACGGGTTGAATTGTTGGGTTCTTTTGCTGGTCGATCAAATATCAACTTTTCCGTGTCCCGTGGTGTTCTACCTGATGGGTGCCATCTATACGAGTCAAAACCATGTTATGTTGCGCTAGGATGTACTCCCTCAGTCCCAAAATGTTTGTCGCTTTGTAATTCATTTTTGAACTACAAAGCGACAAACATTTTGGGACAGAGGGAGTACTCTACTGTAGTTGCGATGGCTATAGCATCAACAGAGCTAACTGGAGACATGTGAGATGAGATTCGAATCGGGATCTCTGTTTCTTTGGAGGTACAGTATGTCTGAGATGTTGGTGTCGACATGTTGGCAGATGAAAATCACGTGTAGAGAGTAGAAGTAGTGACAAGTGAGTGGGTGTGGAGGCGAAGCAAATGGCAGCGGCATGTGCCCGCACCACAAGGCAGCAAGTGATCTAGCTCGCCCTCCGTCGATCGAGCTCTCCTTACCTCGCACAGTAGGTCGGTACAGTGAGATCGATTCGGCACACGGTGGGTTGGAATCTCATCGTTCTGGCGCGATTAGATCGCACGTGACTGCACCAACCACCCTGCTGACCGACGAAGCCGGCGTAAACAACGGGCGTGATCGAGGATGGTTCCTTCCCCTGCAGCAGCTCGATTAGGAAAATCGCCGCAGTAACATGCACAGCATCTGCTGACACGACATGTACTGTATTTATTGCTAGTACATTTACGCAGTGCGGATGCAGAGTAATTAAAGAGTGTAGACAGACATGTCCCTCTTGGTGTGTGCACGTTCTTCGTACGTTGTTGCTCTGCAACGTACGTGGAGCTTCTTCTCTTCTCGGCGGACTCCAGCTCGTCCAAGTGGCTGTCGCCATCAGTTCCAACAGCCGTCTACCGTCATGAAGGCTGCATCATCCGTTCACGCCTTCCGGCTCGCTCGTGCCCGGCCATCGCCGTCGTCTCGTCTACGGCGCGGTACGGTTCGTCGGCGGCGAGGCTGGCGCGCGGGTTGCTTTGCTTCCTCCTCCTGTCCTGACGCGGTGGGCGATCACGGGAAAGAATCTCAGATCGAGGCAGGCAGCGGACTCAGGTACGGTGGTTGGCGGCCACGTGCTTGCGAAATCATGAGGGACCGACAGAAAAAAAAAGCCGGAATTTTAAGCGGAACCGTGAGCACAGTGATTGCGAAATCATGAGGAGTATCCCTCTGCGAGCCTAGGACGCTTGCTCACAATCATCCAAAACGGTGACGGTTAAAGCTGCTGTTGCTACCACCTTCTTCTGATGATAAGAGAGGCCTGGCCCTGCCCCATCCTCTCGCCCTTCCCTTCGGTTATAAATACGCGGCCGCCGCTTCACACGCGCCTCTCCCGTTCCCACCCGTCTCGAGCCCGCCTCACGCCATCGTTCGTCCGCGCTCGCCGGAGACAGGTAACGCCGCACACTCACCCCGTACTCACTCCCACGTGTTCGTTCGATCGATGATCCCGCAAGAATTGCTCATTTCCGCGGCGGCTCCGCATCGGCCGGGCGGGCGGATCCGTTGCGCCGTACGTGTCAACCGTTCCTTCGTGTTCGTCCGCTCCGCTGTGATTTTTCGGATGCTTCGTTCCGTGGGTTCTCTTCGCGCATGCAGCTCTCAGGGTGCTTCGGCGGTAGTACCACGCAGCGAGATTTAGCAATCGGGTTACCATCTTTCCCGTGCGTGAGGAGTGCGCGGAGACGAGACGAGTTTTAACTTCCTTCGTGAATACGGAATGAACTCGACCCGATTCCGGATGTGTACTGACTCACCTTCCGGCTTTAGATCGAGTTACGTCGTCCTTCTGTGTTCCCCGGAGCTGCACCTATTTCCCACATCGGTGTTTCTCCAGCTTAGGTTTCGAATTTGTTTGGTTGTTAGTTTTTTTTTGTTGTTTTCTGTTTGGATGTGTTCCCCAACCAGCAGTTTGGTTGAAACTCTGCTAGCTTGTTGTACCACAACGGGGTCTACAATTATGCACGGGATGTTGCCAAACTCGGTTTAGATTTTAGATCCAGCCTAAATTGCAGCGGTGTCGTTCTTCAGAGTCCCTCCCCCTTTTGTTCTGTAACTGAATGGTCAGTTAGGATTCACATATCCTTTTGTGCTGACTGTTACCCTGTCAGCTGCATGTGCGTTGTAAGCTTAGCTGATTTTTTTTTTTTTGGGGGGGGGGGGGGGGGTAATGAATTTAGGTTAATTGATTGGCCAGTGTGCACAGATGGACTTTTCTGTCCTGTTAGGGATTGAGACATGAGATCAATTCATCGCCGTCCAAGTTTGTTAGTGTTTTTCTATATATATATATATATATATATATATATATATATATATATATTTGGTCATTAGTTGTGCTCAATTATTGGAAAATGACTGGAAAGTTAGGTTGTGGCTGTAACTGCAAAACATGTCTCAGTCGGTCGCGAGAACGAAATAGACCTTTCATCTTCTTTACTAAGCCTGTTGTTTTCTTCCATATCAAATGTCGATGTTGTTTTCAGTTTTACAGCTGAGTAACGCTAACCAAAGTATTCATATGCAGAATGAGATTGCTTATGTAACCTCGCTCGTTGTTGTCAGGTTAACTTATCAGAGTCAAGATGGTTAACTTCGGGAAAAAGTTGATGGCTGGTCAAATCCCAGAATGGAAAGGGTACAATTCATGGTTTCCATTCTACTATATATTTCTGTTGATTGTGAACCGATTGTACTAATATATAAAGTTAACCATTCTTTCTACGCCAATTGTAGCCTCTTCTGCCAGTGATTTACCTTTCCTTTTATTTGAGAAAAAAATAGTTTACATTCACTATGTTCAAGGTAATACAATCTGTATTAGTTCAGAATCATGGTTACATTTGATTGGTGATGAAACATTGATGTTGTTGAATCTTGGATTGTCTTGTAGTGGTTGTGCAAAGCCTGACACATCGTGCTTAAATCTCTGCTCATGCACTACTTGGTGTAAAATGTGTCACCATGACGTCATTAGTTCCCAAGCTTGACCATTGGCATCTTTAATGTCAATGCTTTCAGGTATTATATAAACTACAAGTTGATGAAGAAGAAAGTTAAACAGTATGGCCAGCAACTCCAACAGGGTGAGAAAGATCGTCGCCGGGTTCTTAAGGATTTCTCTAAGATGCTTGATGATCAGGTAATTCTAAGAAGCAGATATCTATGCAAACTCTTTTCACTCCATCTTACCTAATCTGCTTTTAACTTGCACACTTTATATTCCCTGTGGATATTTAATTTGCTGACTATTGCATCAACATTGTGAGCTTGCACTATTCATGGTTGCCCTCTGTTACTGAAAGACCAGTAGGTACAATTCACGTGCTCAGTAATAAATGTTGCTATATCAATGGCTAGTCCAAAAATACAATGTTTTGGCATATGATTACTAGTTCCATGACCTGTTCAGAGACATCTGGTTGCACTTTTCTGGCTTTGCGGGATTTGTTCCATAGATCATGTGCTTTCATGTGAACATTGTATAGTTAATCAGCATCTTTCTTACTGATATTGATGCGAGTACTTGCATTTAATTTTTTTCTCTTGGAATATCAACTTATATATGTTGTATTCTGTATTTTTTCAGATTGAGAAGATTGTCCTGTTTCTGTTGGAACAACAAGGAATTTTGGCAAGCAGGATAGAGAAGTTAGGAAAACAAAGGGCAATACTAGCAGAGCAGCCAGATATATCAGGCATTGCTGAGCTGAGAGAAGCTTATAGGGAAGTTGGGGTGGATCTCATCAAACTTCTCAAGTTCGTTGATCTCAACGCAACTGGCATTCGGAAAATTCTGAAGAAGTTTGATAAGCGCTTCGGTTACAGATTTACTGATTACTATGTGACTAGTAGATCAAACCACCCCTACTCTCAGCTACAGCAGGTCTTCAAACATGTGGTAATGCACTGCATCTAGATTTAGCATGATATTTTTTTAGAAAGGATGAAACACCCTTGCCCACACGGCCAAACCTTGGTGTGAACCCAGGTCATGGGCCTGGCACCGAAATGCCCTGACCAGTGTTGTCTCGCAGCCGGTTGTAGCAAATTTGTTATTATAGATAGAGGATATTTGTATTGCATCAATTCTTATATATGTTCTTTCCCTCACAATTTGTCGAAACATTTCACTGGCCTTGCGCTATTTTACCTTATTTGTTCTCTGCAACCAGGGTGTAGGAGCTGTTGTAGGTGCCTTGTCACGTAACCTTGCTGAACTCCAGGAGCGTCAAGGAAGTTACTTGTCTATATATGATCAACCATCAGCTGCTCTTAAGGTTTGTTTGTCTTCTCCACTGCGCATCCAATTAAATAATTGAGAATATCTTCGATTCATCCGGTAGAGTAGTCTCCGTACTCAAGTATTATGGTTTTCCTTCTTTGATGAAATCAATTATTGATAGCAAGGCGCTATTTTATAGATAGCTAGGCGCCCCTCACTCATATCTCCTTAACTGATCTCATTCCTTAACAATTCTATCCCCTCAATCTTACCATATCTCCAAACATATCTTATTCCCTTACAACTTTATTTCTTTCCTTCATTCAGCACAGGCTATCAATTTATTCTGTTTTTCTGTCCCCTTTCCTTCCATCCAGCCGGCGTCCATAACATAAAGACTGCTGACCAGGTTATTCTTGGTGCACTGCAGGACCCTATCATTGATATGATAAACTCCTCTGTGGATAAGTTGACACGGTCAACTAATTTTCTCCGATTTTTGGGGCAACATGCCATGATTGCGGATGAGGAGTCTCCTAGTACTGCTGGGGAAGAGGAAATAGAAGATCAAAAATATCATTTCATGTCCCTAATGTTGAACCTGGTCAACACATTCCTTTACATGGTCAACACATACATCATTGTGCCAACTGCAGATGACTACTCAGTGAGCCTTGGGGCTGCCTCTACTGTTTGTGGTGTTGTAATTGGTTCGATGGCTGTTGCACAAATATTTTCCTCCGTTTACTTCAGTGCGTGGTCAAACAAGTCATATTTCAGACCACTTGTTTTCAGTAGCATTGTTCTTTTCTTGGGCAATGTATGCTATGCGATAGCCTATGATATGAAGTCCCTGACAGTCCTTATTGCTGGCCGTTTACTCTGTGGGTAAGTATCATTGCATAGAAGCTATGTTCGTAACTGTACAGTTTGACCTGTGTGCCATTTGAATTTTTCAGCTGTAATAATTTTTACATCAGAGTTCTGCTCTTAGTTGTCAGTTTTTATTCTAGTGCAAGATCAATCAGCGGGACAGGAAAATGATTTACTGACTTGGGTAGCCATTTGTCCTTTTAGAATTGCTCTTCACAAGCAAGTTCCAAATTTTCAGAATAGTGTTGATAAGGAACGTAGGAGCCTACCCCAACGTGCTTGGGACAAAGGCTTTGTTGGTGTTTGTTGATCAGGAACGTATGATCTAATTGCAAAGACCTCAATATATTACTCTTTCTACTCGACGTGAAAAATCTTCACATGTGATTTGCTGTATTCTGACACACAAGAAATCTTGTACAAAATATTCTGCATGGCAGTTAAATATTTTTTTAGCTGTTTTTATTTACATGTTTTCAGCACTGTCTATTCTTTTCATTATTTTACTGAATATAATCTTGTCAATACAGGTTCGGTTCTGCAAGAGCTGTCAACCGCCGTTATATTAGTGATTGTGTCCCTGCAAGGATACGTATGCAAGCTTCTGCAGGATTTGTTAGCGCAAGTGCTCTTGGCATGGCCTGTGGGCCAGCACTAGCTGGTCTACTTCAGTGGAGATTCAAGATTTATATGGTCACTTTTAATCAGTCAACTTTACCTGGTTGGGTGATGGCAGTTGCTTGGCTATTGTACTTAGTTTGGCTATGGATCTCATTCAAGGAACCAAACCGTGCTACTGATGTGAATGAAGCCCCACAAAATCCTGCCTCTGGTAAGTCCAAAGTTCTATTGTGCAGCTTTTTGGCTCGTGCACTGTAGTATAGCTTTCTTGTACAATATTCAGTAAGTTCTGATAAATGACCAGATTTTTGTCATGATGATAGGAGAAAGGGTTGATTTTGGTCAAGTAGAAAGTGGAATTGTGCAACCGTTGCTCAGAGACAGTGAGAAAAAACAAAATGATGATGAAGATGAAGATGAAGATGTTGATGACAGTGAAGAAGCTGTTGAAGATTCTCACAAGGCAGCAACATCCATTGGGTCAGCATACAGATTGCTTACCCCATCGGTAAAGGTATCAATATGTCATTATGCAAATTTAACCTCTTATTTTTTTCTTTCTTTACTGTAATGTACTCCCTCCGTCTTTGAAAGCGACAAACTTTCAAGGACGGAGGTAGTATTCAAATTTTAACCACTCTGCTCTAGTCTACATGTACCTCATCATGAAGATCCTGCAATTGTACTTTGTTTTACTTCTGGACATCTTGACTCAACCATGCTTTGTTATATAGGTCCAATTATTGATATACTTCATGCTCAAATATGCAATGGAGATTTTACTTTCAGAATCTAGTGTTATCACCAACCACTATTTCAGTTGGAATACAAGCGCAGTGGCAATATTTCTAGCAATCCTTGGGTTGACAGTCCTTCCTGTTAATGCTGTCGTCGGGACGTACATCAGCAATATGTTTGAGGACAGGTTTGCGAAATGCTTCAATATTGCCATTGATTGAGCCAATTGTTATATGCAGAAACCTACAATTCGGTGTTACTAAATTGATTGGTGATTTGGCAGGCAACTCTTGATGGCATCTCAAATTATCTTACTAGTAGGCATTCTTTTCAGCTTCAAAGTTACGAGTACATACTCTATTATCCAGTATGTTGGATCAGCACTGGTCACCTTTGTCTCTGCTGAAGTTCTTGAAGGTATGAAATTCATGCCATTTCGCGATATCACTTTCTGGTCAACTGCGTTAGTACCACGGCAATCCTTGCTTCTGCTGCCCAGCTTTCATTCCATTCCTGCTTAAAATTTATAAGGAATTCAAAGCAGCACGTGTTTCAAAAGTGTACAAGGGAAAATCATTCATGTAATGTATCTCTCCTATTATTAAGAAGAAAAGTCTTACATTTTACTGATAAAATTGCAGGCGTGAACCTCTCCCTCCTATCAAGTGTGATGTCATCCCGTCTCTCCCGTGGCACGTACAACGGTGGCCTCCTGTCAACCGAGGCCGGGACCTTGGCAAGGGTGGTCGCCGACGGCACCATCACCGCGGCAGGTTACCTGGGCATCGAGAAGCTCCTTAACGTCACCCTTCTGCCGTCTCTGGTGATCTGTGTGGCGTCCATCGCATGCACCCTCCTAACCTACAACTCGCTCTTCTGAGGGCTTCCTTCCACGTGATTCTTTCCGTGATACTGTAGTGCCCGTGAAGGCAGGCTGGTACTGGTGGGTTGCTGTTCCTGTTGCCTGAAGGGACAGTCGTATTGTATGTTCGTCAATTTGATTGATGTAAATTGATCGCTGCAGCTGAACCGGGCAATTTGCCCTACAAAATTTTGATCGACCAATAATAATGTATGGTCCTTCCTTCTCTGTTATCTGTTTTTTTCGTCGGTTCGACGGATGGCGTTGCGCTCGATCTGACGCTGGTATGTCTACTTGTGACCATGTCTTGGCTACTTGCGCCGAGACATTGAGCTGATGGCCCGATCAACAAGAGGCTTGACTGGTGGCTGCATTGCAGCGTCTGTGATTCAAGCACCATTTCATTGGGAGGCAATTCCCTATGTCTAAGTCCAGGACCTCGGTAGATGCATGCGGCGAAGAGAAGACTAAAGACACGACCTATCAAAGGCAGACACATGTACAACGACCGGCCGGCAAGATGCTCGACGAGCCAGTTGAGCCACCGATCCCTGAGCGATCGAGCACGTGATTCTCCAAACCCATGGAGGCCATGGAATAGGAAAAAGCTGCCTGCCCGGAGGAATCAGGGGAGAAGGATATCCACGGTACAAACCGGTGCGTGGGGCAAAAGTGGCCGTGCACCTCTAGCTGGAAGTCTCACCCCGCCGTGGCATATCCCCGGGCTATGCTCCGGCGGATGCGAGAGCTAGCTATAAGAGGAGCGCAGATGCCGCGAAGTCATGGAAGGCAAAGAAGCAGGATGGAAGTAGAAGAGAGAGAGAGGAAGAGAGGTCATGATCAATTGATCATGGAGATAGATGCTTGCATCGATACATCATAAACAACATACAGCTGAAGACAGTAGTAGGCAGCTCTCTTCTGGCAGGTGACCATCGATGGTTGACGAAGATCATCGAGCTATCCACTAATCCATGCATATGCGCTTTGCATGAACAATGCAAATAAGGCTTCTTCTTTAGGAAGTACAGTAGTATAGACCCAAAGAACATTTGCATTTTCGTTCATGAATGCTTGTGTATATTCATATATACTTGCATTGGTTAGCTTCTTTAGTATATGAAGTACAGTAGTATAGGCCGGTTTTGGACACCCTGCCAAAGGAGAGTTGCCCTGCGACTGTCTCCAGCTTCAACCTCGAGTCCTCGACCCGGCCACGACCAGTTGGAGTTGGGGCGGTGCATGTGATCAGGCCGTCTCTTCGGTCATCAGGTACAACCAATAATCTGCATGCATTATTTACGCTGATGCTTCGTTCATGGCTCTGTCTAGCTACAGAGGAGTACGTACGCCGTGTTCCGCGGCCCGGTCTCCTACTGCATCTCCTGGGCTGGCCCAAGCAAGCTAGTACATCTCGCTGGGTTGGGCCCGTCAATCCCAAGAAATACCATGGGCTTCTCTCATTCAGCCCAACTACGATCCTGGGCCGCGAAGCCCGACTAAGATTTTTTTCCATTTCAGCATAAAAAATAGTGTATTAACAAAAATAGCCACTAATTTTTTTTATTTCCAAATCTAACATGCTACTCGCTAAGAAGGAGATCGACAAAGCCGTGCGCGCCGAGGAGCCGGGCCCCGGCACCGCCGCGCTACGGCAACGCGCTGCGCCTCATGCTCGAGGCCACGGCCGCTCGCGTCCCCGACGCCGTCTCGGCCTCCAGGTGCGTCTGGTTGCCTCCCACTCTCAGATCGCTCCTTAGGGTTGCTGACCGATCACTGGGTGGCTCTGCTCGTTCCTTACAGTGAGAGGGGGCAGGTAAGGGTGTACCAGGAGAAGATCGCCAAGTGGCAGACGCAGGGCGATAAGCGGCTCCTTGAGTGCTCGGCCAGTGGAGTGCTCAGGGTATCTATACTCTTTTCTCTCGTCAATGTTGCCGCGTCGTGAATTGTGATATGCCACTGAAATGGTATCGACTGTGTGTACCTCAGCGCCTAGGACTAGATGATTGATGCCACGTACAACTGTGGACCTACAGCCATTTTTTCATTTTGTTTTCTGTGTGAGAATCTAGGGATTTACATGCTAAAACTTTTTGTTACCTGTAGGACACTGCCTGCAGTTCATTTCCAGTGTCCTGTAGAGAATTTATCCTTGACGTATTGTTATAAAATCTACTAATTCCTGAAGACATACCACACATGTTTTTTTTCAGTTTTCCGGGAATTCATGTTATCACTTTTCCTCCTCCAGTTCCACGTCACATTAAGCTGTATACGCGATGTAGTGATTGGAAGGTGGCATATATTGCAGACAAACGAGTTTGTTAGAACCTTGAAGTCTGGCTTTTGTACTATTTATTCAGATTGTAGTTGTGGTATACGGAAACAACTATAAAAATCAGCCACAAGACTCTAAAAGAGAACTAATGCTTTTCAGATCATGATTTTGAAAGACTTTCTTTGGATACTGAAGGTAAATTTCTTTTGTTGTACATGGTTAATTTGAAAAGACGGTCTATATATGTGGTCCTTGTGTTCTGAAATAAGTGCGCACCTAGGATATTCTGGAAGGGACCTAATAAGAGCTTTTTGTGAGGACGCTGCAATGATGCCAATAACAGAGCTTGGTCCACAGAGTATCCTTACTAGTAAAGCAAACCAGGTATCGTTTTATGTTTTGAGATATTATCAAGTTCGATACAGACAGAAGTAGTGTTCATTTTCGCAAGATGTATTTAACTGTGAACTTTGAAGTAAACTCGTGCCCTCTCTGCTTTATATTTCCTGTCATCGTTTCGTTGGGTATTTCTCAGCGAGCACTGGGGCTGTGGGTGAGGCTGCAATATCCCAACCGTTCATGTTGTCGCCGCGATAGACCCAAGGCAAGCGTCGCGTTCGGCTGAGACCCACGGCTAAACAGCGGCACCGATCGAGGAAGGAAAGAGGAAAGGAAGCCGGGTCCGTCCGTCGCATGTGCAGGCGCCCAGAAACAGATCTCGCGAGGACAGGAGAGGCAATGCATGCGCCGCATCCTCAACAACCACTCGTGAAGGTCGATCTGGGGTCCAAAAATCCAATACAGCAGCACATGGACGTGGATGGCTTAGGATTCGTGTTTAGGTGAGGGCGCCATTATTTCGCCTTGGTGGTGCTGGTGCATACGCATGGCGAGATAAACCATCTTACTGTGCCGTGGCCTGTGCTTGTTGCTGGTCAGGGAAAGGGAAGGACCACTGCTTGTCCGTGCGAGCGAGACCCGGCGATTTGGCGCGGAATGTTCACTCTTCCTTACAAGCTGCACCTCACTGCACTGATCTACACTGGATGCTGGTTGGTGATGTGGAATTCAGCATCAGCGGCAACCAACCAGAGCGGAGATTGTGCTTGGGTTCATGTGTCCATGCTCGGTTTGCTCGTCGGAGTTAGCAGCGGGAGGTTTGTTTCAAACAGTGTCAGGAGATTGTGCCCGTCAGGTCAAGGTCAGGTCAGGTCACCAGGCTCTATCTATCCCCGTGCACTGTGCAGGCCGGGCCGGCCTTGCTGCTGCTCCCCGCCGCCACCGCTAACCAAAAAACTTCACATCCAACGACGGGACGCCTACGCTGCTGCTGCCGCTATACCACTATCCTAGTACCTACGAATCCCCATACTAGTAGTAGCTCGCACAGACAAGCTCATGAAGGGACCCTGTTATTCCATGATGGATCGAGGACGCCACCAAAAGTCCAAAGAAATGCCTCAGATTTGGAGGCACTGATACTGGTACTGATGGGGGCTCACTCACGTCCCGTCACGCTTTCCGTTTCTCTCGTTCCTTCGCGTTTGAAGATGAAGTTCTGAGGCGCCATCATCACGACTTGGCTTGCTTGCTTGCTGTAGGTGCGCTCTGCTCTGCCTCTACTCGCACCACATGGCTTTGTGCCAGCAATACCTAGTAACCTGTCCACTGGACCAGCCCGGTTAAATTTCTCTACTTTTTGGATGCCATATGTTTTATTCCTCCATTATGTCTACTCCCTCCGTCCTCATGAACTTGTCGCTTTGTAGTTCATTTTTGAATTACAAAGCGACAAGTTCATGAGGACGGAGGGAGTAGTTCATTAGAAGGGGACGGTGGAGACACGTAGACGAAGTAAAGGTAGACGAGATCACGGATTCTATGATGGTTCAATCAATCCACCACCAGCAACGCAACACATGGTACAATACGACCAAATACATACTCTTCCTGTCTTTAAAACTTTATAATTTTTCTAATTCGTTTTTAACTACACAGAAACAAAAATTCAAGCAGAAAGTATATAATAAAGAAAATATACGGACTCGCTCGGACTTGCACCTGCGTTATCCACTGTGCACTGAGCAGCAGCAACCCCGGCCGGGCAATGACTGCTCATGATCTCGCATGGTTCTGTGTGCCCAGAACCAAGAAAAAAAAATACTCTGCTAGTAGCTCGTTGCTGTTGCTGATTGATGGGACCTGTGATCTTGCACGAAAAAGGGCTCTGCCGCCGCGCAACAGCAACCGTTGCCCAGCGTGTCATCGCCGGCCGGCGGCCAGTGAAGACACGGCCTGCTGCAGCGCTTGTTGTGGTGCAGACGCGCGGCCGGAGACTGAGCACAGCTAGCTAGGCGCTGCAATGCTTGGCCATGCCCGGCTCTAGCTCTCTGCGCTGCCAGTCATTGCATTGCAGTTACAAGGGCGAGCCGATCGAGCCATCTTTGCACGGTTCCTTGTAGGCTTTCGGCCACGGCAGCAGAGAAAGAGAGCGCAATGGGCAGTACTGGTTCAAATTGGAGACAGTGACTTGATGCGTAAGTACTTACTGTAGGAGAGAGAGAGGAGAGGCCTTTTTGGAATGTTCATAGTATTTGTTTGTTTGCATGTGGTGTGCATAGTAGGTACTGTGCTGTGCAGCGTCGATCTCTTTATCCGGCTGCCTGTGTTGTGTGCCTGCCTTTATGCATAATCTTTGCCGGTCTGTGTTGTCACAAACGCATCGCCACTTGGTGTGTGAGCTAGCTTAGCCGTGTAGGCATGCATGCTAATCGATGCCGCGCAGCAGAGCTACGACGGCTGCAACAAAGCCTGCATTAGCCCGACGAGGGAGGCCGCCACTTGCTGCGACACTGAGCTGTGTGGTCATCGTCACTCGCATGAGAGCTGCATATTTGTACGACATGTTTATCTCTTCTTTAAAAAAAAAACCACTAGTGGGAAAAATTCTGAAGAGTAATTTCTCGAGGTGTTGAAGCCACGCAAACACAAGGAGTAGTACAAATGGAGCACATGCGTGCATGCATGGGGTGGGAGTGGGATAGCCCATGACGACCCAAGCCATCTCTATCGTAAATTGGAACTTACTCGTGAGTTGCAACTGCATCGTACGGTCGGTCATACACTTGTCCCATACTACTAGATACATTGATCATCAGCACATAGACTGTTTTTATAATCTTTTCAGAAAAGGCATAACAACTGAAACGTTCTCCTCCATCAATCGTCACTCTTAATCTGGATTGCAACGTTGTGCGTATGAATATTCATTCATAAAAGAAGAAACCAGTAGCAGGGTTATTAATAATTGCCTTTGTCTTGGATCCTGCAATCATCCCTGTGCCTTGTCTTGGATCGATCAACGGACAGCAGGCAGATTAATTCGGCGCCTGCAACAACTACTACACGCGCATATAGATGGTCGGTCCTCTGCAGAAACGTACGTAATCCGAGCCTTATTTTCTACGGTGATAGCGTCATGACATGACCCAACATATGAGTGTGTGCACGATGTGCAGAATTGAGCTCGCGCCATTGCAGCCGTCTCGAGACGCACAGAGAGGGAGAGGAGTAAGTGTGCGAGCCATGGCAGAGAGGGAGCAGCAGCAGCAGTTACTTCGATCGCAGGCGTATGCCATGCCATGACTGCGTAACCGGCTTCATGGCAAGGCCACACTCTGCGCTCTGAATTTTTCTGGTACAAGGATGCTGCAGGTCGAGACGAAGAAATCGCAGGCGGCAGAAGTGGATGCATGCGCCTCACGGAGCGCCGTGTTCGTGTGTGGCGTTTAATGGCCTCGATCGATTTGGTACAGTTCTTAGGTACGTACGCGGAGCTTGCCGCTGCGATCGCATCGCATGCATGGCCGCCTGCCCCGACCATGCACTCTTGACAGGAAGCCATGGCCACCCACCATGATTAATTAGCCAATAATAACGGCCATGCGTGATTAATCAACATGTCCTCGTCGTTCGAGCTTCGCCAAGGGCAGAGCAATGCAACAGCTAGTACGGGTGCACGGTCGCCGGTCAGTGTGGCCGAGAAGAACGCCGGCCGCCATGACTCACAGCCGCGGCGTCGGCGTGACCCTGCCTGCTCGCCCGGTACAATCTGTTCGTACAAAATGCCGCCGCCTTGGCCCCACCGCGCAGCCAACTAATGAGTCTCTAGTAGCAACACCACACACCCCGGACCACAGGTTTATGCGCCCGCAGACGATCCCTTACAGTGGCGCTGCCGCTGCCTGCTAATTAAGCGCGCTCTTAATCCTCGCTTAAACCCGGGCCGGGCGGGCTTAAACCCCCCAACTACCTTGCTCTGACAAGAGGGCGCCGGTACTCTGCCGTGGAACTCAAGACTGCTCTTCCAATCACTGACACGTGGTTCCGTCCACGATGGGACCAACATGTCATTGAGAAGCGTGTCAAGAGACGCAACGAGCCAAAGGCGCCTCAGCATTGGTCCCGGCCTCTGACGCGGTGGACCCGGAACCGTCAGCCTTAACGCCCTTCGTCTTCGCTTTCTCTCTCTCTCCTTGGCTCGGCTGCGGCAGCGAGCGCAGTGCAGCGCGGCTGCCCCCCGAAAGCAACAACAGTCACGTCGCTATCGCCACCACCACCACAGATCACACCATTCGCATCACAGGCCGACCCCCGTCTCCCTCCCTCCTACTAGCTACTCCCCCATCCCGCGGCCCGTCCGTCACATGGACAAGTAGCAGTAGTAGCTGCTCCAGAGCTCGTAGTGGCCGGGAGCGTGGGCGCGTGGCGGTGTCTTCTTGGCTGGCCGGCTCGAAACCAGGTTGCTTCTTCTCAGCGGTAAAGAAGAGGAAGGAGGCCGTTGTAAAGGTGCTGCCTTTCGGGCTGAGACTACTTGAGCAAAGGTGCTTGCGGGTTCGTGGGATGGCGGCGAGGGTGGCGCTGCTGCTGCTGCCGTGCTCATGGGCAGCGGTGCTGGTTCTTACAGCGGCGGCGGCGGCCGCTGTGGAGGCGGGAGGAGGAGGAAGTAACGGGGACGGTGATGGGCAGGCGCTGATGGCGTTGAAGGCAGGGTTCGAGAACGCGGCCAACGCGCTGGTCGACTGGGACGGCGGCCGCGACCACTGCGCCTGGCGCGGGGTCGCCTGCGACAGCGCCTCCTTCGCCGTGGTTGGCCTGTGCGTCTCCTCTTCGGCCTCTGCCTTTTTTTTTTTGCTCTGCCGTCGCCGTTGCGTGACGAACGGCGTCCTCGAAATCTCCCATCTCCATCGCCTGCCCTGCTTCATGTCTGCATTTTTCTGTTCAATGTCGCTTTTTCGGTCCCTTGCATTTTCGATATTTGATCAGGGGCGAATCACACTGAAGGTTTTACGTTTTAGCTCGAGCAGCTGCTTCTCTGGCTCTGAAGTTCTCTTCTTGAGAAATCTTCGTTGCCGTGCGTCGAGTTCCATCTTTTTATGGATTTGTGTTTCTATTATTGCACATTTCGTTGCAAGAAAGTGGCTTCTTTTCTTATATTTCTTTGCTTTTGCTACAAAAGAATAATCTTCTGATGAGATTGTTTACTGTGAAAAAAAAACAGAAACCTGTCAAATCTTAACCTCGGAGGGGAGATCTCGCCAGCTATAGGGGAGCTCAAGAGCCTCCAGTCCGTGTGAGTGCCCGTACAGTTTCCCCTTCCTCGCATCAGCTCGTGTTTTGTGCTTTGACTACACCTGCATCCCTGTTTTTTATTATTATTTAGACACCTGATTTGACCCTCACGCCATGATGTGACACGGTTCTTTTAGTACGTATTTTCTTTCAGTCGCCGCCACTAGATTTGCTTGCTGATTAATTTATTCGTTTGCTAATGATTTGCTGCTGTAGGGATCTCAAGGGGAACAAGCTCACAGGTCAAATCCCAGATGAGATTGGGGATTGTGTCTCCTTAAAATATTTGTACGTGCTTTCCCTATCCAAACCTTCTTTTATTGTGCTGCTATTATTACTTTTTCGCTGTAGATTAGTCATTATTTAATTCGGCTCTGGCTGTTCTTGTCGTTGCAGGGATTTGTCTTTTAACTTGCTGTATGGAGACATCCCCTTCTCCGTCTCCAAGCTGAAGCAGCTTGAGGACCTGTAAGATCTCTATTTTTAGCATATTCTGAGATAAGATAATCTTTACCCATCTACGGGATATTTGGGGATGGACAGTAAAATTTGGAAGCCAAGTTGCCTAGTTTTCGTTTCATGGTTTTCTTGTGTAAAGGAGTAGTATGACAAACAGACTGTTACCGGTGATTTTGTTTCCTTGTGATTTATTGTTTCTCACCTACTCTTTTGTGATATTTCCCTCTCTTTCATTCGTGCAGGATTTTGAAGAACAACCAGCTCACTGGACCCATTCCTTCCACGTTGTCTCAAATTCCAAATCTCAAGATCTTGTAAGCTCCCTAGGACCTTTCTCTTAACCGTATCTCTTTTACCTTTTCGTGATTCCCGGACGCATAGGGTGATTTGTGTTCTATTTATTCGACCTGCCCGTTTGTGATATGGATACCTGTTTAGAAAAAAAAAACTAAGCACTCCTCTCCGAAAGTTTGTCACATTTTAGTTCATTTTTGAATTAAAAAGGGACAAACTTTTGGGGACGGAGTGAATACTATTTTGTGATATAATGTGCACACGGAGATTTCATTTTCGTGACCTATTCTATATCTTTGGCAATGATGTTCTGTTGGATTAGGGATCTAGCGCAGAACAAACTTACTGGCGATATCCCAAGGCTCATTTACTGGAATGAAGTGCTGCAGTACCTGTAAGAACTCTGCATCATGTCATTTTACTTCCTTGGATGCTTTTTTTCATGTATTGACATATCTGGTCTTATGGTATTTCAGGGGCTTGAGGGGTAATTCACTGACTGGAACACTATCACCTGACATGTGCCAGCTTACTGGCCTGTGGTACTTGTAAGTTAATTAACTGTTCTGCTCCCCTCGTATATTGTGAGGCATATGGTACGGCTTGATCTATTAACATTGGTTGTCTTCCATATTTGTAGCGATGTAAGGGGAAACAATCTCACTGGAACCATTCCAGAGGGCATTGGGAACTGCACCAGCTTTGAGATTCTGTACGTTTGCTTTTGGGCAGTTCCAGTGGTGATGGTTTTCATAATCATAAGTACAGGATGCTAATTGCTTGTATGAATTATGCAGGGACATTTCATACAACCAAATCTCAGGAGAAATACCTTACAATATTGGTTACCTTCAAGTAGCCACACTGTATGTCATCCGGATTCCTTCAATTTAAATATTCTAAGCTTTTTAATTGCGCAACTGCAATGTTTTGTTTCCTTAGCTAACTTGTGCATATGTAGATGCTTGTCTCCCTTCTGTTTAATCGTTGTACTGTTGTCTCACAGGTCACTACAAGGAAATAGACTGACTGGAACAATCCCAGAAGTGATCGGCCTCATGCAGGCTCTTGCTGTCCTGTGAGTAGCGTTCAAATGCAAAAGCTCAATCCATATTTGTTCATTTCTTTATTTTACCCTCAATTAAATTCTTTTATGCGACATTATGGCTCAGAGACCTGAGTGAGAATGAACTGGTTGGGCCGATTCCTCCGATACTAGGCAACCTATCCTACACAGGGAAACTGTTAGTATCATCACCATTACAATTCTGTCCCGAAACCATATTTCCCCCTTTTAGTAATTATTTGTAGGACTACTGTTTTCAGGTATTTACATGGCAACAAACTTACTGGAAACATACCGCCCGAATTGGGGAATATGAGTAAACTTAGCTACCTGTAAGTGGATGTTACCTTTTTTTCTGAGGAAAAAAAAAATAGCTGTTAGCTAAATAGTTTTAGGTTTCTGTTGATATGTAATCTTGATGAGGTTTGGTATTAATTCCATCCAGGCAGCTGAATGACAATGAACTAGCGGGCACAATTCCATCTGAGCTTGGCAAGCTCACAGAATTATTTGAATTGTATGAATCTATAACTTAAGAAAGTATACAAACTAGTGCTTATTTCAATCTGTGTGATTTGTGACATTCCACGTTTCTCCAGAAATCTTGCCAACAATAATCTCGAGGGTCCTATTCCTGCCAACATCAGTTCTTGCACTGCACTGAACAAATTGTGAGTTTGTAAGGATGTATTTATCTAAATATTCAGAACTTATTTGCTTCTCCATGCCTAATCATGTTTTTTTTTGTCGTCAGCAATGTATATGGCAATAAATTAAATGGCTCTATCCCTGTGGGTTTCCAGAAGTTGGAAAGTTTGACATTCCTGTGAGTTACTTGCATTTGCAGCAGTTTCTTTACAAAAATGTTAATCGACCCATAATTTTCAGTTTTTAAGAGTTGAACATTCACTATCTTCAAAAACACTACAGGAACCTTTCTTCAAACAATTTCAAAGGTCAAATTCCTTCTGAACTTGGTCACATCGTCAACTTGGATACTCTGTAAGGATACCTTTTACCTGTGTTGCAGAGTGCTATGACTTTTCTGAGTAATGTTGTTGGTTTGCTACTTCTTTATGTTCTGATGCCAACATTTCTTCAATTTCGGTACAGGGATCTTTCCTACAATGAATTCTATGGACCAGTTCCTCCTACCATTGGTGATCTTGAGCATCTTCTTGAATTGTATGTTGAGGAGAAGCCTTTTATGATTCTTGCCTTCTTTTCAAACATTTTGTCTAACGTTCAAACTATAAATGCAGGAATTTGAGTAAAAACCATCTTACCGGGCCTGTGCCTGCTGAATTTGGAAACTTGAGGAGCGTCCAAGTAATGTAAGTAAATACCCTTGTCATATGTTATAATATTCCCCTCAAAAAAAAATATTGTAGTATACTTGTGACCCTATAGGTTCATCTGAACTGTTCTTTTAATGCACAGCGATATGTCCAACAATTACTTGTCCGGTCATCTCCCTGAAGAACTTGGACAGTTGCAGAACCTTGATAGTCTGTGAGTCCACTTTCTTGATGCTATAGGTTTGAACTTGATTGCATACCACCTTAGCATTTTACGGACTTGTGTTTTATTATGCAGGATTCTTAACAACAACAATATGGTTGGAGAGATCCCTGCTCAGTTGGCTAACTGCTTCAGCCTAAATACCTTGTAAGTTTTCTGTGCTATTTTTGTTCTGTTAGCAAAAAACTGATATTGACTTTGCCAGCACTGAAACATGTGTGATCATCGTTTAAGGAATTTGTCAAACAACAACTTTTCTGGACATGTTCCATCCGCAAAGAACTTCTCAAAATTCCCAATGGATAGGTACAAACCAGTGGCTCCATCTGTAACTTTTTGTATCCTTTTTCATTGAACTATTAATTTCTGATGGAAACCAGAACCCAAATGCAGCTTTGCGGGAAATCCAATGCTACACATGTACTGCAAAGACTCCGCTTGTGAACACTCTCATGGAACTAAAGGTACAAAACTAGCCCTAAGCTAACACTTAAAAGTCACTATCTGTTTACTTTGAACTCATGTTTACATAACGAATGATCCAGTTATTCCTCGTACGGTGGTTGCTTGCATCATCTTAGGCTTCATAATATTGCTCTGCCTTATGCTGTTGGCAATATACAAAACAAACCGGCCAGAACCACCTGAGAAAGGATCTGACAAGCCAGTGCAAGGTTTATCTCACACTGTCAATTGCAATCTATGCAAGATCCAGGTCCTGGTACGATCTCGCTCATTTATACTTCTCTTGATCATGTTCCAGGGCCACCAAAGCTAGTAAGCCTTCAAATGGACTTGGCTATCCATACTTATGAAGATATTATGAGGTTGACCGAGAATTTGAGTGAGAAGTACATCATTGGCTATGGTGCATCAAGTACCGTGTACAAATGCCTCCTGAAAAGCGGCAAGGCCATTGCTATCAAGCGGCTTTACAGTCAGTATAACCACAGCATTCGCGAGTTTGAGACAGAACTGGAGACGATTGGTAGTATCCGACACCGGAATCTCGTCAGTCTGCATGGCTTCTCGCTCTCTCCACACGGAAACCTGCTGTTCTACGATTACATGGAAAATGGATCCCTGTGGGATCTTCTTCACGGTTAGGATTCTGAACTTCATGCCGCCTAGTTTTCAGAATCTTTTTGTTGGTCTCATTAAGTATTGTCCTCATGGTCTGTGCTTCCTTCCGTTGTAGGTCCATCAAAGAAGGTGAAGCTCGATTGGGACACAAGGCTAAACATCGCGGTTGGTGCTGCACAAGGGCTGTCCTATCTCCACCACGACTGCAACCCACGAATTGTCCACAGGGATGTCAAGTCCTCTAACATCCTCCTCGACGGGAACTTTGAAGCGCATCTATCGGATTTCGGCATCGCCAAATGTGTCCCGGCTGCCAAGTCCCATGCTTCCACTTACGTTCTGGGAACGATCGGCTACATTGATCCAGAGTACGCCCGGACGTCGAGGCTCAACGAGAAATCAGATGTGTACAGCTTCGGCATTGTTCTTCTGGAGTTGCTCACGGGGAAGAAGGCTGTCGACAACGAATCAAACTTGCATCAATTGGTAAGTCACTCCTACAGGATTTCCTGATCTCAGGTCCTTACCAGCTTCTACTTTTGTGATTAGTTGTCCTGTGGTTTCTTGGAATGATTTGCATGACTGGATGCCCCATTGAATTTGTAGATACTCTCAAAAGCCGATGACAACACGGTGATGGACGCTGTGGACTCAGAGGTGTCAGTGACGTGCACGGACATGAGCCTCGTCCGGAAGGCCTTCCAGCTCGCCCTGCTGTGCACCAAGAGACACCCTTCCGACCGGCCAACCATGCACGAGGTCGCAAGGGTCCTGCTCTCCCTCCTGCCGGCCCCTGCCGTGAAGCCAGCAGCCACGGCGAAGACGGCCGACTACACGCGCCTCCTCGCGACGACGGCAGCTGAAATGTCGCACGACGTGTCTAACGACATCGGAGACACCAGCTCCTCCGACGAGCAGTGGTTCGTGAAGTTCGGCGAGGTCATATCCAAGCACACCGTATCATGATTCTATCTAGTACTACAACTCTAGAGACCCCAAAATCTTTCTTCTCCTATTCCCACTAGATCTGGAAGTCAGAAGCTAGTAGTAAAGCATAGTAGCACAGTGCAGGAAATAGGCTTAGGATTCGTGATGTCGACTTAGAAGTCTCCCAGAACAAAACGGAAGAAGGTTCTGTTGTTGCTAGGATCGCATCGCAGTGTGGTTTTGGTTCCGTCCTGGAAATTGGACCATGCATCATCCTGCATTGGACAGAGCTGTGCAGTGTAAATGAAATGCCACCACCTTTTTTTGACGAATTTATGAGTTCGTCTGCTTTCTCTGTTCTGTGTTCGGCTGGTGCCTTCTGCCCCTCTCCAGTGTATGGTATGGCTGGTCCTGTTGCTCAGATAAGGTGTACTAGTAGTAGTGTAGCTGGCAACCCTAAATACTTTGAAGCACACAGTAGCTTACATCCAACGTCATGTGCATCTCACGGCGAACTATGCATTGAATCTTTTCTGTGAGATGGAAGATGAGGAGTGAGATATTTTCCCTTCTCTCCGTCACCACTTATCGCAGCTTCTGAAATCTTTGCTGTGAGACGAGAGCAATTACGGAGATCATGTATTATGGTCCTGTAGTACTCCCTCTGTTTCAATTTAGTTGTCATTAAGACAATTTTCATTAATTCATTTCTAGTTCTTTTGATTGTGACAGTTATGAACCCATGGAGTATTGATAAGCAGGTAGCAGATGCTATAAGCAGTGTTTGGAGCATTTTTTTCACGCATGGGCCAGTGCTCTGCCACCTGGGAGCAGTTCTGCGAGCAAATGTCCCTTCATTTCTCGTATTTGACCCAACCATGCGAGGTGCTAGCCAGCCGGTGTTGCTGCTTCGAGCTGAAAAGCATGGAAGGCTTCTGTTAGCAGCAGCGGACGTTGCCATATGCACTGTAGTAGCTGATAACGCAGGCACACACTATAGCACCAGTTCTTCAGGTGCTCTCGCTGACCGGATCAGCGCTGGCATGTCCTGGCGCCATTCGGTTCAGCCGGTGGTGGCCACACTGTACCATCCTGGATTCTTATCACGCATGCGGGTGCGGCTCGTCGCGACAAGGCCCGCCCCAAACAGCGCCAGTTCGTGCCGGCAGCAGCAGCAGCAGCAGCTCGCAGGTCTGAGGATTATGTCGCGCGAACGAACCGGCCGTCAGATGGAGCAGAGTCCGGTCGACGGACGCGACGCGGGAGAGGCAACAGGAGCCGCGCTTTTTATTCGGGCGTGATGGGACGAATCGATGTGCGCGGCATGGCATGGGATCTCACTACAGTCTCTGCAGGCCCCAGGAGCGTAGCCGGCGATGCAGCGTGATACTGACTGATCCCTGATCCGCGGCATCCGCTGCTCAATTCAGCTGTGGTGGACCAGGAGATTTCTGGCGCTACAGCCACCATCTACAGGAACCTCCCATTCATCTGGAAACTCGGCTGGTTGACTTGACCATCCCCGTTTCGCAACTATGAATGCTTGGAGTTGGAAATCATGGAAGAAGACTAACGAAGGAGATAACAAAGATTATGGGAGACACACGGTTAAGAAGTGAACCGCTTTGACAACATGTTACACCTTGCAGGTCATGGAGGTCAGGATTGCAGATTACACCAGGCGAGCAAGCTTGCTATGAACTATCAACTATGGTGTCTCTAGCTGTACAAAACACCGTCCCAGCCAAATGCTGCCCGGCAGCAACAATTACTGTATATGTAACCAGCTGAGACGAGAAACTATCCGATGCCGGGCATGGATGGCCGGATGAGCACCTCAGCGGTGATGCCTTGATAAAATGGCAAAATAATGTATGGTTCCCTTGTCAGCCCTACTGTTCAAAACAGACGATTAGCCTACAAGGAGATATGGGGGGCACTGTCAACATAACAGCTTAATCATAAAGTTCTCAAGATGTTAAATGTTTATTACCTTTGAGCAGATGCATAGACAAATCTAAACCAGCCATCAGAAGAAAAATCTTTGTATGTCATATTTGGTCTGAAAAGGGAAGCGTGTCATCCTTAGAAAGAAAATTGAGAAACAACATGTTAGCTATATCATCAGGTTAAGAAATATCATGCTTACCAGAGCTAGCATTGCATGTTACCACTCATGTTCTCTTTGCAATCCTTGCAATATAATAGAAGTGTTTTTTCAGCACTTTAATAAAGATGAGAGGTAAATACAAACAAGAAAGGAAAGGAAATCAAAGAGAGAACCTTGGAAGTGATATAATTAGGCAGACCAATGGTCTGACGGTCTGTTCTACAGTGTGCCCCGGTAGTCAAAGAAAGCTGCCAAATGGTTTATGTAAATGTCAGTACAACTAACTAAGATCAGACCATTTCTGTTATATTAGTACTAACCTTGTCAAAGAGTTCTGATAATGGATCAGGATTGCCTTTCTTGCCTGTTGATAGGTTGAACTCCTACGATTTCACATCACAAAAATAAAAAATAGATATGGTTAGAAACAGAGGGGCTAATACACTCTCTGGTCTCAGCCAAAGGAGAATGAAGAAGAAAGAGTGTAGAAAACCACCTTAGGCACAGTGGGACTCCTTTTCACACCTCTAAATACACCAACATCACCTTTGCTTGCTAGTATCTGTATAGAAAAGATTAACTAGTTGAATGTGCTGTTTGAAGAAGCTGTAGGGCAAAAACCTCCCTATAGTGATATAGTTTATCTATAGTTGATCTCCGTGCAACTATATGGTTCAAAATAAGTTCCCTTCTTATCAGCTTAATGTGGCAATAGTAAAAGAAACTAAAACCCAATACTTAAAAGTGTCATCAATGAAACGGTCCAAGAAAGGCACCTCACAATAAGGGTTTAGGCCAGCTCAAACTAAGAGGTTTCAAAACTAAAATACGTTCACAAATAGAAACGGGAGATATGTGCATGCCAGTTACCTTCCTATCCACAGGCCGAGCTTTAAATTTAAACAGGTCACCCCTGCGATCCTCCGCTGTTTTATCAACATTGCTAGGAGATAACAGTTAAAACATGCATAAGTTCATTAGAACACAAAAGAGAGTGTAGAAATTGACAATAATTCAAGCCAAAATTGGCAATGTTTTGATAGCATCATAGGTGCATGTACAACCGAAAATGAAAATGTACATGTGAAAAAGCCTTACTGGTTAAGATGCCTCGCACGATTGGATATACTAGCTGGTACGTTTGACCCAACATTATCATGTTGTCTACTTGTATGCTGATGATCAGTAGCTCGAATCAGATTAACTACCTGCTCAAGAACAAGCCTTTTGAATCTAAACCAAGAAAAGACATAAAAATATACAAGGAAAGTCAGTAGATCTAACTAAAGTTAAAACATAAGAGCAAAGAGAACACCTTCAACCAAATGATTTACAGGGATAATAAAGAAAAAGAACCCAATTTACTGGCAATGATTTATTAATGTATGGGTTTCCCGGAATCATGCCCTCTGCAGATCGTTATATATCATTCTTTTCATAGGAGATAGCATTAACAGAATCACAAAAAAAAAAGTATAAGACTAACATCATTTAACAGTTCATGGTAAATGGAAGAATATCCCAGTTAAAGACATGTCCTAGGAGTGAGTTTGCTCATTATTTTTCTAGATAGTGCAACTCTACGATAACTTTGAATTAGCAACCAAGAAATACTATGTGTAAATACCTAAAAAACAGAGAGCCAAATGAAACGTTGGAACGTCCATATACATGCCATTTGGAATAGGTAATAATAGGTATATACAAAACCCAAATCTGTTTGATAACCATTCAAAGAATCAACATGCTTGATAATTCCCACCTTTCTAGTTGGTGCCACTTGCATTGTAGTAGCAGATGGAGCATGCCGTTGATTTGTCTGTTTTGTATTAGTTGACCTGCACTTATCAAGCAAAGGTGTGAAAATCAACATAAATGGAGCACCTTATATATAGAAATGAAAACAAATTGAAGTGAAAAACTTTTACATTGCTCTTAGTGTCCTTGATCTCTCCGCTCTTAGCTTTGTTGCTAACTCAGGTTCTCTAGGAACTGTAATCTTTAATTTGTGGAAACCAGTAGGACGATCAATGATACGATTCACCACATTCTGTAGCACTTACAAGACACTATTGTCAAGAAAAATTGAGGCACAACTAATAGAAACTAAGAAAAATTAGCACAACTTATCATTTAAAAATAAATATATAGAACTATTCTGTTAACAGGTCGATATAGGTAACAGTACAAATAAAAGAATATGGACAGTCAAGATCCATTTATAGTCAATCTAATGGGATGGTTTGAAGTGTTAAGGGTGCATTGAATCATAGCCCCATGAGAGCAATAGACATGGCTTATATGAGTACCAAACTGGAATAGGACAAGGACTGAACAATAAGACTTCTATACCCTTAAGACCTTAACATGAAAATGTTTTTACCTTTTCGTGATTTTTGTGAATAAACTTAGGTTGGTGAGTGGCAGCAACCTGTACCACAAGCAAACAGCATCAGTTAACAGCAGGAAAAAAATTATGCAGTAAAAATCACATTGAATTCAACATCTGAAGATGACAAGCCAGCGCTCAGCTACAAAAACAGAGGCGCAATATAAGCATACAATTCTTATACTGGAAAAATGTAGTAAATAATGTTAATTTCCAGTCAAAATGATGTTACTATTTTGGCATACAAAAATAATCCTTGCCAATTTCTGAAGAGTTTTGGTATTTTTCAGTAATAAACCAAATAAAAGTTGATCAAGGAACTTAAATTACAGTTTCTACCTGAAGAAAACTAGTGTTGTGACACTAATGCTCGCAAGTGCAGACAAGTGACACTACTACTTGGTAGAGACAACATAAGAAAATTTAGTTACTGCCATTGTATGTGCAACATAATCTGCAATTGCCACTCCACGAAATCAAAGTGAAGATAAACATTGCAGAGAAATTCAGATAAAATAAGACATAAAGCTCAGATACCTATAATGCATTCAACTTAACAAATACAATCAAGAAATGATGAGCAAACCTTGTTAATACGCCCACTTTCTAATCTCTGCCTTTTAGCAGGTTGATAAGTGCAATCGTTCAAGCTCATGGTAGTTCTCTCAGTTCTTGCTCCCACTGACTTTTTACTCCTGAATATGAAATAAATTCAGATCCAAATAATTTTTAAGTAAAAAGGGCTAATGCCATACAGTTATTTACTCAAACTAATGAAATGGGTGCTAATAATACCAGGTGTTTTCATGAAAACAAATAAAGGGGAGGCTTTGAAAATCTAAAGGAAGAAGCAAAAGTACTGATGACTACAGCATTATTTAAACCAGCAAGATGGCATAAACTGCTTTGGCCATTGCTGAGGGACAACAATTCAGTAATTCACAATGTAGATTTAAGTTGACCAAAACAGCATACATAGTACAGGTGTAACACAATAAATTTGAGGATTTCATTCAGGCAATATCACTTACAACATCACACTCTTCGCTTCCACTTGTCTGTTTTGCCTTGCTAATTGACTAGCTGTAGGCTTCATCAATGTGGAGCTTCTTGAGGAAGTGCACTTCACAGAATTTCGGGTGCCAGGTTTTTGTTTATTTTCTGATGCTCCAATGCATGGTCCTCGTCCTATTTTACATAATAGACTCAGAATTAACAGAGATAAGCCAAAAAATGAAGGGAACCATACTACCATAGTTTTTAAACCAGCTAGGCATCTCGTGGCGACCAAGGACCGACTTGCCACCTAGGCGACACTACGGGTTTGTGGTGACCATGGAATGCCTAGACGCCTATGTGACGCCTTAACAACATGAACAGGTGTAAAACTAAAACATATGTTCAGCCATATAGTCGTAAATATAAAACAATATGTGAAAGATGAAACAAAATAACAGATTAGAAATAAAATCAGTAGATTTTAGTAAGAGCATTGCTTTTATTTGGCTTTCTGATACCTTCGACTTGATTGAATCTATGTTCAGCACCACTGGAACATTCATGCGAAGTTGAGGTACAATGCACAGTATCTGTATCTGCAGCGCTTCTCAAGCTTTGCAATCCAAGATCTTCAGCTAACATCATAGCAATTAATGCTACAATAACAAATGAGGAAGGATTAGGAAGTTGGACATTGAGGAAACAATGAAACGTAATGTTCTCCATACAGTCAATGCATTAACAGTTATCATTATCATTATTCCGATATATCCATTTTTCATCATTAACATTCAGCAGTAGTTGCAAATATAAAACCCATTCCACGAGATTTTAATTATTTAACCGTTGAAAACGAAGGAACTGCACGCAAAAACCTGTACTGTCTAAGCTAATCCAGAATGGTCATGATAGTACAGTACTGACAAACCCCCCAAGTTTCAACGAATGCATAAGGAAAATCACCCCGCATTTTGAGGCCCAAAATATCAAAATGCTCCTGTCTATTTATCTACAAAGCAGCACGAGTTCGGAGGTCTAAACTACCTCGGACCATTTAGAATGCACATCGATAATATGAACCCCAGACACCTGGCGAAATGGTCTTTCCGCCTGCATACGAATCGCATTTCAAGCGCGAACTACTGATCGACTGAAGCACTCACATTCCCAGACAACTACCGATCGACTGATCGATCGGGTGAGAAATATATTCCTCGGGAGCAGAGACAGAGAAACATGTGCGTGGGGGAGAAGGGAGAGGAGGGTACGCACGCGAGGGCGGGTAGTCCGGCGCGGACGCGAACCAGCGCTGCGCGGCCGCCGCCTCCGTTGTGGACTCGTCGCGAGCGAGGTCGAACCACCTGGGCGCGTCGAACTCGTACTCCAGGTCCACCTGGAACCACGTGACCTCCATCGTCATCGCTCCCTCCGCCTCCGCCTCCACCGCCGCTTCCTCCTCGTCCTCCTCGAATCCCCGCTCTCCCATGGAGGAGGAAGAGGAATAGGCGGCGGAGGAGGATGCGTCGCGCATTTCCTCATCGTCGGTTTCCATGGCGCCGGGACGGAGGAGCAGGCGCGGCCGGCGGCGAGGTAGTTGAAGGAGGAGGAGGAGGAGGAGGTTCGGAAGGAAGGGAAGGGAAAGACGAGGAGGAAATTTGAAATGCGGGGTCAGGGGGTGGGGTGGGGGAGAAGGATGGATGACTTGGATTTGACTTTCACCCCGGGGACTATTTCCGGTTTGGCCCCTGGAGTTTCCGTAATTTTGTTTCGTCTTGCTGTGGACCAGACGGGTACAGTACAGTGACCGGCGCCGGAGAATCAGACACAGAACAGTTGCCGGAACGGAGGAGACAAGTGGCAGTCTGCGAGCAGGCGAGGATAGGAGAGGCAGGAATCCGATGCTGACTTGGCTTCCTTTGCCCGTTCCGTTTACTCGGATCCATAGCTGCTAAAGCACATGCCACGCTGTTGCCTGCCTGCCTGCCGCCGCCTTGGCAGTTGGACGGACACTTGCAGAATCAGCAGTATGCAGTATGCAGTATGCAGTATGCACTAGTGTACACGCATTGCGGTTATTAACACAAGGGTACGTGAATCAACGCAACAACTCTGTCCTCTGTGCTGCAACCCACTCTAGTCTAGCATGCGGTGCGCCAGTAAGTAGTATTCCAGATCCAACTTGATATGATACGTACCCCTGTGGCCCTGGACATGCATCGACGGTTGAACAGCTGCCGGAACGGTGTACTATACTAATAAACGCAACCCTGTGGCCCTGGGATACATGCATCGACGGTTGGACTGGAAGCTGGATCCAACTAGTATTACATGGAGGAGGCCCATGTACGACGGGCCGTGGAGTCTCGTCGTCCCAAGGAAGAAGAATAACGGCCCGCAGCAGCAACCTGTGCTAACATCACTTGAGCTAAGATCACTTGAGCTCATTAGCGACTTAATTGTCGTTATCAATCATCCAAAACTCACGAAGAACCTAGATGCACTTTCA
This sequence comes from Tuctoria greenei, assembly GCA_036927565.1. NCBI lineage: Eukaryota > Viridiplantae > Streptophyta > Magnoliopsida > Poales > Poaceae > Tuctoria > Tuctoria greenei. Next base: position 159,162,469 of record JAYESD010000009.1, on the reverse strand, counting down.
CAGAGTAGTTACTCCGGCAGTGCGATCTCCGCGGACCCGAAGAACGCCTACTGGTATTGGCATCTTCAACACCAGGTATCCATAATGAGCAGCTGACATGAATTTGTATAGGGCAGGTCTACCCAAGATGGCGTTGAATGGTAAGTTGATCTGAGCGACGTCGAAGACCAACTTCTCGGTGCGATACTTCTCCCGTGTCCCGAAGGTAACGGGGAGAGTTATAGCTCCGAGTGGGGTAATGGCCCCCGGACCTACTCCGGAGTTGCAGCAGCTGCAACGTTGGATGTGCCAGCCGACGGCTTCTTCTTGCCGTTGGTCTTCTTTTTCTTCTTGCCACCCCCGGAGGTAGCGGCTTCTTTTTTGGAGGATTTCTTGTGATCCTCCGAGGTTGGTTTGGAGTGCATCTCACAGCCCTCCGCAACTCTGGCACATTTGTCTGCCAGGCTGAAGAGTTCCGTGACGCTGGTGATCTCTTTGATCGCTAGCTTCTCCAACATCTTCTTATCCCGTACGCCCTGTCTGAATGCTACAATGATAGAAGCGCTTGAGATAGAAGGGATTGTGTTGCGTACCTGAGAGAACCTCTGGATGAAGGACCGCAAAGATTCTCCCCCTTTTTGCACGACCGCAAAAAGGTCCAGTTCAGTGCCTGGTCGGGTGTATGAACTCCCGAAGTTGGCAGTGAACTGACGACACAACTCCTCCCAACTGTTGATAGAGTTGGGTGGAAGGCTCATAAACCAGGACCTGGCGGTCCCAGTTAAGGCCACTGGAAAGTAATTGGCCATCACAGCCTCGTTTCCTCCAGCTGCCAAGATTGCAGTGGAGTATATCTGAAGGAATTCGGCGGGGTTGACAGTCCCGTCGAATTTTTCCAGCAGGTTTGGCCGGAACTTCTGTGGCCATCTAACCATGCGCAGGTGCATGGCTAGGGCTGAACAGCCTCCTCCTACCCCTTCCAGGGTAGAAAGGTCATGAGCTTCCCGTCTTTCACGAGCTCGCTCAATATGGACACGGCCATCTTGCTGGCGGTATCAGCGATCAAGCTCTGCCCGGAGGTCATGAGTCGAAAGCCTGGATACCGTATGGCTGCGTCGTACCCCAGAGGGCAACGACGTCACCTGTTGTGACGCAGATCGTCTCCTGTTGTTGGAGACGTGCGGACCAAGTCTACCTGACAAAGTCCGCCGCTGTGACGGGGCCCGTCCTGAAGGAGGAGGACCCTGGTTGTTGAGGCGTTCGGCCGCTGCTGCGACCAAATGCTCCACATCGGCCCTCCACTGCTCCATTGCATCTCGAGATGCATCCGGAGGTGGTGGACGTTGGAGAAGAGCTCGCGCTGCATGGAACGTGTGTTCTGGGTTGTCATGACTTGCCGACGCAGTAAGTGACGCCGGCGCACCATCACGTTGCCCAACAAGATTTGCCGGAGAAGATGGTGGTGGTGGGAGTGTGGCTCCTGCTGGTGCTGAGGCTCCTGCTGGTGGCTGCCTGTTGGAGGGATTGCCCCCAACAGCCTGAGCAGCAGGTTGGCCGTTGGATGATCCAGCCGCGGAGTTCACCATTCTCGAAAATCTCAGGCGCCCCTACCTGGCGCGCCAACTGTCGACTGTTGGAGTCGGCAGATCTTCTGACACTGCTAAAGTGTTGAAGGAGTTTGTGGTTCGGTGTGGGCGCGCGGAGACTCAAGAAGGTGAATTGCAGTTTAACACGGGAGACACAAGGATTTACGTGGTTCGGGCCGCCTAAGCGTAATACCCTACTCCACGGGTGTGTTGGTGTTGTATTAGCTTGTCACGTATGATCGCTTGTCCACGTCCGTGAACGTCCGTGAGTGTATCGTCGGCCTATCCTTTTATAGTACAAGGACAGGCCGTTACAAGCTAGCCTGGCCTGACATGTGGCCCTGACGGTTACTAGTATTGATACACAATTAATTGTTGTTAATGATCCTGTAACGGGCTCCGACAGTGCCGTTACTGGTGTTAAGATCGTCCGTTTAAGTGTCATTAATATGGCATTAATGACATTTAATCGGGTCTTGAAGTCCTTGGCTCTCCTTTGAAGATCCGGAGCTGTTACAAGGTCTTCCGGAGGTTAGAGGCTGGCAAGTCCGACGATTTGACATGTGGCAGCTCCGGAGCTTGCTGTGGGAAGCAGGTAGCTTCGGGGCTATTAGACATGTGTCAGGTTCGGAGCTTCTCTCGGTCTGGGGTTAAGTCCGGAGGTGCCGTTTCGGTACGTGGCCCGGAGCTTCCCCCTTGTGGGCGGTAGCTCCGGGTTAGTCGTACACGTGGCGACCCAGAGATTAACCATGTTGGAGAAGCGGATCCGGTCATGTCTGACAAGTGGGCCTCCGAGGATCTTCAAACCAAGTAGATGGCCTTCCTTTGAGATCTTTGTAATCTGAGGGGGTGTACGGTTTTTAGGGTACCGACAGTGGCCCCCTGGACCTACCTCCGAGGAAGATCATTGAAGTGAAGTCATTTCGTCGGAGGTGGGTCCATCCTTGCGACTCTTGAACTGGGTCTTCAAGGGTCTTCGGAGGTGTCGTTGGCAGGGTTTTACGGTTAGATCCCGCCGCGCGGCGCACCTCAGGCGGCAGATGAAATCTTTGACGTGCAGATCCCACACAATTGAAGGTCGTCGGTTCCCGATACGAAAAACCGTATCGGTTCCGCGCGCCCTGTCAGGCCGCCGCCTTTGGGTTTCCCGCCTCGTGATGACAACCGTTCGCCTGGGTAAGAGCCTGACTTGATCGTCGGGGTGGTCCCGGGCCCTCTTGTCATCGGCTAGGTTGAATTCTTGAGTAGTATCTTCGACTTCCCTGCGGTTTCCATCCAAGCATTGCAAGGGCTTACTTAAGAAGGAAAGCGCGCACCGTCGGGAATTCTTTACGCCTCTCATCTGATCTTGCGCTCAAACTCCCGACTCGTACTTCGCTCCTCTTCTCTTGCCTAGCTGTGCTGCGATGGAGTTGGGTCTGCGTGAGAGTCGCCTGAAGACCGACAACGATTTGAAGAAGGTTCGGGCCCTCATGGGGTGGTCCTCGGACTTCTTCAACCGCTTGGTCCATGCCGGCGGAGAGCTCCCCTTTGAGAAGGAGCGCGCTGGCGATATGGTGTACTTTTCTTCGTACACCATGGTGGGGTTGATCCCACCTTTTTCTTCTTTCTTCTTGATGCTACTAGACTTCTATGGTCTGCAGCTATACCACCTTAGCCCTCACTCCATTCTCCTCGTGTCCATCTTTGTCCACTTCTGCGAGATGTGGGTGGGCATCCCCCCCTGCGTCGAGCTCTTCCGAACCTTCTTCACCGTTCACACCACCGGCCGGAGCAATGAGTACATTGGCTTCTACTACTTCGTGAAGCGCAAGAAGTGCCCATTCAAGTACCTCCGGTCATTCCCTTCCGGGAAGTGGGATGACTGGAAGAAAGATTGGATAGTCGTCAGGATGGAGGAGCATGAGCGGTTGGAGCTGCCGGACGGTCTGCCCGGCATTGACACGACGATCTGGAGTGAGGTTCCGGTGCTGGCGAAAGCTTTCGACCCCGCCTTAACCAGGATCCGCCAATGCGTGGAGGGGGGATTGACTCCCCAGGCGGTGTTCTGCAACTTCCTGGACAACAGGTGGGCGCCGCTGAAGAGGAGGGAGAAGCTCGCTTGGGCCCTCAACACCGTGATGGACGAGGACCAGATTGAGACCGGGTTGAAGTCCAACATGGTGGGGAGGACCTTGGAGTTCCATCTCAGGAAATTCCAGCTTGGCTTCGACGTCGACAGTGATGACTTGACTCCACCGTCGGCCTTTCTCCCCCTGAACGTGGAAGTGGAGTTCAGCAGGGAGCTCCGGCGGACGATGCCCGCGCTTGACGACCTTGGTGTCGTCGAAAGAAGATCAACCACCCGGGTGGCAATCCCCGGGGTGCCCGAAGGTGGCTCCGCCCCTGTCCCACAGCCGAGGGTTGAGGTCGTCGGCAAGGGAAAGGAGCTGGCGGATGAGCTGGAGAGCCGGAAGAGGAAGCTGCGACATGCCGACGGAAGGTCCGTCAGGCCCACTACTTCCGCCTCGGTTCCTTCTCCCCAGGGGGGAAGATCTTCTGCCGCCGTGGCGACTGTCCCCGTAGCGGGGTCCTTCCGGAACGATAATGTTCCTGCAGTGGGATCCTCCCGGAGCGCGTCTGTCCCCGTGGTGGAGCCCTCCTGGGGTGCTAGCTCCGAGCGCACGACTCCGGCACCTGGGACGGTGGGAGCCTCCAGGTCGAGGGGTTCCTCCCGATCGAGGAGAGCCTTGACCCGGGAAACGCCCGTGGCTGTGACAAGTTCTGGGGGGCCTCCCGGAGCTCCTACGCCGACCATGGCCAGCCCGGAACGTCCGGGAAAAAGGTTCCGCACAAGCTGGTGCGGAAGCCTTCCAAGGTAATTTTTGATCTTTACCTTGGTTAACTTTTTAGTTGTAGCAATTGTTTGTTAATTTTCTTTATCCATCCTCTGCAGCGTCCCCAAGAAGGGGAGTGAAGCTCCACCCTCGGCCACGATGTCAGAGGCCATGGGAGCTTCTGCTCATGTCCCGGTGCCGCCCCAGGAGGTGGCTGAGGCTGCGACAGCTCCGGCGCCGGCTGTCGTGGTCATGAACCTCGACTCGTCCCCAGAATTTCCCGTGGTAGCGCCGGACCACGGGAGTGAAGACACGCCAGCGGCACTTGTCTCGGAGGTTGAAGCTCCGGGTCCTGGTGCTGCAGTGGTGGAAGCTCCGGCTGTAGAGCCGGAAGAAGTAGTAGTCCCGGCCTCGGAGCCGGAACTTGTCGAAGCCCCGGCGATTGAGCCGGAGGTGACTGAAGCTCCATCATGCGAGCCGGAAGTCGAGGTAGTTCCGGCAAGTGAGCCGATTACCTCTGAAGCACCGGTCGCTGAGCCGGTTATTGTTGGAGCGCCGGTCACAGAGCCGGCGGTTGAAGAGGCGAGGGAGCTCGAGCCTCCCTCGGAAGAGGTGTCCCGGCCGGAGCCAGTAGTAGCTCCTGCTCCGGAGGCGACGACGCCGGTGGTACCTGCGGCCGAGCCGGAGGGCCCAAGCGCAGTCGCTGGCCCCCTGCCCGAGGAGGCGAATGAAGACTTGGCGGCGGGGCCTTCTTCGATGGCGACTGAGGCCATCCCGGAGGACGGCCCTAGTGCCTTGGAAGCTCAGGGTTCCGCTCTCGTAGAGTGGGACCCAATTTTTGTATGTGAAGACCCGCTAGAACCAGCGGAGGAGACCCCAGCAGGTCCGGAGCCCATCCCGCTGTCGATGTCTATCGACAACGCCTACTCCAGTCTGCGTCGGGTCCAACTGGCCTTCTTCCACGACAGCAAGGCTCTTGAAGAGGAGCGCCAAACCCTTAGGCGGTGGCGCAATCGGCTCCACTTCGAGACTAAGCTGGCACAGTCGAGGCTAGCGGACGACAAGGAGTGGATCAAGCGGGAGAAGATCCGCCTGGAGTACTGGGACAAGCTGTTGGTTGACAGGGAGAGCATGACTCATGCCCTCGACGCTTAATCCCGGGAGATCCACGATCAGGCTAAGGCTGCCAACGACGCGTCCAATGCTCGGCACGAACAGCTTGAGGCCATCAACGCCGCACTCATCAAGCGCCGAGAGGCACTCGAAGGGAGGGAGAGACGGCTCGAGGACGAAGAGCAGAAACTCCTGGAGCTGCGGGATGACGTCCTGAGGAGGGAAGAGGAGCTCGCCGAGAAAGTAGCTCTGGCTGACAAGGGCCTCGAGGAGCGTACTAAGAAGTTGGAAGAGCGCTGCCTCGAGGAAGAGGAGAATACCTGGGTGCGGGGGCAGGAACTCTACGAATACGAGTGTGCCCTTGTTGCCCGGGAGAAGAAAGTGGAGGCTAGGGAGAAGGACCTGGTCGATCGTCGGAACAAGATCCACCTCCGGAAGGAGGAGCTCGGAAGACTTGAGAGGCAGGTTGCTGCAAAGATTCAGCAAAACGCCAAAGAAGTTGAGCGCCTCGCCCGTGAAAATTCCGAATTGACGGCGGCCAAGAGATCCCTGGAAGAGGTGAAAATCTTGAGGACGGCGGACTCCCTACAGATTTGGGAGTTCTTGGGCAAGGCCAATGATGCGCTGACGCCGATGGGTTTTAGCCCCGTGCGCCCGAATGATCCGGAGCCGGAGCCGGACCTTGCGCTGCAGGCGTTGAGTGCAGCAGGTAGCAAGCTCTCCAAAGTGGGCGATGTCATCGCGGACCAACTGGAGGTTGAGGGGCAATCCCTGGCGAGGAACGTCACAGAATATGTGTTGACGTGCTACACCAGTCGGAACCCTCAATTTCCTCTGGACCCGGTGCTTGAAGGCCCCGTCGAAGGAGAAGGCGAAGCTACCCGAGCCAGCGTATCGGAGGTCGCCCAGAAATTCGCCGAGTTCTTCCATAGGGTCTAGGACTATCTCTTTAGATCTCACTTGTATTTTCTCTTCTTCTTCCTCAATTTTGTAATCCCTTGTCTCCAGATGTAATCTCCTGTCTCCAGATGAATGAAATCCCCAAATTTTTGCAAATTTCATTATTTGTCTTCAACATCTTTATCTTCACTTGGCCCCCTGGTAGATGTACACAATTTGATTGTGAACATGTACCAAAAGGATATTGAGTTTTGTTGAAGACGCATTTGTTCCGAACTTGTAGAATTTAGGTCCGAAGTCTTCGATAGTGAAGGTCCCCTGAAGTTGTCGGAGCTTAGAAGCTCCGGCATTGTCCATCGCTGGAGCTTGGTAGCTCCGGCAATAGCCTCTATCAACACGTAGAGCGTCGATAGTTAGTCCTCCGAGGTGTCGGAGCTTAGTAGCTCCGGCAGTGACCTTTGCCAACACTTGGTTTGTTGGCAGTAGACTCCATTTACGGGGTCTTCTCACCATCTTTTACTCAGCGTCGACGGTTGACCCTCTTGGGGGAGTCGGAGCTTGATTAGCTCCGGCTTTTCTCCATCAACGTAGAGTTTATTTTTCCTGCACACTTAAGCCAAGAAAAATAGTAAAATTCGTTCCTTGTCTATAATTTCGTCGCGGCTTACGATTCTCAAGAAAATTTTAAGTTGAACGCGATTTTAAATACAACCGGATGCGTTGTCTTTTCTCTTAGATCCAATTGTCCATGGACCCGCCTTACTTCGACCTGCCGGGGTGTAGGTAGAGTGGCGTACTTAGGGTGCTTGACCAGGCTAAGTTGATAGCACACTCCGGACCTAGATTGGCTTGGCGGCTTTCAGGCGAGTTGGCCACAAACGATATTTAAATCCAAAAGATCTGACAATACAACTCGAATCGTATATAAACCGGTCGAACTAAAAATTTCTTAAGAATTGCACGTCTTAGTTATAGACAAGAAAGAGAAAAATAAAAATGTCGAGCCTGCACAAAATGAATGCACGTGGAGTCTATTTCACATAAAGATGTCTTTCATTATAGGTCCGGGGTACAGGGGAAACAAGTACACTCTTAGGGTACGGAACCAGGCTAAGTGTGTTTGGTTTCTCGTTTGACCCAGGGTAGTTAGCCACACTTTTAGTCCGGAGACTGTGACAAGTGCTGCATGAGCTTTGCGAACCTTTCGGGAAAGGTCCGGCTGCTCTCCCGGAGGAACTACCCGACTTTGTACAATGACTCTATAACATGCATCTCAAGTTACTCAAGTCTCACCTCCGTGGAATTAAGTGTAGAACTTACGGAGGTGCTCGATGTTCCAAGGATTTGGGAGAAGTGTCCCATCCTCGGTAGCCAAGCGAACGCTTCCGGGACCGGATACTTTGATCACTCGAAAGGGCCCCTCCCAGCCGGGGGAGAGTTTGTTTAACCCTTCTCTGGATAGTATTCTCCGTAGCACCAGATCGCCTTCCTCGAGCTGTCGGTTGTGTACATGCCGCTGGTGATAACGCCGTAGAGCTTGGCGATATCGGGCATTCCGAACAGCTGCTTGGCACCTTCCCTCCTCGAGGAGGTCTAGGTCTTCACGCCGGAGCTGGTCCTGCGCGGCTTCGTCGAAGGTCCGGACCCGGAGTGAACCCAAGGTGATTTCCGGAGGAAGGATTGCTTCAGCTCCGTACACCAGAAAGAAGGGTGTTTCTCCGGTTGACCGGTTTGGAGAAGTCCTGTTGGCACATAGAGTGGGCGGAAGCTCTTCGATCCAGTTGGCTCCATGTTTCTTCAAGTGCTCATAGGTGCGCGTTTTTAATCCCTTAAGGATTTCTGCATTTGCTCTCTCGGCTTGGCCATTGCTGGCTGGATGAGCTACGGAGGCGTAGCAAACTTGTATGCCGAGGTCTTCGCAATATCCTTGGAATGCAGAGCTTGTGAATTGAGTCCCATTATCAGTGATGATCTTGTTTGGGACTCCGAATCTGCTTACAATGGATTGCAGAAAGTTGATAGCAGATTGCTTGTTGATCGTCACAACTGGAGTTGCTTCCGGCCACTTGGTGAACTTGTTAATGGCGACGTACAGGAACTTGTAACCTCCGACGGCTCTTGGGAAAGGTCCCAAGATATCCACCCCCCACACAGCGAAGGGCCATGTAGGAGGTATCATTTGTAAGGGCTGAGCCGGTGTATGGATTTGCTTTGCATGAAATTGGCATGCTTCGCATTTCTTCACCAGCTCAGTGGCATCCTGGAGCGCTGTAGGCCAGTAGAAGCCATGCCGAAAGGCTTTTCCGACCAGCGTGCGAGAAGATGCGTGGTTCCCACACTCGCCTCCATGGATTTCTGCGAGGAGCTCATAACCTTCTTCCCTTGTGATGCACCGCATTAGGATGCCGTTGGCACCGCGCCGGTAGAGATCCCCTTCTACCAGCGTGTATCTTTTAGCCAATCTGACTACCCGGTCAGCGGATACATCATCGTCAGGAAGGATGTTGTCTTTCAAGTAGTTCCGGATCTCCGAGATCCATGCATCGGAACTGACTTGAGCATTTGAGTCTTGCGTGCTGGGTTGCTCGGAGCTTCCGGCAGCACCTACGACCCTTGATGGCTGCCATGGTAACAGGGCCATCGGGACCGTCAGCTTTGGGATGCTGATCTCACCCCCTTCGTTCAGTTCGGCAGGCTGAACTGTGGGTTTCGACAATCTCCTGACAAAAGTTCCTTCAGGAGCCAGAGCTCCGGTTGACGCTTTCGTCGAGAGTTCGTCGGCTTCAGCGTTGTGGGCACGCTGAACATGGTGAAGGTCTAGGACTTCAAAGTCCTTCTGAAGTCTCTGGACTTCAAGGAGGTAAGCAGCTAGCTGGAGATTATTGCAGGAGCATTCACCCTTCACCTGCTTGATGATGAGCTGTGAATCTCCTTTGACCAGCAGTTGCTTGACACCGTAGGACAGTGTCACCTTTAGTCTGTAGATGAGTGCTTCATACTCCGCCATGTTATTGGTTGCCTTGAAGTCAAGGTGCACCATGTATTTCACCTTCTCCCCAGTCGGTGCAAGGAGAAGGATTCCAGCTCCGACCCCCTGCTTCTGCATGGAGCCATCAAAGTAGAGGGTCCAGTGAGGCTCGGTGAAGGTTGGAGCTTGATACTCCGTCTTCTGTTCACTGGGGCCCCCAGGGTTTGATGGAGAGGGAGTCCATTCCGCCATGAAATCTGCCAACGCTTGACTCTTGATTGCTTGCCTCGAAATGAATTCGAGATCGAATTCAGCCAATTCCGCTGCCCACTTTGCAATATTCCCAGTTGAATTGGGATTATGCAAGATCGCTCGAAGTGGATAGGAGGTCACCACCGAGACTTTGTGAGCTTGGAAGTAGTGTCGAAGCTTCCTGGAAGCAATAAGAACTGCATAAAGCAGCTTATGCACTTCTAGGTATCGAGTCTTGGCATCATGTAGTACTTCACTGATGAAGTATACCGTGCATTGAATGGTCCGGACCCTCCCGGAGGGGTCCGGAGCTTCCTCTTCATTGATCCAGACCCTCTCGGAGGGGTCCAGATTCTCTTCGGGGACCTCCGGGTTCTGGCTGGAGGAACCCGGAGCTTCTTCAGAAATGACCTGGACCCTCTCAGAGGGGTCTGGGTCTTCTGAAGTGACTTCTTGTGGGTTTGAGTCTGGGAGCTGGGACCCAGACTCACTTTCAGGAACCTCCAGACCCTCCCGAAGGGGTCTGGATTCCTGAGTATGAGGTAGTTCCGGTCTCTCCGCAACCAGAACCATACTGACGACTTCGTCAGTAGCTGAAATGTAAAGCAACAAAGGCTCACCAGGATTCGGAGCTACCAGAATTGGTAGGGTGGTGAGGAACTGTTTCAGCTCCTAGAATGCCTTCTCTGCTTCTCCGGACCATTGGAATGGCCCGGACTTCCTCAACAACTTGAAGAAGGGAAGTGCCCGTTCCGCCAGTCTTGATATGAACCAGCTGAGGGCTGCTAGACATCCAGTTAACTTTTGGACGTCTTTGATGCGGGTTGGTGGCCGCATGTCTTCAATGGCTTTTATCTTCGCCGGATTAGCCTCTATGCCCCGGTGACCTACCAAGAAACCAAGAAGTTTTCCGGAGCTAACCCCAAAGACACACTTGTCTGGGTTTAGCTTCGTGCGGGTGGCCCGCAGCTTGTCGAAGACAGCCTGCAAGGTGTCTAAGAGGGACTCCTTGTTCTTGACCTTGACCACGATGTCATCGACGTACACTTCCACTATGTCTCTGATGAGTTCTTCAAAAGTTTTGTACATAGCTCGTACAAAAGTTGAAGCTGCATTCTTGAGACCAAATGGCATGGCTGTGTAACAGTACAATCCATCTACTGTGATGAATGAAGTATGCTCTTCATCCTCCCTAGACATCCTGATTTGATGATACCCAGAATATGCGTCTAGGAAACATAGTAACTCACACCCGGAGGTGGAATCCACTATCTGATCTATTCTAGGTAGTGGGAATGGATCTTTTGGACATGCCTTATTCAGTGTGGTGTAGTCGATGCACATCTGAAGCTTCCCGTCGGCCTTGGGCACAACGACTGGGTTCGCCAGCCATTTTGGATGGAAGACTTCTCGGATGAATCCGGCTTCGAGTAGCTTCTTCACTTCTTGTCAGATGAAGTTCTGCCGCTCTATGGATTGCTTCCGAGGCTTCTGATGTACAGGCCGAGCATCGGGGTAAATCTTTAGATTGTGCTCAATCACTTCCCTGGGGATCCCAGGCATTTGTGACAGTTGCCAGGCAAACACGTCAACATTAGCCCGGAGGAAAGTGATGAGCGCGAGTTCCTATTTGTCGTTCAACCCTCCCGATATACGGGTGGTTTGAGCGGCATCGGAACCAATTTGGACGACTTTGACGGGAATGTCGGTGTCGCCGCTTCACTGCACACGGGGTGCAGAGGTCGAGCCTCATTGATGAATGCTCGGGGGTTTCAGAGCTTGCTCCTATCTGGAGTCCTCCTCTTGCGCCGTAGTAAGTGCATGGAGTTCCTCCAGAGTGAAAGTTGCCTAGAGGGGGGTGAATAGGCTAATCGACGTGCAAATGACTTAATAAAATGAGATTAAATCACAGGGGGCGGACTAGTCCGGTCTGGGGGCAGACTAGTCCGGTCAGCCTGCGTGAAGGACCCTAAAAAGTGTTTCTAGCAAGTTTTAAGGGGATTTTCTCGAGGCTACAAGTGAGGATATGTTTATGACAAGTTTAGAAACCACCAACACAAGAGTAAGTCAAGTTTCAACTAGATTATAGCAATGTGAAACACAAAACAAAACTAGCAACCCTAGAACGGAATACTCGATGAACAAAGTGCGAAGAACACGGAGACACAAGGATTTTATCCCGAGGTTCGATTCCACACAAGAATCTACATCCCCGTTGAGGAGTCCACAAAGGACCGGGTTCAACAACCCTTCCCTCACCAAGTTTACCGCACGGGCCTAACTTGGTTCTCTACTAATCACAAGGGTGATTACAAAGTTCGTTGGGGCTTCTCACAATATGAGGATCCCACGCCACAAAGATGATCAACAACACAAAACACACTCAACACACAGCTCACAAAGACTCAATGAGTGCAAGAGATCAAACCGGGAGCACAAGCGCGATGTTCTTCCTCTTCTCCACCTCACTAAACCCTAGTCCACTCAAGAATTAGTTTTAGAGGGAAAGTAGGCAAGAAAGAGGCTTAAGAGTGCTCCAAGTTGGCTGTGGCGGCGCTAGGGTTCAAGTCTGTTCAAGAGTTGGTTCAAAAGAACCCAGGGGACCTCTATTTATAGAGGTCCCAAGCCCATACTCCTGACTTCAGCAAAAGGGCGGACTAGTCCGGCCTCAGGCCCGGACTAGTCCGGCCTAGGGGACCACTGACCTCCTGTCAGGTCCCGACAGCTGACATGCTATCGTCACACTACCCGCCAAACTTCAAATTCAAACGGTCACTTCAACAACGGACTAGTCCGGTCACCACCGGACTAGTCCGATCTCACACAGAGCCTTTTGCTCCATGTGAAAACGGACTAGTCTGAGGACCACGGACTAGTCCGTCCCCAAGGGCGGACTAGTCCGGTCCTCCCAGACTTAGTCACAGAAGCACCTTCAACTCGCCAACCCGGACTAGTCCGGCCCCAAGGGCGGACTAGTCCGTTCTCACTCAGGACCTCTTGGTCCAGACTCAAACAGACAAGTCCGTGGTTCTGGGACTTAGTTCCCAAACCCACTCACTGCTACCCGGACTAGTCCGGACACGAACGGACTAGTTCGATCTCAGTCAGACCCTCCTGGTCCGGCCGAATACGGACTTGGCCGGCCAGGGGCGGACTAGTCCGGCCACCTGCACGGACTAGTCCGGCCCTACTGCCAGACTACTTATCCACTCTTTTCTCTCAAGGGGTTTGACCTCTAAACCACTTTGAGCTCCCAAACTTGATCTCAATGCACTTTACACACGCACCCTTCTATTTTTGCGGCTAGTCTAACTCAACACGCTAGAAACCCTAGTTTCTACGCTTCGAGTTGACTCCGTTTCCTTCCTTTTCCTTTTTGAGGGTTTGCGTCTCCGATCGAGTCCACACTTGTGCTAAGATCACTTGAGCTCATTAGCGACTTAATTGTCGTTATCAATCATCCAAAACCCACGGGGAACCTAGATGCACTTTCAATCTCCCCCTTTTTGGTGATTGATGACAACACATTAAGTCCTTCAATAATTAAGAGTATTAAAATTGGTTTTCATAACTTGTGTGCGTATGAATGACTCCCCCTCAATGTATGCAGCATGTAAAAGAGGTGGAGGAGATCTTTCATACCCACACACGTTATTGTGGGGTGCCTACGTGACGTGCTCAACAATTGTGACAAGACATAAAGAACATCAATATAAACAAAAGATTGATAATAAGAACATTATATTGATATTAAACAACATTAGCAGGTCTTGCACAAATGTAAACATCCAAATAGCATGAAAGTATTACAAGACAAGTCCACAAACCGCAAGCACACCCACAAAAGATTAACTTCCCCTTAACTCTCCCCCTTTGGCATCAAAGCACCAAAAAGGAAAAGAAGGGAGGAAACTAAGACCTAAGAACTAGTCCTCGTCTTCGCCACTTCCACTCTCTGTGGCCTCGAAATCTTCGACGTCTTCCTCATGATCATCGGCATCGTCGTCGTCGTCGGAATTCCTTGCCGAGGGAGCAGCCCGAGAAGAGCTTCCATCCTCTTGGAGCTGGGCGAGCTCATCGGCGGTGAAGTTGGGGAATGGAGTGATCTCCCCATCACTCACCTCCGGAGAGGACATCGGGACCTCCAGCTTGTCGCACACCGCCTTAAGATATTTTTCCTGACGCTTGTGTGCCCTTTGAGCGCGGATCTCTTGCTTCCGGCAGGAAGTGAAGATCGCCTTGAAGCATTTGAAGAAGGCACTCATTGATTGAGGCGGAGGCGAAGACGGAGGTGCCACGGGGCGAGATGGAGGATCTGCATTCTTGCGACGAGGAGGAACAGGTACATTCGGGGGCTTCTGAGGACGAAGCGGGCGGTGCAACACGTCCTTGACGAAGGTCACGCCCGACACCTTCTCGATGAGGCACATGATGTAGGGGGCATACCCGCAAGCTCAGTTGGGGGTATGCGAGATGTTGAATATGTCGTCGAAGATGTAATCGACGAGGTTGAACTTCTCTTCCCCATCAACCAAAAGTAGCAAGTGCCTCAAGTTCCCTTGAATTACCCCAGCATCACCGTCCTTCGGTGCTATTGTCCTTCTGAGGATTCTGTTCATAATGTTGTAGAAGGGCTTGATGTTGCGGGCGAGACCGGCATCAAATGGAATGTGACTTGGATACATATATGCTAGCTCTTCACGGTCCACGACCTTGAGGTTAGAGATTATAATCTCATGATCCATGTGTGCCTCAAGCCCTAGAATCTTGGCGAACTCTGCGAAAGTGACTGAGTACTATTCACCATGTGTCATCCAAATAATTCTTCCGTCACCTGAGGTGGTGAAGTAGATGGTGGAGTAGAACTGCAGAATCACTTCGACATTCCAGTCATACTTGAAACCCATGATCTTCTTGAGGTCATGGCGCTCAGCAGCTTCGATGACAGCGTCAAAAGCAGAGTGTTGCTTTTTGGCCATGTAATCCCAGTCAACCCATTGAGCTTCTATTACCGGCTTCTTCATCTGCTGGTAGACTAGCCGGTAGTAGTCACAATGAAAGTCACACCAGAACCTGGGATCTGCCGTGCTCCTCTCAAACTTGTAGACCTTTTCGATCCTCAGCCTCCTGGCCTTTTCAGCCCCTTTTCCATGAAACACATTGGCAGACAACTCCTTCTGCCTGTTGGGGTTCCTTTCTGGTGTGTGAACCTCAAGGGGGCCAATGGAAGTGGCCTTCCCTTTCTCCTTGATCACCACACCTCCAGCTGCCTTCTTTGCTGACATCTTGACAGCTAGCTTCTTCTTCGTCGGCTCGACAGGAGCCGGAGCCTTTCCCTTCTTAGGGTCACGCTCGACCCTAGGCTCAGCTTCCATTTGGGTTGGCTCCTTGCCCTTCGCTTTCTCGCCAATGGTGACGAGCTTCTTTCTCTTGGGTGCATTGGCCTCAGCAGCCCTGGAGTTGTGAGCCTCCCCGTCTTCCCTTTTCTTCTTCCGCAGCTCATTGAGGGACTCTGCGGTTGCTCTAGCTATGGCTTCTTCCTCGTTGTAGATGCTTGCGGCAACTTTGGAGGCTTCGAGTGCCTTCAGCTGTCTCTCTTCCTTTGCCTTTTGCGCTTCTATGAGCGCAGCCTTGGTCCTTGCCTCGACAATTTGAGCTTTGGTTCACCCCTCGGGGTTGAGACGAGAAGGGGAACGCTCCGAGTTCGACATGCTGCGGAAAGCATAGAGAAAGGAAGGTGTGAGTCCAAGGAGAGGGAGCATTGCGGAAAAGATCTCGAGAAAAGAGTAGAAGTAGGGTTTGCCCTGTGCAAACCGGACTTGTCCGCCTGGGACCGGACTAGTCCGGGTTGCGCAGAGTGAACCCTAACCCTAATCGATTCATCGAAAAATCATCGAATCAGCGCGCAATACTCCTAGACTATGATCGCAAGGGTATATGGACCAACATTAATGAAGGTGTTCCTATCAAAAACTTTAAGAATCAAGAATGGAGCTAGTTTTTGAAGAACGAGGGGATACCTTCTCAAATCCACTAGAATCGACGAGATCGGAGATGGATCGCGAATGTGGAGCGCGGGGAAGTGATCCCTCACTCCCAAATACTCCGATGCGTGGATTGGATTCGAGATTTGGTGGTTGGAGCGCAAAATCGCCGATGGGGGCGGTTGCTAGCGCGTGGAAGTGAGAGAGTCAAGTGAGAGAGGGAGAGGAGGGGTCTGGGCCGCCTGGGGGGGTTTAAGTCGCCAAGGGCCGGACTAGTCCGGTTGAGGGGCCGGACTAGTCCGGTCCGCGGACCAGACTCAGAATAGTCCGGATCCGGACTTGTCCGGTTGAAAGGCGGACTAGTCCGGTGTGCGGAACAGCCGCGGACTAGTCTGGACACGGACTTGTCCGTCCACAGGGGCGGACTAGTCCGGTCTGACTGGGCTGAAAAGTGATGTTTTGACCTGCACACACACTATTGGTCCTTATGGATAACAAGCAACACAAACATGATAATAAAAGAAAGAATGCGATAAAAACATGATCAAATCCCAAGAAAAAGTTTTCTCAAACAGATTTTGAAGAGGAATCACGATAGAGAAGAGGTTTTCGAAATGGCTCAAAAAATGTGAGGAATGTGGTTTAAGCCACATTCCTAGAATCCAAAATGTTGAGCTCACTTCTTAGCTCACAGAAACGCTTCTCATCCAGAGGCTTGGTGAAGATATCCGCGAGTTGATGTTCCGTCCTCACGTGAGAAATCACAATATCTCCCTTCATTGAGTGATCTCTCAAGAAATGATGACGTATGTCTATGTGCTTGGTCCTAGAGTGCTCCACCGGATTATGGGCTATTTTGATGGCACTCTCGTTGTCACACAAGAGTGGAATGTTGCGCAAGTTAATCCCATAATCCCTAAGGGTTTGTCGCATCCAAAGAAGTTGTGCACAACAACTTCCGGCTGCAACATATTCCGCTTCGGCGGTGGAGAGAGCAATAGAGTTTTGCTTCTTGGAGGACCAAGACACTAGAGATCGACCCAAGAATTGGCATGTACCCGATGTGCTCTTCCTATCAACTTTGCACCCCGCATAGTCCGCATCGGAATATCCAATGAGGTTAAACTTAGATCATTTGGGGTACCAAAGTCCTAGGGAAGGTGTGTGTACTAGATATCTCAAGATCCTTTTAACGGCGGTCAAATGACAAGCCTTAGGTGCCGCTTGAAAGCGTGCACACATACACACACTTAGCATGATATCGGGCCTAGATGCACAAAGATAGAGAAGTGAACCAATCATAGACCTATATAACTTTTGATCCACACATGGACCATCCTCATTTAGGTCTAGGTGTCCATTTGTCCCCATAGGGGTTTTGATGGGTTTTGCCTTATCCATGTCAAACTTCCTTAGAATATCTTGTGTATACTTAGTTTGACTTATGAACGTCCCTTCTTTGAGTTGTTTTACTTGAAATCCTAGAAAGAACTTCAACTCACCCATCATGGACATTTCAAACCTCTCCGTCATTATCTTGGAGAACTCATCACAAAACACCTTATTTGTGGAACCAAATATGATGTCATCCACATATATTTGGCACACAAAAAGATCTTTGTTGAAGTGCTTTGTGAAAAGGGTATAATCCGCTTTGCCTATCCTAAAACCATTTTCAACTAGAAAGTCTCTTAGGCACTCATACCAAGCTCTAGGAGCTTGCTTGAGGCCATAAAGAGCCTTTCGCAATTTGTAAACATGGTTAGGATAGTCTTGGTCTTCAAACCCTGGAGGTTGCTCTACATAAACTTCTTCCTTGATTGGGCCATTAAGGAATGCACTCTTAACATCCATTTGGTAGAGCTTGAAGTCATGATGAGTAGCAAAAGCTAGTAATATCCGAATTGACTCAAGCCTAGCTACGGGGGCAAATGTCTCATCAAAATCCAATCCTTCAACTTGTGAGTACCCTTTTGACACAAGTCGTGCCTTGTTCCTAGTTACCACGCCATGCTCATCTTGTTTGTTGCGGAACACCCACTTGGTTCCAACAACATTAGCTTGTAGGCGCTTGACAAGCTCCCAAACCTTGTTCCTTTCAAAGTTGTTGAGCTCCTCTTGCATGGCAACTACCCAATCTGGATCTCTTAAGGCATCTTCAACCTTATGGGGTTCCAAGGATGAGACAAAGGAGAAATGCTCACAAAAGTTTGCAACACGTGAACGTGTTGTTACTCCTCTTGTGATATCTCCTAGAATGTTGCCAACGGGATGATCATGTTGAACACTTTGATGAACACGAGGATGCGGAGGTTGAGCTCTTGAATCACTTGCTTCATCTTCTTCACTTTGGTCTCCCCCTTGATCCAAGCCTCCCCCTTGATCTTCATTCCCATTATCATTTTGGGGAGTATCTAGTGGATCTCCAACTTGTCCAATGGGGGTTTGACCTACTTCATAATGATGATGGTCACTTGGGCTTTGAGATGGTTCTTGTGGGCGAACATCTCCAAGTGCCATTTTCCTTAGAGCTTCTAGTGGAGGTTCCTCTTGATCAAGGGCATGTTGATCAACTTGCCCCGCTTGAGAGCCATTGGTTTCGTCAAACACCACGTCACGTGCTACTTCAAAAATTCCGGAGGATTTATTAAACACACGGTACGCATGAGTGTTTGAGTCATATCCAAGCAAGAAACCCTCATCGGACTTTGAAGCAAACTTCGAAGTCCTAGGCTTCTTGTTGAGGATATAACACTTGCTACCAAAAACACGAAAGTAAGAAACATTGGGTTTCTTACCAACGAGAAGCTCATAAGGAGTCTTCTTGAGGAGGCGATGAAGGTACAATCGGTTTACGGCATGGCAAGCGGTGTTAACCGCTTCTGCCCAAAACCGGTCCGATGTTTTGTACTCATCTAGCATCGTCCTTGACATCTCAATAAGCGTCCTATTCTTTCTTTCGGTAATTCCATTTTGTTGTGGAGAATAGGGAGCAGAAAACTCATGCTTGATGCCCTCCTCATCTAGGAACTCTTCTACTTGCATGTTCTTGAACTCGGTGCCATTGTCACTCCTTATACCCTTTATCCTTAGGGTGAACTCATTTTGAGCTCTCCTTAGGAATTTCTTGAGGACACCGGGGGTTCACTCTTATCATGCAAGAAGAACACCCAAGTATATCTAGAGAAGTCATCAACGATGACTAGACCATACTTGTTGCCACCGATGCTAATGTAAGCAATGGGGCCAAAAAGATCCATATGGAGTAACTCCAAAGGTCTAGTTGTCGTCATGACATTCTTAGAGGGGTGTTGAGCTCCTACTTACTTTCCCGCTTGGCACGCACCACATGGCCTATCCTTTTCAAATACCACATCCTTTAGGCCACGAACGTGCTCTCCTTTAAGGAGCTTTTGAAGGTTCCTCATTCCAACATGGGCTAGCATTCTATGCCAAAGCCATCCCATGTTGGCTTTCGCCATTAAGCATGTGTCAAGTTGAGCTTTATCCGTGGTAAAATCCACAAGATAGAGCTTTCCCTTGAGCACTCCCTTAAAGGCTATTGAGTCATTACCCTCTCTCAGAATATTCACACCCTCACTAGAAAAAACACACTTATATCCTTTATCACAAAGCTGTGATATGGATAGGAGATTATAGTCTAGGGAATCAACATGCAAAACATTAGATAAAGTATGCGAAGGGAAGATGGAAATTTTACCGGAGCCAAGGATTTTCCCTTGGCTATTATCCCCAAAGAAGATTCCTTCACTTGGGTCCTCGTTCTCCTCATACTCTATGAACATGCTCCTCACTCCGGTCATATGGTTGGTGCATCCACTATCCAACACCCATTTCGATCCGCCGAAGGAGTAAGACTACAAAACAAATTTATGCCTTCATTTTAGGTACCCAAGCGGAGTTGGGTCCTTTCACGTTAGTAGTTAGGCATTTGGGCACCCACACGCAAGGCTTGGGGCTCTTGCGGAGTGGCCCAACATATCTAGCAAACACCTTGCCATATTTGTTCCTCATAAGCACATAAGATGCATCAAAATCATGGAATAGTGGATGTGGTTCAGATTTAGGCATATTGTTGCTAGAGGGTGAGTTCTTTTCAATTTTAGGTGTGGATGAACTCCCCTTAACAAAGACAATCATGTCTTTGCCATACTTGGAGGTTTTGGCGTTATGCCTTCCACCTCTAGTATAGCCAAAACCATCCTTGACATGGGGAGGTCTTGTGTTGGTGTATGCACTTCGTGCATACGCCACCTTCTCCTTGTCAAAGATGGTACCCTTAGGTGCTTGCTTGCCTTGTGCTGAGTTGAGTTCATCCTTAAGCTTAAGGATTAAGTTAGAGCACTTGCAAGGCGGGGTTGCATTGGATGAGGCCTTTGAGGAGGTTGAGCTCTTAGAGGAAGAGGCTACATTGTTCTTGAGAGACTCAACTTGAGTCTCAAGGATCTTGTTAACTTTTGACAAGTTCCCAAGTTCATCCTTGAGCTCAATTGTTTTCTCCTCAAGACTTGAACACATTTTCTTACTTAGAGCAAGTCCGTGTTCCAATGCCTTGCTCTTCTCTCTTTCGAGCTCAAGGAGCTCATCAAGCTCTTGACATCTCTCCTTCTCAAGTATGAGCATGTCCTCTTGTCTATTGATGAGATCCTCCTTCTCAAAGATCTCATCCATAAGCAATTTCATCCTTCACAAGGTGCTTTTGATTATGTCCTTAAACATGTGTTCATTCTCACTAGCACTATCAAATTCATCTTGTGAGGAAGTTGAGTAGGAGGGATGAGATGTTACCTTTCTCCTTCCCTCCCTTGCCATAAGGCAAGTAGGTTTGTAGTCGTTGTTGAGGTTGGGGAAGAGCTTGCTTCCCTTGGAGCTCCTCCCAATGGCTATGGTAGCCATCTTCTCCTCTTCTTCTCCGGAGGAGGACTCATCGTTAGAGTCCCACTCCTTCCCCAAGTGGGCTTGTCCGGAGGGCCTCTTCTTCTTGTAGAATTTCTTATCTTGAGGCTTGCCCTCCTTCTTCTTCTTTGCTTCTTCATGTGGGCAATCATCGATGAAGTGCCCATACTCGCCACAATTGTAGCAAGACCTTTTTGATTCGGGCCTTGCTCTTTCCTTCCCTTTACCCTCATGGTTGTATCCACCTTTCTTCCTTCTCATCATTCTCTTGAATTTGTTGATGAAGAAGGCCTCTTCCTCATCGGTGTCGAGGCTCTCCTCATCACTTTCCTCTTGCTCCTTTGAAGAGGGTGTTGCCTTGAGTGCAACGTTCTTCATCTTGGAGGCGGTGAACTTCTGAAGGTCATTGTAGAAGAGCGCCTCCTTCTCCATGATCTCATGGTTGATGATCCTGCCAAGGACCTCCTCCGGGGTCTTTTGAGTGAACCCCGGGCTTTCTCGAATCATGGAGCAAAGAGCGACGTTCCTAGGCATGAATGCCCGGATCATCCTCTTCACTACCTCGTGGTCGGTCCACTTGGTGCAGCCATATGATCGGCTCTTGTTGATAAGTACCTTCAACCGGTTGTACATGTCTTGGGGGGATTCACCATCCAAGATGGCGAATCTCCCAAGCTCTCCTTCGATGAGCTCGATCTTGGCCTCCTTGACCACCCGATTTCCTTCATGTGCCGTCTTGAGGGTGTTCCATATGTCTTTGGCCACCTCAAGGCCATCGACGCGGTTGAACTCATCTAGAGGGATGAGATAAGCACACCCGCAGCTTGAGCGTTGCGGTGGATGAGGATGGCTTGTTCTTGAGTGATGTTGTCCTCATCCTTCGGAATCTCCACCCTGGTCATGACAATTTGCCACAACGCCGGGTTGAGTGACACGAGGTGGATCTTCATATTGTGTTTCCACATCCCGTAATCAGTTCCATCGAATTGGGGAGGTTTCCTCAATGGGATGGAGAGGTAGTGGTTGTTGGCGGCAAGGCGTTCATAGTTGAACCCTTGTCGGTTGTAGTTGACTCCGTCACTACCACTTGATTGGTTCGACGGATCGATCTTGGAGATGTTTAGCTTCTCCCGGAGCTTCGCCTTGAGTTGGCGAGTCTCCTCATCATCCGTTGGCTTATCTTGATAGGCCAGCGTCTCCTCACGGGTTGCCTCGTAGTTGCTGCTCGATGCATCGTCATTCACCACTCCGGCCATCTCTCCTAGCTGTTAGACTCTTTGTGGAGAACCTTGCTCTGATACCAATTGAAAGTTGCCTAGAGGGGGGGTGAATAGGCTAATCGACCTGCAAATGACTTAATAAAACGAGATTAAATCACAGGGGGCAGACTAGTCCGGTCTGGGGGCGGACTAGTCCGGTCAGCCTGCGTGAAGGACCCTAAAAAGTGTTTCTAGCAAGTTTTAAGGGTATTTTCTCGAGGCTACAAGTGAGGATATGTTTATGACAAGTTTAGAAACCACCAACACAAGAGTAAGTCAAGTTTCAACTAGATTATAGCAATGTGAAACACAAAACAAAACTAGCAACCCTAGAACGGAATATTCGATGAACAAAGTGCGAAGAACACGGAGACACAAGGATTTTATCCCGAGGTTCGATTCCACACAAGAATCTACGTCCCCGTTGAGGAGTCCACAAAGCACCGGGTTCAACAACCTTTCCCTCACCAAGTTTACCGCACGGGCCTAACTTGGTTCTCCACTAATCACAAGGGTGATTACAAAGTTCGTTGGGGCTTCTCACAATCTGAGGCTCCCACGCCACAAAGATGATCAACAACACGAAACACACTCAACACACAGCTCACAAAGACTCAATGAGTGCAAGAGATCAAACCGGGAGCACAAGCGCGATGTTATTCCTCTTCTCCACCTCACTAAACCCTAATCCACTCAAGAATTAGTTTTAGAGGGAAAGTAGGCAAGAAAGAGGCTTAAGAGTGCTCCAAGCTGGCTGTGGCGGCGCTAGGGTTCAAGTCTGTTCAAGAGTTGGTTCAAAAGAACCCAGGGGACCTCTATTTATAGAGGTCCCAAGCCCATACTGCTGACTTCAGCAAAAGGGCGGACTAGTCCGGCCTCAGGCCCGGACTAGTCCGGCCTAGGGGACCACTGACCTCCTGTCAGGTCCCGACAGCCGACATGCTATTGTCACACTACCCGCCAAACTTCAAATTCAAACGGTCACTTCAACAACGGACTAGTCCGGTCACCACAGGACTAGTCCGATCTCACACAGAGTCTTTTGCTCCGTGTGAAAATGGACTAGTCTGAGGACCACGGACTAGTCCGGCCCCAAGGGCGGACTAGTCCGGTCCTCCCAGACTTAGTCACAGAAGCACCTTCAACTCGCCAACCCGGACTAGTCCGGCCCCAAGGGCGGACTAGTCCGTTCTCACTCAGGACCTCTTGGTCCGGACTCAAACGGACAAGTCCGTGGTTTTGGGACTTAGTCCCCAAACCCACTCACTGCTACCCGGACTAGTCCGGCCACGAACGGACTAGTTCGATCTCAGTCAGACCCTCCTGGTCCAGCCGAATACGGACTTGGCCGGCCAGGGGCGGACTAGTCCGGCCACCTGCACGGACTAGTCCGGCCCTACTGCCAGACTACTTATCCACTCTTTTCTCTCAAGGGGTTTGACCTCTAAACCACTTTGAGCTCCCAAACTTGATCTCAATGCACTTTACACACGCACCCTTCTATTTCTGCGGCTAGTCTAACTCAACACGCTAGAAACCCTAGTTTCTACGCTTCGAGTTGACTCCGTTTCCTTCCTTTTCCTTGTTGAGGGTTTGCGTCTCCGATCGAGTCCACACCTGTGCTAAGATCACTTGAGCTCATTAGCGACTTAATTGTCGTTATCAATCATCCAAAACCCACGGGGAACCTAGATGCACTTTCACAGAGCAGTTACTCCGGCAGTGCGATCTTCGCGGACCCGGAGAACGCCTACTGGTGTTGGCATCTTCAACACCAGGTATCCATAATGAGCAGCTGCCATGAATTTGTATAGGGCAGGTCTACCCAAGATGGCGTTGAATGGTAAGTTGATCTGAGCGACGTCGAAGACCAACTTCTCGGTGCGATACTTCTCCCGTGTCCCGAAGGTAACGGGGAGAGTTATAGCTCCGAGTGGGGTAATGGCCCCCGGACCTACTCCGGAGTTGCAGCAGCTGCAACGTTGGATGTGCCAGCCGACGGCTTCTTCTTGCGGTTGGTCTTCTTTTTCTTCTTGCCACCCCCGGAGGTAGCGGCTTCTTTTTTGGAGGATTTCTTGTGATCCTCTGAGGTTGGTTTGGAGTGCATCTCACGGCCCTCCGCAGCTCTGGCACATTTGTCTGCCAGGCTGAAGAGTTCCGTGACGCTGGTGATCTCTTTGATCGCCAGCTTCTCCAACATCTTCTTATCCCGTACGCCCTGTCTGAATGCTACAATGACAGAAGCGCTTGAGATAGAAGGGATTGTGTTGCGTACCTGAGAGAACCTCTGGATGAAGGACCGCAAAGATTCTCCCCCTTTTTGCACGACCGCAAAAAGGTCCAGTTCAGTGCCTGGTCGAGTGTATGAACTCTCGAAGTTGGTAGTGAACTGACGACACAGCTCCTCACAACTGTTGATAGAGTTGGGTGGAAGGCTCATAAACCAGGACCTGGCGGTCCCAGTTAAGGCCACTGGAAAGTAATTGGCCATCACAACCTCGTTTCCTCTAGCTACCAAGATTGCAGTGGAGTATATCTGAAGGAATTCGGCGGGGTTGACAGTCCCGTCGAATTTTTCCGGCAGGTGTGGCCAGAACTTCTGTGGCCATCTAACCATGCGCAGGTGCATGGCTAGGGTTGAACAGCCTCCTCCTACCCCTTCCAGAGTAGAAAGGTCCTGAGCTTCCCGTCTTTCACGAGCTCGCTCAATATGGACACGGCCATCTTGCTGGCGGTATCGGTGATCAAGCTCCGCCCGGAGGTCATGAGTCGAAAGCCTGAATACCGTATGGGTGCGTCGTGCCCCAGAGGGCAACGACGTCACCTGTTGTGATGCAGATCGTCTCCTGTTGTTGGAGACGTGCGGACCAAGTCTACCTGACAAAGTTCGCCGCTGCGACGGGGCCCGTCCTGAAGGAGGAGGACCCTGGTTGTTGAGGCGTTCGGCCGCTGCTGCGACCAAATGCTCCACATCGGCCCTCCACTGCTCCATTGCATCTCGAGATGCATCCGGAGGTGGTGGACGTTGGAGAAGAGCTCGCGCTGCATGGAACGCGTGTTCTGGGTTGTCATGACTTGCCGACGCATTAAGTGACGCCGGCACACCATCACGTTGCCCAACAAGATTTGCCGGAGAAGATGGTGGTGGTGGGAGTGTGGCTCCTGCTGGTGCTGAGGCTCCTGCTGGTGGCTGCCTGTTGGAGGGATTGCCCCCAACAGCCTGAGCAGCAGGTTGGCCGTTGGATGATCCAGCCGCGGAGTTCACCATTCTCAAAAATCTCAGGCACCCCTACCTGGCGCGCCAACTGTCGACTGTTGGAGTCGGCAGATCTCCTGACACTACTAAAGTGTTGAAGGAGTTTGTGGTTCGGTGTGGGCGCGCAGAGACTCAAGAAGGTGAATTGTAGTTTAACACAGGAGACATAAGGATTTACGTGGTTCGGGCCGCCTAAGCGTAATACCCTACTCTACGGGTGTGTTGGTGTTGTATTAGCTTGTCACGTATGATCGCTTGTCCACGTCCGTGAACGTCCGTGAGTGTATCGTCGGCCTGTCCTTTTATAGTACAAGGACAGGCCGTTACAAGCTAGCCTGGCCCGACATGTGGCCCTGGCGGTTACTAGTATTGATACACAATTAATTGTTGTTAATGATCCTGTAACGGGCTCCGACAGTGCCGTTACTGGTGTTAAGATCGTCCGTTTAAGTGTCATTAATATGACATTAATGACATTTAATCGGGTCTTGAAGTCCTTGGCTCTCCTTTGAAGATCCGGAGCTGTTACAAGTCTTCCGGAGGTTAGAGGCTGGCAGGTCCGACGATTTGACACGTGGCAGCTCCGGAGCTTGCTGTGGGAAGCAGGTAGCTCCGGGGCTATTAGACACGTGTCAGGTCCGGAGCTTCTCTCGATCTGGGGTTAAGTCCGGAGGTGTCGTTTCGGTACGTGGCCCGGAGCTTCCCCCTTGTGGGCGGTAGCTCCGGGTTAGTCGTACACGTGGCGACCCAGGGATTAACCATGTTGGAGAAGCGGGTCCGGTCATGTCTGACAAGTGGGCCTCCGAGGATCTTCAAACCAAGTAGATGGCCTTCCTTCGAGATCTTTGTAATCTCAGAGGGTGTACGGTTTTTAGGGTACCGACATGCACCATATTAGCATTGGCGCTCGATTGACCCTCGCCTCCTTTCTCAGTAGCGTCCTTAGCCCGAGCCTTCTCTTCAACATCAAGAGATGCTATCAGGTTTTCAACTGATATTTCCTGTCTCTTGTGTTTGAGGGTTGTGGCGAAGTTCCTCCATGATGGAGGTAACTTTGCAATAATGCACCCAGCCATAAACTTGTCGGGCAAAGGACACTTAAGGAGATTGAGCTCTCTCGCAAGGCACTGTATTTCATGAGCTTGTTCAACTACAGGACGATTGTTAACCATCTTGTAGTCATGAAAATTCTCCATGATATACAGTTCACCACCTGCATCGGCTGCACCATACTTAGCGTTAAGTGCATCCCAGAGCTCCTTCCCATGTGTGACTGTCAGATAGACATCACATAGTTTATTATCAAGAACACTTAAGATGCATCCTCTCAGGGCAGAATTGGCTTCCTCGAACTTTGTCTGTTCTTCAACAGACAAAGGACCTTGAGGCCTGCCCTCGGTTACCTAGAAGATCTTAAGCGATTGGAGCCAGAGCGTGGCCTTAACTTGCCACCTCTTGAAGTGCACGTCAGAGAATTTCTCCGGCCTCAATGCATCGGCCAAAGTCATCATGTTCAACTTAGGAAATTGGCTAATTAGGTTTTTGGATTGTTAGAAAATAAGAGGCAATTTACTGAATAATTCCGGAAAAACACGAGAAAAACAGCAGCGATCGGCAGACAGACGGGACGAGAAATAACGCGTACCGATTTGGAGTCGAACGCACCGCTGTAGACCCGACGGTGAACAGCCGCTGCAGGCGTTGGTGACGACGTTGAGCCGCAGGCCCGATCTGGTCGGTAGACGAGCCGTGGTGAAGAACGCGAGCAGTCGCGCAGAGCGCTTGCCAAAAACCTTATTCGCCCTCTTCCGGTGCTGGATCGCAAGGGCGAGCGGTTCCGGAGACCTACTTTCCCGATCGTCGGTGCACGCCGGCGCTCGGGATGGAGTAGACTGAAGGCGGCGCAAGGAACGCGAACGTGGGAACGATCTGATCGTGGGATGCCCTGCTGCACCTTGGACGCTCATATTTATAGATTCTCAGGGAGGCGGTTCGTGTGCGATCCGGAGGGTCCGGATCCGAACTGACTCCGCAGTCGTAGACGCGTCCGCCTCCAACGACTTGGACTCTGACTCGGTAGCCCCAAAAATTCGGAGGCCCAAAAGCCCAATTTAATTTTCTGCCAAAATTCGGAAGCTCGAATTCACACGAACACACGCGCGCGCGTGTGCGGAGCGAGACGTGGCGAGGCGAGCGAGGAGGAAGAGGAGGAGCGCGCGTGGGCCACCCCTCTCTTCCTCTCTTCTCTCTCACTTAAGGAGTGGAAGAGCAACTTCCCTTATATGTAGGGGTTGCTCCACTTCTACTTCCCATGTGAGACTAAACACTTAGCACCACTCCCTCTTGCCCTAATAGACCTTTGAGATTTATTGAGAATTAATTCTGAATATTATATGGGTCAATCCCATCTATTCAACAGCTTTATCCGACACCAAGAGAAGACAAAAGCAAACGCGCGCGCCATGGCCTGGTGCCCAAGTGGCGATGGAGATGTCGATGCTTTTGTTTCTGTTTGCTTGCTTTGCAGTAGTAGCTTTCGTAAAGAGACGGTGAATCTAATCTAGCACAAGAAGAGGGTTGCAGTTACTTCTTTTGCCTTTTGCTTTGTGCTACTATTGTCTATTGATGGTGTATTATTCTCTTGGGTTGTCTTTATTAAGCGTTTTTCTACTCGTAAATTAACACGGCTTAATCTGATCAGCCAAATACGTACGGTCAACAAATCAGATCCCTCGATTCAATCGTCCCCGATCGGAATCGGCCAACCCGCTGACCTGCATCCAGGCGAAGCCAAACATCCAACAGGTCCCCCCTCCTGTTGGCCGGCCTCTCCTTTCCGGCGACAGCGACGCTGCATCGAAGAAAAACGGCCAGAGGAACAGCTCCAGTTTTTTGCTCTCCCGGTTTTGTCCGTCCCGCGCACAGAGGCTCTCCGGACCGTCCAGTTGCCTATTCATGCTTGTCGGACAACGGCGAGAAGATCTGAAGCGGCGCGACTGCCACCAAACATGGCCGCCAATTCAATTATCAATGTTCAGTTCAGTCATCAGATACGCCCATCAGCTTGGGACGACAGGGCTTTGCGGGTCCGCCGCGCTCGTGGTCGTCTGAACAAGATACAGACAGCATCGCAATCCTAACGTGTGACCCAGATTCTACGAGGAATCACACAAGCCAAATAAAGGAAAAGGGAGATATTATTTGAGCTATTTTACGGTAGTCCCAAGTCGAGGTGCCCCCCACGCTCAGGGCTCTTCTGGGTCCTCTTCTGTCACACCCGGTCCCAACAAGACAACCGGATGGCTTCCACATGTATGGCAGGATCGATTCTCATCATACATGTGTAGACGAAAGTGTAATATCATTTATTACAAGCCATGTTCGAGTACATAAATGTCTTACAATAATGATCCGTAGGTCTAAAATAAGATTACAGAGCAAAACAGCGGTAAAAGTAAACTAGTGTGGCTCCATGAACAGGCGTTGCCCGGGGGTTGCGCCAGCCTAGAACGTCTCCTCCGGATCAGCGAAGAAGTCTTCATTCTCCACCTCTTCTCCATTGTAGACTGAGGAGAGATAAGCAACAAGCAAGTTTGAGTACCAACGGTACTCAGCAAGTGGGAAAGTGATGACATGTGGGTTTATAGAAAGGAAGGCCAAATTTGGGTTAAGCACTATAGCATTACATCCTACTCTTAGCTTTTATTAGCACCTACTTCTAAGTGTATGAACCCAACCATCACCCATTGGTAAACCAAGTCCCAACCAACTAATCTAATCCAAACCACCATTCCCAGATATTGGCTAATTATGAATTGGACACCAAGCCGCTCTTGTCCGTGAGCACGGCTGTCATGACAGTTTCTAAATCTCTGCAGAGAATGTACCATTTACTCACAAGCCGTGATTTCATCCCCTGTTGTCAGGTGGACTAAGGAAACCTCCCTGACACTACTACAAAATGGTTCATCGCAGGCGGTTCTAAACATATTATCGCATACGGTTTTAAAAACCGTCTGTAACGAAGAGCCTGTAAAAATGATCGATTAACACAGGCGGTTGCATAATCCGCCTGTGAAACTACATTTTCACAGACGGTTTTTAATAAAAAACCGCCTGTGAAAATGCATTTTCACAGGCGGTCGGTAATAAAAAACCGCCTGTGAAAATAGATTTTCACAGGCGGTTTTTAATTAAGAATCGCCTGTGAAAATAGATTTTCACAGGCGGTTAAAAACCGCCTGTGAAAATCTATTTTCACAGGCGGTTCTTAATTAAAAACCGCCTGTGAAAATGGCTAGTGAAACAAAAAAAATTCACATGTGCTGCCGGGAGTCAGAAGAGGCCGCGCCGCCTGGAGGTCGCCGCGTTGCCGGGAGCTGGAAGAGCGCCGCCAAGTGACGAAGGAGGTCGCACCGCCAAGAGCCGTGCCGCCCGAAGCCCGACGAGGTCGTGCCGCTTGGAGCCGGAGGAGCCGCGCCGTCGAGAGCCCGAGGTAGACCGCGCCGGATCTGTGCCCGCGCCCACGCCGGCAGGGCGCTCGCTCGCCGGGAGGCGCGCCGGAGTCGCGCCGCCGGGAGCCTGAGGTAGACTGTGCCAGATCTGTGTCCGTGCTCGCGTCGGCAGGGCTCGCGCTCGTCGGGAGGCCGCGCTAGAGCCGTCGAGGTCCGGAGCAACCGAAGTCGCGCCTTAATCGCGCCTTGAGAGAGGCCGCCGGCAGCCGCGCCGCCGGGAGCCCGAGGTGGACTGTGCCAGATCCGCGCCCGTGCTCGCGTCGGCAGGGCTCGCACTCGTCGGGAGGCCGCGCCGGAGCCGCCGAGGTCTGGAGCAACCGAAGTCGCGCCTTGAGAGAGGCCGCCAGCAGCCGCGCCTTGGGAGATGCCGCCGGAAGCCGTACCTTGGGAGGCTGATGGAGGATCACAGACTGAACCGTGGCTGCTGCTGTTATAGACACATCTATCGTGCGGCTTCTAAACTGAGTCGTTGGATCGATAAGCAGCGGACAGCGGAGATACGAAGTCCAAGAGTGATCCGTGGGATGAAGCAGCGGACCAATGAGGAGCCATCATTATCACGGGCGATTTTTATGTTACAGACCGCCTGTGAAAATCATTATATTTTCACAGACGGTTGTTTGTTACGGACCGCCTGTGATAATGACTATTATCACAGGCGGTTTTTGTTACGGGCCGCCTGTGAAAATCAATACATTTTCACAGGGGGTTGTTTGTTACGGACCACCTGTGATATTCTATTATCACAGACGGTTATTAACTCATCTCACATCACAGGCGGCACTTTTAATGGACCGTCTATAAAAAAAATATAGAAGCGCCTGTAAAAATGTTTTTTGTAGTAGTGTGATGCCCGTGGTCGCGAACCACATTGCACACTTCCTTTGGTGTGAGGCCAGGAGATCACTACGAGGTCTTTACAAAGGATTCTCCCGACGCGTACTAGCCCTCTGAGGTTTCACCCCTGTACAAAAGTGTGAGCCGTTACACCACGACTCAACACCCCAGTTGCCCCCTCTTGAGCCATGCGGATCCCAAGGCAGTACACCCTGAACCAATTCCCCGCACTATCCAACCACTAATACTACGTCGGGAGAGGCCTAATTAATTGACCAAGCTGCCCCATACTCAGTCTTGTGGCGATACTATAAGGCTTAGTGGCTTTCTCCATAAACCGGTCCTTAGAATCCGACAAGGTTCATACCCCAAAACCCGGGTCTCGTGCGTACTGCACCATACCAAGCAAAATCAACCCGCCAGATTCCTATCCACTACAATTCAATTCACCATATCTCAACAAATAAATCACAATAATTAATGATAAAACATGTAATGTAGAGATATTTCCCTCCCAAATACTAAGCATGGCTAAGCGTAAAGAAATAATAACATCTACCCAAGCCAACCTGGGGACAAGGAATTATATGGAAGGGTACAGTAAATAGGATTCAATTTATTAAACATGCATCTAACTATAACTTAATAAAACAGGTGCAAAATGGTCAAGGAACTTGCCTTCTTCGGAGGGTGGGTCGGTGAAGTGGTAGTCATGAAGGTTGTAAGTCGGCTCGGGAACCGACTCTAAATACATCATCGCATGCGGAACGGAAAGTAGTAGCACACAATAAGCACAAGAGAATAAATGCACACCACAAATAAATAAACACAAAAGAAAACCTACGCAATTACGTCGCTAACACTATGTTATTAGTAAGACTTTATTTAGTGGTGTGGGTGGAGGTGTGGATTTTAGTGTTTATATGGGTTCATTAGGAAATTCCACAAGATCAGCAAATTAAATGCATTATTTTACCCTAAAGAGATTGGGAAATAATAATAAAGTAATTATCCTAAGTGATTTGTGCAAAAAGAGAGAATTCACATGTGATTTTATGTAATTATCAATTAGTACAGGGGCTTTTATGCAAAACAGACATGATCGGAGGCCTAGAAATATTTTATAACATCACCAGGGGTTAAATCATAATTTACAGAGGCTAAAAATATAATTTATGGCGAAAACAGGGGCTAAAATGATTTGTTTAATCGATTTAACAGTGCTGACATAATTTAATTAAAGTCCAGGGGCTAGCTCATAAATTCTAGGACCTATCTGTAATTAATTTAAATTCTGCGCAGGGGTCTAGGCGCAAAAGGGCCAACGGCCATATCCGCATTCAATCTGGGTCGTCGGATCTAAAGTGGGCGGCCCAGATTTAAAATGGCCGAAGGGGTACGCCCCCTTCTAATCTCGGCCGTCGACCTCAGATCGACGGCCGAGGATGGGCCACGTCGCCCCAGGGGCGGCGAGCGCGCCAAGCCCACGGCGCACGGCGGCGGGGTCGCCGGAGGTTGGCCGGAACAGCCAAATCGGCGCCAATTTCGAGCGCTCTACACACCAAACGGTAGAGGGGGGCATGGCGCACTCACCTAGGGGGGTTTCGGGCCTCGAAATCGGCGGAGGAATGTCGGCGACGTCGGGAGGCGGCGGACTCCGGCGGTGCTCGACGGGATGGGTGAAGTGGCGGCCAATTCTCCGAACGACGATGTCCGACGTGTTCCTGGAGGTGCGGCGCACGTGTTAGACCGAGGGGGAGGGAGAGAACGCCGGCGAGTCGACGGGAACGGCGGCGACATACCTTGCTCCGGCGGCTAGGGTTTGGAGCTTCGGGGAAGGGGAAAATGGGGGGCGCCGGTGGAATTTATAGGGGGATTCGGGGCGGCGAGGGATAGAAAGTGATTTCCCCCGAAGGAATTCCATCCCGGGGCATTAAACGAGGGGGATTCCATGCCGGGATTTCGAACGGAGGCGGCGTTTTCGGCGGTGTCGGGCGCGGTGTCGGGAGGAAGAAGGAAAGGGGAGGGGAGAGGCTGACCGGCGGGGTCCACGCGCAGAGAGAGGGGAAAGGGAGGGGGGGCGGCTGGGCCTTGGGCCGGCGGGAGGAAAAGGAAAGGGGAGGGGAGAGGAAAGTGGGCTGGGGCGGGGTTAAGGCCCGGGGTGGGTTTTCTTTTCTTTTTCTTTTTGTTTTCTTTTTCCTTTTTCATTCTTTTGCAAAATTTGAATTGTTTATCAAATTCAAACGAATTCTAGCGCATTTTGAAATTGAATTTTTACTCAAATGCAAACATACATGATGCATCCCTAGTATATTTCTTTTGTTTTTAAATTTTTGAAAAATTCGGGTGTTACAACTCTACCCCCCTTAAAAGGAATCTTGCCCCGAGATTCGGACGTCCTAAGAGAAGAGATCGGGAAACTCGGTCTTGAGGTCTTCTTCTCTCTCCCATGTTGCTTCCGCCTCCGAGTGATGTTTGCACTGCACTTTGCACATGCGAATCGTCTTGTTTCTCATGACACATTCGGACGTTTCTAGAATCCTGACTAGCCGTTCTGCGTAGGACAGATCCTCTTGCAAATCCACAGCTTCCATGGGTAACTGTTCCTCTGGTACTCTTAAGCATTTCTTTAGTTGCGATACGTGAAACACATCATGCACATCCGACAGTTGAGAAGGTAGCTCGAGACGATAGGCCACTTCTCCTCTTCTCTCCAATATCTTGAACGGACCAATGTAACGGGGTGCTAGCTTTCCCTTCACTTTGAACCGTCTTAGACCTCTCACTGGTGATACCTTGAGATATACAAAGTCTCCTACCTCAAAGGTTAGATCACGACGTCGAGCATCTGCGTAACTCTTTTGCCTTGACTGTGCCGTTTTCAGATTATTCCGTATCTCTTGTACCTGTCGCTCGGCCTCTCTGAGTATCTCCGGTCCAAACACTTGACCTTCTCCAGTCTGATTCCAGAATAACGGTGTCCTGCACTTTCGCCCATAAAGTGCCTCAAACGGGGACATCTTGAGACTAGCTTGGTAGCTGTTGTTATAAGAGAACTCCGCGTAAGGCAAGTTTTTGTCCCAACTCTTACTATTCTTCAAGGCACATGCTCGCAACATATCCTCCAAGATTTGATTGGTGCGTTCTGTCTGACCATCCGTCTGCGAGTGATACGCTGAGCTGAAATTCAGGCGAGTGTCCATTAACTCACGTAGCTTCTGCCAGAATCTCGAGGTGAACTGGGTACCTCGATCCGACACTATCTTCTTTGGGACACCATGTAGACACACAATTCTTGCCATGTATAATTCTGCCAACCGCGAACCATTGTAGCTTTCCTTGACCGGAATGAAGTGAGCGACCTTGGTCAACCGATCCACAACAACCCAGATGGAGTCGTATCCTGACTGTGTCCTTGGCAATCCCACGATAAAGTCCATACTTATCTCTTCTCATTTCCACTCGGGTATCTTGAGTGGTTGAAGTAGTCCAGCAGGTCTCTGATGTTCCGCCTTAACCAACTGACATGTGTCACACAAAGCCACATATTCGGCCACATCACGCTTCATACCAAGCCACCAGTATCTATCCTTAAGGTCTTGGTACATCTTGGTACTCCCAGGATGGATAGAGTAGTACGAGTCGTGGGCTTCTCTCAATATCAACTCTCGGATCCCCTTAACATTCGGCACGCATATCCTCTTCCCCAACCACAGGGTTCCATGTTCATCTTCCCTGAAATCCGGAGCTTTTCCAGCCTTCATCAGCTTCTTAAGTTTTTGGATTTTCTTATCCTCTTTTTGGCCTTCTCTAATGTCTTGTTCCAACGTGGAGTCCACTTTCATAACTACTGCATCCGTATTAGCCACTATGCACAGGTTTAGTCTTGCAAACTCTTCACATACCTGCGGTTGATAAGCCTGGATCGTCATGTTGTTACATTGGGTTTTCCTACTCAGGGCATCTGCGACCACATTCGCCTTTCCAGGGTGATAGTTGATCCCGACATCGAAGTCATTAATGAGCTCTAACCACCTTCGTTGGCGAGGGTTAGGGTCTGGCTGAGTGAATATGTACTTCAAGCTTTTGTGGTCGGTGTAGATCTTTGTCCTTTTGCCGATCAGGTAGTGTCTCCATATCTTCAATGCGTGAACCACAGCTGCTAATTCCAGATCATGGGTCGGATAATTCTTCTCATGCTTCTTGAGTTGTCTCGAGGCGTAAGCCACCACGTGTCCTGCTTGCATCAACACACATCCCAGTCCCTGTCCGGAAGCATCACAATAGACCGAGAACTCCTTTTGCATATCTGGCATGACCAGCACTGGGGCAGTGGTCAACCTCTTCTTCAATTCGGCAAAGCTTGCTTCACATTCCGGTGTCCACTTGAATGCGGCTCCCTTCTCGAGTATCTTGGTTAGTGGCCGAGAGATCTTTGAAAATCCCTCAATAAATCGTCGATAATAACCAGCCATTCCCAGAAAGCTTCTGATGTGTCCCTGAAAGTGCATCTAGGTTCCCCGTGGGTTTTGGATGATTGATGACGACAATTAAGTCGCTAATGAGCTCAAGTGATCTTATCACAGGTATGGACTCAATTGGAGACGCAAACCCTCAAAAAGGAAAAGGAAGGAAACGGAGTCAACTCGAAGCGTAGAAACTAGGGTTTCTAGCGTGATTGAGTTAGACTAGCCGTAGCAATAGGAGGGTGTGTGTGTAAAGTGCATTGAGATCAAGTTTGGGAGCTCAAAGTGGTTTAGAGGTCAAACCTATGAAAGAAATGAGTGATTGAGTGGTCTGGCCGTAGGGCCGGACTAGTCCGTGCAGGAGGCCGGACTAGTCCGTCCCTGGCCGGCCAAGTCCGTTTCTGGCCGGACCAGAAGGGTCTGACTGAGATCGGACTAGTCCGTTTGTGACCGGACTAGTCCGGGTAGCAGTGAGTGGGTTTTGGGGATGAAGTCCCAAAACCACGGACTTGTCCGTTTTGGACCGGACCAAGAGGTCCTGAGTGAGAACGGACTAGTCCGCCCGTGGGGCCGGACTAGTCCGGGTTAGCTAGAAAAGGTGCTTCTGTGGCTAAGTCTGGGAGGACCGGACTAGTCCGGGTTAGCTAGAAAAGGTGCTTCTGTGGCTAAGTCTGGGAGGACCGGACTAGTCCGCCCTAGGGGCCGGACTAGTCCGTGGTCCTCAGACTAGTCCGTTTTCACACGGAGCAAAAGGCTCTGTGTGAGATCGGACTAGTCCGGTGTTGACCGGACTAGTCCGTTCTGGAAGTGACCGTTTGAATTTGAAGTTTGGCGGGTAGCGTGACGATAGTGTGTCAGCTGTCGGGACCTGACAAAGGGGTCAGTGGTCCCATAGGCCGGACTAGTTCGGGCCAGTGGCCGGACTAGTCCGCCCTTTTGCTGAAGTCAGCAGATTGGGCTTGGGACCCCTATAAAAAGGGGACCCCCGGCCTCATTTTGAATACCTTTGGAAAAACTCAAACCCTAGCGCCGCCACAGCCAACTTGGAGCACTCCTAAGCCTCCTTCTTGCCTACTTTCCCTCTAAAACTAATTCTTGAGTGGATTAGGGTTTAGTGAGGTGGAGAAGAGGAAGAACATCGCGCTTGTGCTCCCGGTTTGATCTCTTGCACTCGTTGAGTCTTTGTGGGCTGTGTATTGAGTTTGCTTTATTGTGTTGATCATCTTTGTGGTGTGGGAGCCTCAGTTTGTGAGAAGCCCCAACGAACTTTGTAATCACCGTTGTGATTAGTGGAGAACCAAGTTAGGCCCGTGCGGTAAACTTGGTGAGGGAAGGGTTGTTGGACCCGGTCCTTTTGTGGACTCCTCAACGGGGACGTAGATTCCTTGTGTGGAATCGAACCTCGGGATAAAATCCTTGCCTCCTTGTGTTCTTCGCATTCATTCTATTGATTACTTTGTTCTAGAGTTGGTAGTCTCGTTTCATACTCTGCATTGCTACAAACTTGTGGAAACTTGACTTGCTCTTGTGTAGGTTGTTGCTCAACTTGTCTTAAACATATACTCACTTGTAGCATCGAAAAAATCCCCTAAAACTTGCTAGAAACACTTTTTAGGGTTCTTCACGCAGGCTGACCGGACTAGTCCGCCCCCAGACCGGACTAGTCCGCCCCCTGTAATTTAATCTCGTTTTATTGAGTCATTTGCAGGTCAATTAGCCTATTCACCCCCCCCTCTAGGCAACTTTCAATTGGTATCAGAGCCGGACTCTCCACAAAGAGTCTAACAACTCGGAGAGATGGCCGGAGTGGTGAATGACGATGCATCGAGCAGCAACTACGAGGCGACCCGTGAGGAGACGTTGGCTTATCAAGATAAGCCAACGGACGATGAGGAGACTCGCCAACTCAAGGCGAAGCTCCGGGAGAAGTTGAACATATCCAAGATTGATCCGTCAAACAATTCAAGTGGTGGTGGCGGAGCCAACTACAACCGGCAAGGGTTCAACTATGAACGCCTTGCCGCCAACAACCACTACCTATCCATCCCATTGGGGAAACCTCCCCAATTCGATGGAACGGACTACGGTATGTGGAAACACAGCATGAAGATCCACCTCGTGTCACTCAACCCAGCGTTGTGGCAAATTGTCATGACCGGGGTGGAGATTCCAAAGGATGAGGACAACATAACTCAAGAACAAGCCATCCTCATACACCGCAACGCTCAAGCTGCGGGTGTGATCATCTCATCTCTCTCTAGAGATGAGTTCAACCGTGTCGATGGCCTTGAAGTGGCCAAAGACATATGGAACACCCTCAAGACGGCGCATGAGGGAAACCGAGTGGTCAAGGAGGCCAAGATCGAGCTCATCGAAGGAGAGCTTGGGAGATTCGCCATCTTGGATGGTGAATCCCCCCAAGACATGTACAACCGGCTGAAGGTGCTGATCAACAAGAGCCGATCATATGGCTGCACCAAGTGGACCGACCACGAGGTGGTGAAGAGGATGATCCGGGCATTCATGCCTAGGAACGTCTCTTTATGCTCCATGATTCGGGAAAGCCCGGGGTTCACTCAAATGACCCCGGAGGAGGTCCTTGGGAGGATCATTAACCATGAAATCATGGAGAAGGAGGCGCTCTTCTACAACGACCTCCAAAAGTTCACCGCCTCCAAGATGAAGAACGTTGCACTCAAGGCAACGCCCTCTTCAAAGGAGCAAGAAGAAAGTGATGAGGAGAGCCTCGACACCGATGAGGAGGAGGCCTTCTTCATCAACAAATTCAAGAGAATGATGAGGAGGAAGAAAGGGGGGCACAACTATGAGGGCAAGGGAAAGGAAAGAGCAAGGCCCAAATCAAGAAGGTCTTGCTACAACTGTGGCGAGTATGGGCACTTCATCGCTGATTGCCCACACGAAGAAACGAAGAAGAAGAAGGAAGGGAAGCCTCAAGAAAGGAGATTCTTCAAGAAGAAGAGGCCCTCCGGACAATCCCATTTGGGGAAGGAGTGGGACTCCAACGATGAGTCCTCCTCCGAAGAAGAAGAGGAGAAGATGGCCACCATAGCCATCGGGAGGAACTCCAAGGGAGGCAAGCTCTTCCCCAACCTCAACAACGACCACAAGCCTACTTGCCTTATGGCAAGGGAAGGAAAGAGAAAGGTAACATCTCATCCTTCCTCCCCAACTTCCTCACATGATGATTTTGATAGCGCTAGTGAAAATGAGCATATGTTTAAGGACATAAGCAAAAGCACCTTGCGTAGGATGAAGTTGCTTATGGATGAGATCTTTGAGAAGGAAGATATCATCAACAGACAGGAGGACATGCTCATCCTTGAGAAGGAGAGATGTCAAGAGCTTGATGAGCTCCTTGAGCTCGAAAGAGAGAAGAGCAAGGCATTGGAACACGAACTTGCTCTTTGCAAGAAAACGTGTTCAAGTCTTGAGGAGAAGTCGATTGAGCTCAAGGATGAACTTGGAAGCTTGTCAAAAGCTAACAAGATCCTTGAGACTCAAGTTGAGTCACTCAAGAACAATGTAACCTCTTCCTTCAAGAGCTCAACCCCCTCAAAGGCCTCATCCAAGGCAACATCACCTTGCAAGTGCTCCAACTTGATCCTTAAACTTAAGGATGAACTCAACCTAGCACAAGGCAAACAAGCACCTAAGGGTGCCATCTTTGACAAGGAAAAGGTGGCATATGCACGAAGTGCATTCACCAACACAAGACCACCCCATGTCAAGGATGGTCTTGGCTATACTAGAGGTGCAAGGCATAACGCCAAAACCTCCAAGTATGGCAAAGACATGATTGTCTTTGTTAAGGGGAGTTCATCTCAAACTAAAAATGAAAAGAACTCACCCTCTAGCAAAAACTTGCCTAAATCTGAACCGCATCATTTATTTCATGATTTTGATGCATCTTATGTGTTGAAGAAGAACAAACACGGCAAGGTGTTTGCTAGATATGTTGGGCCACTCCGCAAGAGCCCCAAGCCTTGCGTGTGGGTGCCAAAATGCCTAACCACTAATGTCAAAGGACCCAACTCCGCTTGGGTACCTAAAATAAAGGCATAAAACTTGTTTTGCAGGCTTACTCCTCCGGTGGATCGAAATGGGTATTGGATAGCGGATGCACCAACCACATGACCGGAGAGAGAAGCATGTTCATAGAGTATGAGGAGAATAAGGACCCAAGTGAAGGAATCTTCTTTGGGGACAATAGCCAAGGGAAAATCCTTGGCTCCGGTAAAATTTCTATCTCCTCATTACATACTTTATCAAATGTCTTGCATGTTGATTCTCTAGACTATAATCTCCTATCCATATCACAGCTATGTGATAGAGGATATAAATGTGTGTTCACTAGTGAGGGAGTGAGTGTCATTAGAGAAGGTAATGACTCGATAGCCTTTAAGGGAGTGCTCAAGGGAAAGCTCTATCTTGTGGACTTCACCGCGGATAAAGCTCAACTTGACACATGCTTAATGGCAAAAGCCAACATGGGATGGCTTTGGCATAGAAGGCTAGCCCATGTTGGAATGAGGAACCTTCAAAAGCTCCTTAAGGGTGAGCATGTTCGTGGCCTAAAGGATGTAGTATTTGAAAAGGATAGGCCATGTAGTGCTTGCCAAGCGGGAAAGCAAGTAGGAGCTCAACACCCCTCTAAGAATATCATGACGACAACTAGACCTTTGGAGTTACTCCATATGGATCTTTTTGGCCCCATTGCGTACATTAGCATTGGTGGCAGCAAGTATGGTCTAGTCATCGTTGATGACTTCTCTAGATATACTTGGGTGTTCTTCTTGCATGATAAAAGTGAAACTCCCGGTGTCCTCAAGAAATTTCTAAGGAGAGCTCAAAATGAGTTCACCTTAAGGATAAAGGTTATAAGGAGTGACAATGGCACCGAATTCAAAAACATGCAAGTAGAAGAGTTCCTAGATGAGGAGGGCATCAAGCATGAGTTTTCCGCTCCCTATTCTCCACAACAAAATGGCATAGCCGAAAGAAAGAATAGGACGCTCATTGAGATGTCAAGGACGATGCTAGATGAGTACAAAACATCGGACCGGTTTTGGGCGGAAGCGGTTAACACCGCTTGCCATGTCGTGAATCGATTGTACCTTCATCGTCTCCTCAAGAAGACTCCTTATGAGCTTCTCATTGGTAAGAAACCCAATGTTTCTTACTTTCGGGTCTTTGGTAGCAAATGCTATATCCTCAACAATAAGCCTAGGACTTCGAAGTTTGCTTCAAAGTCCGATGAGGGTTTCTTGCTTGGATATTACTCAAACACTCATGCGTACCGTGTGTTCAACAAATCCTCCGGAATTGTTGAAGTAGCACGTGACGTGGTGTTTGACGAAACCAATGGCTCTCAAGTGGAGCAAGTTGATCAACATGCCCTTGATCAAGAGGAACCTCCACTAGAAGCTCTAAGGAAAATGGCACTTGGAGATGTTCGCCCACAAGAACCATCTCAAAGCCCAAGTGACCATCATCATTATGAAGTAGGTCAAATCCCCATTGGACAAGTTGAAGATCCACTAGAAGCTCCCCAAAGTGATAATGAGAATGAAGATCAAGGGGGAGGCTTGGATCAAGGGGGAGACCAAAGTGAAGAAGATGAACCAAGTAATTCAAGAGGTCAACCCCCGCATTCTCGTGTTCATCAAAGTGTTCAACGGGACCATCCCGTTGACAACATTCTAGGAGATATCACAAAAGGAGTAACTACACGCTCACGTGTTGCAAACTTTTGTGAGCATTTCTCTTTTGTCTCATCCTTGGAACCACATAAGGTTGAAGATGCCTTAAGGGATCCAGATTGGGTAGTTGCCATGCAAGAGGAGCTCAACAACTTTGAAAGGAACAAGGTTTGGGAGCTTGTCAAGCGCCCTCAAGCTAATGTTGTTGGAACCAAGTGGGTGTTTCGCAACAAACAAGATGAGCATGGCGTGGTAACTAGGAACAAGGCACGACTTGTGGCAAAAGGATACTCACAAGTTGAAGGATTGGACTTTGATGAGACATTTGCCCCCGTAGCTAGGCTTGAGTCAATTCGGATACTACTAGCCTTTGCTACTCATCATGACTTCAAACTCTACCAAATGGATGTTAAGAGTCCATTCCTTAATGGCCCAATCAAGGAAGAAGTTTATGTAGAGCAACCTCCAGGGTTTGAAGACCAAGACTATCCAAACCATGTTTACAAATTGCGAAAGGCTCTTTATGGTCTCAAGCAAGCTCCTAGAGCTTGGTATGAGTGCTTAAGAGACTTTTTAGTTGAAAATGGTTTTAGGATAGGAAAAGCGGATTATACCCTTTTCACAAAACACTTCAATGAGGATCTTTTTGTGTGCCAAATATATGTGGATGACATCATATTTGGTTCCACAAATAAGGTGTTTTGTGACGAGTTCTCCAAGATAATGACGGAGAGGTTTGAAATGTCCATGATGGGTGAGTTGAAGTTCTTTCTAGGATTTCAAGTGAAACAACTCAAAGAAGGGACGTTCATAAGTCAAACTAAGTATACTCAAGATATTCTAAGAAAGTTTGACATGGACAAAGCAAAACCCATCAAAACCCCTATGGGGACAAATGGACACCTAGACCTAAATGAGGACGGTCCAAGTGTGGATCAAAAGCTATATAGGTCTATGATCGGATCACTCCTCTATCTTTGTGCATCTAGGCCCGATATCATGCTAAGTGTGTGTATGTGTGCACGCTTTCAAGCAGCACCCAAGGCTTGTCATTTGACCGCCGTTAAAAGGATCTTGAGATACCTTGTACACACACCTACCCTAGGACTTTGGTACCCCAAAGGATCCAAGTTTAACCTCATTGGATATTCCGATGCGGACTATGCGGGGTGCAAAGTTGATAGGAAGAGCACATCGGGTACGTGCCAATTCTTAGGTCGATCTCTTGTGTCTTGGTCCTCCAAGAAGCAAAACTCTATTGCTCTATCCACCGCCGAAGCGGAATATGTTGCAGCCGGAAGTTGTTGTGCACAACTTCTTTGGATGCGACAAACTCTTAGGGATTATGGGATTAACCTGCGTAAAATTCCACTCTTGTGTGACAACGAGAGTGCAATCAAGATAGCCCATAATCCGGTGGAACACTCTAGGACCAAACATATAGACATTCGACACCATTTCCTGCGAGATCACTCAATGAAGGGAGACATTGAGATTTCGCATGTGAGGACGGAACATCAACTTGCGGACATCTTCACAAAGCCTCTTGACGAGAAGCGTTTCTGTGAGCTAAGAAGTGAGCTCAACGTGTTGGATTCTCGAAACGTGGCTTAAACACCATTCCTCATATATTTTGAGCCACATTTCGAAAAACTCCTCTCTATGTCGATTTCTCCTCAAATTTGTTTGAGAAATCTATTTTCTTCATGAAAATGTTCATAAGTTGTTCCTTATTGGCTCATAATCATGCTCGTCATGTTTTCCTTGCTATATTCGTACCAAAGGACTTATCTCTATGGGCAAAACCCAAATATATTGTTTTTCAGCCCAGCTGGACCGGACTAGTCCGCCCCTACGGCCGGACAAGTCCGGGTCAGACTAGTCCGCGGCCAGTCCGCACACCGGACTAGTCCGGCCTTCAACCGGACAAGTCCGGACCCGGACTAGTCTGGGTCTGGTCCGCAGACCGGACTAGTCCGGCCCCTCAACCGGACTAGTCCGGCCCCTTGGGGACTTAAACCCCCAGGCGGCCCGGACCCCCTCTCCCTCTCTCACTTGTCTCTCTAGCTTCCACGCGCGCACAACCGCCCCCAAATCGGCGATTTTGCGCTCCAAACTCAACTCCAATCCGCGCATCGAAGTCCTTGGGAGTGAGGGATCACTTCCCCGCGCTCCACCTTCGAGATCCACGCCGATTTCGACGACTCAAGCGGATTTTTGAAGGTATTTCACCGTTCCTCAAAAACTAGCCCCATTCTTGATTCATCAAGTTTTTGATAGGAACACCTTCATTAATGTTGTTCTATACACCCTTGCGATCATAGCCTAGGAGTATTGCGCATTGGTTCACAAATTTTTCGACGAATCAATTAGGGTTAGGGTTCTTCCTGTGTAACACGGACTAGTCCGGCCACCAGGCGGACAAGTCCGGCCAGCGGACTAGTCCGCCCCTGGGGCGGACAAGTCCGGTTTGCACAGGGCAAACCCTACTTCTAGTTGGTTCTCGAGATCCTTTCGGCAATACTTCTTCTTCTTAGGCTCATATCTTCCTCTCTCCGTTATTTGCACAGAATGTCGAACTCCGAGCGCTCCCCTCCTCGTGTCAACCTCGAGGGGCGCACCAAGGCCCAAATTGCCGAGGCTCGGACTAAGGCTGCGCTAATGGAGGCGCAGAAGGCCAAGGAGGAAAGAAAGCTCAAGGCACTCGA
The DNA here is from genome assembly GCA_036927565.1 of Tuctoria greenei. Lineage (NCBI taxonomy): Eukaryota > Viridiplantae > Streptophyta > Magnoliopsida > Poales > Poaceae > Tuctoria > Tuctoria greenei. The sequence continues at coordinate 159,119,194 of JAYESD010000009.1, read as the reverse complement.
AGCATCCAAGGTGGCTGCGAGCATCTACAATGAGGATGAAGCCATTGCCCGTGCCACCGCAGAATCCCTCCATGAGCTGAGGAAGAAGAAAAGAGAGGATATGGAGGCCCACAACTCCAGGGCTGCTGAGGACAGTGCCCCCAAGCGAAAGAAGCTCGTCACTGTTGGCGAGAAGGCGAAGGGCAAGGAGCCAGCCCAAATGGAACCTGAGCCCAGGGTAGAGCGTGATCCCAAGAAGGGAAAGGCTCCGGCTCCAGTCGAGCCGAAAAAGAAGAAGCCCTCCGTCAAGGTGCCAGCCAAGAAGGCACCCGGAGGAATTGTGATTCGTGAAAAAGGGAATGCTCAGGTTGTTGAGCCTCTGGTGATGCACAGTCCAGCACGGAATCCAAACCGTCAGCCCAACCTCTCAGCTAACACTTTCAAAGGAAAAGGAGCTGAGAAGGCCAGGAGGCTCAGAGACGAGAATGTCTATAAGTATGAGAGGTCCACCGCCGACCCTCGGTTCTGGTGTGACTTCCACTGCGATTACTATCGCCTCACCTACATGAAGATGAAGACTCCTGTGACTGATGCCCAGTGGGTTGACTGGGACTACATGGCTCAGAAGAAGCATGCTGCATTTGATGCTGTGATCAATGCAGCGGAATGACATGGAATCAAGGATATCATGGGTTTCCAGTACGACTGGAACATTGAGGTGATTGTGCAATTCTACACGACCGTCTACTTTCACTCTTTTGGCAATCGCCGGATGTCATGGATGACAAATGGAGAGCAGTACACAGTCACATTTGAAGACTTTGCCAAGGTTTTAGGATTGGAGGAACACCTTGAGCATGAGATCATTATCTCCAACCTCAAAGCCCTAGATCGAGATGCCCTTGACTTCATGTATCCAGACCATCTTCCTTATGAGGCAGGACTGGCAAGAAATATCAAGCCATTTTTCAGTGTGCTCAACCGCCTTCTTCGGAAGACCATTGCCCCGAAGGATGGAGATGCCGGAGTCATCCAGGGCAACTTGAGGCATTTGCTTGTGCTGATAGATGGGGAAGAAAGCTTCAACCTAGCTGAGTACATCTTTGATGACATCTTCAATATATCTCATACCCCCAACAGGTCTTGTGGCTATGCTCCTTATGTGATGTGCCTCATTGAGAAAGTCTCCGGAATTACCTTCCAGAAGGATGTCACACATAAGAGACTGCGTCCTCAGATTCCCCCGCCTCTGCCTGTTCCTCCTCGTCGCAAGAATGCGGATCCTCCATCTCGCCCCGTGGCGCCTCCATCTCCGCCTCCGCCTCAGTCCATGAGTGCGTTCTTCAAATGCTTCAAGGCCATCTTCACTTCTTGCCGGAAGCAAGAGATCCGCGCTCAGAGGGCACACAAGCGTCAAGAGAAATATCTTAAGGCGGTGTGCGACAAGCTGGAGGTCCCAATGTCCTCTCCGGAGGTGAGTGATGGGGAAATCACTCCCTTCCCCACCTTCACCGCCGATGAGCTCGCCCAGCTCCAAGAGGATGGAAGCTCCTCTCGGGCTGCTCCCTCGGCAAGGAACTCTGACGACGATGTCGATGATGAGGATGACGTCGAAGATTCCGAGGCCACGGAGAGTGGAAGTGGCGAAGACGAGGACTAGTTCTTAGGTCTTAGCTTCCTCCCTTCTTTTCCTTTTTGGTGCCTTGATGCCAAAGGGGGAGAGTTAAGGGGGAGTTAATCGTTTGTGGGTGTGTTTTGTGATGTATGTCTGTCATGTAACATATGTTAATCGTTTGTGGGTGTGTTTTGTGATGTATGTCTGTCATGTAACATATTTATGCTCTTGGATGTTTACATTTGTGCAAGACTCGTTATTGTTGCTTACTATCAATATATTGCTCTTATTGTCAATCTTATGAATGTATTGATGTTATTCATGTCTTGACACAAACTGTTGAGCACATCACGTAGGCACCCCACCATAACGTGTGTGGGTATGAAAGAACTTCTCCATCTCTTTTACATGTTGCATACTTTGAGGGGGAGTCATTCATACGCACACATGTTATGAAAACCAAACTTTATACTCTTATTTGTGAAGGACTTAATGTGTTGTCATCAATCACCAAAAAGGGGGAGATTGAAAGTGCATCTAGGTTCCCCGTGGGTTTTGGATGATTGATGACGACAATTAAGTCGCTAATGAGCTCAAGTGATCTTAGCACAGGTATGGACTCAATTGGAGACGCAAACCCTCAAAAAGGAAAAGGAAGGAAACGGAGTCAACTCGAAGTGTAGAAACTAGGGTTTCTAGCGTGATTGAGTTAGACTAGCCGTAGCAATAGGAGGGTGTGTGTGTAAAGTGCATTGAGATCAAGTTTGGGAGCTCAAAGTGGTTTAGAGGTCAAACCTATGAAAGAAATGAGTGATTGAGTGGTCTGGCCGTAGGGCCGGACTAGTCCGTGCAGGAGGCCGGACTAGTCCGTCCCTGGCCGGCCAAGTCCGTTTCTGGCCGGACCAGAAGGGTCTGACTGAGATCGGACTAGTCCGTTTGTGACCAGACTAGTCCGGGTAGCAGTGAGTGGGTTTTGGGGATGAAGTCCCAAAACCACGGACTTGTCCGTTTTGGACCGGACCAAGAGGTCCTGAGTGAGAACGGACTAGTCCGCCCGTGGGGCCGGACTAGTCCGGGTTGGCTAGAAAAGGTGCTTCTGTGGCTAAGTCTGGGAGGACCGGACTAGTCCGCCCTAGGGGCCGGACTAGTCCGTGGTCCTCAGACTAGTCCGTTTTCACACGGAGCAAAAGGCTCTGTGTGAGATCGGACTAGTCCGGTGTTGACCGGACTAGTCCGTTCTGGAAGTGACCGTTTGAATTTGAATTTTGGCGGGTAGCGTGACGATAGTGTGTCAGCTGTCGGGACCTGACAAAGGGGTCAGTGGTCCCCTAGGCCGGACTAGTCCGGGCCAGTGGCCGGACTAGTACGCCCTTTTGCTGAAGTCAGCAGATTGGGCTTGGGACCCCTATAAAAAGGGGACACCCGGCCTCATTTCGAATACCTTTGGAAAAACTCAAACCCTAGCGCCGCCACAGCCAACTTGGAGCACTCCTAAGCCTCCTTCTTGCCTACTTTCCCTCTAAAACTAATTCTTGAGTGGATTAGGGTTTAGTGAGGTGGAGAAGAGGAAGAACATCGCGCTTGTGCTCCCGGTTTGATCTCTTGCACTCGTTGAGTCTTTGTGGGCTGTGTATTGAGTTTGCTTTATTGTGTTGATCATCTTTGTGGTGTGGGAGCCTCAGTTTGTGAGAAGCCCCAACGAACTTTGTAATCACCGTTGTGATTAGTGGAGAACCAAGTTAGGCCCGTGCGGTAAACTTGGTGAGGGAAGGGTTGTTGGACCCGGTCCTTTTGTGGACTCCTCAACGGGGACGTAGATTCCTTGTGTGGAATCGAACCTCGGGATAAAATCCTTGCCTCCTTGTGTTCTTCGCATTCATTCTATTGATTACTTTGTTCTAGAGTTGGTAGTCTCGTTTCATACTCCGCATTGCTACAAACTTGTGGAAACTTGACTTGCTCTTGTGTAGGTTGTTGCTCAACTTGTCTTAAACATATACTCACTTGTAGCATCGAAAAAATCCCCTAAAACTTGCTAGAAACACTTTTTAGGGTTCTTCACGCAGGCTGACCGGACTAGTCCGCCCCCAGACCGGACTAGTCCGCCCCCTGTAATTTAATCTCGTTTTATTGAGTCATTTGCAGGTCAATTAGCCTATTCACCCCCCTCTAGGCAACTTTCAGTCCCACATTTTCCGGCGTCTCCCACTTGAGAACATCTGCCACTTTACCCGGATCTATGAATATCCCTCCTTCTGATATGACATGTCCCAAGAATGATACCTGCTTCAACCAAAACTCACACTTACTGAATTTAGCATACAGTTGGTGTTCTCTAAGTTTCTTTAGTGCCAACCTCAGATGTTCCTGATGCTCTTCTTCACTCTTGGAGAATATCAGGATATCGTCAATGAATACTACCACGAATTTATGCAGGTACTCCATAAATACTTTGTTCATAAGGTACATGAAGTAAGCTGGAGCATTAGTCAACCCGAAAGACATGACAGTATACTCATAAATACCATATCGAGAGACGAATGCAGTCTTGGGAATGTCCGATGGTCGAATCTTCAACTGGTGATAACCCGAACGAAGGTCGATCTTAGAGAATACACATGCTCCTCGCAGCTGATCAAACAAATCTTCGATCCTTGGCAGTGGATACTTATTCTTGATGGTCACTGCATTCAATGCACGATAATCCACACACAACCTTTGAGTGCCATCCTTCTTAGGCACGAAAATGACAGGAGCACCCCAAGGCGATGAACTAGGGCGAATGTATCCTTTCTCCAACAACTCGTTGATGTGATCCTTTAGCTCGGCTAACTGGTTAGCGTCCATTCTATATGGCCTTTTATATATCGGGGTCGTTCCAGGCACTAGGTCAATGATAAATTCAATTTCACGGTCAGGGGGCATACCAGGTAACTCTTCGGGGAACACGTCTGGGAATTCACTGACAACACGGATCTCTTCGGTGACCTCAGTTTGATTTAGCCTGATCCTCTGTGTTGGAGCTTGATCTGGAGAGAACTCTACCTTAGTACCATCGGGGTGGGTCAAGGAGACTGTTCTTGTGGCGCAGTGGATCACCCCATGGTACTTAGTCAACCAGTCCATCCCCAGGATAATATCTAGCCCTTGAGATTCCAGAACAATCAGGTTTGCTGGGAAAACTACCCCCCTTATGTCTAGCCTTACATTAGGGCATACTTGCCGGGTTATCATTTCTCCCCCAGGGGAGTGAACTATAAGTTGGTGAGTCATTAAATGCACTACCATGTCATGCCTCCTCATGAATTCCTTAGATATGAACTAATGCGTAGCACCAGAATCAAACAACACTGTAGCTAGATGAGAGTCGGCAGGGAACGTACCAACAACCACATCTGGTGCATGGTGTGCCTCCTCAAGTGCCACGTGGTTGACTCTCCCACGTGTGGGTTGCTGCAGCTGCTTTTTCGGGCAACGGTTGGCGAAATGTCCCATCTTAACACAGTTATAACACTGCACCGCCGCGTTGTTACCTTGGGATCTGTTACCTCCTTGAGGGTTCTGTCGCGGCTGGCCATTAGGGCGGGGTGCTGGAGCTGCTGGGCGAGGGGGTTGCATTGGTTGGCGTGGAGGCTGTGGTGGTTGGCGCATCTGCTGGTTGTATGGTGTGGGTGGCCTGTAGGAGGAGTTTGTGTACCTTTGTCCCGGTTGAGGGTTCATAGGGCGAGCCATAGGTGTCGTAGGTTGAGAGGCATAGCGAGGGCGCACATTATTCCCAGAATTGTGTGCTTGAGCCAGCTTCCTCTTCCTATCATCATCATCCAGCTCCTTCTTGGTCCTTTCCACTTCAAAGGCCTTGTCCACCAACTTATGGAAACTGTTGTAGTCACTGGAGACCATCGCGAACTTCAGCTCCTTGTCAAGGCCCTTCTTAAATCGAAATTGTTTCTCCGAGTCCGTGTCCACATCTTCCGGTGCATAGCGGGACAATTGTGTGAATTTGTTCAGATACTCTCGCACACTCATGCGGCCTTGCTTTAGCATGAGAAATTCTTCACGTCTCGCCTGGATCTCTCCTTCGAGCACGAAATGACTGCGAAAGTAATTCTTGAACTCGTCCCATGTGATATTATCCGGGTCCTGATGGGCTTCAATGAAGGCAGTCCACCAATCGGCTGCAGGTCCCTGAAGTTGGTGCGAGGCTAACAGCACCTTCTCTCGTCCTTCACATTGGACAATTCTCAGCTTGCCCTCAATGGTTCTCAGCCAATCATCGGCCTCCATGGGCTCACTAGCAGTAGCAAAGGTGGGTGGATGGGTGTTGAGGAAGTCTCTCATGCGGGATCGGGGTCCTGGTGCTGGCTGTGGGTGGGGCTGATTTGGTGGAGGTGGAGGGGCTTGTTGGGCTTGCTGCATGTTGGCCACCACTTGTGTTAAATTCTGCATCATTTGCATCTGCATGGCCATCATCTGCTGCATATGATTCATCGCAGGTGCTCCACGGGCACCTCTCCCATTCCATTGCGGTAGCTGGAATCCAGCTTCATCATCACCAAGGGGCATACCACGGCCACGACCACGGCCTCTTCCCCTGCCTGCCATCTGAGTACGAAGAGAGTAGAGTCTTAGATTCTACTATAACTAGTGGAAGACTACTATGCGATACCCTTACTATATGCAACAATCACAACAAACATGCATATAAATAAAAATTCTTTATTATTAGCTCACTAATTAAAGAAGTATCAAAAAGGTGCAGTTGTGGACAAGTCGCCAAGGCGTTCCACAACTCACACGACACACCAAGACAAAAATCATAAAGAGAAATAACACAACTCAAGGTCACACAAGTACGTCTACGTCGCTCTTATTTAACTAATGAGGGTGTGCCTATCCTTGAGTCGTGGCAAAGGTCGGGGACTACTCGTCGTCAAGCGGGAACTCCTCCGGGTCCTCATCGTCGTCGTCGTCGTCGTCCGCGGGGTCCTGAGGTGGTGAGGCAGCAGGCGGTGGTGGTGCGGCAGACGCCACACTGGAAGGCTCCTCGTTAGAGGACTCCTCAGAAGACGACTCACGCTGGCCGCCACGGCGGTCTGGAGAGTCCGGGGTCCATGTTGAGGTGTCGGACGCGTAGTCGTCAGGGTCCTCGTCGGTGATCCGACGATACCTCCTGATCACTGCCTCGTGGCGCAGGGCGAGGTCACGTCCATCCTGAATCTCCTGTTGTGCCCTCTGAAGTCGGGCACTGAGCTCGGCCACGTCGCCAACAGTCTGACGAGACTGCGGGAGGTCCAGGGGTCTCTCCACGTGCCTGGAGACAAAGCCTGCAGTGCCACTGGGACGCTGCGGAACAAAGGCGTGCATCGTGTCCTCCAGACGGAAACGGCGGGCGTGGCTCCAAAAAGTGGCTGCTTCCCAGCTAGCGTCCTGCTCCGCGCATCGGCGGGAGCTCCTCCAGGCAGGACTGCTGTGGGTCTTCACCAGCTCATCACCATAGTAAATGTAGATCTTGCAGCTCCACTCCGTCCTGCCGGGGCGCTGCACTCCAGTGGTGTGGTAGGAGAGCGAGATGCTGTGGTGACGGTAGCCAGCCTCGCGGAGTATGGCCCGAAGGCGGAGTCGCAGTCGTCCTGCGGCCCTGCCGTCAAAACGGATCACCACGGGGTGACGGGGGTCGACGGCTGGAGAGCGACCGGCCAGCCTACGCGGGGGCACAAGTCCACCGGTCGACTTACGGGGGGTCGTCTTGGTATGGGCCATCTACAAATTTTGAAAACAGGAGAGTGTCAGTAACAAAACATATAAATAAAGGAGTGGATAAAACAAGTAGACAAGGTAGGAAGCACAAAGCAATTTTATAAATTACTTTTTAGAATATAATAGGGTCCTAAGTCATTCCTTTCTAACTAGGCTTGCGTCCTACGGGCAACACGACTCTGATACCACTTTGTCACACCCGGTCCCAACAAGACAACCGGATGGCTTCCACATGTATGCCAGGATCGATTCTCATCATACATGTGTAGACGAAAGTGTAATATCATTTATTACAAGCCATGTTCGAGTACATAAATGTCTTACAATAATGACCCGTAGGTCTAAAATAAGATTACAGAGCAAAAAAGCGGTAAAAGTAAACTAGTGTGGCTCCATGCACAGGCGTTGCCCGGGGGTTGCGCCAGCCTAGAACGTCTCCTCCGGATCAGCGAAGAAGTCTTAATTCTCCACCTCTTCTCCATTGTAGACTGAGGAGAGATAAGCAACAAGCAAGTTTGAGTACCAACAATACTCAACAAGTGGTAAAGTGATGACATGTGGGTTTATAGAAAGGAAGGCCAAATTTGGGTTAAGCACTATAGCATTACATCTTATCCTTAGCTTTTATTAGCACCTACTTCTAAGTGTATGAACCCAACCATCACCCATTGGTAAACCAAGTCCCAACCAACCAATCTAATCCAAACCACCATTCCCAGACATTGGCTAATTATGAATTGGACACCAAGCCGCTCTTGTCCGTGAGCACGGTTGTCATGACAGTTTCTAAATCTCTGCAGAGAATGTACCCTTTACCCACAAGCCGTGATTTCATCCCCTGTTGTCAGGTGGACTAAGGAAACCTCCCTGATGCCCGTGGTCGCGAACCACATTGCACACTTCCTTTGGTGTGAGGCCAGGAGATCACTACGAGATCTTTACAAAGGATTCTCCCGACGCGTACTAGCCCTCTGAGGTTTCACCCCTGTACAAAAGTGTGAGCTGTTACACCACGACTCAACACCCCAGTTGCCCCCTCTTGAGCCACGCGGATCCCAAGGCAGTACATCCTGAACTAATTCCCCGCACTATCCAACCACTAATACTACGCCGGAAGAGGCCTAATTAATTGACCAAGCTGCCCCATACTCAGTCTTGTGGCGATACTATAAGGCTTAGTGGCTTTCTCCATAAACCGGTCCTTAGAATCCGGCAAGGTTCATACCCCAAAACCCGGGTCTCGTGCGTACTGCACCATACCAAGCAAAACCAACCCGCCAGATTCCTATCCACTACAATTCAATTCACCATATCTCAACAAATAAATCACAATAATTAATGATAGAACATGTAATGTAGAGATATTTTCCTCCCAAATACTAAGCATGGCTAAGCGTAAAGAAATAATAACATCTACCCAAGCCAACTCGGGGACAAGGAATTATATGGAAGGGTACAGTAAATAGGATTCAATTTATTAAACATGCATCTAACTATAACTTAATAAAACAGGTGCAAAATGGTCAAGGAACTTGCCTTCTTCGGAGGGTGGGTCGGTGAAGTGGTAGTCCTGAAGGTTGTAAGTCGGCTCGGGAACCGACTCTAAATACATCATCGCATGCGGAACGGAAAGTAGTAGCACACAATAAGCACAAGAGAATAAATGCACACCACAAATAAATAAACACAAAAGAAAACCTACGCAATTACGTCGCTAACACTATGTTATTAGTAAGACTTTATTTAGTGGTGTGGGTGGAGGTGTGGATTTTAGTGTTTATATGGGTTCATTAGGAAATTCCACAAGATCAGCAAATTAAATGCATTATTTTACCCTAAAGAGATTGGGAAATAATAATAAAGTAATTATCCTAAGTGATTTGTGCAAAAAGAGAGAATTCACATGTGATTTTATGTAATTATCAATTAGTACAGGGGCTTTTATGCAAAACAGACATGATCAGAGGCCTAGAAATATTTTATAACATCACCAGGGGTTAAATCATAATTTGCAGAGGCTAAAAATATAATTTATGGCGAAAACAAGGGCTAAAATGATTCGTTTAATCGATTTAACAGTGCTGACATAATTTAATTAAAGTCCAGGGGCTAGCTCATAAATTCTAGGACCTATCTATAATTAATTTAAATTCTGCGCAGGGGTCTAGGCGCAAAAGGGCCAACGGCCATATCCGCATTCAATCTGGGCCGTCGGATCTAAAGTGGGCGGCCCAGATTTAAAATGGCCGAAGGGGTACGCCCCCTTCTAATCTCGGCCGTCGGCCTCAGATCGACGGCCGAGGATGGGTCACGTCGCCCCAGGGGCGGCGCACACCCAGGGCGTGGCGGCGCGCGCGCCAAGCCGACGGCGCACGGCGGCGGGGTCGCCGGAGGTTGGCCGGAACGGCCAAATCGGCGCCAATTTCGAGCGCTCTACACACCAAACGGTAGAGGGGGGCATGGCGCACTCACCTAGGGGGGTTTCGGGCCTTGAAATCGGCGGAGGAACGTCGGCGACGTCGGGAGGCGGCGGACTCCGGCGGTGCTCGACGGGATGGGTGAAGCGGCGGCCAATTCCCCGAACGACGATGTCCGGCGTGTTCCTGGAGGTGCGACGCATGTGTTAGACCGAGGGGGAGGGAGAGAATGCCGGCGAGTCGACGGGAACGGCGACGACATACCTTGCACCGGCGGCTAGGGTTTGGAGCTTCGGAGAAGGGACCAGGCCGAAGAAGGCGCCGAGGCCGTTGGGGATCTGCACGCACGTACGCACAGCTCGGTTGCGGTTCGAGATTCAACCGGGAAAATGGGGGGCGCCGGTGGAATTTATAGGGGGATTCGGGGCGACGAGGGATGGAAAGTGATTTCCCCCGAAGGAATTCCATCCCGGGGCATTAAACGAGGGGGATTCCATGCCGGGATTTCGAACGGAGGCGGCGTTTTCGGCGGTGTCGGGCGCGGTGTCGGGAGGAAGAAGGAAAGGGGAGGGGAGAGGCTGACCGGCAGGGTCCACGCGCAGAGAGAGGGGAAAGGGAGGGGGGGCGGCTGGGCCTTGGACCGGCGGGAGGAAAAGGAAAGGGGGGGGAGGAAAGTGGGCTGGGGCGGGGTTAAGGCCCGGGGTGGGTTTTCTTTTCTTTTTCTTTTTGTTTTCTTTTTCCTTTTTCATTCTTTTGCAAAATTTGAATTGTTTATCAAATTCAAACGAATTCTAGCGCATTTTGAAATTGAATTTTCACTCAAATGCAAACATACATGATGCATCCCTAGTATATTTCTTTTGTTTTTAAATTTTTGAAAAATTCGGGTGTTACATCTTCCTCTCGGAGATGAGATGAGAAGAGAAGCGGCCAAAGCGTCCTTGTCCGCAACAGTTGTGCGGTCGGCCTGCCGTTTCGTCCCGTAGTACTACTACTAGCTCGCTACACCGAGTAGTCCGCCACGGCACGATACAAGCGAGAGCAGCAGCGAGACAGAGCTCGTCGGCCTCACGATCGCGTGGTCCGTTCCTCCCGGTGCCGTGCACCGGCTGAAGTTCGAAATATCGGCTGTCGCGTGCCGTAGCTCCCAACTGGAACTGGAAGACAAACGTGTGCCGTGATCTCACTCACGTGCATGCTACTCCCCCAACTCACTCGAGACGAGAGCCACTCCATTCTAGTAGTACGGAAAATGGAGAGGATTCAGGTCCAAAATCCACCCAAATTGATGAATCCATCCAAGGAAATGGACAGCTGGCCCGGCCTCTCGCACCCTTGTTTAGTTTAGGCCGCCCAACCCAAACGTCCAAACCCAGGGGAGCGGAGCAGAGCAGAGCGCGCCCCCTCCGTCCCTCCTCGTCCGCCGCCACCACCACCCATCCACCCTAGCCAGCCTAGGTGAGCGAAAACGAGGCAAGCAGCCAGTTGGACGACCCCCCAGCCCACCCCACGCCTCTCCCTCCCAAACCCCCCAAATCCCGCGCCCCACCGCCCCGCCTATGCTGCTCCGCCGCGCGCACGGCCTCGGCCTCCCATGAGGGACGACCACCACGACGACGACGCCGCCACCACCACCACCGCCAACCGGAGGAGGCCGTCACCGTCGTCGTCACGCGACGCGCGGCGGCCGCGCGCGGACGGCGGGATGCGCATCGTCGTGCCGCTGCAGGGGGTGGTGCAGGGCCGGGGCGGCCTCGTGCTCGGCTCCCTCATCCCCTGCGCGCTCTTCTACTTCCTCCAGCTCTACATCAAGCGCAACCGGCCCCCCGCCGCGCGCACGCCGCCCGGATCCCCCACCACTGCCACCTCCACCGCCACCTCCACCTCCCCGATCCACCGCACCCACTCGCGGGGCATCCTCTCCCCGCGGGCCGCGCTCCCGGCGCTCTCCGCCCGCGGCGCCGCCGTGCGCGCCGGCGACGACGACTCCCTCTACTACGCCGGGATCCGACGGTGCGCCGACGACCTCTACCACCCGGCGTCCAACCCCGCCGGCATCATCAACCTCGGCCTCGCCGAGAATCACGTAACCATCCCACCCTTCCTTCCTGCGTTGTCCTGTCCTTGGAACGAAAAATGAAATTCGTCGATGTCGGCGCGTGCGTCCGTGCAGCTGTCGCTGGATTTGGTGGGGACGTGGATGGAGGAGAACGCGGGGGCGGCGATGCTGGAGGGGATGACGGGAACGGACGAGGACAGGGACCTCACTGTCAGGGGGCTCGCCACCTACCAACCGTACGACGGGATACTTGCCTTGAAGATGGTAAGCCAACGGAATCTCATTATTTCTTTTTGATTCGTTAACACTGGCCACTGTTCTGTACCCTGTTTCTGGAATTGGTTGCTAAATCACAGAACAATGCGGAGTTAAATATTATTTTACTGCAAATCATGCCTGCCTGCCCCGTCGAACTTTGTTGTCTAAGATATAAGTGGGTACGCCTATCCACATGGTGCAGTGTAATTTTTGTTTCCTTTTGCTTCTGAATTTCCATAGCCATATACTACCTCCGGATGAAAATTTTGACGATCATGTCCTAACTTCAGCAAAATAAAAAAAAATTCTAGATGGAGTATATGCTATCCAAAACGTATGTGACAAAATGTCGCCATTTGAGTTCTGTTTTTTCTTCGTTGTCATCTTAGTCATGGAATTATGATTGCTGGAATCGCACCATTTGTCAGATCTTGACTTCAACTGAGAAGACCATATTGTCTTTTACTCTTGATCAGCTTCTTCCTAAGCATAAGATTGTCAAGTGCTTTAATGTGATCCTTTTGTTCATGTCATTGATGTGAATAACTATGAATTTGCATCATTGCAGCCATTTTTATTTCTCTTTCAGTTTTTTATTGTTTTTGTCCATTGCTGTGTCCAAATCATTCAGGGGATCTAATTACCACTGGAGCGTGTATATCTTTATCTGGTGCTCTATTTATACTAAAAAACCATAATTGCCACTATGTTTTTTTTTTGGTCTTATCATGTGGTAGTTTCCCAATATGAACTGTTTGGTTTCTCTTTCAGGCTCTTGCCGGATTTATGAGACAAATCATGCATGAATCAGTATCCTTTGATCCATCTGAAATGGTGATTACATCAGGTGCTACTCCTGCAATGGAAATACTGAGCTTCTGTCTTGCTGATCCAGGAAATGCGTTTCTTGTCCCATCACCTTACTACCCTGGGTACTGATTCAACTCTCCCGGTGTATTTGTATGCATGAATTTCATCTCTAACATGAAGCACCAAATTAAACACTTTGTTTTGCAGTTGGGACAGGGACATAAAATGGCGAACTGGCATTGAGTTGATACCTGTTCCTTGCCGAAGCACTGACAACTTCAATATTAGTGTCACTGCTCTAGAAATAGCTTACAATCAGGCAAAGAAGCGAGGAGTAAGGATTCGTGGGGTTCTCATATCTAACCCTTCCAACCCTACAGGAGGCATTGTGCCCAGGCAAACACTACATGATCTTCTAGAGTTCGCTGCTGAGAAGAATATACACCTGATTTCTGATGAGATATTTGCTGGTTCAACCTACGGAAATGATAAATTTGTCAGCGTGGCGGAGGTTGTGGGTGAGCTAGAAGACTTTGATAAAGGCAGGGTTCACATCATATATGGGCTCTCGAAGGACCTATCTCTTGCAGGGTTTCGAGTTGGAGTGATATATTCATACAATGAGAATGTTGTGGCAGCTGCTGCAAAGATTGCTAGATTCTCATCCGTCTCAACTCCGACACAGCGTTTGCTTGTTTCCATGCTCTCAGACCAAAAGTTCATTTCAGATTACCTAAGAATCAACAGGGAGAGACTGAAGAAAATGTATCATTTGTTTGTTGATGCCTTGAAACAAGTGGGGATTGAATGCTTCAAGAGCAGTGGAGGGTTCTATTGCTGGGCGGACATGAGCAGGTACATCCGTTCGTACAGCCAGAAAGGAGAGCGCAAGCTTTGGGACAGGCTGTTGGAGGAGGCAAAGGTCAATGTTACCCCAGGTTCATCTTGCCACTGCATTGAGCCTGGATGGTTCAGGTGTTGTTTCACAGCATTAAGTGAGCAGGATATCCCTGTCTTAGTTGAAAGACTCAGGAGGGTTACAGATGCCCACAAATTGAACAGCTGAAAGGACTGGGTTCTTTTTTGAACCCGCGAGGTATTCAATAGCTACTGGTGGCCAGGTGCTCCACAATGGAACGAAGATGCACTCAGGAAAATGGCTCATAATAATCAGGTGGTGACGCCATTGGAGCTGACGGTAGAAGTAGTCGCTACTCATTGGCTAGCAGAAAAGAAGAATGGGATTCTGGAAACATGTTCATATCGGTTGTGTGCCCAATTTTCACGATGTCTGTCATGGATGACTATATCTTGCTGGTCACAGCTGCCTCCCTCTGTAGGTGCTTCAGATGGGGAATTGCCTGTCTGGTTATAGTTTCAGTCGCTCTTGTTTTTCCTTTTCTTTTCTTGTTTTGTTTTAGTTCTTTGGTAAGATAAAGTAGTGTTCAGGTTCGTTTGTCCTTTGTAAAGCAACAGTTCAAATGTAATTTCTTTTTTTGGAGGGCTGAGTTCGTTTGTTAGTAATTTGAACAATTAACACTCCCAAGTAAATCAGCTCAAAAAATGGAGAAACACTAGGAAACGGGTGGGTTATTCTTGAACGATTGTTTTTTTTACATATGAAGCCAGCCGGTGCTCATCAGTTCACCAAATGTCACCTTGTATCAGTTCCTGACATGTTGATCACATAATGAGATGTTGACTCGATATATGAAGAATGATACTCCCTCCCTCCCGAGTTACTTATCACTCTAGTTCAAAAATGGACTAGAGGAACTAGAGAGTGAGAAATAATTTGTAATGGAGGGAGTAGTGTTTAACTGCATGTGCGATTTCATTTCAGGTAATGAGATGTTTTTGAGTTGTGGTTTCATTTTAGATAATGAGATGATGGAATGATTGCAACACGCGGTGTATTTGAGTTGCGACTTTTTTTATATATAGTGACTCTGACCTGTGTGTGACACTGGATAATGGTTGTCTGCGCTTTTGGACCATCTTTGTGGGCCAAACCAATAAGCCCAGCATGACACCGCCTCCAGACCTTTCCGGCCTGCACGCTGCACACCGAACGAACACGAACCCGAGCACCGTCGTCCGTCTCGTCGGCTCGCCGCCTTCTGAACCTGCAGCAACCGTCTCTCTCTCTCTCTCTCTCTCTCGTTGCTCCGCCGCCCGGCGCCATGGTTAGTCTCTTTCCATCCCTCTCTCGAGGTTCCCCCCAGATTCCTCTCTTGCTGACTGAATCGATGGATGGGCGTAGTCGGTGACGCTGCATACGAACCTGGGCGACATCAAGTGCGAGGTGTTCTGCGACCAGGTGCCCCGCACGGCGGAGAACTTCCTCGCGCTCTGCGCCAGCGGCTACTACGACGGCACCGTCTTCCACCGCAACATCAAGGGCTTCATGATCCAGGGCGGCGACCCCACCGGCACCGGCAAGGGCGGCACCTCCATCTGGGGCACCAAGTTCGCCGACGAGTTCAGGGAGTCCCTCAAGGTAGTACGTACTACGTCGATTCCCCTCTCTAGCTCGGTATCCATCCCCAGCGCAGCAGCAGTTTACAGCTTGATTGGGTCCTCCCTGTCCCCTATTCTCGCTTACTCACTCACTGACTGATTGATTTGGCGGCAGCACAACGCGAGGGGGATCATGTCCATGGCCAACAGCGGGCCCAACACCAACGGCAGCCAGTTCTTCATCACCTACGCCAAGCAGCCGCACCTCAACGGACACTACACCGTCTTCGCAAAGGTCATCCACGGCTTCGAGGTGCTCGACCTCATGGAGAAGGCGCAGACGGGGCCAGGGGACCGCCCGCTCGCCGAGATCAGGCTCAACCGCGTCACCATCCACGCCAATCCGCTAGCAGGCTGAATTGCTCTTGCCTGCCTTGCCCCTTGTTGGAGGACCTGTGGAACTCACTTCGCATCTTGGCTAATCCGTTGACATGGTCTGCACTGAATTTAATTGCGAGGCACGCACGCCTTGTAGCAATGGCAGTGTGGAACTGATTTGCATAATGTTTTCCTCCGTATCCTGACTTATGAATTTTGGTGTCGATTGAAGTTTCTTGCGTCTCCTGACTTATGAATCATCAGAATTGGTTTCTAATATGCTCAGATGTTGGGTCATTTAACTTGTCGTGCCTTTCCTGTTTGTGTTCAATCACGTTGATGCTTCCATTTGTCGTGCTGTTTTAGTGGGCTTGTCTACAAAGGGAACAGTTTACTTCTGAGCTATGGGAGTGACTTACCTGGATGTTGTTACAACGAATTGGTGCAAGCTGTTGGAAATCCGGTGTCTAAAACACCACTGATCAGATCTGTTCTTGGGTGAACAGGTCTGAACAGGTGATTCAACACCTTAATCTTCCTCTATTCTTGGTGCAGAACAATTCCCAGGTTCTGATCTGATGATCAGCAGCCTTGCAGAAAGTTCCTGGATACCAATAGTGCTACTGTTCTGGTACAGAAGAGGAACAGCAACCTTCCCAGCAAGTTGCCAACCTCAGATACGCAGAACAGAGGGTACAGGGGTGTTGTACCAGGGTGAAAGACTTTGACGGGAACAGCAGATGTGATCTGCTATACTGTAGCGCACAGGAACAAATAGGAGAACAGGGCTAACGTAGGGAGTAGTTTTTGGCGAGTTTCTCAGGGGCGCACGAACTATTTTGTGGAATAGTATTATTCTCTGATCTCTTTGGTACAGGGAAGCCAGGGCTTCTTTATATAGGCCTGGTTGCCTAGAGTCCTTATTTATTACATAAGACCAACTCAAGCCTACCCCTAACTCTTATCTCTAAGTAATTAAGGCAGTTCGACTTATCTGGTGCTGCCGCACCTGTACATAATTTAACCTGGACTCATCTATATCTATAAGCTACTCTAGGACTCACCTAATACTAGGACTTCTATTTAAAAGGAAACTTTCCTGGATAGCCTACAGGTGCTGCCGCACCAGGGCTAAGTTTGGCTAGGACTCTGCCCCTCCCCTGGTGTGCGCCTCCCCTCTTTACAGTCCTACACCAAGTAGGACAGGGGTTGTTTAGCTGCACCAGGCCCAGCTTAGGGTCATCAACAATCTCCTCCTGATCCTGACGCTAGAGCACATCTAGTCCAGGATCCCAGTCCTTCTTCCCATCTCGACAAACTTCTATCTTCCAAGCACCTTGGTCATGTCGTTCATCTCCATCTTGTTGATAATCTTTGCCCTTGATCATCAAGCGCTCCTTGTGCTTCACCACCTCACCGTGCCACGCCCCATCCTCTTTTCTGGACTTGATCTCCATGAACGACGTTGGCTCCTCCGTGGTGATGAACTTGAGCTCACCCTCCTCTAAGCTTTGTGGATCGTGCCCTAGAGAGGTGATAGCCGCATCCTTGTCGTGGTAGGCGTTGACGTAGATGTCGATGTTCGTCGGCAGCGTGACCACCTGGATGAATCTTGGAAGATGCTCAGAAGTCTTGTGAGAGTTCCAGTCTTCAACCTCGTGCTCCCCCGTAGGGACAACAGTACGTTCAGGGCCTCTGACGCCCTGTGCTGCCCCTGTTGGGTGCTGTCCAGCACCCATAGGGTGCTGTTTAGGACTCCTAGTACCTTCAGCGTTCCTCCCAGCTGCTGCAGCGCATCTCCCAACAACTCCGACACCCTATATAGGGCCTCCTGCCCCTTGCAGAGCCGTTCCAACTCCCCCGGAGCCCTGTGTAGAGCCTATTGACCCTTGTAGGTCCGTTCCAGGGCCTGGAACAGTTGGTCCAGCGGCTGCTGGACCCGTGGCATCGATGTAGAATGTGCTGAATTCTTCTTTTGTTTGTGTGGTCAGGCAAATCGGGCGCATGATGTTGAGCTTGACGGAGTACAACTTGTTGTCGTCGCGTTGCACTCTTGTGAGAAGATGATTCTTCTCGTCCCATATCCGCATCAGTCCTCCATGTACTGTGATGCGGTAGCCATCCTCATCCAGTTGGCTCATGCTGATGACGTTGGTGGTGAGGCGCGGGATGTAGTAGACGCCGGTGAGCCACCTGTGCTCACCCGTCTTGGCAGCGACGATGATCGTACCCTTCCCCTGAATCTGCACAATCGAGTTGTCGTCGAACCTGATTGTCCCGACGACGTTCTCATCGAGCTCGGAGAAAACGGCGCGCGAGCCTGTCATGTGGTTGGTCGCGCCCAGTGTTGTCCAGGCGTCGCCTAAGCGACGCCTAGTCGGCGCCTAGGCGTCCAAGCGCTCCGGCCCGGACGCCATGCGCCGTCGCCTCGAATGGCCGTCGCCTGCCTCGCCGCTGTCCGCCGCGCAGCCGCCCCCGTGCTGCCGTCTGCCGCGTAGCCGCCCACCATCCGCCGCGCAGCAGTCCGCCGTGCCGCCGTCCGCCGCGTAGCAGTCCGCCGTGCCGCCGTCCGCTGCGGAGCCATTGCCGCTGTGCCGTCCGCTGTGGCGGCCGTAGGGTGGAGGGGAAGGGTCGGGTGGAGAGAACAGGAGAGAGTGAAGATTAGGGTTAGGAGTCTTCTTTTATACGTCCCGATCTGAACATCCGACGGTCCAGATTGCAGTACGCATCGGCCCAAGTTGGCCCAAGTCGGCCTCCAGCACCGATTCAGCCGCCTCCACACCGATTCGGCTGCCTCCGCTCCCCTAATTCTCTCTGCCTCGCTCTCCTCCGTCGCCGCCTCCTCTACTCGCCGTTGTCGCACCTCCGTCGCCGCCGCTCGCCTGGGCGGACGCCTAGGCGCCTAGGCGGGCGCCTGGGCGTCCAGGCAGCGATTCACAACCCTGGTCGCGCCCGTGTCGAGGTACCATGTGTCGCCGTCGGAGTCGTCGTCGTTGTCGCAATGCGCGAAGACACATCCCTCCACTATCTCAAGTGGATAAGTGGGACGCTGTTGTACAGGCTCCACCTGTACTGAGGCCGTCCTTGTCATGAACAAGACGCCCTCCTCTTCTGCCTCAGCCATGAGAGCCTGCTGTTGCGGCTCCTCCTGCTCCGACTTCGATTGACACTCCTTGGCCCAATGACCCTTCTTCCCGCACTTCCTGCATTGGTCCCGCGGAATGTCCTTCCCGAAACCCTTCTTGTTCTTCTTTGACACACCCTCCCGGCCGCCCTTCTTTGAAGACTCAGCAGCCCGCTCCTCCTCCACCTGCTTCTCCCACTCCTCCCGAGTAAGGTACAGCTGGCCGTCATGAACTCCTTCACTTCGCTGCGTCGTGTCGAAGGCGTTTTCGGCAGCCCTGAGCCGCCCCGTCACATCCGACAATGTGAGGGTCGACACGTCTAGCAAAGTCGTGATCGCCACTACGATCTGTTGGAAGCGTTCTGGAATGCTTTGCAGGAGCTTTTGCACGACCACCGACTCCTCCAACGGCTCCTCAAGCGAGGCAAGGCGCGCCACCATGCCGCTCAGTCGGAGGGAGAAGTCCTCGATCCCCTCGCCATGCTTGAAGGCGACGGCTTCGAACTCACGCCGGAGTTGTTGTGCCGTCGTCTTCTTCACGCGGTCGGCCCCGACCCGCATGAGGGCGATCGTGTCCCATGCCTCCTTCGCCGTCTTCTTCTCCCCGATCGTCGTGATCATCTCCGGCGGGACAGCGCTGACGAGGATGTCTAGCGCCATCATGTCCTCCTGCTCGGTTGCATTGCCTTTCTCCACCGCCTCCCAAAGCAGCCGCGCCCGCAGCTTGATCTTCATCATAACAGCCCACTCCGCGTAGTTGGTCTTGGTGAGTATTGGGAACCCAGTTCCCGTGTTCACCTCACGAACCGCCGGATGGGTTGTCGTAATGATCTTGCCGCCGGTGACGCTGCTGCTGCTTGGAGGGGTCTTCGGATCTGTCGACATGTGGCTGAATTTAACCCAAGGTCAAATCCGGCTCTGATGCCACGAATGTTGGAAATCTGGTGTCTAAAACACCACTGATCAGATCTGTCCAAGGTCAAATCCGGCTCTGATGCCACGAATGTTGGAAATCCGGTGTCTAAAACATCACTGATCAGATCTGTTCTTGGGTGAACAAGTGTGAACAAGTGATTCAACACCTTAATCTTCCTCTGTTCTTGGTGCAGAACAATTCCCAGGTTCTGATCTGATGATCAGCAGCCTTGCAGAAAGTTCCTGGACACCAATAGTGCTACTGTTCTTGTACAGAAGAGGAACACCAACCTTCCCAGCAAGTTGCCAACCTCAGATGCGCAGAACAGAGGGTACAGGGGTGTTGTACCAGGGTGAAAGACTTTGATGGGGAACAGCAGATGTGATCTGCTATACTGTAGCGCACAGGAACAAATAGGAGAACAGGGGAGTAGTTTTTAGCGAGTTTCTCAGGGGCGCACGAACTATTTTGTGGAATAGTATTATTCTCTGATCTCTTTGGTACAGGGAAGCCAGGGCTTCTTTATATAGGCCTGGTTGCATAGAGTCTTTATTTATTACATGAGACCAACTCAAACCTACCTCTAACTCTTATCTCTAAGTAATTAAGGCAGTTTGACTTATCTGGTGCTGCCGCACCTATACATAATTTAACCTGGGCTCATCTATATCTATAAGCTACTCTAGGACTCACCTAATACTAGGACTTCTATTTAAAAGGAAACTTTCCTGGATAGCCTACAGGTGCTGCCGCACCAGGGCTAAGTTTGGCTAGGACTCTGCCCCTCCCCTGGTGTGCGCCTCCCCTCTTTACAGTCCTACACCAAGTAGGACAGGGGTTGTTCAGCTGCACCAGACCCAGCTCAGGGTCACCAACACAAGCTTCCGTCTAACTCCTAACTGATTGACTTCCGGTATGATCTATATTACTCTTTCCATCCCAAATTACTTGTCGCTCTATAGTTCTATCACTCTCTAGTTCAAAAAAGAATTAGAGAGTGATAAGTAATTTGGAATGGAGGGAATAGCATTGTTCATACTGCTGCTTCCATTGACCATTTTGTCTGCCTAATCTTTGAAATGAAAGCATGGAGCCAGGATGCTATTGCAACAGTCGTTGTCGGGTGTAACCGACGCTTGTAATGACATACTCCCTGAATCTCATATGGAGTACTACCTTGTGTCATTACTAGGTCTTCATGTTTTGGCTGCCTATAAAATGTTCGTTCTGAGAACGCATGAATCCAAGCAAATTCTGGGGAATTTACATTTCCCATATCTGCTAGAACTGCGTTCATATGGGTCTGGATAACCCATTTGTTCGCAGCAGCTCGATTGAAACAAGAGTAAACCATATTCTTGAAGCTAGTTATAGTAGACCTTCCATCACGCTACTCGAGTCCAGCTGTCAAACTAACTATCTCACGATGAATCCCTGGGACTACACTTCCATTTTCGTGGGCTGCAGTATTTCAGCCACGAAAACAACTACCAGTTCAGGAACGAAAGAACCCACACCATTATAAATACAAAACTCTACCCACATCCACTAGAAACCAATGACATTACAAAAGATGGCACCAGTGAGGCTTCAGAGTGCAGGGGAGCAACAGTTGGCCTGGTTTCTCCTTTCTAACTTGAATGGCAAATACAAGAATGGATGCGGAACTACCGGATAGTGATGTACCGGTTTGTGCCGTGCTTGGCCCAGTGATCCTTGAGGTCCACGGGTGTCGAAAGGTCATGGCCTTCAGCTGCTAGTCGGCTGAGCAACTTAGTGAATGCACCACCACTCATCTTCCTTCCCCCCATGCGAGCATGGCGCCTGTTCGGCATCACTGGGAGCGGGTACATGGAGATGCTCGTGGTGCAGCAGGATGACTGCCACCCGCCATTCCCCCACTTATAGCATTGATGGAGCTCCCCTGTACATGAGCAGGCAGGCACAGGCATGGTTGACTCGTCATATGAGACTAGGTTCAAACCCAGGTCTTGGTCCTTCCACTCATTCTTCGACGGAGAAGCATGAGCTGGCTCATCGCCGACACCTGACACTACCCCATTCTTCCAGTTTGTTTTCTTAGTTTTCCGGAGCACACCTGATGGCCTCTTCAGTGGAGAAGCCTGTGAATTATTCTTCCTAGGCTTCTTTCCCTTACCAGCACTCCCTGGAGCAGTTGAGATAGGGTATGCTTCTGATATGTGCATTTCTCTGACATGATCATATGGAGAATCTGCCAACTGCAATGGAGATGACTGAACATGAGAAAGCTGGTCATGGTGGTGGATGTTCTTTGTCCCATTGAGGGGTCCTTGGTGAAATTCATTCCCATGATTCATATTGAATCCATTTGTTCGCGCGAGTTCAAGCGCAGCAAGGGCATTGTCCCTTTCCACAATTGCAGCATTCCGCTCAGCCATAGCAGCATCTCGCTGGTAAAATGCCATATCTCGCTCAGCTATAGCAGCTTTCTTCTCAGCAAGAGCATGATCCCTTTCTCGGATGGCACTATCCTTCTCATTCATTAGTGCCAGTATATTCATACTGTGATGGTCCTTTAGCTGGCTTTGAGGCATCATCCACTGCAAACACAAAACACATCTTGTAAGTTCCATTTTCCTTGAACAAAGCATGCTTGCAATAGAATATGATAGCTAAGAGGCAGTACATGAAGTTTGATACCACACTTTATTCCTTGCACTAGCTAAAAAGCTATATAGTCCTAACTTAAGAGAAGCAATTGAGGGGTCAAGTAAAATTTATGATAGAAAGATTGACAATTCCTCATATAAAATTGGTCACAGGATGAAGAATGTAAATAATGAAGTAACAAGACAAAGTCTATATAGATAGTGAGTGCAAAAATGCATGCTAAGTGCTCAAAAGTTCAGCATTCCTCTCCTTGAGTATCATAGTACAAAAAGCTGCATGATTGTGGCCATAAAAATTCATTCCAAAACAAGGAACAACATGCATCACAGCTTCAACATGGTAAGTTTCTAAGTTAAACAAAATAACAGATAAGTATGTTGGACTTAATCTTGTTTTCTAGGAAACACTTGAGTGGACTGTAATATGAAAGTAGCAGGTACTTGCTAGTCACTATAAGTGGCTAGTAGTCAGGTGTGACTGTGTTTTGACCTCCATTTTATAATGAAATGGAGCTGGGATGTCTCCCGTTTCAAAAAAAAAAAAAGAATATGAAGTATAGATAAGCAGTGTCTTCAAGTCGGTAAGTCGAGTCGAGTCGACAAGGTACCGACTTGGTGACTAGTCGGTAAGTCAGTCGACTAGTCGTTGACTTGCCAAATATAGTGGCTGTTTTGCCTATATAGTGGCTCCATATAAACAATATAGTCAAACTAAAAAAAAAACAGCATCTAGTTCAAAGAAAAGAGCATGATTTACCTCATTTGTAGTCTGAAACTGAATCAAACTCAAATAACTAGCATCCAGGTCAAAGGAAGGGCATGTTTTACCTCATTTGAAGGATGAATCTGAACCAAATTCACTTCGGAAAGGCTGACTTCCAATTTCAGTTCCAGAGGCAGACATGGTGCTGAAAAGTGGGAGAGGGTGCTGGAGGAGGGAGGCGCTGGAGAGGGGGGCTGCTGGCGCAAGAGGGGGGGTGACCGGCGGAGGAGGGGGGCTGCCGGCGCAGGAGGCGCTGGAGAGGGGGGGCTGCCGGCGCAGGAGGGGGCGGCGGCCGGGTGCAGGAGAGGAGTCGATGTCGGGCAGAGAGGAGAGGATTTTTAGGGTTCTATTCCTAATGGGCCTTAGGTTGTGGGCTGGTCTGGGCTGAGAAGGTCACAAGTCGTCCGACTTAAAGACATAAGTCGACGACTAGTCGACTGGAAAAGGCAAGTCGACGGCAAGTCGCCCGACTTGCCGTGAAAGTCGAGTCAGAGGCCTCAGTCGGCCTCCCGGGACCGACTGGACGACTAGTCGACGACTTGAAAACAGGGTAGATAAGAACCCAATTTGAGTCAATCTGGACTATCCAGAATAGGTACAAGACGTGATCAGTTTCTATCTCTAGAGTAGTTTAAACATGGAAAGGATTCTATCTGTATTAGGTTATATATAGCCAGGTATTTCCGATGAATAAATCAAGCAATTTTTCGAGTTTATTTTCAGCCGGATTTCCAACATTTGGCATGAGAGCTAGGGTTCTAGAGCCTACCTCCGGGAGGACATGCTTGCCCCCAGGGGTGGCCGACCGCGCTGATCGGAGGCAGAGAAAGCTCGGGCGTACCTTGTGTCAGTGTCGCTATTAAGCCGGCACACTGACGGGTGTGCAACACAGGGGGGAAGCATATCCCTACATAGGCGTGTCGATTCTCGGCGTAGGGGACGCACGCTCAGGTAGGTTTTGACATAGGAGGCCAAATCTGTCGTGCGCGTGCTCGGTGAGGAATAAAGGTGCAGCAGAGATTAGTGGCAGCAAGTAACAAGGCAGGCACACACAACACGGATCGGGCGAGTCCGGTGTGCAGCTGCTTGCGATCTCAGAGCAAAGGGTGGCGGCTCCCTATGCAACGCGGAGGACTGAATGGCTGGGTCGGGATGGCACGATCTGTTGGTGCTGTTTTTCTCTAAAGTCACCCGAGATGTACCAGAATCCCTTGTTCCGTTGCTGAACGTACACAAGAGGTGTACGCGGAACATGGCGGATGAAAAGACGTTCAAACCAATGGAGGACAAGCTGATACTGCACTTCCTCCGACTGCGGTTGTGTGGGTTCCGACCGCGTGTGGCGGGCATTGCGATAGAACTGGACCCCTACGATGCGGTGTTGTGGGACCTCTTGAAGAGCTACAGCCTAAGTGATCATGGTCACTTCTTCGCATTACACATACGGAGCAAGCCTCGAGAACCATGGTCCGACGACGACGACATTTAGAACCATAGCGCGACCAGTCGGTTTCCAACATGGGAGTTGTGGTGCGGCCGCATTTGTTCAAGTTATGCTTCTACATGCGCGGGGAGCTCGGGAAACAGCATAGCACAGGGTGGATCTTGAGGAGTACGAGATCATTAACCCACGGTGCTACTACAACGACAAAAAGGGTGAATAAGAAGAATATAAAACCAGGTATTTGTGATAAATAAAGGAAGCAATTTTTCGAGACTATTTTTCAGCCGGAATTCCAACAAAGAACTACCAAAAAGATGGAGCTGATTGCATATGTTGTCCCAGGAGATGCATTATTTATTATAAGAACTGCAAGTCTTAGCAATATTCCAGAACAAAAAAAGAAATAAAATTGCATAGACATATCTTTATGGTTTTTGGAATCAGCCTCCATGCAAAATAAGCAAGGGGGAGGCTGCCTAGGAATTCCTTTCCCCAGACCCAATAACGTGTGGGAGCTTTCAGCAATGGGCGTACCCCCTTTTTAATTAAAAAAATGTAGCGCAAAAATTCTAGATGATGAGTAAGATAAACCTGAGTATGTATTGTTTTATACTGGCCTGGCCTCTGCCTGCCATTGTCTCTATGTCCATGGTTGTCCATTATTACGTCTGCTTGCAGCCAAGAAATAACCAACTATGGGATTACCTGCACAACGAGGGGGACGGGGTCAGTATAGCACCCAACAGTACATAAGCAGTAAACTATCTAGATTATCCTGTACAACAATAAAAACTATGCAGAGATTTGGGCATGGAAAGAAGGAAATAGAAAATGAAATCCAAGAAGGATTCCATGTAGAACGGAGAGGGACAACATTAGCTCTCAGTAAAAGCTGGTACCAAAACTTGAGAGGTGAGAAAAAAATGCAACAGTAAAATAGAAATGAAGAAGAACTATGCATCACACATGCATGAGTCCAGGTCCAGCAATCACTGATTTGAGGTTCGATCAGTGAGCAGGATCAGGTTAGCAGGCTGATTATATTTTGGCATATCCCCAACACATTCAAACGGGGTAGTTATGAATTGATTCCAGATCAGGAGTTCAACTACCTGAAACATAGCCTCACCCTGGACTCTCAAAACCTCGGAGGCTCAAATTTGTCGCATTAATGTGCAGCTACATATGCATACTTTCTAAATCATGATGGAGGCTTGTATCAGTTGTGAACCCCTGTGACAGGACATAAGAT
This sequence comes from Tuctoria greenei, assembly GCA_036927565.1. NCBI lineage: Eukaryota > Viridiplantae > Streptophyta > Magnoliopsida > Poales > Poaceae > Tuctoria > Tuctoria greenei. Next base: position 159,093,311 of record JAYESD010000009.1, on the reverse strand, counting down.
CAAATGCATGCAGTTCATATGTTGTAGAATATTAAAATGGCAGGAAGTACCTACTAGATTTTGTTTCCCGAATAGCTGGAATGAATTTGAGCTTTAGTGCCTAAGAAGGTCACAGATGTTATACGCAACACCAAAGCTGCATAAACGACAAATGTGAGCCTCCTTATCCCAAGAGGCAGTGAAACTTCCACAACACTTTGCCAGCAAGCACGACTTATGCGTGCAACGATCATGTACAGAAAGACGCAACTGAAGGGCATATAGACTAAACACTTGGACAACAGAAAGGGGACTTCCAGCCAACAGCTCAGGAATAACCATTGGCAAGACTGCAAGAGTATGAACCTGGTTATCAAAGATCCAACTAAACCCTAGCAAACAGCCAATCACGGGCCAAAGCATACAAAAACTACACAACTGAAAATAGTAGCACTCCATCACTAGTTGTTTCTTACTTCATACAGCCGGATCAATCAACAGCAGGGAATCATTTCTACCAGATAATCACTAGAACTTGTTATCAGTCAATGTGCATATTATTATACTTGCGTGAAATTTTTGGGAACACCAATCCACCGTGGCACAGTGAGGACGAGGAGGAGCACCACGAATTAGATCACCAAATTCCCATTCCACACACTCCAACTGCAGCAGGACACTCCTGCTCCCAGTGCAAGCACGCCATTGACGGTTGGCACCATCAAGCGAACACATCAGGCGCGAACTCCACTACCGGCAGCAAACTAGCAGCGCTACTCCCATTCCACCGCCCAAAGACCTCACATGCACTGCACGGTTCCAAAGGCAGCAGACGCGGAATCGATCAGGCCCCAACCCACGCGGGTCTAATCGGGGAGTAACTCAAGTTCCTCTTCACCATAAACGGGCGGAAAATACCGAGGATCCCGAATCGGAAGCGACGAGCCCTAGATTAGATCGATGTAACCCCGGGCAACGCCAACGGCACAGCGGGAAGCCACGCGCGTTCGCTGGAGAAGACCGCCTAATTCGACCACGCGGGAAGAAAATATGGGGGCAACCAAACGCTCGTCGCGGGGATGGGTGGGTGGGTTACCGCGCGCGCAGTGTCAGCAGCTTCCCTTCCTTCTCGAGCCTCCCATCGGACGGGTCGCGCTAGTGAGGATCCGCCGATGACGAGCTGTGCGGCGGCGAGGAGCGAATGGGGTGGGGCTCGGAGCTCGCTGCTGCCGCTCCTATTACTACCTCCTCCACTCCACTCTCTCTATCTCTATCTCTCTGAGTTGCTCCGTTTCTTTTTTCTGTTCCTGATAGGGGCTGCTTGCTGGGGGAAGGGAAGCCAAGGCAGCGAGCGTTGAGGTAAGCTGGGGCCCACGAGTCAGAGGAAGGCAACGGTGCGAGCGGGGAGATGGATGGAGTGGGGATGTTGCCCCAGGCCAGAGCGCTCCCGCGTGGGCCGCGCCTTTCACACCCCGTGTCGTGCCTCTGTGACGTCGGCCCACGAGAGAAGGCAGCACGTCTCGCCAGTACCAAGTTTTAGATTGACGATGAATCCACCCACGGCTAAAAACTTTCCCCTGCTCTGGTTTGAGGAGGATGCTCTGCTTGGCCACAAGATCAATCAACTCCTCCCTTCCGTGGCGGTGTTGCAATCCAGGATCCAGAAGCTTTGTTTCCTCTCGGACTCCCATCCATTCTCACAATTGATCTGGATCTCGGATCTGGATGCAGAGTAGCGAGTGACGGAGGTGTTGGAACTGATTATCACAGGGATCGCAAAACGTTAAGATGAGCAAGTACTCTACTAGTGGTCTGTCACGAACGCCATCTTGTTAAGCATCGTCAGACTACACACTAGCGTCGGTACTACGATGAGATCGAGAGCTTCCCGACGTCAGCTCAAGCTAATTGACATCACACAGGTTGCCATGGTATTTACAGCACTCAGGCGCTGGCCTTGTTGGCCTTCTTGGTCCCGGCGGCGCGGACGGGCTGGGGCAGCTGCTTCGGCTGCCACGGCGCGGGCGCGGGCGCCGCCTTCCTCGCCCGCTTCGAGCGCGCCTTCTTGGCCACCTTGTCAGCAGCCGTCGGCTTCTTGGCGCCGGGCGCGCGGGCCGTCCTCCTGCGCTTGGTGGGCGCCGCCTTCTTCACGGCCACGGCGACCTTATTCTCCGCCTCGGCCGCCGCGAGCTTGAAGGACGCCTTGACCTTGACGAGCCGGCCCTTGGCGACCAAGGTGCGCAGCTGCACGGCCAGCATCTTGCGGTATTCCGCCGGGAGCACGTCGCGGTGCTTCTCCCCCATGTACTTGGCGATGGCGTGCGCGCTCGACCCCGACTGCTTGCCGTCCGCCGCCTGCGCAAGGATAGCCTCCCTGATCATCTGCAACAACCGAAACCACACTCGGTACCAATCAGGATCACGTCACGACCAAATCGAATCAGATTCCATGATCCGCTGACCTCAAAGTAAGGTGGATGGTGCGTCCTTCTCCGCGGCTTTGGCGCCTTCTGTTCTCCCTCCCCCAGCCTCATCTTCAGCACAGCATCATTCTCCGTCGCCGGCGCCTCTACAGCGACGACGGCCGGTGTAGCAACCTCAACCGCGGCGGCCATGGAACAGAGTCGCGATCACTCTCACTTCGTGTGTGTAATAGCTCGAAGTAGGCAGAAAGTCCAGCGCTTCCAGAAGCTGCGCCTGCCCCGCAATTTATAAGCGGCGGTGCCGCGTCCGCATTGGTCGGACGCCGCCGCACGCGGATCGTTATCCTCGGACGAGTGGTCTGGAACGTCCGCGTGGCTTGACGATGCGTGTGGGTGCCCTCTCGTCGCCCTGGACTTGTTCAACCGGCTGTGCCTGAATGGAGGCTTGGGAGTGTGTTTTCCCGGTGCTTATTTCGACGGCGAATGGGGAGTGAAAATGAAGCCACTGGATTGGGAATCAGTTTGAAATTGGAAGTATGATGGGCACTGTGAATTTGGAATTGTCGGACAACAGTTCTGATTCGAGGGAGAATTTTCACGGTTTACAGATGGGCCGAGCATCTGTTTTTGTGCTAGGGAAGTGGGGATGTTTTAGGTAGTCTGATGATTTTGGAAGTTCGCACAGGAAATTAGCTTAGTATAGCTTGCAGTGTGGTTCCATTCGTGCGTTTGCTTGACACTAAATATTACAAGGGAAATGAGTAATTACATCAGGTGAACTATTGCTGTAGATATCCATTGCTGCTATTTTCCCACAGTACACTGCACGCATATTACGAATAATGTCACTCCGACAGTTCCCCTCTCAAGACGCACGAATTGAAGCTGACTTGCTCAACTGAATCATGTAAACGCTGAATGCCTGAACGGGCGCAGAGAATGTAGAAACGAGACATGATCACAGTAATCTAGATGGGTATGGTCCAACAGGAGCCCGACAAATGAAATAAGGCCACGTTCCGTCGACTCGACAGACGAGCACAAAGCACCTTACCATGAAAGCTTGCCTCGAGCAAATTCCAAATTCATATAGGTGCATCGGTCAAGGTTGAAAAAGTTTCGATCTGTCCAACAAAATGTAATGGCTATCACATAATAAAATGTATTGCCTTAAAATATGCTTATATGGGCAGTATTGATAAACACCTTCAAGAAACAGAATACACTTTTGAGGAACGAACGATTCCAATCGTCCGTTACACATCGAGCGGACGGTGATTCTACCAGAATAGACCTTCCCAAAAATCATCACGAGCAAGCAAAGTTCATAGAGTGCAGGATGAGGATCGGCGTAAAATATAGACCAATATAATTTCACTGATAGACCAACACGAACCGTCTTTAACAACTTTGCTCCATCGCAAAGCAAGTCACAAAATGATAACAAACACCTACTGCTCATTAAAATCTAATCGCAGAAGGAGATCAACAAATCGAGTCCATCTTGACCTCCTCCACCCACTCTAATCGCAAAGCAGTGATTACGCGCGCTCGCCGCGGATGCGGCGCGCGAGCTGGATGTCCTTGGGCATGATGGTGACGCGCTTGGCGTGGATGGCGCAGAGGTTGGTGTCCTCGAACAGGCCGACGAGGTAGGCCTCGGCCGCCTCCTGGAGCGCCAGAACGGCGTGGCTCTGGAACCGGAGGTCCGTCTTGAAGTCCTGCGCGATCTCGCGGACCAAGCGCTGGAACGGGAGCTTCCGGATCAGCAGCTCCGTGCTCTTCTGGTACTTGCGGATCTCACGGAGCGCCACCGTGCCGGGCCTGTAGCGGTGGGGCTTCTTCACGCCGCCAGTGGTCGGGGCAGACTTCCTCGCTGCCTGCAGATAATCGAACCAAGGGGAATTTTAGAGCAAACCCTAACCGCCGCCAAATCTCGCACGAGGGAAGAATTCGAAACGAAAGAACACGAGAGAAGGGGACGCGATACGAACCTTGGTGGCGAGCTGCTTGCGCGGGGCCTTACCTCCGGTGGACTTGCGGGCGGTCTGCTTCGTACGGGCCATCTCCTCGGCTGTTTCCTCGAACGCAGCGGCGGATTTGGGGAAAGAAGCTCTCGAAATGGTACACGACCAAGCGGCGGTTGCGGAAAGGCGAACAGTGATGGGAGATGGGTGGTGGGTGGGGCGATTTATATAGGTGGGCACGGGAGCGGGCTGCGTGGGCGGCAGGAGACGCGTGGACCGAGGCGGTTTCTTGTGACCGTTTGAGAATTGGCGTCGGATGCATTATTTGATCCGACGGCTCGGGCTAGTGGGGAGAAAGCACAAGATCCGCGTGTGGTCGTTCCCGCGTCGGTGATTGGTGGAGAGGAAGGGAGGTGCGGATCGGTGACGTGGTAGAATAGTTGGGCCAGGGCTGGCAGCGACTAGCAGTAGCAGTGTACCTGGAGTCGGTTCGGACTTGGGCTTTTAGGCCTGTATAGGTTTTTAAATTTCAAAAGTCAAAACACAGGGTTAACTAGAAGCAATAAGATATGAAAAAAAAGCAATGCAAATTTCAACTTCCGCTGGTTTTTGCATCGCCCTGTGACTTGTGAGGGACCAATTTTAATAGGAAAAAGTCTGTTTTACTCTTCTCAACTATTGCCTAGGTCAGATAATCCCTTGAAGTTTTATTTGGTTCATTTTACACCTAATCATTGCTAATCTAGTTTACTTTACATCTTTAATCAGTTTATAATCCCAGTTTACTGACGTGGATCGGAATTAAGCTGGGATTGTCATGTAGGACGTCACATGGAACATCCATTCAGAAAGGTTCGTAAAATGTTTGGCTCAACCCACTGTCTGGATTGCCATGTTTGGCTCATCCTGGTGACCGGATGTTCCAGGTGGATGAGGGAGCGACGTAGGAGTTATGACCACTGCTGACTGGATGTTTCAGGTGGCGTCCTACGTGGCAATCCCAGTTTAATTTTCGTCCACGTCAGCAAACCATAATTATAAAACTGATCAAGCGTGTAGAGTGAACTGGATTAGCAAATATTATGTGTAAAATAAACTAAATAAAATTTCAGGGGTTATCTGGACCTAGTTGATAGTTGAGATGAGTAAAACGGACTTTTTCCATTTTAATATACTGAAACATGTGTGTTCTCTCGGAAAATATTATCCAACATCATCAACATTCTATATTGCAAAAGGATCCATAGAAATAAGTAAAATGGTAATTGAAGTCTAGGCTAAGTTCATAGTACTAAACGTGGTAGATATGGGCTTCATATTATTATACTCGTTCCGTTCTAAAAAGTTTGTCGCTTTGTAGTTTATTTTTAAATACGAAACGACAAACTTTTTACGACGAAGGAAGTAATTAACAACCACACGAGCTTATTCCAGTGCACAAATTAAACATATAGATGTTGCATTGCTTGAACTCCACCAAGAAGTCCATAGGCACTTGAAAGCAACGAAAACCTTCGCAACGTGCATATAGTTAAATTGAAGGTCGAACAAGAAAGCAACTACAACATCGAGGAGATTAAATAGAATAAAAGATCAGCAGTATCACCTTAACTAGTTCCCTCCTCATCTTTTAGGGTGTGTTTGGTTCGAGGGATATAGTGAGACGGGACGGGACGATCCCACTTTTGTGTTGTTTGGTTTGGAGATATGTGGGATGGAGTCATCCCTCAAAAGAGAATATTCCACCCAGATGCGGGATGGAACCATCCCACCGAAAACATGAGAACGGATCCGCCCACCTCCGTGGAGACAGGCGTGCGGCCTTCCAAAAGTACTCATACTCACATGTCTCTGTCCCATCCTTTCATTCAAACAAGAGACGGGACCATTCCGTCCCACACCATCCCATAAAACAAACAAGAAACACAGATCATCTCATCCCTCTAGACAAACAGAAAACGGGATCATCTCATCCCTAAAAACTGGGATGGATCCATCTCATCCCATTTTGACTCCCAACCAAACACATCCTTAGCATAAAGCCGCTCCGGAGTAGTGAAGCCACGTCTTTGGTACTGGCCGAAGTGACAACGGTCACATTGAATCCTCTCATATGCTCAAATATGTCGTAATGATCTTTCAGTTTCGGAGAGAATTCACAAAACTCAATTTCCCATAAGAAATTTATTGTGTTTTCCTGAACTTCAACCTTAGAACCTAGCATATACTCACTCCATCCTTAAAAATTTGTCGTTTTATAGTTTATTTTTGAACTATAAAGCGACAAATTTTTAGAGACGGAAGAAGTACATTACAGTTAACATTCTGACCAAGAAATTGTACATCTCATGTCTTCAGAGAACACTTTGTTGTGCAAAGCTATAGGCAGTGTGTTTATCAGGCTATCCACACTTATTTCCTCTAAAGTATACTCTATACATTATTTTTCTTCTATTTTCACAATATTTTTTTCTAAATTTGCATATATCTATTATATTTTACAGAATGCCACCCCAAAGAAGGAATTGGATCGAGATGACTTTTCAGCTGGACCCATGTATTTGTATGAAAAACGAACAAATTATCCATGGCTAATCTCCCAATTTGAGTTTTGAAATCAGATGCTGCTTTGGTATCAATCTGATCTCCAACAATCCCGAAATTTTCATAATATTTGTGTGATTCAGTTTGAGCAACAAATCTTGACGAATTTGTGCGCGTGCCCAATTGGGCTGAATAAGAAGAGGTGGTATCAAGTAAAGCCCAGGACAGCGGCCCGGGGCTTCGAAACGGGCATCGCCACGTCAGCAACCGGCGCAGGCTGGCTCCGTGGCTCGCCGTGCGCCGCCTCCCCGAGCAGCCTCTGGTCTCCGCGCGAATCCTCCTCTGCTCCTTCTCCATCCCCAGTCCACTCCACTACCCAGCGCCCATCCCAGTCCTCACTGCCGCCGGAATCCTCCTCCCCTCCGATCGCCCGTGCCCGAGTGATAGGCTGTCCAATCGGCCATGGCCATGACCAACCCCGAGAGGCAGCGCCGCCGCCCTCCGCCGGACCCCGTCGCCGTGCTCCGCGGCCACCGAGCCGCCGTCAATGACGCCTGTTTCCACCCCTCTCTCCCGCTCCTCTTCTCCGGGTACTCTCCTCCACTCCCCAAGTCATAAACCCCTTACCCATCCCTCTCCACTGCAGCGCGCGGAAACTTTACGCCTGTCTAACGCCTGCGCTTTGTTGCTGCTCATCCAGCGCGGCCGACGGGGAGCTCAGGGCGTGGGACACCACCAGACGCCGCACCGTGTCCTCGGTTTGGTAACCTCTACACTGAATACGGGTTGAGTTCGGTCTCGACGATTCTATGTGACGTTGTGCGGTTCCACAGGGCTCATGGCGGGTCCGCTGGGGTGTATTCTGTGGCTGCTAGCGCCGGACTTGGCAACAAGATGATCAGGTGGGTGGATGGAGATGTAAATTTTTCCAATAGCTGTTGCTTTGAGGATGATCAGAAGTTGTATTGTCCTATGGTTCTGTTGTACCATGCTAGTTGAGATAGTTGCATTGTTACTATTGTCAGAAACATGTAATGTAGCTGTGTGGATGACAATTTAGCTGAATCACTGCAAATTTTTATATGCCATTGCAGAACATAGTTATGTAACGTTGAAATTTTAACAAAGGCGATATTCAACTTTGTGTGGCTGAACAATCAATTTGCTTCTGCATTCTAGACAGGCCATTGTAGAATAAAGTTAGATGGAATGGAAGGGACCCGACACATATTTGAGCAGACTGATTCATCATTCTGATGATTTTGACTGTAATTGTGTTTCTGGTCTTGGTGCAGCCAGGGCAGGGATGGGACTTGCAAATGCTGGGTGATTGAAGAAGCTGGGCTGTCAAGGTATAACTCCTTGATTATGGTGCATTGTACTAGAAGTTGGAAAAAATCGCCTGGGATACAATATGCAGATGTAAATAGAAAGAGAACACACATAAGTACTATTGACATAGAAATGCTATCAAGATAACTTCTAATTTTTATTCCTCAGTGCGGCCGTCTGCTATGGCCCCTTTGTGTTATTATCATATGCATATCTCAAGTGTAATAATACGTCCAAATCCAAATACACTACCATATTTTGGTTCTTATGCTCTAATATGACTAAACTTTCTCCTCCAAGGCTCCAACTACCATGCTTCTCAGATTACTATGGTTGCTATTTATCTTGTGGTAAAACTAAGTGTAAGCCACCATGATATCAGTTAGTTAAAAAGCAAGATCTGAATGTTGCCCTGACTACCAACTCATCAGTATTCAGCTATTTTTGTGATGTCTGATGTTTTGCGGGGGGTGGTTGTGTATCTTGCCTTGGTGACACCATGACCTGTCTAACCTCATAGCTTGCACTGTATGATCGGTACAAATGTTTGTCTCCTCACTTTTTTGTTGAGAATCACCTAAGGAGGAAAAGTGATATTGTGGTTCGTGAGGAAACCTGAAGGCATATGTGCTTCTTTTGGGCTTTATGGTTCATGTGGGGTTTGCCTTGTATGAATCTTGGTGGAAGTTAAACCCAAGTCCTTTTGCTTGTAGGAGGCCCTTGTTTACCGTGAAAACAAGTACGTACCATTTCTGCAAGATGTCACTAGTGAAGTCTCCTATTACACATTCCTCACGATCTGGTTCAAGCTGCTCAACCAGTGATGTAGAGCCACAAAGAGTAGTTATTGAAGAAAATACAGAATCATATGACGTAAGTTCTACAGAATGCCTGAAAGAACGTCAACAAGGTACTTTACAACCACCTAGTCCCTTTTATAATGAAAATAGTACTAGGCAGCTCTTTGTTTGTTCTTTGCTCAATGTTTACTTTATTATTTTTTGAATTGTTTAGGCATTACCTGCAATGGACAAAATGTGGTGGCGATCGCTGGTCAAGAGTCCTCCCAGGTTGCCCTTGTAAAAGATGACTGATCTCTGAAATTTTACGATTTTGCTCATCCAAGCATGAATGAGCTGTTGCAATAGCGCAGAACTGTGTGAATTCTGAACCTTTTTGTTTTTTACTTTGTTTTCTTACGGTCTCTTGCATGCTGTAACTAATAAGAATTCTACAGGTTGAGCTTTGGGACATCACAAGTGCAAGAAAGATATTGTGCTTGCCCCAAACATGCAGTGCTAATAAGATGGATCACCCTACTAAGCAAAAAGGTTCATATTCACGCTCCACTATAGCTGTTCTGTCTCATTACCAAATATTAGTAGTGCTGATTGATTCTATATGCCGATCAGGTTATGAACTGTACCTTCTCTTTGTAGACCCTGCAAATATCATAATATTAGATCCTGGGTAGCCCCTTGGCTATAATACTAAGAGCTGCATTAGTGTAAATCATAATACACTTGTTGCTGCCATTATATCTTGGACATGGAAGATAAGATTTCCTAATTCTCCATATTTATTTATGTGACTTGGAAAGGGCGGTTATGATATTGTTTTATTTGTTTCTCTGATAGAATATATTCAAGCAGGGGCCACATATTTGATCTGTAGATTAGACTCATCTAGGAGAAAACTGCCAACATATGTGGCTGTTTTAGAAACTTGTGATTTGCAATTAACCGAACTTTCAGGCATCACTGGCCTCCGGAGCAAGAATGTGTATGTGTAAGGGTAGGAACTTAGGATAGATCCTTTTTCCCCATAAATATGAGACTAGAACATGTTATAGTGCTCTGCACCTGCAGGATAGTCGCAAAACTCCGTTTAAACTGATTGGTGGTATTCAGTCTACCTCGCTGCATATTCTTTAAGTAACCGCTGAAAAGTACTTTGTTGATTGTAGGACTATGTATGGCTGTGCAAGCTTTCATTCCCTGTGAATCTGCTGGGTACATAAATATTTTGTCAAGGTTAATATCCAGATCAAGCTTTTGCAAGCCCAATATTTCTCTTTTGCTCTCTGGCCTTCACTTGAATGATCCATTCTGATCTTCAAAAGTTAAGGACTAAATATGGTACCTTGATCTCTATTCTGACCACTTAAATTGTTCATTCTATGGTCCCTAGCTAAGTACTCGATTTGAATCCTGTCTTATGGTATGGGTGTATTACAACCACTAAAATTTTGTTTGTAATTCCTTCTTTTGTCACCATGTGTCTTTGGTCTTTGCTGTTCAGCTTGGTTCTTCCTACTGAAAATAATGGGATGCTATCATATTAACGAAAATCTTATTTCATGGATACCAGTTATGAAGATGGAAGCACACTTTGGTGGGATGTACGAAAGCCTGGGTTGCCTTTATCTTCAGTGAAATATCACTCAGAATCAGGTTTATAATACTGTCGATTCTCAGCTTTGTCGCTTAGTATTCAGTAAATGTTACATTTATCTTCCTTTAATACTATGGAACAATATATGATCTAACTCTACACTTGTGTTTAGCTTTAGCAATTGCTATTGATGGGTTATGCAATGGTGGGATGTCAGGTGGTGCTGATAATAAAATAGTCATGTTCAATCTTGATCATCCGAAGGTGTGCCCTCAATTATTCCTTTCTTTCCTTAGTACATGTGGATCTTTAACCTTGTCAAGTGCACTGTTAGTAAAATCTTCCTCGTGTCCTTGTTTGCTACATGCCCGAATGTACCTTGTATTCCTTGCAGGTTTCCTAGTTAGATCTTTGTCAAAGTGAGCATTAGTAATTTTCTACCATGCATATCCTTTGCATATGGGAAGTGCTTGTGACTAAGAATCTGTAACTATATGGGAGAAACATGTTTTAGAGCTAGCTAATTTGTATCATTTAACTCTTGTATCAAATAAACATGCAATTTCATGCAATGTGCTTTATGGTTTCTTTTGCATTGTCACCAGCCCAATGATAATAAATAATATAGACTGCTGTTCAATACTCCCTCCATCCCAAAATACTTGTCACTCTCTAGTTCATTATTTTGAGATGGAGGGAGTACAACAAACATAATATTGAATTGAAGGTGTATTTTGTTCTTGTTAGTGCTTGCGATTGCGAGTCCTCTGATCGTGTCGGCTCAATATATTGTATGTTAATTCCTTCTGGTTACAGGGTGCATTTACTCTTAGGAAAGAAATAGAACTTGAGCGACCGGGTATCGCTGGCACTGCAATTCGGCTAGACAACAAGATTGCAGCAACTGCTGGTTGGGATCACAGGTCTGTTCCCATATTTTGCTTTTACAGTCCAACATGGATGCATTATTACCAATTTTTACTGGCTTTCTGTTATCAATTTGCTCAAGTCAGCAAGTGCACCTTATCAAATGATCATACTATTTGGTGGCTGGCATAACATACCTAAATTCGAATTAATCATAATATGGTTCCATGTGATCATGGAAGCTACTTGAAGAATGTGAACTCTCTGTTCTTACCTGTAGTGTTTTTGTCTTAAGTTTGCAATTCAGTTGTATGATATTTCAATGGATAATTTCAGGATTCGAGTATATAACTACAATAAGGGAAATGCTCTGGCTGTGTTAAAGTATCACAGTGCTCCGGTACGTGTTTCCAACTTCTTTTTGTCTTTTGCATCCATTTCATACGGGTTCTACCTCACTTCTCATGTTATCTTAATTAAACGTGGTTGTAATTTTTCCTTGGACTGGTATTAAGTTTCTCCTTCACATTCACTCTGCCCAACTGGTGACTCTTATGTTTTTTTTGCTTGCAGTGTAATGCGGTGACATTCGCATCTGACTGCAAATTGATGGCTTCGTGCTCCGCAGATACTACGGTTGCATTATGGGAGCTCTACCCCCCCAAAGCTCCGAGCAAAACAGATTATCACAGCTAGAGCTAGGGATGATATCTGTTAATTTAGTCAGGAATTACGGTGCTGCAATGCACATTTGTTCTGTCTTAATGAGTTGTAATGTACTGTTGTGGAGAAGGGGAGACATTTCGAATCTGACTGCAAATTGATGGCTTCTCGGAGTCGTTGAATCGTTGACCCGACGTCGCACACGAGCATCGTCTCAGAGGCTGGAAAAATCGTCGCACTTTCCGACAAAATCCTGCTACAAAGTCTCCTCCAAAATGCGGCGTCCCAGCAACCACCGATCTGCTTCAATCCTGGTGGCTACTCCTCTACTACGGCCAGGTGTAAACGTTTGTGCTTTTTTTGCGTACGTTTTCAAGCACTAACGTTTGTCAAGTCGCATCAACAAAGACTGCTCACCTACCTTCCTCCTTGTCTACAACGAAACGCTTTGTGATCTTTCTAGTCCTAGTTCGAGTATCAACGACCCCAACCAGGTGCTCGACTTTTCCGACAACCGGATAAAGCAGATTGAAAATCTGGATTGCACCGAAACAATGGCAAGAACTTTGATTTCTCTCTGGCAAGCAGCAGCTTCTGAAGCACATAGTTCCAGCTTCGCTACCTGAGCTCTGAATCCAGATTCCAAGAGTGAGTACAGGCGTGCTGTTACAGTAGTACCTTCGTGATCTGTTGGTATGATGCGCCATCAGACTCTACTGTCACGCCCGGTCATCGTAAAGATGAACAGACGTTAATCACATGAACAGACGCTAATCACATGTACGCTAGGATCAGTTGAATCGTACATGCGTTGACGAAAGTGAAATATTATTACATAGCCATGTTCGAATACATAAATAGTCTTACAATACGACCCGAAGGTCTACAAATACACACAACAAACCTATTTACAACATCTAAACAGTTCATAAAGATTAAACTACAGCGGAAGGCTAAATAGATAAGTGAGGCTCCGTCTTCACAGGCAGTCGCGCAAAGGATCGTCAACCTAGACGAAGTCCTCCGGGTTGACGAAGAAGTCTTCCGATGCCGCTTCTTCTTCATATTCTAATGGAAAAGTAAACGTTTGAGTACATAGAGTACGCAACAAGTGTGAGAAGAGAATGACATGATTGGCTAGAACAAGGATAGGCCAAATATGGCTTAAGCACTACGCTTAGATCCTATCCTTAGCTTCCAATTGTCAATATCATAATTCAAGAAGTAATTCAACACGTAATTAAAGATGATGAATGTAACTTGAATCATAAATAACCACCATTTCCCAACTATAAACTAATTATGAACTGGCTCCAAGCCGCTCTTGTCCGTGAGCACGGCTGTCATGATAGTTTTATCAAATCTCTGCAGAGAGTGTACCCTTTAACCACAAGCAGTGATTTCATCTCCTGTTGCTAGGTGGACTAAGTGAACCTCCCTGAATGCCTATGGTAGCTAACCACATTACACACTTCCTTTGGTGTGAGGCCAGGAGATCACTACATGGTCTTTACAAAGGTACTCCCGACTAGTGCTAGCCCTCTAAGGTTTCCACCACTGAGGCATTTCCGGAGTAACCCTCCGCCTCAGAGCTCCCACTTGAGCCTTGCGGTTCCCAGAGCAGTACCCGTGCATCATTCCCCGCACCATCCAACTACTAGCATTTCATCGGGAGAAACCTAATTAATTGACCAAGCTGCCCCATCTCAGTCTCCTGGTGATACTATAAAGCTTAGTGGCTTCCTCTATAAACCGGTCCTTAGAATCCGGTGGTGCCAAACCCAATCCCGGGTCTCGTGCAAACTGCACCATGCCAAAACTATCCAACCACTAGATTCCTATCCACTACTATTGTGTGATCATCACAATTAAAGTAATCATAAAGTTTAACATGTCACATTTGTATGAAATCTCATTCCCAATGTCTAAGCATGGCTAAGCATAATTAATACCTATCTACTTTCCAACCCAATTTAGGTGACAAGGAATTATATGGAACAAGGCATGTAACATGAAATAGGACATCATTTTATTTAGCATGCATCTAACTAAAATCTTAAAAATTGGTACAAGATAGTCAAGAGCACTTGCCTTCTTCGAAGTGGTGAAGTCTTGGTCTTGGAGATTAAAGTTGGGGTCGTAGTACGAGTCTAAATGATGAGGACATCACTTCTATGGATACAAACAACACTCCATTGAACAAACAAGATGCAATCAATAGAGTTCAAACACAACAATTAATTTCAGAGGTGAACTCGTTCTTATATATTTCCTTATATGTTTTTGAGCATAAATTGCTACTTAATGATTTATTTGTGATTAGGATCTATGGAGAGGTTCAAGGAGTACTTGGAGGGAGTATTAGGGACGTGGAAGACCAGAGAATTCGTTCAAAGAAACCGAACCAAACTCCAAATCGTATCCAACTCGGAGTCCACGAGCAGTACGTACTAAAACGGACGCCCAAGACGCATACGAACTCCGTTTTGGACGTTCTACATATGCACAGAAAGGGGAAATGATAAACTTTCCAATGGCACCGGTCCCATGTCAAAATTCCTTCGGAGTCGACGGGAATCGTCGAAACAAAATCAAGTACAAAATCTATCAGGGTGCTGCGCCACCGTATTAGGCCTTTGAGCCTTGTATCAAGTCTAAGTCCATTGTTTTCGTGTGTTAGGGTTAGGTCACGACCCCAACACCACCTTGGACGTCCTCCCACCTATATATACTCTATAGTAGCCGCCATGAACAATTGGGTTTTGCTTAGATCAATAAAATCGCCGTTCTACGGTTTGTGAGACCCCAACTTCGTGATTTCCGATCGTGTCTTCTACTTGCTCGTGTTCTCGGTTGCACTTGCAGGGATTATCCTTATTGGCGAGGTCAAGCGTGTGCAGAACGGTTGATAACCAACGGAGCCGTGGTGTAGTGATTGCAGGGGTACTCGAACCGCTCGAGTGCCGCGGATCATCAACGTCAAGTTCTCCACCCCAATCGACATACCTTTCGGAAGATCGGGCCTAAACCTACTCATCACTAAATATATTGCCCAAACATGGGAAGAAGAAATAAAAGCTAAATAAGTAAAGAGCACACAATACATGGCATCACAACATACACATAAGCATAAAATTCTATACTAATGCATCCCTACGAAGCATTTATTATTTTATATAGCCAAAATATGCATTTTATATTTATATTACATTTTTAGGATTTATTTATGGCCCAAAATCATTTTTAATGATTTTTCTATGGACAAAATGTTTTTAAACATTTTGAATAAATTTTCCATGGTCAAAATATATTGTATCTGCACTCTACAAATTAATTACAGCATAAAAACATTTTATACAAATTTTCCTACTGTTTTTATATTTATTCACCATTTTATCTATTTTCTACACATTAAATATTCCTATAAACAATATTCAGCAATTAAATAAAAGTCCAGGGGCTGGTTGGTAACTTTCCTACACTGTACAGGGGCTAAATAAATAATTCTACAAATTTCCAGGGGCTAGTTTGCTTATTTAAATGATTAAATCAAATTCCAGAGAGTCCACGGGCTAGTTTGCATATTCTAGGGGTTAGATTTGCATTTCAGCAATAACCAGGGGGTAGCTGGTGATTTTCCAAGGGCCTGAGCATAAAACCAGCGGCGGGAAAAGGAATTTTAAATGTGGGCCATTGGATTTAAGATCTATGGCCCGGATTTAAAATATCCGAACCGGTATGGCCGGTCTAATATCGGCCGTTCGGTCGAAACCGATGGCTGAGGGACGACCACATTGCCTCTGGCGACGCCGACCACACGCGCACGGCGGCGCCCAGCGGCCGCGGTTGCTGACCTCGCCGGCGTTTGGCAAAATCAGCCAAACGTCGCGTAATCCTATGTGTGCTATACCCTAAATGCAAGAGGGGAGAGAGGGGGCATACCTTGGGGGTTTTCGGGGTGCGAAATCGATCAGAGAAGGGTTGGCGACGAGCGACGGCGGCGATCGACGTCGGCAACCGTTGAACTTGGCGAAACCCTGACGGTCTCTCCGCTAGACCTTGCCTGGCGTGCTCCTGGTGTCACGGCGAAGAAGTTAGAGGGGATAGAGAGGTGAGGAAACCGTCGGTTAGCCGGGAACGAGGGCGACAGACCTTGGCGACAGTGAGGTTAGGGTTTGAGCGCGGAGAGGAAGAAACAAAGGGGGAAGGCGGGGTTTTATAGGGGAAATGAGTGCGGCGGTTGATGGCGCGTGCGAAGGGTGGTTTCGCGGTTGAAACCCGCGCGTGGAATGGCGGTTGGAGGGGGGGTGTGCGGCGTGGGCGCGGGAAGAGAGGGAGGCAGCGGTTGCTTGAGGTGGGCGATGACATGTGGGTCCCGAGAGGAGAGGAGGGGAGTTAGCTGGGCCGTGGGTGAGGGGAGAGGGAATTGGGCCGGGGTGGGAATTTGGCCCAGGGAAGGGTTTTTATCATTTTCATTTTCTTTTTCATTTCTTTTCTTTTGATTTGATTTCAAATTCAAATTTCAACGTTTGCTACTCGTTTGAACTTCAAAATTCATACAAAAATGCATACTAGAATGTACTATGGTTTGATCAATTTTATTTACATAAAATATGGGTGTTATAACTCTACCCCTCTTAAAAGGAATCTCGCCCTCGAGATTCGGACGTCCTAAGAGAATAGATGAGGGAAATCAACCTTGAGATCTTCTTCTCTTTCCCATGTTGCTTCTGCTTCTGAGTGATGTTTCCATTGCACTTTACACATGCGAATGACTTTGTTTCTGGTAACCTTTTCTAATGTCTCAAGTATCTTGACAGGCTGTTCCACATAAGACAAATCTTCTTGTACATCAACTGTTTCCATAGGTAGTTGTTCCTGAGGCACTCTCAGACACTTCTTAAGTTGTGACACATGAAACACATTATGTACATCTGACAAGTGCGGTGGAAGCTCAAGCTGATAAGCCACTTCACCTCGTCGTTCGAGTATCTTGAACGGGCCAATGTAGCGGGGTGACAACTTGCCTCTTACTTTAAATCTTCGCAACCCTCTCATAGGTGACACCTTCAAGTACACATAATCACCAACCTCAAATGTTGATCACGTCTTCGAGTATCCACATAACTCTTCTGTCTTGTTTGGGCTGCCTTTAGATTCTTCCAAATTTCTTGTACTTGTCTTTCAGCCTCTTTCAATACATCAGGACCAAAGACTTGACTTTCCCTAGTCTGATTCTAAAACAACGGTGTCCTACATTTCTGCCCATAAATGCTTCAAAAGAAGACATCTTCAAACTGGCTTGATAACTGTTGTTGTAAGAGAATTCGGCATATGGCAGATTCTTATCTCAACTTTGGCTATTCTTTAGAGCACACACTCTTAACATGTCTTCTAATATCTGGTTGGTACGTTCTGTCTGACCATCAGTCTGAGGATGATACGCCGAACTAAAATTTAAATGAGTATCCATTAATTCATGCAACTTCTGCTAGAATCTTGAGGTAAATTGAGTGCCTCAATCTGAAATGATCTTCTTAGGAACTCCATGTAAACATACAATCCTGGAGATATACAGTTCCGCCAACTTGGGACCATTGTAGGTTTCTTTCACCGGAATAAAGTGGGCAACTTTAGCCAAACGATCCACTATAACCCATATAGAGTCATATCCAGACTGTGTCCTCGGTAGTCCCACAATGAAATCCATACTAATTTCTTCCCATTTCCATTCTGGCACTTTGATTGTTTGCAATAACCCCGCTGGTCTTTGA
Organism: Tuctoria greenei; assembly: GCA_036927565.1. Taxonomy (NCBI): domain Eukaryota; kingdom Viridiplantae; phylum Streptophyta; class Magnoliopsida; order Poales; family Poaceae; genus Tuctoria; species Tuctoria greenei. The sequence continues at coordinate 159,075,368 of JAYESD010000009.1, read as the reverse complement.
TGTTCCGCCTTAATCAATTGACATGTATCACATATGGCCACATATTCTGCTACATCCATTTTCATTCCATGCCACCAATATCGATCTTTAAGATCTTGATACATCTTCGTGCTTCCGAGATGAATGGAGTATGATGAATCATGAGCTTCCCTTAGTATCAACTCTCTAATCTCTTTTATGTCCGGAACACAAATCGTCTTTCCAAGCCATAGGGTTCCTTGTTCATCCTCTCTAAAGTTCGGAGCTTTTCTGTCGGTGGTTTGGAACCGGCAGATCTCCCTACACTACTAAAGTGATAGGGGAGTTTGATGTTCGGTGTGGGCGCGCGGAGATTCAAGAAGGTGAATAAGAATTGACACAGGGGACACAAGAATTTACGTGGTTCGGGCCGCCTGAGCGTAATACCCTACTCCACGTGTGTGTTGGTGTTGTATTAGCAATATGAGCTTGTGATGAGCGTATGAGGCGCGTGTGTATGTCCTATCCCATGTGTATCGTCGGCCTGTCCTTTTATAGTACAAGGGCAGGCCGTTACAGGTTAGACTGGCCCAACATGTGGCCCCGACGGTTACTAGTATTGATACACGTTTAATTGCTCTTAATGATCCTATAATGGGCTTTGACAGCACCATTACTGGTGTTAAGATCGTCCGTTTAAGAGTCATTAATATGGCATTAATGATACTTAATCAGGTCTTGAAGTCCTTGGTTCTCCTTTGAAGATCCGGAGCCGTTGCGGGGTCTTCCGGAGGTTAGAAGTTGAAGATCCGACGGTCGGACGTGGCAGCTCCGGAGCTTGCCGTGGGAAACAAGTAGCCCCGGGGCTACCTGACACGTGTCAGGTCCGGAGCTTCTCTCGGTCTGGGGTTAAGTCCGGAGGTGCCGTTTCAGTACATGGCCCGGAGCTTCCCCCTTGTGGGCGGTAGCTCCGGTTTGGTAGTACACGTGGCGACCTAGGGATTAACCATGTTGGAGAATCGGGTCCGGTTATGTATGACATGTGGGCCCCTCAGGGTCTTCAAACCAAGTAGATGACATTCTTTTGAGATCTTTGTAACCTCAGGGGGTGTACGGTTTCTAGGGTACCGACAGTGGCCCCCTGGGCCTACCTCCGGGGAAGTCATTCCGCCGGAGGTGGGTCCATCTCCACAACCTTTGAACTGAGTATTCAAGGGTCTTTGAGGGTGCCGTTGGCAAGGACTTGGAATTAAATCCTCACCACGTGGCGTATCCCGCGTGCGGCAGATGAGATCTTTGGCATGCGGATCTCACGCAATTGAAGGTCGTCGGTTCTCGATACGAAAACCGTATCGGTTCCGCGCGCCTTGTCAGGCCGCCGCCTTTGGGCTTCCCGCCTCGTGATGACAACCGTTCGCCTGGGTAAGAGCCTCGACTTGATCGTCGGGGTGGTCCCGGGCCTTCTTGTCATTGGCAGGGTGAAATTTTTGAATGGTATCTTCGATTCCCTTGCGGTTTCCATCCAAGCGTTGCGAGGGCTTACTTAAGAAGGAAAGCGCGCACCGTCGGGAGTTCTTTACGCCTCTCATCTGATCTTGCGCTCAGACTCCCAACTCGTGCTTCGCTCTTCTTCTTTCGCCTAGCCCTGCCGCGATGGAGTTGGGTCTCCGTGAGAGTCGCCTGAAGACCGATGGCGATTTGAAGAAGGTACGGGCCCTCATGGGGTGGTCCTCGGACTTCTTCAACCGCTCAGTTCGTGCTGGCGGAGAGCTCCCCTTTGAGAAGGAGCACGCCGGCGAAATGGTGTACTTTTCCTCGTACGCCATGGTGGGGTTGATCCCACCTTTTTCTTCCTTTTTCTTGATGCTGCTAGACTTCTATGGTCTGCAGTTATATCACCTTGGCCCTCACTCCATTCTCCTCGTGTCTATCTTTGTCCACTTCTGTGAGATGTGGGTGGGCGTCCCCCCTGCATCGAACTCTTCCGGACCTTCTTCCCCGTCCACACCACCGGTCGGAGCAATGAGTACCTTGGCTTCTACTACTTCGTGAAGTGCAAGAAGTGCCCATTCAAGTACCCCCAGTCGTTTACTTCTGGGAAGTGGGATGACTCGAAGAAAGATTGGATAGTCGTCAGGGTGGAGGAGCACGAAAGGCTGGAGTTGCCTGAGAGTCTGCCCGACATCGACACGACGATCTCGAGTGAAGCTCCAGTGCTGGCGGAAGCTTTCAATCCCGCTTTGACCAGGATCCGCCAATGCGTGGAGGGAGGATTGACTCCTCAGGCGGTATTTTGCAATTTCCTGGTCAACAGGTGGGCGCCGCTGAAGAGGAGGGAGAAACTCGCTTGGGCCCTCAACAGCGTGATGGACGACGACCGGGTTGAGACCGGGTTGAAGTCCAACATGGTGGGGAAAACCTTGGAGTTCCACCTCAAGAAATTCCAGCACGGCATCGACGTCGACGGTGACGACTTGGCTCCTCCGTCGGCCTTCCTCCCTCTAAACGTGGAAGTGGAGTTCAGCAGGGAGCTTCGGCGAAAGATGCCCGTACTTGACGAACTTGGTGTCGTTGAGAGAAGACCAACCTCCGGGGTAGCGATCCCTGGGGTACCCAAGGATGGCTCCGGCTCTGCTCCTAAGCCGAGGGGAGAAGTCGTCGGCAAGGGCAAGGAGCTGGCGGAAGAACCAGTGAGCCGAAAGAGGAAGTTGCAGTACGCCGACGGAAGGTCTGTCGGGCCCGCTACTTCCGTGTTGGCTCCTTCTCCCCGGAGGGGAAGGTCCTCTGCAGTTGTGGCAACTGTTCCCGTAGTGGGTCATCCCGGAACGCGACTGTTCCCGCGGTGGGGTCCTCTCGGAGTGCAGTTATTCCTGCAGTGGGGTCCTCCCGGGGTGTTAGCTCCGGTCGAACAACTCCAGCTCCTGGGCCGGTGGAGGCCTCCAGGTCCGGGGGTTCTTCCCGATCGAGAGGAGCCTCAACCCGGGAAACACCCATGGCCGCGATGAGTTCCGGGGGGGCCTTCCGGAGCTTCTACGCCGACTGTGGCCAGCCCAGAACGCCCAGGAAAAAGGTTCCACGCAAGTTGGTGCGGAAGCCTCCCAAGGTAATTTTTAATCTCTACCTTGTATAATTATTTTAATTGTAGCAACTGTTTGCTAATTTTCTTCGTCCATCGTTTGCAGCGTCCCCAAGAAGGGAAGTGAGGCTCTACCCTTGGCCACAGCGTCTGAGGCCGCGGGGGTGGGAGCTTCTGCTCCTGTCCCGGCGCCGCCCCAAGTGGTGGCTGAGGCTGCGACAGCTCCGGCGCCGGCTGTCTTGGTCATGGACCTCGACTCGTCCCCAGAAGTTCCCGCGGTAGCGCCGGACCACGGGAGTGAAGACATGCCAGCGGCACATGTCCCGGAGGTTGAAACTCTGGGTCCTGATGCTGTAATGATGGAAGCTCCGGCTGTTGAGCCGGAGGAAGAAGTAATCCCGGCTTCTGAGCCGGAAATTGTTGAAGCCCCAGCATGCGAGCCGGAAGATGAGGTAGTTCCGGCAGTTGGGACGGCTACTTCCAAAGCACCGGCAGCTGAGTTGGTTATTGTTGGAGCTCCGGTCACAGGTCCGAACGATGTTGAAGATCTTCCGGCTCCTGTGCTGGTGGTTGAAGAGGTGACGGAGCTCGAGCCTCCCTCAGAAGAGGTGCCCAGACCGGAGCCAGTAGCGGCTCCTGCTCCGGAAGCGACGACGTCAGAGGTACCTGCGGCCGAACCGGAGGGCCCAAGCGAAGTCGCTGGCCCCCTGCCAGAGGAGGTGAACGAAGACTCAGCGGCGGGGCCTTCTTCGATGGCGACTGAGGCCATCCCGGAGGACGGCCCTAGAGCCATGGAGACCCAGTGGACCACTCTTGTAGAGTGGGACCCGATTTTTGTATCTAAAGACCCGCTGGAACCAGCGGAGGAGACCCCAGCAGGTCCGGAGCCAATCCCGTTGTCGCTGTTTATTGACAATGCATGTTCCAGTCTGCGTCAAGTCCAGCTAGCCTTCTTCCACGACAGCAAGGCTCTTGAAGAGGAGCGCCAAACCCTTAGGTGGTGGCGTAACCAGCTCTACTTCGAGACCAAGCTGGCTCAATCGAGGCTAGCGGATGACAAGGAGTGGATCAAACGGGAGAAGGTCCGCCTGGAGTACTGGGGTAAATTACTGGATGACAGGGAGAGTATGACTCATGCCCTCGACGCTCAATCTCGGGAGATCTACGATCAGGCCAAAGCTGCCAATAACGCGGCCGATGCGCGCCACGAACAGCTTGAGGCCATTAACACCGCACTCATCAAGCGCCGAGAGGCACTTGAAGAGAGGGAGAGACGGCTCGAGGATGAAGAGCAGAAACTCCTAGAGTTGCGGGATGATGTCCTGAGGAGGGAAGAGGAGCTCGCCGAGAAGGTAGCTCTGGCTGACAAGGGCCTCAAGGAGCGCGCCAAGAAATTGGAAGAGCGCTGCCAAGAGGAAGTGGAGAAGACCTGGGTGCGAGGGCAGGAACTCTACTAACAAGAGTGTGCCCTTGTTGCCCGGGAGAAGAAAGTGAGGGGTAGGGAGAAGGACCTGGTCGAGCGCCGGAACAAGATCCACCTCCGGGAGGAGGAGCTCGGAAAACTCGAAAGGCGGGTTGCTGAAAAGATTCAGCAAAACGCCAAAGAGGTTGAGCGCCTCGCCCGTGTGAATTCCGAACTGACGGCGGCCAAGAGATCCCTGGAAGAGATGAAGGGTTTGAGGACTGCGGACTCCCTACAGATTTGGGAGTTCCTGGGCAAGGCCAACGATGCGCTGACACCGATGGGTTTTAGCCCCGTGCGCCCGGATGATCCGGAGCCGGAGCCAAACCTAGCGCTGCAGGCATTGAGCACGGCTGGTAGCAAGCTCTCCAAGGTGGGCGATGTCATCGCAGACCAACTGGAGGTTGAGGGGCAATCCCTGGCTAAGAACGTCGCAGAATATGTGCTGACGTGCTACACCAGCCGGAACTCTCAATTTCCTCTGGACCCGGTGCTTGAAGGCCCCGTCGAAGGAGAAGGCGAAGCTACTCGAGCCAGCGTATCGGAGGTTGCCGAGAAGGTCGTCCAATTCTTCCATAGGGTCTAGGACCATCTCTGTAATTCTCACTTGTATTTTCTCTTCTTCTTCCTCAATTTTGTAATCCCTTGTCTCCAGATGTAATCTCTTGTCTCCAGATAAATGAAATCCCCAAATTTTGCGAATTTCACTTTTTTGTCTTCAACACTTTTATCTTCACTTGGCCCCCTGGTAGATGTACACAATTTGATTGTGAACATGTACCAAGAGGATATTGTGCATTGTTGAAGACTCTTCTGCTCCGAACTTGTAGAATTTAGGTTCGAAGTCTTCGATAGTGAAGGCCCCCTGAGGTTGCCGGAGCTTAGAAGCTCCAGCATTGTCTATCACTGGAGCTTAGTAGCTCCGGCAATAGTCTCTATCAACGTGTAGATCATCGATAGTTAACCCTCCGGGGTGTCGGAGCTTAGTAGCTCCGGCAGTGACCTTTGCCAACGCTCAGTTTGTTGGCAGCAGACTCCATTTACGGGGTCTTCTCACCATCTTTTACTCGGCGTCGACGGCCGGCCCCCTTAGGGGAGTCAGAGCTTATTTTGCTCCGGCTTTCCTCCATCAACGTAGACTTTATTTTTCCTGCACACTTAAGCCAAGAAAAATAGTAAAATTTGTTTCTTTTCTATAATTTCGTCGCGACTTATGACTCTCAAGAAGATTTTAAGTCAAACGTGATTCTAAATACAACCGAATGTGATGTCTTTTATTTTAGATCCAACTGTACACGGACCCGCCTTACTTCGGTCTGCCGGGGTGTAGGTAGAGTGGCGTACTTAGGGTGCTTGACCAGGCTAAGTCGATAGCACACTCCGGCCCTAGATTGGCTTGGCGGCTTTCAGGCGAGTTGGCCATGAACAATATTTGAATCCAAAAGAATCGACAATTCAACTCGAATCATATTTAAACCAGTCGAACTAAAATTTCTTAAGAATTGCACGTCTTCGTTATAGACAAGAAAGAGAAAAATAAAAATGTTGAGCCTGTACAAAATAAATGCACGTGGAGTCTATTTCACATGAAGATCTCTTTCATTATAGGTCCGGGGTACAGGGGAAACAAGTACACTCTTAGGGTACGGAACCAGGCTAAGGGTGTTTCATTTCTCGTTTGACCCAGGGTAGTTAGCCGCACTTTTAGTCCTGAGACTGTGACAAGTGTTGCATGAGCTTTGCGGACCTTTTGGGGAAGGTCCAGCTGCTCTCCCGGAGGAACTACCCGACTCTGTACAATGACTCTATAACCTACACCTCAAGTTACTCAAGACTCACCTCCGTGGTATTAAGTGTAGAACTTACGGAGGTGCTCGATGTTCCAAGGATTTGGGAGAGGTGTCCCATCCTCAGTAGTCAAGCGAACACTTCTGGGACGGGATACTTTAATCACTCGGAAGGGCCCCTCCCAGCCGGGGGAGAGTTTGTTTAACCCTTCTCTCGATAGTATTCTCCGTAGCACCAGATCGCCTTCCTCGAGCTGTCGGTTGTGCACATGCCGTTGGTGATAACGCCGTAGAGCTTGACGATATCGGGCATTCCGAACAGCTGCTTGGCACCTTCCCTCCTCCAGGAGGTCTAGGTCTTCACGTCGGAGCTGGTCCTGCGCGGCTTCATCGAAGGTCCGGACCCGGAGCGAATCCAAGGTGATTTCCAGAGGAAGGATTGCTTCAGCTCTGTACACCAGAAGGAAGGGTGTTTCTCCGGTTGACCGGTTTGGAGATGTCCTGTTGGCCCATAGAGTGGGCGGAAGCTCTTCGATCCAGTTGGCTCCATGTTTTTTCAAGCGCTCATAGGTGCGCGTTTTGAGTCCTTTAAGGATCTCAGCATTTGCTCTCTCGGCTTGGCCATTGCTGGCTGGGTGAGCTACGGAGGCGTAGCAAACCTGTATGCCGAGGTCTTCGCAGTATCCTTGGAATGCGGAGCTTGTGAATTGGGTCCTATTATCAGTGATGATTTTGTTTGGGACTCCAAATCTGCATACAATAGACTGCAGAAAGTTGATAGCAGATTGCTTGTTGATTGTCACAACTGGAGTTGCTTCTAGCCACTTGGTGAACTTGTCAATGGCGACGTACAGGAACTTGTAACCTCCGACGGCTCTTGGGAAAGGTCCCAAGATGTCCATCCCCCACACAGCGAAGGGCCATGTAGGAGGTATCATTTGTAAGGGCTGAGCTGGAGTGTGAATTTGCTTTGCATGAAATTGGCATGCTTTGCATTTTTTCACCAGCTCAGTTGCATCCTGGAGTGCTGTAGGCCAGTAGAAGCCATGCCGAAAGGCTTTACCAACCAGCGTGCAGGAAGACGTGTGGTTCCCACACTCGCCTCCATGGATTTCTACGAGGAGTTTGCAGCCTTCTTCCCTCGTGATGCACCGCATTAGGATGCCGTTGGCACCGCGCCGGTAGAGATCCCCTTCTACCAGCGTGTATCTTTTAGCCAATCTGACTACCCGGTCAGCAGGTACATCGTCGTCAAGAAGGATGTTGTCTTTCAAGTAGTTTCGGATCTCTGAGATCCATGCATCGGAACTAACTTGAGCATTTGAGTCTTGCGTGTTGGGTTGCTCGGAGCTTCCGGCAGCACCTACGACCCTTGATGGCTGCCATGGTAACAGGGCCATCGGGACCGTCAGCTTCGGGATGCTGATCTCGCCCCCTTCGCTCAGTTCGGCAGGTTGAGCTGTGGGTTTCGACAATCTCCGGACAAAAGTTCCGTCAGGAGCTGGAGCTCCGGTTGACGCTTTCGTCGAGAGTTCGTCGGCTTTAGCGTTGTGAGCACGCTGAACATGGTGGAGATCTAGGACTTCAAAATCCTTCTGAAGCCTCTGGACTTCAAGGAGGTAAGCAGCTAACTGGAGATTATTGCAGGAGCATTCACCCTTCACCTGCTTGATGATGAGCTGTGAATCTCCTTTGACCAGCAGTTGCCTGACACCGTATGACAGTGCCACCTTTAGTCCGTAGATGAGTGCTTCATACTCTGCCATGTTGTTGGTTGCCTTGAAGTCAAGGTGTACCATGTATTTCACCTTCTCCCCAGTCGGTGCAAGGAGAAGGATTCCAGCTCCGGTCCCCTGCTTCTGCATGGAGCCGTCAAAGTAGAGGGTCCAGTGAGGCTCAGTGAAGGTTGAAGCTTGATGCTCCATCTTCTGCTCACTCGGGCCCCCAGGGTTTGATGGAGAGGGAGTCCATTCTGCCACAAAATCTGCCAATGCTTGACTCTTGACTGCTTGTCTTGAAATAAGTTCAAGATCAAATTCAGCCAATTCCGCTGCCCACTTTGCAATATTCCCAGTTGAATTGGGATTATGCAAGATTTCTCGTAGTGGGTAGGAGGTCACCACCGAGACTTTGTGAGCTTGGAAGTAATGTCGAAGCTTCCTAGAGGCAATAAGAACTGCATAGAGCAGCTTATGCACCTCTAGGTATTGAGTCTTGGCATCATGTAATACTTCACTAATGAAGTACACCGGGCGTTGAATGGTCCGAACCCTCTCAGAGGGGTGCGGAGCTTCCTCTTCATTGATTCCTGAGTGTGGGGTAGTTCTGGTCTCTCCGCGACCAAAACCATACTGACGACTTCATCAGTAGCTGAAATATAAAGCAATAAAGGCTCACCAGGGTTCGGAGCTACCAGAATTGGTAGGGTGGTGAGGAACTGTTTCAGCTCCTGGAATGCCTTTTCTGCCTCTTCGGACCATTGGAATGGTCCGGACTTCCTCAATAACTTGAAGAAGGGAAGTGCCCGTTCCGCCAGTCTTGAGATGAACCGGTTGATGGCTGCTAGACATCCAGTTAATTTTTGGACATCCTTGATGCGGGTTGGTGGTTGCATGTCTTCAATGGCCTTAATCTTCGCCGGATTAGCTTCTATGCCCCGGTGACTTACCAGGAAACCAAGAAGTTTTCCGGAGCTAACCCCAAAGACACACTTGTCTGGGTTTAGCTTCGTGCGGGTTGCCCGCAACTTGTCGAAGATAGCCTGCAAGGTGTCAAGGAGTGACTCCTTGTTCCTGACCTTGACCACGATGTCATCGACGTGCACTTCCACTATGTCTCTAATAAGTTCTTCAAAAGTTTTGTACATAGCTCGTACAAAAGTTGAAGCTGCATTCTTGAGACCAAAGGGCATGGCTGTGTAACAATACAATCCATCTACTGTGATGAATGAAGTATGCTCTTCATCTTCCCTAGACATCTTGATTTGATGATATCTGGAATATGCATCTAAGAAACACAGTAATTCACACTCAGAGGTGGAATCCACTATCTGATCTATTCTAGGTAGTGGGAATGGATCTTTTGGACATGCCTTATTTAGTGTGGTGTAGTCGATGCACATCCGAAGCTTCCCGCCGGCCTTGGACACAACGACTGGGTTTGCCAGCCATTTTGGATGGAAGACTTCTCGGATGAATCCAGCTTCGAGCAACTTCTTTACTTCCTGTCGGATGAAGTTCTGCCGCTCTATGGATTGCTTCCGAGGCTTCTAATGCACAGGCCGGGCATCGGGGTAGATCTTCAGATTGTGCTCAATCACTTCCCTGGGGATCCCAGGCATTTGTGACGGTTGCCAAGCAAACACATCAACGTTAGCTCGGAGGAAAGTGATGAGCGCGAGTTCCTATTTGTCGTTCAATCCTCCCGATATACGGGTGGTTTGAGCGGCATCGGAACCAATTTGGACGACTTTGACGGGAATGTCGGTGTCGCCGCTTGGCCGCACTCGAGGTGCAGAAGTCGAGCCTCGTTGCCGAATGCTCGTGAGTTTTGGAGCTTGCTCCTGCCTGGAGTCCTCCTCTTGCGCTGTGGTGAGCGCATGGAGTTCTTCCAGTGCAGTTACTCCCGCGGTGCGATCTCCGCGGATCCGGAGAACGCCTACTGGAGTTGGCATCTTCAACACTAGATAGCCATAATGAGCAGCCGCCATGAATTTGTATAGGGCAGGTCTACCCAAGATGGCATTGAAGGGTAAGTTGATCTGCGCGACGTCGAAGACCAACTTCTCGGTGCAGTACTTCTCCCGTGTCCCGAAGGTAGCAGGGAGAGTAATAGCTCCGAGTGGGGTGATGGCCCCTGGACCTACTTCGGAGAAAGGTCGAGAGGAGTGGAGATCTGAAGGTCGGAGCTGAAGCTTAGTGAAAGCTTCGAAGCTGATGAGGTTGAGCCCCGAACCTCCGTCTACCATGACGTGGTGGAGCTGGATGTTGTTGATGGTAGGCGATACCATCAAGGGTAACTGTCCTGCTCCAACCATGCTCTGAGGACAATCCGAAGCATAAAAAGTGATGGTTGTGTCCATCTACTTTCGGTGAGGTTCCGGCCTAACTGCAGGAGCTACAGCGGCCATATCCCGACGCATAGTCTTGATGACGCGACGGGAGGTGATATCCCATGATCCACCAAAAATGGTGTTCATGGTCTTCCGACGCTCGTTGTCAGATATGTCAGAATCATCGTCGACGGAGGTGTAGACGGCCTTCATGACCTTTTTAGGATCCTGGAACCCTAACTCCTCTTCAGCCGGAGCTTCGTCAACTTTTTGCTTTCCATCCCTCTGTCGGAAAGGAGATTTTTCCTGGCGCTTGCTGTAGCGCTCGACAAGGTTTTGGACCTCCCGGCAGCCTTCCAAACTGTGGCTGCCCATTTTGTGAATGGGACACCACACTTTGGGTTTGCCACCGTCTTTAGAAGATGGTCGAGGTCGCTTCTCGGGGCGTGGCCCCCGGCCACCCGGAGCTGCAGCAGCTGCAATATTGGATGTGCCGGCCGACGGCTTCTTCTTGCCGTTGGTCTTCTTTTTCTTCTTACCACTCCCGGAGGTAGCGGCTTCTTCTTTAGAGGGTTTCTTGTGGCCCTCCGTGGTTGGTTTGGAGTGCATCTCACGGCCCTCCGCACCTCGGGCACATTTGTCAGCCAAGCTGAAGAGTTCCGTGACACTGGTGATCTCCTTGATCGCCAGTTTCTCCAACATCTTCTTGTCTCGTACACCCTGTCTAAATGCCACAATGACAGAGGCGCTAGAGATAGAAGGGATAGTGTTTCGTACCTGAGAGAACCTCTGGATGAATGATCGCAAGGATTCTCCCCCTTTTTGCACGACCGCAAAAAGATCCAGTTCAGTGCCTGGCCGGGTGTATGAACTCCCGAAGTTGGCAGTGAACTGATGGCACAACTCCTCCCAACTGTTGATAGAGTTGGGTGGAAGGCTCATAAACCAGGACCTGACAGTCCCAGTTAAGGCCACTAGAAAGTAATTGGCCATCACGGCCTCATTTCCTCCGGCTGCCAAGATTGCAGTAGAGTATATCTCAAGAAATTCGGTGGGATTGACAGTCCCGTCAAATTTTTCCGGCAGGTGAGGCCGGAACTTCTGTGGCCATCTAACCATGCGCAGATGCATGGCCAAGGCTGAACAGCCTCCTCCTACTCCTTCAGGAGTAGAAAGGTCCTGAGCCTCCCGTCTTTCACGGGCACGCTCAATATGGACTCGGGCGTCCTGCTGGCGGTATCGGCGATCAAGCTCCGCCCGGAGGTCGTGAGTCGAAAGCCTGGATACCGTGTGAGTGTGTCGAGCCCCGGAGGGCATTGACGTCACTTGTTGTGATGCAGCACGTCTCCTGCTATTAGAGACATGCGGACCAAGTTTTCCAGACAAAGTTCGCCGCTGCGACGGGGCTCTTCCTGAAAGAGGAGGACCCTGGTTGCTGAGGCGTTCGGCTGCTGCTGCAACCAAATGCTCTACATCGGCCCTCCACTGCTCCAGTACATCCCGAGATGCATCCGGAGGTGGTGGGCGTTGGAGAAGAGCACGCGCTGCATGGAGCGCGTGTTCCGGGTTGTCATGATTTGCCGACGCAGTAAGCGACGCCGGCGCACCATCACGTTGTCCAACATGATTTGCTGGAAGAGACGGTGGTGGTGGGAGTGTGACTCCTGCTGGTGCTGAGGCTCCTACTGGTGGCTGCCTATCGGAGGGATTGCCTGCAACAACCTGAGCAGCAGGTTGGCCGTTGGATGATCCAGCAGCAGAGTTCACCATTCTCGAAATCTCAGGTGCCCCCTACCTGGCGCGCCAACTGTCAGTGGTTTGGAACCGGCAGATTTCCCTACACTACTAAAGTGATAGGGGAGTTTGATGTTCGGTGTGGGCGCGCAGAGATTCAAGAAGGTGAATAAGAATTGACACAGGGGACACAAGAATTTACGTGGTTCGGGCCGCCTGAGCGTAATACCCTACTCCACGGGTGTTTTGGTGTTGTATTAGCAATATGAGCTTGTGATGAGCGTATGAGGCGCGTGTGTATGTCCTATCCCATGTGTATCGTCGGCCTGTCCTTTTATAGTACAAGGGCAGGCCGTTACAGGTTAGCCTGGCCCGACATGTGGCCCCGACGGTTACTAGTATTGATACACGTTTAATTGCTCTTAATGATCCTATAACGGGCTTTGACAGCACCGTTACTGGTGTTAAGATCGTCCGTTTAAGAGTCATTAATATGGCATTAATGATACTTAATCGGGTCTTGAAGTCCTTGGTTCTCCTTTGAAGATCCGGAGCCGTTGTGGGGTCTTCCGGAGGTTAGAAGTTGAAGATTCGACGGTCGGACACGTGGCAGCTCCGGAGCTTGCTGTGGGAAACAGGTAGCTCCCGGACTACCTGACACGTGTCAGGTCTGGAGCTTCTCTCGGTCTGGGGTTAAGTCCGGAGGTGCCGTTTCAGTACATGGCCCGGAGCTTCCCCCTTGTGGGCGGTAGCTCCGGTTTGGTAGTACACGTGGCGACCTAGGGATTAACCATGTTGGAGAAGCGGGTCCGGTTATGTCTGACATGTGGGCCCCTGAGGGTCTTCAAACCAAGTAGATGACTTTCTTTTGAGATCTTTGTAACCTCAGGGGGTGTACGGTTTCTAGGGTACCGACATTTTCCTTTCTTCATTAATTGCTTGATCTCCTTGACCTTCTCATCATTCTTTTGTCCTTCTCGTATATCACGTTCAAGAGTTGAATCCACTTCCATAGCACCTGCTTCAGTACTAGTTACTAGACACAAGTTTAATCTTGCAAACTCTTCACATAACTGGGGTTGAAGAGCTTCTACTCACAAATTATTACATTGTCCTTTTCTGCTTAGAGCATCAGCGACCACATTAGCCTTTCCTAGATGGTAGTTGATTCCCACATCAAAATCATTTATTAACTCCAACCAACGACGTTGTCTGAGATTAAGATCTGGTTGTGTGAATATGTATTTCAAGCTCTTGTGATCTGTGTATATCTCGGTTCTTTTTCCCATTAAGTAGTGTCTCCATATCTTCAATGCATAGACAACAGCAGCCAATTCTAAATCATGGGTTGGATAATTCCTCTCATGTTTCCGAAGCTGTCTTGAAGCATAGGCTACAACATGTCCTCCTTACATTAAGACACATCCTAAACCATGACCGGATGCATCACAATAAACTACAAACTCCTTTTGCATATCAGGCATCACCAATACCGGTGCACTAGTTAACCTCTTCTTCAACTCGGCAAAGCTCACTTCACATTCGGGGGTCCACTTGAAAGCAACTCCTTTCTCAAGCAACTTGGTTAGTGGTCGAGAGATATTTGAAAATCCCTCGATGAATCGACCATAATAACCAGCCATGCCTAAGAATCTTTGTATATCATGTACACTCTCAGGTGTTTCCCATTTAAGGACATCGGTCACTTTGCCGGGATCCACTGTTATACCTCCTTCAGATATGACATGACCCAAAAATACTTCCTTTAGTAAAAATTCACACTTACTAAGTTTGGCATATAGTTGGTGTTGGCGAAGCTTTTGTAGAGCCACCCTGATGTGCTCCTCATGCTCTTCTTCAGTCTTGGAGTAGATAAGTATGTCGTCGTAAACACCACTACAAACTTGTCCAAGTACTCCATGAATACCTTGTTCATCAGATACATAAATTATGTAGGGGCATGGGTCAATCCAAAAGACATATCTGTATACTCATATAGTTCATATCGAGAGACAAATGCAGTCTTGGGAATATCTGAGGGTCTAATCTTCAATTGGTGATAACCCGAGTGAAGATCAATCTTATAGAACACACATGCTCCTCTCAACTGATCAAATAAATCTTCAATTCTTGGTAGTGGGTACTTATTCTTGATTGTTACCGCATTTAAGGCACGGTAATCCACAAACAACCTTTGAGTACCATCCTTCTTAGGTACAAATATGACTGGTGCTTCCCAAGGCGATGAGCTAGGACGAATATATCCTTTCCCCAACAACTCCTCAATATGATCCTTTAATTCAGCTAGTTGCTTAGCATCCATTCTATACGACCTCTTATATATTGGGGCCGTTCCAGGTACTAACTCAATGATAAATTCAATCTCTCGATCAGGGGGGATACCTGGTAAGTCATCTGGAAATACATCCAGAAACTCACTCACAACCCTGATGCCTTCTGTACTCCCAAGATGGTTGAGTTGTACGACTGCCTCTTGTGTCTGATCTGGCTTGAATTCCACTGTAGTGCCATCTGAGTGTGTCAAGCAAACTGTCCTAGTTGCACAATGAATTACTCATTGATTCTTTGTGAGCCAGTCCATTCCCAGAATGATGTCTAATACTTGCGAGTCCAACACTATTAGGTTGGCTCAAAAGACTACCCCCTTATGTTTATACTCACTTTACGGTATAGATGCCTTGCCACCATCTCTCCTCCAGGAGAGTTTATCAACAATGGCCGATTCAAGAATGTAACTACCATGTCATGCTTCTTTATGAAATCATTGGATATAAATGAATGTGTAGCACCCGAATCAAACAAGACTGTGGCGGGGTTGGAATTAGCAGAAAACATACCGATCACCACATCAGGTGCTTCCTGTGCTTGCTCTAGTGTCACATGATTGACACATCCAGGTGGGTTCTGCTGCTTCTTTGGACAATTGTTGGAGTAGTGTCCCCATTCTCTGCACTTGTAGCACTGAACTCCCGCATCATTATTTTGGCCCTTGTTACCTCCTGGTTGATTTCTTGGGGGTTGACCGTTGGGGCGGTTAGTTGGTGCTGAAGGGCGAGGTGGTTGCATCTGCTGGCGAGGGAGTTGCATTGGCTGGCGTGGAGGCTGTTGTTGCTGGCGCACCTGCTGATTGTAGGGTTTGGGTGGCCTGTAGTTGGGGTTTGGGAATCTCTGTCCTGAGTGGTTCATAGGACGAGTCATGGGTGTTACAGACTGAGGGGCGAAATGAGGGCGTACATTGCTACTAGAGGCATGTCCTAGAGCCAATTTCCTTTTCCTATCATCATCATCATCTAGTTCCTTCTTAGTCCTCTCCACCTCAAAAGCTTTGTCAACCAATTTCTAAAAGTCGTTGTAGTCACTGGAAGACATGGCAAACTTTAACTCCTTGTCCAGTCCATTCATGAAACGAAATTGTTTCTTGTAATCAGTATCCACATGTGTCGAAGCATAGCAAGATAACTGGGTGAATGCATTCAAGTAGGCTCGCACAGTCATACGACCCTACTTTAACATGATAAACTCTTCACGTCTTGCTTGGACTTCTCCCTCAGGCACAAAGTGATTGTGGAAATTTGTCCTGAATTCTTCCCAAGTGATGTTCTCCGGACTCTGGTGGGCTTTAGTGAAGGCGGTCCACCAGTCAGATGCAGGTCCCTCGAGTTGATGAGAGGCTAGTAGTACCTTCTCTCTTCCTTCACAATGTATGAGCCTCAACTTGCTTTCAACCGTTCGAAGCCAATCATCGGCATCCATTGGTTCACTAACTGTGGCAAAGGTGGGTGGATGAGTGTTAAGGAAGTCCCTTAGAAAGGACCTTGGTGGAAAAGGTGGTGGTGGTGGAAGATTGTATTGTGGTGGTGGGGCTTGCTGCATATTGGTAACAATTTGGATAAGGTTGTTGTGCAGTTGGGTTTGAATGACCATCATCTGATGCATCTGCTGCGCTGCCGGGGCTCCTCGAGCACCCCTACCATTCCATCCTAGCAATCCTCCAAATCCATCATCTTGGGGCACAACACCCCTTCCACGACCTCTGCCTGTACCATCCATCTGTATAGGGAATAATTGAAACTTTAGGATAATAGATAAGGTATAGAAGGGTATGCTATGGTAAACGGTCCCAACTACATGCATCATATATATATATATATATATATATATATATATATATATATATATATATATATATATATATATATATATATATATATATATATATATATATATATATATATATATATATATATATATATAGCAAATTCATTAATCAACTAGTGCGGATGTGGGCAGGATGCTAATGCATTCCACAACTCACACGACACACTAACAAGCCTATATACAAATGACATGGATGTGGACAGGACGCCAAAGCATTCCACAACTCACGTCGCGCGCACACACACAACATGAAGCAAACTACTAATACAATACCATAGATAACACAACTCAAGACTAGAGAGGGCGTAGCTACACGCTCCTACATACTAAGGGTAGGTGTCCTGAGTCGTCCAACATGGTAACAAGTCTACTCCTGCTCGTCGGGGTCCTCGTCGGAGTCCTCCTCGATCTCCTCCTCCGGGTCCTCCCCCGATTTCACAGGTTGTTCTTTCCAAGGAAAGAGAGAAAGAAGTAAAAAAGAGGGGGTGAGTTCTCACGACGATCCGAAGAGTCTGGGTCCCAAGGATCAACTTCCGAAGCGTACTGAGGAGAGTGCGGGACAGCCGCAGTGATCCTCGTGTAGCATCGGTGAAGCTGCTCGTAGCGGTCAACAAGGTCTCTGCAGTCCTGAAGCTCCTGCTGACAACGCCGGAGTCGTGAAGACAACTCCACAACGTCGTCCACCAGCCTCTCGCTCTGAGCGAGGTACAGAGGCCCCTCAACGTCACGTCCAGTGAAGTCGGTTGTGCCACTAGGGCGCTGAGGGGTGTACGTGTGCTTTGTGCGCTCGAGGCAGAACTTGTGGGCGTTACTCTAGTAGGTAGTCGCCTCCCATGTAGCATCCTCCTCAGCAGCACGCTGGGAGCTCCTCTAAGCCGGAGAGTAGTATGAGTGCAGCAGCTCCGAGTCATAGTAGACCGACAGTTGGGTAGTCCACTACAGTCCAGCAGTAGAGGGTACATAGATCATCGTGGTGTGGTAGACGAAGCGAACACGGTACTCACGGTACCCCGCAGCACGAAGGAGAGAGCGAAGACGGGTACGCATCCTCGATGCAGCACGTCCAAAAGAGATCAGCACTGTCTCCCTCCTGGGTGTGTGAGGTGCGGAGCGACTGGCTAGGGCGTGGTAAGGAACACGACCCCCAGTCGACTTACGTGTCGTCTGCTTGGTGCGCGCCATCTACAAACATTTGAAAAGAAGAGAGTGAGATCAATAATCAATAAATTAAGTTAGAATAAAAACAATAAGTACAGCAAGATAAGAAGCACAAGGATTGATATAGAAAGCACAAAGTTTTGGAAATACTATTTTATAAAAAAATAGTATAGTCCTTATTTTTGACCATTTCTATCTAGGTTTGCGTCCTACGGGCAACACGGCTCTGATACCACTTTGTCACGCCCGATCATCGTAAAGATGAACAAACACTAATCACATGTACACCAGGATCAGTTGAATCGTACATGCGTTGACGAAAGTGAAATATCATTACATAGCCATGTTCGAATACATAAATAGTCTTACAATACGACCCGAAGGTCTAAAAATACACACCACAAACCTATTTACAACATCTAAACAGTTCACAAAGATTAAACTACAGCGGAAGGCTAAATAGATAAGTGAGGATCCGTCTTCACAGACAGTCGCGCGAAGGACCACCAGCCTAGACCAAGTCCTCCAGGTTGACGAAGAAGTCTTCCGGTGACGCTTCTTCTTCATATTCTAATGGAAAAGTAAAAGCTTGAGTACACAGAGTACTCAACAAGTGTGGGAAGAGAATGACATGATTGGCTAGAACAAGGGTAGGCCAAATATGGCTTAAGCACTACACTTAGATCCTATCCTTAGCTTCCAATTGTCAATATCATAATTCAAGAAGTAATCCAACACGTAAATAAAGATGATGAATGTAACTTGAATCATAAATAACCACCATTTCCCAACCATAAACTAATTATGAACTGGCCCCAAGCCGCTCTTGTCCGTGAACACGGCTGTCATGACAGTTTTACCAAATCTCTGCAGAGAGTGTACCCTTTACCCATAAGCAGTGATTTCATCCCCTATTGCCAGGTGAACTAAGTGAACCTCCTTGAATGCCCGTGGTAGCTAACCACATTACACACTTCCTTTGGTGTGAGGCCACGAGATCACTACATGGTCTTTACAAATGTACTCCCGACTAGTGCTAGCCCTCTAAGGTTTCCACCACTGAGGCATTTCCGGAGTAACCCTCCGCCTCAAAGCCCCCTCTTGAGCCTTGCGGTTCCCAGAGCAGTACCCCTGCATCATTCCCCGCACCATCCAACTACTAGCATTTCATCGGGAGAAACCTAATTAATTGACCAAACTACCCCATCTCAGTCTCGTGGTGGTACTATAAAGCTTAGTGGCTTCCTCCATAAATCAGTCCTTAGAATCCGGTGGTGCCAAACCCAATCCCGGGTCTCGTGCAAACTACATCATGCCAAAACTATCCAACCACTAGATTTCTATCCACTACTATTGTGTGACCATCATAATTAAAGTAATCATAAAGTTTAACATGTCACATTTGTATGAAATCCCATTCCCAATGTCTAAGCATAGCTAAGCATAATTAATACCTGTCTACTTCCCAACCCAATTTAGGTGACAAGGAATTATACGGAACAAGGCATGTAATATGAAATAGGACATCATTTTATTTAGCATGCATCTAACTAAAATCCTAAAAATTGGTACAAGATGGTCAAGGGTAGTTGCCTTCTTCGAAGACCTGGTTGTTGGTGAAGTCTTGGTCTTGGAGATTAAAGTTGGGGTCGTAGTACGACTCTAAATATATTGGCCAAGCATGGCAATAAGAAATAAAAGCTAAATAAGTAAAGAGCACACAATACATGGCATCACAACATACACATAAGCATAAAATTCTATACTAATGCGTCCCTACGAAACATTTATTATTTTATATAGCCAAAATATGCATTTTATGTTTATATTACATTTTTAGGATTTATTTATGGCCCAAAATAATTTTTAATGAATTTTCTATGGCCAAAATGTATTTTAAACATTTTTAATAAATTTTACATGGTAAAAATATATTTTATCTGCACTCTACAAATTAATTACAACATAAAAACATTTTATACAAATTTTCTTACTGTTTTTATATTTATTTACGATTTTTATCTATTTTCTACACATTAAATATTTCTATAAACAATATTCAGCAATTAAATAAAAGTCCAGGGGCTGGTTGGTAACTTTCCTACACTGTACGGGGGCTAAATCAATAATTCTACAATTTTCCAGGGGCTAGTTTGCTTATTTAAATGATTAAATCCAATTCCAGAGAGTCCAGGGGCTAGTTTGCATATTCTAGGGGTTAGATTTGCATTTCAGCAAAGACCAGGGGTAGCTGGTGATTTTCCAAGGGCCTGAGCATAAAACCAGCGGCAGGAAAAGGGATTTTAAATGTGGGCCGTTGGATTTAAGATGGCCCGAATTTAAAATACCCGAACCGGTATGGCCGGTCTAATCTCGGTTGTTCGGTCGAAACTGACGGCTGAGGGAGGGCCACGTCGCCTCTGGCGACGCCGACCACACGCGTGTGGTGGCGCCCGGCGGCCGCGGCGGCTGACCTCGCCGGCGTTTGGCCAAATCGGCCAAACGTCGCCTAATCCTATGCGTGTTATACCCTAAACGCAAGAGGGGAGAGAGGGGAGCATACCTCGGGGGTTTTCGGGGTGCAAAATCGATCGGAGAAGGGTTGGCGACGAGCGACGGCGACGATCGACGTCGGCAACCGTCGAACATGGCAAAACTCTGACGATCTCTCCGCTAGACCTTGTCCGGCGTGCTCCTGGTGTCACGGCGAAGAAGTTAGATGGGATAGAGGGGTGAGGCAACCGTCGGTTAGCCGAGAACGAGACAAACCTTGGCGACAGTGAGGTTAGGGTTTGAGCGCGGAGAGGAAGAAACAAAGGGGGAAGGCAGAATTTTATAGGAGAAATGAGTGCGGCGGTAGATGGCGCGTGCGAAGGGTGGTTTCCCGGTTGAAACCCGCGCGTGGAATGGCGGTTGGAGGGGGGGTGTGCGGCGTGGGCGCGGGAAGAGAGGGAGGCGGCGGTTGCTTGAGGTGGGGGATGACATGTGGGTCCCGGGCGGCAGAGAGAGAGGAGAGGGGGGGAGTTAGCTGGGCCGTGGGTGAGGGGAGGGGGAATTGGGCCAGGGTGGGAATTTGGCCCAGGGAAGGGTTTTTATCTTTTTCTTTTTCTTTTTCATTTCTTTTCTTTTGATTTGATTTCAAATTCAAATTTCAACGTTTGCTACTCGTTTGAACTTCAAAATTCACACAAAAATGCATACTAGAATGTACTAAGGTTTGATCAATTTTATTTACATAAAATATGGGTGTTACACGGACCAATGGTTACTCTGCCTTTTCTATGCAGAAAACTGTTCCAGCTGTAATGTGTACAATACTGCCTTTAACAGAAAATGCTAAAACGGCAAGCGTGTTCCTTATACGGACGGACTTGCCTAGCATAGAAACGTTCCAAGAAATTATATATGTCTGCATTCCGAAGCAAGGAATTCTTGTATATATTCAGAGAATATGATACTACCACATGCATTCGTGCTGGTCCTGCTGATTGCTGAAAGAGGAATGATCCGTGCAGACTGCGTATTTATGCTGAACCACTTCTCTGACCTTCAACAATAATACCCCGTCACTGTCTTCATTTTTTGCGATTCATTCATCCATAAAAAGGACATGTTGCTGCACACACACCTCCACAATAATTCGAACCTAATCTCCCGATGATAGTTAATATGCTAAAAGAACATCTCTAGCTAGCTTGGCCGCGCTGCGCCAAGTAAACAAGACAGTATTCATTCATTCATGATCACGCTAGCTAGCTTCTCGAATAATCCGTGAAATTCCTGTGCTGAAAGTGCTGTTCGCTCAGCGCGTGCAGCGTCGTCAACTCATCTTTCCATTGGAACCAAAGGTGGCGGTGTGCTGGGCAGGTAATTTTAGTCTGGGATAAACCGAATCGAATAACCCCAGCATTACAGCGACACCACCGATCTAACAGCCAATGGGCAACACCAGCAGTGTATAATTGTCGACGAGGGTAAAAGGAGATTCTTGCGAGCGGCGCGCGTGTTAGTTCAGACAGCCGTCCATCCACGAGTCTCTCAGGCTGCCTTTAATTACCCCCACATAGTTGTTGCTCCTGAAATGCGCAAGAACAGTGGTCAGCATTGCGCGGCACCGAATCACGAGAGGTTCTTCTGATCTGGCTACGAGCTTGACATGCGTTGCCGCCGGAGAGGTGGGACGGGACCGGGCAGGGGCGCAGGGCAGACGGCAGGTGGTGAATCTGGAACCGAATCTCACGGCGCAGACGGAATAATGGGCCATATCCGTGTTCTTTGCCCTGCCTAGCTACTGTCTTGGAGTAATCAGATCTAATAATTAAGATGCACTACGAACACATCACATGCTCTAGCCGGCCTGATCGCAGGACGGACGGTCCAGATCGTGCTTCACGAAAGGTTTTTTGTGGACTATGCTGTTAGATGCTGGCCGGTCTAACTAGGTGGCCAATAGGAGGTCCAGCTCAAGGGGCATGGGGATCCTGCACTAGCTTATCATCTTACTTACGTACACACATGTAGAGTTTATTGTGGAAGTGGGAATGCAAGTTTCTTCCCCAGTTTCGCAGCAGATCGATGCAACAGGTGTTCGAGCTGGTGAGCCTGATCGCGGCGACACGGAAGTTCAACACCTGCGTGTGCCGCCGCTGGCCGGAGCCGCTCGCCTACCCCCAGTCCACGTGCCCGGACGCCGTCCTGCTTGACCTTTTACAAATCCATGTCGTACCTGTAACTGATGACCTGTTGTTCGAACGCACACACAGACACACAGCTGAGTTGGTCTCATTCTCAGCGCTTCTCAATCTCACCTACCCGGCTGAGGCAGCAGGAACAAGTAACAGGTATCAGCTTCTCCAAGCGTCTGCGTCGCAACTCCCCGCCTACACGTCTTTGACGATGCAATGCAATGTAATCCCTCTCGCTCGACGAGGTCGTAGCAGTGTTCGTGTTGCCTTTGAATTTGTTTCGCACATTCATATGATGCTTTCAAAGAATCGAAGCAGAGCACGATAGTCAGGAAGGAGTAGAATGGACAAGCGTGGAAGGAGCACTACCGAATGACGCAGATGACTTTCTTGAAGAAGAAAAAATGTTGAAGAGAAACTCATACAGTACAAGTTTTTATTTATTCCCAGAATAATAATTAAAAAAGTTGCTAATTTCCAGATGTCTACTCTCAGTGGACACTGACGCATTGGAACTAAAAATGCCGCGCCACGAACTCCGGCGACAACGATACAACACCCCGGCGGCGGAGGCAGCGTTACCAACGCCGCCGACTGACAACGCTTCATCTTCATCATCCGACGGTAAGCCCGCGCATGAACTCCCACTCTTCCTCGTCTTCCTCGACGACGCCGGCGGCCGACCCCTCCGAGTCGCTGCTCATCCCGCTGCAATCCCCGCCGGACAAGGCCGACGCGTCGCCGTCGAACACCAGGTACGGCATCGCGCCGAACGCCCTGGCGAGGGCGGCGGCCGTGCCGGCGTCGGTCCGCCGCTTGAGCACCTCGAACATGACCTCGGGCTCGTGCTGCATCGCGCGGAGCACGTCGGCGCAGGACGGGCCCGGCGCGGCGCGGGTGACCGCGAAGCAGTGCGGGCCGTCGCTCTGCGACACGCGCACCACGCTCGGTCCGCCGAAGAGGTTGTGCAGCCCGCCGAGGGCCTCCTGGTAGGCGCCCCCGAGGAACATGCCCAGGTAGTACCCGCCGGTGCCGTGGCAGGGGAGCTCGTGCAGCGGCAGGCTGTCCCGCCCGCCGATGAAGTGGCTCACCTTGCCGTCGCTGTCGCAGGTCAGGTCGGAGAGGACGCCGTCGACGGCCGGGCGCTCCTGCAGGCGCTGGATCGGAATGATCGGGAACTGCTGCCCGATGGCCCACATGTCCGGCAGCGAGGTGAACACGGATAGGTTGACGTGGTACGTGCGCGGCGCCTCGGCCGCGCCCATGCCGCGGGCGACGATCTCGCAGAGCCCGTCCACCGCAGCGAGGTGCTCCAGGCCGAGGACCCCCTCCTTGAACTGCTCGGCGGAGCGCCGCTTCAGCTGGTCCGCGTACAGAGCGCAGGTGTCGTAGTCGCCGCGCACGGCGGCAGCCATGAGGTTGCGGTAGTCGGCGCGGCAGTCGTCGGTGAGGTCCTCGAGCAGGAATGCCGTGGCCGTGTCAATGCGGGCGGGCGCCGAGGCCGAGAAGGCCTCGAACACGAGGACGGAGTGGTGCGACACCAGCGCGCGGCCGCTCTCGCTGCATATGATGGGGTGCTGCACGCCCTTGCGGTCGCAGACGCGGCCCACCGCGGCGACCACGGCCGCCGCGTACTCCTCTAAGCTGTAGGCCACCGACATGTCGGTCTGCGCCGAGTGCGTCCCGTCGTAGTCGACGCCGAGGCCGCCGCCGACGTCGATGACGCGCATGTTGGCGCCGAGGCGCGCTAGCTCGCAGTAGATGTGCGCGGCCTCGCCGACGCCGTCGGAGAGCAGGGCGGTGGTGGGGATCTGGGAGCCGATGTGGAAGTGCAGGAGCTGGAGGCAGTCGAGCATTGCAAAGGCCTTGAGCTTGGCGACCACGGACAGAATCTGCGCGGCGTTGAGGCCGAACTTGCCCTTCTCCCCGGAGGTGGAGCCGAAGTGGCCGGCGTGCTTGGTGCGCAGCTTGGCGCGCATACCAACGACCGGGCGCACGCCGAGACGACGACTAGCCTCGACGACGATGTCGAGCTCCTCCTCCTGCTCGAGCACGATCACCGTGTTGAGACCCATGGTACGCGCCATGAGCGCGAGCGAGACGTAATCACCGTCCTTGTACCCGTTGCAGATGAGCAGCGCGTCGGGGTTACCGCGCGCGGCGAGGCAGCTCATGGCGAGCAGCAGCTCCGGCTTGGAACCGGCCTCGAGGCCGAATCGGAACGGCTCGCCGAACTCGACGATGTCCTCGACGACGTACCTGTCCTGGTTGCACTTGACCGGGTACACGCCCTGGTACCTGGAGCCGTAACCCGCGGAGCGCACGGCGTAGTCGAACGCCGCGTTGAGCGCCTCCACGCGGTGGCGCAGCACGTCGGGGAAGCGCACGAGGAGCGGCAGCGGGAGGCCGAGCCCGCCCGCGGCGCGCGGGCCCGCCGCCTTGGCCACGACCTTGGCCAGGTCGATCTCCTGGCCGGGCATGGTGGTCGAGCCGTGCGGGCGCACGGCGACGTCGCCGTCGTCGTTGACGAAGAAGTAGGGCGCGCCCCAGCCGTCGACGTTGTACAGCGCCGAGGAGAGCTCGGCCGACCACTCCTGCTTCTGCTTGGTGTCGGCGGCAGCGAGGGTGGTGGCGGATGGGCCCATCAGCGGGTGCCCCGGGAAACGCGGCGTGTCGCAGGACGCGAAGGCGTGCGCCACGGGCGCGGTAGCGTCAACGGCGAGCGCAGGCATCTCGTGACACAACCGGAGAACTTAACGGTGGATTAGAATAGAGTCCACAGAAAAAAATGGTTAGCCTTCTTTTTTGTGAAGGATTATTCCTTCCTGTGCTGTAACAAGTCTGTATTTCTGTGTGGTGTTAGCGGCGAATCAAACCAAAGAAGAAAGCAATGGAATGAGTTTATACTAACAAGAATGAAGAAATGGGAGAATTGGATTGAAATCGAAAGGAGCGGATGGAAAGCGGTTATCGGGGACACCAGAAGAGGAAATTCTGGAAGGGGAGGTAGAAGAAATCTAGGACGGGATTTTGTATCCTGTGAAGGAGGAGGGGGCTTTGAAAGCCGCCGAGGCGGCTACCCCCGCAAACGGGGCGGGCGGTGGGATCGCGCGCGGCGGAGGAGGCGGACTCGTCGCCGGTGGTGGAGGCTGGGCACCCCACGCCGGCGGTTACAGTCGGTTGGGGGGAGGGAGCGGGGCTGGTTGGCTGCTGTCGCAGAAGCGGGAGCTGCGGCCGATTGAAGGTGGAGGAGGAGCAGGGGAGGCGGGACGGCGACGAGATGCGGGCGGCTGCGTGGTGACCGAGGTGAGGGTTACGGCCCGGCGTGGCGCTGCCTTTTATAGCGGGCGCTCGACGTGGGCCCCGTTCGAGGCGCGGGTTTCGTTGTTGGTGGCGTCCGGCGTTCGTTGCATCCGGGCCACATACATTTCTTCTCTTCTCTTCCCTGGCTCTGTTGGTCCGCGCACCCGACTGCCGGGGTAGGTGCGTCAAGACGTTTGACCCTGACGAACGGGGCCTACCAGCCACCCAGCCAGCCGCTTGCATGGCAAGTGGCAACACTACTCTACTTGGCTAGCAGCAGCAGGCAGGCACAAGCACATGATGATGGATGCATATCAGTAGTGGCGGTGGTTGGCTGGCCTCCAGTCCAGTCCTCCCTGCTTCTCGGGCCGGGGCCGGGGGTCACGTTCTTTGATCCCTGTGTTGTTCCGTTGTGTCCGATCCGGGCATCCGTCCGGCCTGCACGAGATCGGACTTGTGCCGGACTTTGGATTGCGGTTTTCTGTATTACTCCACTGTCACTCTGGGATGGGATGCTCCCGTCCACCCATTCAGATGCGCCGCGCACGAGGGACTTCAGGGGACGGGAAGGATACTCGTCGGTTGCTCGCCGGCGGCAGCCGCACACTTTTTGTCGTTGTTGTGTGTTTTTTGTTGTTTGGTTTATATATTAAGGTTGTTATAATTTATCACAAAATTTATTTTACTTGTCTAAGGTTAGGTGTTTAAATTTTCAGCTACAACTTGGTAAGTTTAAGGAAATCTGGTCACAATCGTGACTATGAATCAAACACATGACTAAAGTGATCGAACTTGATTAATGGAAAAGTGTGGCAAATTGTTGCTCCGCTGGAAACCCATGAGTTTGCCCTCTTTTTTAAGACCTTTCATTCCAAGGTTAAAGCACGGGGGCTTAAAAAAAACTAGCCTCGGCGTTATTCGAAGGTTAAAGTACTACTCCCTCCGTCTCATTATGATAGAGGTTTTAGTTTTTTAAAGACAGATTAAGAGAGTTGTATATAGACGCATCTACCCTCAAATAAAATGGTCCAGACTTATTGACATTGCCTACTTTGATGCACAAGTACTTGTGCAGGTTGGTGGGTGCCAATTTATTTCATCATGCGCTGACTTCGATAGAGTACTCTCGCCAATTGATGGCTAGGAGATAGACTAATACGTCCAACACTGTGGGACAAACTCAACGAGCCAAAACATCTATTGTAATTAGACGGAAGGAGTACGCAGTACCAAAACCAACTCGTTGAGCTTGAATTGGAACTGATTGGCTAATTTAGTTGCCGTTTCAATTCGCAGTAGACTAGGCGTCGCTTAGACAAGCAAGGCTTTGGTCATGCTGATTTATTGTTCAATTTCTTGGTTATTACGTATTCTTTCCTTTTTTCAAAAAATTGTTATTTCTTAATTAAAAAATAAATTAAAGATATCAATCTTTTAAGAAAAGAAAGAATATAAATATATTGTGGTCGCAGACTCGCCCTGCAAAACAGGCCGGTTGGTTGGTCTGCTGCCTTGTTTTCGAAGCGATGCGTTGTGTGCTGCTAGCGGAACGGCCGGCGCCTCTGTCATGCACGGAATCCAACGAGATCCGCGGCAGGAGTAGGACGGCCGGGACGGCGTCGGGACGCCGCGTGCATGGGCGTGGGTGTCTCGTCGTGCACCTCTCGAATCGCATCTCTTGCTCGCGGCGCCACCGATCTCACGCGGAAAGAGAAAGCTCTGTGAATTGTTCCGCTTTTGATACAGGGGAGACGCGTCCGGAAATATCGAGATTTTTTGCTTCCCTTACCGTTGACGTCACCGTGTGTGCCGCCGTGTTCTTCATTCATTATCCCGTCGAGGTCGAGGTCGAGCCGA
Organism: Tuctoria greenei; assembly: GCA_036927565.1. Classification (NCBI taxonomy): domain Eukaryota; kingdom Viridiplantae; phylum Streptophyta; class Magnoliopsida; order Poales; family Poaceae; genus Tuctoria; species Tuctoria greenei. The sequence goes on along the minus strand of JAYESD010000009.1, from coordinate 159,048,118 downwards.
GGCCGTCACCGCGCTCGCAGCTCGCTGCCTTTACGTCTCGCTCCGAAAGGTAGCCTCTTCTGGGACAGGTGGACGAAAGCTGCACTGCACGGAGACATGGAGCCATACCCATACACTACACCGCGCGGTCGCGGCGAGCTAGCCTGTCATTTGTTGGAGGCGAGGCCGGGCCGGGGGAGGCCGCAACCCGGGGCACAGGGATGCGGCCCGGGCCGGATGCCTGACAGACAGGCGCCCCGCAGCCACATCCACGAGGAAGCCAGTACAAGGTCTGCGCCGCGCGCCCGGATCGAATTTGCTGCTGCGGATGGCCTGGTGCTCGCAGACCGCAACAAGCAGTCCACTGGTAGATTCGTTTCCATGCTGGCCTGGTGTGTGTGGTCACTGGTGCCTGCAGCCTCTGCTGGTGAGTGGCCTGTGGCCGTCACACTCGACGGGCAGAGCAGCCCGGGGATATGGCCGGGAAGGAACGCCCCGCACCACATCCGTCCAACGCCACCTGCGACTGTTTGTTTTGTTTGTGCACTTGGTTCGTTCGTTACGACGTGTTCCGTTCGCATTGGAACGACCTAAATCGCGAGGTAATATAAGCAGCACTTTTATTAAGGACGCACCATGCAAGCTAGGCTAGCTGCTATATACGAACCCATCACATTGCGCACTTTACTATGTTCTGCATGACATATTTCATCCTCGGCTGCTGTCCTAGTAAAGCTTATCCAGATACAGTAGTAAAGACGCTTTGGGTAGTGGAGCCGGTAGTTTTGAGCTTGAAATTTCTAAGCTCTAATGGTCACCTAGTGACATGTTTCAAAATAAACTAACGTACTGCTTTCAAACCCTTTTGGATTCTTTATATCATTTCGTGCCTCTCTTTTCCGATGGATATACCGAGTTTGATAGGACCCCTATACCTGTTGTTGGCTCTGAAAGCTCGCCAAAGGCATAGCTCACGCCTGACGGAGGAGGAGGAAGAAGATGATTTCGTTCGAGTGTGTCATGGGGTCGTGCGCGCGTGTGCATCTACTGGCCTGAACTAGATTAACGTGGTGGTGGAGCGACCGAACCTAGGCATTATCTCGCGATTCTTTATATATGGCCCCGGCCCCCGGATGTCCGGATCGATCGAATGAATACGTGTTATGTGTCCCCTCAAGCTCGGTGACGTATCGTTCTGATGAAGACGAGGAGCAGTTCATGTATGTGTGTGCCGGAGCTGGTTCGTCAAGCATGGGTGCATGCCTGTCGTACTCGTACCGTACCGGGCACGTGTTGCTGCGTCTGCTCCTTGACGAACATTCGCCGCACCGTTCCTCAGACATGCTTGTATTTGAACCTGGAGCCGCAGCGACAGTCAACAGAACCAGATCTAGCAAATCATGGGTTGTTGAGATGAGACGCGCCGCCGGGCGGCCGTCGACTGAATACTTAATTTCCAGCAGAGAAGAGCTCGTGCGAAAGCGCGATGATGATTCCAGTCGCCGATCGAGACGCGAGAGACGCTGGAACGCTTTCCATGTCTGCATCTGCATATATTGGTATTTCTGACGACTGCTGGCTTGGCTTTGATCGCGGGCCGGATCGGACGGGGTCAGCCTCCTCTCCTAGGCTAGCTAGCTAACCCAGAGACTATTAATCTCCCGAGTCATGAGGAACGATCGAGGATTGAAATAAACCACGTGTGCAGCTGTTGACTCGATCGGCGGTTGGTTGCTACTGGTACGTTGAATGCTACGTGTTGCAGAGTAAAATGATTAACTATAGAGAAGACTGGTGAGTCCGAATATACTTTTTTACATGATGAGTAAGTTCCGCCTTTCCCCCGAAGTGGTTATTGTTAGGTCTTAGGGTGCTTAGGATCGATGCTAGAAACACCTAATCGGTACAGCTTAGACTTAATCAATTCTGATCAAACTATCTTAGTGACAATTGAACATTGATCGAATACACTTAGACTAATCATTAAGCAATTCATCCAAGAAGCAGAACATGTATGATCTAGAATGCAGTAGATAGATTAGGAAGAGGGAGATTAGGGTTACCATCAGAGGGTCCACTGGATGCCATTGGGCTCTGGTGGATTGTCACAGGCGAGTAGCTTGACGCAGGTAGATAGGTGATGCAGGGAGATCGTCGGTGCAGTGGCGGCGTGGCGCAGACACGGTGGCGGCGGTCTTCCCCTCACTCTGCGCCCTAACAGATCGGCTAGGGTTTGTAGGGGAGTTTATAGCGGCTAATCAACTTGGTGATTAGTGCCCCAGCCCTCCCCACTGTTTATATAGCGCGTGTGAGAGGGGGCTGCACCGAGCTGAGTCGGTTGCGCCCCCGATCAGGGCGCGTAGGGGAGTCGGACTCGGGGGAACGTGGTTGTTGCCCACGTCACCCTCCGAGATCATAACTAACATTCTCCCCCTTGATCTCGGGACCTTAACTTATTATCTTATTTACTAAACTAATCTTACACATATTTCCTTTGCTTTGATATAAAGGGCACGACGCATCAAAACAGCCATTTACGTACTGTTTGACTCGAAGACCACGATACATCTCACAAATAGCAATAGTCTTACACTTAGGTGGCCCCTTAGAATCCAGTATATTATCACAGGTGAAAGTGCATCTAGGTTCCCCGTGGGTTTTGGATGATTGATGACGACAATTAAGTCGTTAATGAGCTCAAGTGATCTTAGCACATGTGTGGACTCGATCGGAGACGCAAACCCTCAAAAAGGAAAAGGAAGGAAACGGAGTCAACTCGAAGCGTAGAAACTAGGGTTTCTAGCGTGTTGAGTTAGACTAGCCGTAGAAATAGGAGGGTGCGTGTGTAAAGTGCATTGAGATCAAGTTTGGGAGCTCAAAGTGTTTTAGAGGTCAAACCCCTTGAGAGAAAAGAGTGGATAAGCAGTCTGGCAGTAGGGCCGGACTAGTCCGTGCAGGTGGCCGGACTAGTCCGCCCCTGGCCGGCCAAGTCCGTTGTCGGCCGGACCAGAAGGGTCTGACTGAGATCGGACTAGTCCATTTGTGGCCGGACTAGTCCGGGTAGCAGTGAGTGGGTTTTGGGGACTAAGTCTCAAAACCACGGACTTGTCCGTTTGAGTCCGGACCAAGAGGTCCTGAGTGAGAACGGACTAGTCCGCCCGTGGGGCCGGACTAGTCCGGGTTAGCGTGTTGAAGGTACTTCTGTGACTAAGTCTGGGAGGACCGGACTAGTCCGCCCATGGGGCCGGACTAGTCCGTGGTCCTCAGACTAGTCCGTTTTCACACGGAGCAAAAGGCTCTGTGTGAGATCGGACTAGTCCGGTGGTGACCGGACTAGTCCGTTGTTTAAGTGACCGTTTGAATTTGAAGTTTGGCGGGTAGTGTGACGATAGCGTGTTAGCTGTCGGGGCCTGACAAGAGGTCAGTGGTCCCCTAGGCCGGACTAGTCCGGGCCTGAGGCCGGACTAGTCCGCCCTTCTGCTGAAGTCAGCAGTATGGGCTTGGGACCTCTATAAATAGAGGTCCCCTGGGTTCTTTTGAACAAAACTCTTGAACTGACTTGAACCCTAGCGCCGCCACAGCCAACTTGGAGCACTCTTGAGCCTCTTTCTTGCCAACTTTCCCTCTAAAACTAATTCTTGAGTGGATTAGGGTTTAGTGAGGTGGAGAAGAGGAAGAACATCGCGCTTGTGCTCCCGGTTTGATCTCTTGCACTCATTGAGTCTTTGTGAGCTGTGTGTTGAGTGTGTTTGCGTTGTTGATCATCTTTGTGGTGTGGGAGCCTCAGATTGTGAGAAGCCCCAACGAATCTTGTATTCGCACTTTGAGATAGTGGAGAACCAAGTTAGGCCCGTGCGGTAAACATGGTGAGGGAAGGGTTGGTGAACCCGGTCCTTTGTGGACTCCTCAACGGGGACGTAGATTCTTGTGTGGAATCGAACCTCGGGATAAAATCCTTGTGTCTCCGTGTTCTTCGTATTTTGTTTATCGCATACTTAGCTCTAGGGTTGCTAGTCTTGTCTTGTGCCTCACATTGCTTAATCTTGTTAAAACTTGACTCACTCTTGTGTTGATAGTTTCTAAACTTGTCTTAAACATATCCTCACTTGTAGCCTCGAGAAAATCCCTTTAAAACTTGCTAGAAACACTTATTAGGGTTCTTCACGCAGGCTGACCGGACTAGTCCGCCCCCAGACCGGACTAGTCCGCCCCCTGTGATTTAATCTCGTTTTATTCAGTCATTTGCAGGTCGATTAGCCTATTCACCCCCTCTAGGCAACTTTCAATTGGTATCAGAGCAGGACTCTCCACAAAGAGTCTAACAACTCAGAGAGATGGCCGGAGTGGTGTTTGAAGAGGTGTCGACCAACGACTCACAACCGACACGTGAGGAGACAATGGCTTTATCAAGACAAGCCAACGGATGATGAGGAGACTCGCCAGCTCAAGGCGAAGCTCCGGGAGAAGTTGAAGATTGCTGTGGTTGAGCCGTCAAGCTCATCAAGTGGTGGCGGCGGGGTCAACTACAACCGACAAGGGTTCAACTATGAACGCCTTGCCGCCAACAACCACTAGCTCTCCATCCCATTGGGGAAACCTCCTCAATTCGATGGAACCGACTACGGGATGTGGAAACACAACATGAAGATCCACCTCGTGTCACTCAATCTGGCATTGTGGCAAATTGTCATGACCGGGGTGGAGATCCCGAAGGATGAGGACAACATCACGCAAGAACAAGCCATCCTCATCCACCGCAACGCTCAAGCTGCGGGTGTGATTATCTCATCTCTCTCAAGAGATGAGTTCAACCGCGTCGATGGCCTTGAGGTGGCCAAAGACATATGGAACACCCTCAAGACGGCACATGAAGGGAATCGGGTGGTCAAGGAGGCCAAGATTGAGCTCATCGAAGGAGAGCTTGGGAGATTCACCATCTTGGATGGTGAATCCCCCCAAGACATGTACAACCGGTTGAAGGTACTTATCAACAAGAGCCGATCATATGGCTGCACCAAGTGGACCGACCACGAGGTTGTGAAGAGGATGATCCGGGCATTCATGCCTAGGAACGTCGCTCTTTGCTCCATGATTCGAGAAAGCCCGGGGTTCACTCAAATGACCCCGGAGGAGGTCCTTGGAAGGATCATCAACCACGAGATCATGGAGAAGGAGGCGCTCTTCTACAACGACCTTCAGAAGTTCACCGCCTCCAAGATGAAGAACGTTGCACTCAAGGCAACACCCTCTTCAAAGGAGCAAGAGGAAAGTGATGAGGAGAGCCTCGACACCGATGAGGAAGAGGCCTTCTTCATCAACAAATTCAGGAGAATGATGAGGAGGAAGAAAGGTGGATACAACCATGAGGGCAAAGGGAAGGAAAGAGCAAGGCCCAAATCAAAAAGGTCTTGCTACAATTGTGGCGAGTATGGGCACTTCATCGCTGATTGCCCACATGAAGAAGCGAAGAAGAAGAAGGAGGGCAAGCCTCAAGATAAGAAATTCTTCAAGAAGAAGAGGCCCTCCGGACAATCCCACTTGGGGAAGGAGTGGGACTCTAACGATGAGTCCTCCTCCGAAGAAGAAGAGGAGAATATGGCTACCATAGCCATCGGGAGGAGCTCCAAGGGAAGCAAGCTCTTCCCCAACCTCAACGACGACTACAAACCTACTTGCCTTATGGCAAGGGAGGGAAGGAGAAAGGTAACATCTCATCCCTCCTCCACAACTTCCTCGCAAGATGAATTTGATAGTGCTAGTGAGAATGAACACATGCTTAAGGACATAAGCAAAAGCACCTTGCGAAGGATGAAATTGCTTATGGATGAGATCTTTGAGAAGGAGGATCTCATCAATAGACAAGAGGACATGCTCATCCTTGAGAAGGAGAGATGTCGAGAGCTTGATGAGCTCCTTGAGCTCGAAAGAGAGAAGAGCAAGGCATTGGAACACGAACTTGCTCTAAGTAAGAAAACGTGTTCAAGTCTTGAGGAGAAAACAATTGAGCTCAAGGATGAACTTGGGAACTTGTCAAAAGTTAACAAAATCCTTGAGACTCAAGTTGAGTCTCTCAAGAACAATGTAACCTCTTCCTCTAAGAGCTCAACCTTCTCAAAGGCCTCATCCAATGCAACTCCGCCTTGCAAGTGCTCTAACTTAATCCTTAAGCTTAAGGATGAACTCAACTCAACACAAGGCAAGCAAGCACCTAAGGGTGCCATCTTTGACAAGGAGAAGGTGGCGTATGCACGAAGTGCATACACCAACACAAGACCTCCCCATGTCAAGGATGGTCTTGGCTATACTAGAGGTGGAAGGCATAACGCCAAAACCTCCAAGTATGGCAAAGACATGATTGTGTTTGTTAAGGGGAGTTCATCTCCAACTAAAATTGAAAAGAACTCACCCTCTAGCAGCAAAATGCCTAAATCTGAATCGCATCCTTTATTTCATGATTTTGATGCATCTTATGTGCTTAAGAGGAACAAACACGGCAAAGTGTTTGCTAGATATGTTGGGCCACTCCGCAAGAGCCCCAAGCCTTGCGTGTGGGTGCCCAAATGCCTAACTACTAACGTGAAAGGACCCAACTCCGCTTGGGTACCTAAAAGGAAGGCATAAACTTGTTTTGTAGGCTTACTCCTCCGGTGGATCGAAATGGGTGCTGGATAGTGGATGTACCAACCACATGACCGGAGAGAGGAGCATGTTCATAGAGTATGAGGAGAACGAGGACCCAAGTGAAGGAATCTTCTTTGGGGATAATAGCCAAGGGAAAATCCTTGGCTCCGGTAAAATTGCTATCTCCTCTTTGCATACTTTATCTAATGTTTTGCATGTTGATTCCCTAGACTATAATCTCCTATCCATATCACAGCTTTGTGATAAAGGATATAAGTGTGTTTTTTCTAATGAGGGTGTGAATGTTCTGAGAGAGGGTAATGACTCAATAGCCTTTAAGGGAGTGCTCAAGGGAAAGCTCTATCTTGTGGATTTTACCACGGATAAAGCTCAACTTGACACATGTTTAATGGCAAAAGCCAACATGGGAGGGCTTTGGCATAGAAGGCTAGCCCATGTTGGAATGAGGAACCTTCAAAAACTCCTTAAAGGAGAGCACGTTCGTGGACTAAAGGATGTGGTATTTGAAAAGGATAGGCCATGTGGTGCGTGTCAAGCGGGAAAGCAAGTAGGAGCTCAACACCCCTCTAAGAATGTCATGACGACCACTAGACCTTTGGAGTTACTCCATATGGATCTTTTTGGCCCCATTGCTTACATTAGCATCGGTGGCAACAAGTATGGTCTAGTCATCGTTGATGACTTCTCCAGATATACTTGGGTGTTCTTCTTGCATGATAAGAGTGAAACCCCCGGTGTCCTCAAGAAATTCCTAAGGAGAGCTCAAAATGAGTTCACCCTAAGGATAAAGGCTACAAGGAGTGACAATGGCACCGAATTCAAGAACATGCAATTAGAAGAGTTCCTAGATGAGGAGGGCATCAAGCATGAGTTTTCCGCTCCCTATTCTCCTCAACAAAATGGAATTGCTGAAAGAAAGAATAGGACGCTCATTGAGATGTCAAGGACGATGCTAGATGAGTACAAAACATCGGACTGGTTTTGGGCGGAAGCGGTTAACACCGCTTGCCACGTCGTAAACCGATTGTACCTTCATCGCCTCCTCAAGAAGACTCCTTATGAGCTTCTCGTTGGTAAGAAACCCAATGTTTCTTACTTTCGTGTTTTTGGTAGCAAGTGTTATATCCTCAACAAGAAGCCTAGGACTTCGAAGTTTGCTTCAAAGTCCGATGAGGGTTTCTTGCTTGGATATGACTCAAACACTCATGCGTACCGTGTGTTCAACAAATCCTCCGGAATTGTTGAGGTAGCACGTGACGTGGTGTTTGACGAAACCAATGGCTCTCAAGTGGAGCAAGTTGATCAACATGCCCTTGATCAAGAGGAACCTCCACTAGAAGCTCTAAGGAGAATGGCACTTGGAGATGTTCGCCCACAAGAACCATCTCAAAGCCCAAGTGACCATCATCATTATGAAGTAGGTCAAACCCCCATTGGACAAGTTGGAGATCCACTAGATACTCCCCAAAATGATAATGGGAATGAAGATCAAGGAGGAGGCTTGGATCAAGGGGGAGACCAAAGTGAAGAAGATGAAGCAAGTTATTCAAGAGCTCAACCTCCGCATCCTCGTGTTCATCAAAGTGTTCAACGGGATCATCCCGTTGACAACATTCTAGGAGATATCACAAGAGGAGTAACAACACGTTCACATGTTGCAAACTTTTGTGAGCATTTCTCCTTTGTCTCATCCTTGGAACCCCATAAGGTTAAATATGCCTTAAGAGATCCGGATTGGGTAGTTGCCATGCAAGAGGAGCTCAACAACTTTGAAAGGAACAAGGTTTGGGAGCTTGTCAAGCGCCCACAAGCTAATGTTGTTGGAACCAAGTGGGTGTTCCGCAACAAACAAGATGAGCATGGCGTGGTAACTAGGAATAAGGCACGACTTGTGGCAAAAGGGTACTCACAAGTTGAAGGATTGGATTTTGATGAGACATTTGCTCCCGTAGCTAGGCTTGAGTCAATTCGGATATTACTAGCCTTTGCTACTCATCATGACTTCAAGCTCTACCAAATGGATGTTAAGAGTGCATTCCTTAATGGCCCAATCAAGGAAGAAGTTTATGTAGAGCAACCTCCAGGGTTTGAAGACCAAGACTATCCTAACCATGTTTACAAATTGCGAAAGGCTCTTTATGGCCTCAAGCAAGCTCCTAGAGCTTGATATGAGTGCCTAAGAGACTTTCTAGTTGAAAATGGTTTTAGGATAGGCAAAGCGGATTATACCCTTTTCACAAAGCACTTCAACGAAGATCTTTTTGTGTGCCAAATATATGTGGATGACATCATATTTGGTTCCACAAATAAGGTATTTTGTGATGAGTTCTCCAAGATAATGACGGAGAGGTTTGAAATGTCCATGATGGGTGAGTTGAAGTTCTTTCTAGGATTTCAAGTAAAACAACTCAAAGAAGGGACATTCATAAGTCAAACTAAGTATACACAAGATATTCTAAGGAAGTTTGACATGGATAAGGCAAAACCCATCAAAACCCCTATGGGGACAAATGGACACCTAGACCTAAATGAGGATGGTCCAAGTGTGGATCAAAAGTTATATAGGTCTATGATTGGTTCACTTCTCTATCTTTGTGCATCTAGGCCCGATATCATGCTAAGTGTGTGTATGTGTGCACGCTTTCAAGCGACACCTAAGGCTTGTCATTTGAGCGCCGTTAAAAGGATCTTGAGATATCTAGTACACACACACCCTCCCTAGGACTTTGGTACCCTAAAGGATCTAAGTTTAACCTCATTGGATATTCCGATGCGGACTATGCGGGGTGCAAAGTCGATAGGAAGAGCACATCGGGTACATGACAATTCTTAGGTCGATCTCTAGTGTCTTGGTCCTCCAAGAAGCAAAACTCTATTGCTCTCTCCACCGCCGAAGCGGAATATGTTGCAGCTGGAAGTTGTTGTGCACAACTTCTTTGGATGCGACAAACCCTTAGGGATTATGGGATTAACTTGCGCAACATTCCACTCTTGTGTGACAACGAGAGTGCCATCAAGATAGCCCATAATCCGGTGGAGCACTCTAGGACCAAACACATAGACATTCGACACCATTTCTTGAGAGATCACTCAATGAAGGGAGATATTGTGATTTCTCATGTGAGGACGGAACATCAACTCGCAGATATTTTCACCAAGCCTCTTGATGAGAAGCGTTTCTGTGAGCTAAGAAGTGAGCTTAACATTTTGGATTCTAGGAATGTGGCTTAAACCTCATTCCTCACTTTTTTGAGCAATTTCGAAAAACTCTTCTCTATTGTGATTTCTCTTCAAAATTTGTTTGAGAAAACCTTTTCTTGGGATTTGATCATGTTTTTATCACATTCTTTCTTTAATTATCATGTTTGTATTGCTTGCTATTCATAAGGACCAATAGCATGTGTGCAACTCAAAGACATCGCTTTTCAGCTCAGTCGGACCGGACTAGTCCGACCTAGTGGACGGACAAGTCCGGATCCAGACTAGTCCGCGGCTGGTCCGCAAACCGGACTAGTCCGCCCTTCAACCGGACAAGTCCGGATCCGGACTAGTCTGGGTCTGGTCCGCTGACCGGACTAGTCCGGCCACTCAACCGTACTAGTCCGGCCCTTGGGGACCTAAAACCCCCAGGCGGCCCAAACGCCTCCTCTCCCTCTCTCACTTGACTCTCTCACTTCCACACGCTAGCAACCGCCCTCCCCATCGGCGATTTTGCGCTCCAACCTCCAAATCTCGACTCCAATCCACGCATCGGAGTCTTTGGGAGTGAGGGATCACTTCCCGGCGCTCCACATTCGCGATCCATCTCCGATTTCGTCGATTCTAGCGGATTTGAGAAGGTATTCCCTCGTTCTTCAAAAACTAGCCCCATTCTTGATTCTTAAAGTTTTTGATAGGAACACCTTCATTAATGTTGCTCCATATACCCTTGCGATCATAGCTTAGGAGTATTGCGCGCTGATTCGATGATTTTTCGATGAACCGATTAGGGTTAGGGTTCATTCTGCGCAACCCGGACTAGTCCGCCCCTGGGGCGGACAAGTCCGGTTTGCGCAGGGCAAACCCTACTTCTATTCTTTTCTCGAGATCTTTTCCGCAATGCTCCCTCTACTTGGACTCATACCTTCCTTTCTATATGCTTTTCACAGCATGTCGAACTCGGAGCGTTCCCCTCCTCGTCCCAACCCCGAGGGGCGAACCAAAGCTCAAATTGTCGAGGCAAGGACCAAGGCTGCGCTCATAGAAGCGCAAAAGACAAAGGAAGAGAGGCGGCTGAAGGCACTCGAAGCGTCCAAAGTTGCCGCGAGCATCTACAATGAGGAAGAAGCCATAGCTCGAGCAACCGCAGAGTCCCTCAATGAGCTGAGGAAGAAGAAAAGGGAAGACAGGGAGGCTCACAACTCCAGGGCCGCTGAGGCGAATGCCCCCAAGAGAAAGAAGCTCGTCACCTTTGGCGAGAAAGCGAAGGGCAAGGAGCCAGCCCAAATGGAAGCTGAGCCTAGGGTTGAGCGTGACCCGAAGAAGGGAAAGGCTCCGGCTCCTGTCGAGCCGAAAAAGAAGAAACCAGCTGTCAAGATGTCAACAAAGAAGGCAGCTGGAGGTTTTGTGATCAAAGAGAAAGGGAAGGCCACTTCCATTGGCCCCCTTGAGGTTCACACACCAGAAAGGAACCCCAACAGGCAGAAGGAATTGTCTGCCAATGTGTTTCATGGAAAAGGGGCTGAAAAGGCCAGGAGGCTGAGGACCGAGAAGGTCTACAAGTTTGAGAGGAGCTCGGCAGATACCAGGTTCTGGTGCGACTTTCATTGTGACTACTACCGGCTAGTCTATCAGCAGATGAAGAAGCCGGTAATAGAAGCTCAATGGATTGACTGGGATTACATGGCCAAAAAGCAACACTCTGTTTTTGACGCCGTCATCGAAGCTGCAGAGCGCCATGATCTCAAGCAGATCATGGGTTTCAAGTATGACTGGAACGTCGAAGTGATTCTGCAGTTCTACTCCACCATCTACTTCACCACCTGAGGTGACAGAAGAATTATTTGGATGACACATGGTGAGCAGTACTCAGTCACTTTCGTAGAGTTTGCCAAGATTCTAGGGCTTGAGGCACACATGGATCATGAGATTATAATCTCTAACCTTAAGGCCGTGGACCGTGAAGAGTTGGCATATATGTATCCAAGTCACGTTCCATTTGATGCCGGTCTTGCCCGCAACATCAAGCCCTTCTACAGCATTATGAACAGAATCCTCAGAAGGACGATAGCACCGAAGGACGGTGATGCTGGGGTGATTCAAGGGAACTTGAGGCACTTGCTACTTCTGATTGATGGGGAAGAGAAGTTCAACCTCGTCGATTACATCTTCGACGATATCTTCAACATCTCGCATACCCCCAACCGTGCTTGCGGGTATGCCCCCTACATCATGTGCCTCATTGAGAAGGTGTCGGGCGTGACCTTCGTTAAGGACGTGTCGCACCGCCCGCTTCGTCCTCAGAAGCCCCCGAATGTACCTGTTCCTCCTCGTCGCAAGAATGCAGATCCTCCATCTCGCCCCGTGGCACCTCCGTCTCCGCCTCCGCCTCAATCCATGAGTGCCTTCTTCAAATGCTTCAAGGCGATCTTCACTTCCTGCCGGAAGCAAGAGATCCGCGCTCAAAGGGCACACAAGCGTCAAGAAAAATATCTTAAAGCGGTGTGCGACAAGCTGGAGGTCCCGATGTCCTCTCCGGAGGTGAGTGATGGGGAGATCACTCCATTCCCCAACTTCACTGCCGATGAGCTTGCCCAGCTCCAAGAAGATGGAAGCTCCTCTCGGGCTGCTCCCTCGGCAAGGAACTCCGACGACGACGACGACGACGACGACGACGACGCTGACGATCATGAGGAAGACGTCGAATATTCCGAGGCCACGGAGAGTGGAAGTGGCGAAGACGAGGACTAGTTCGTGGATCTTCGTTTTCCCTTTTCTTTTCCTTTTTGGTGCCTTGATGCCAAAGGGGGAGAGTTAAGGGGGAGTTAATCTTTTGTGGGTGTGTTTGTGGTTTGTGGACTTGTTTTGTAATATATTCATGCTCTTGGATGTTTACATTTGTGCAAGACTTGTTAATGTTGTTTAATATCAATATAATGCTCTTATTGTCAATCCTTTGATTATATTGATGCTCTTTATGTCTTGTCACAATTGTTGAGCACATCACATAGGCACCCCACCATAACGTGTGTGGGTATGAAAGATCTCCTCCATCTCTTTTACATGTTGCATACATTGAGGGGGAGTCATTCATACGCACACAAGTTATGAAAACCAATTTCCATACTCTTAATTGTTGAAGGACTTAATGTGTTGTCATCAATCACCAAAAAGGGGGAGATTGAAAGTGCATCTAGGTTCCCCGTGGGTTTTGGATGATTGATGACGACAATTAAGTCGCTAATGAGCTCAAGTGATCTTAGCACAGGTGTGGACTCGATCGGAGACGCAAACCCTCAAAAAGGAAAAGGAAGGAAACGGAGTCAACTCGAAGCGTAGAAACTAGGGTTTCTAGCGTGTTGAGTTAGACTAGCCGTAGAAATAGGAGGGTGCGTGTGTAAAGTGCATTGAGATAAAGTTTGGGAGCTCAAAGTGTTTTAGAGGTCAAACCCCTTGAGAGAAAAGAGTGGATAAGCAGCCTGGCAGTAGGGCCGGACTAGTCCGTGCAGGTGGCCGGACTAGTCCGCCCCTGGCCGGCCAAGTCCGTTGTCGGCCGGACCAGAAGGGTCTGACTGAGATCGGACTAGTCCGTTTGTGGCCGGACTAGTCCGGGTAGCAGTGAGTGGGTTTTGGGGACTAAGTCTCAAAACCACGGACTTGTCCGTTTGAGTCCGGACCAAGAGGTCCTGAGTGAGAACGGACTAGTCCGCCCGTGGGGCCGGACTAGTCCGGGTTAGCGTGTTGAAGGTACTTTTGTGACTAAGTCTGGGAGGACCGGACTAGTCCGCCCATGGGGCCGGACTAGTCCGTGGTCCTCAGACTAGTCTGTTTTCACACGGAGCAAAAGGCTCTGTGTGAGATCGGACTAGTCCGGTGGTGACCGGACTAGTCCGTTGTTTAAGTGACCGTTTGAATTTGAAGTTTGGCGGGTAGTGTGACGATAGCGTGTTAGCTGTCGGGGCCTGACAAGAGGTCAGTGGTCCCCTAGGCCGGACTAGTCCGGGCCTGAGGCCGGACTAGTCCGCCCTTCTGCTGAAGTCAGCAGTATGGGCTTGGGACCTCTATAAATAAAGGTCCCCTGGGTTCTTTTGAACAAAACTCTTGAACTGACTTGAACCCTAGCGCCGCCACAGCCAACTTGGAGCACTCTTGAGCCTCTTTCTTGCCAACTTTCCCTCTAAAACTAATTCTTGAGTGGATTAGGGTTTAGTGAGGTGGAGAAGAGGAAGAACATCGCGCTTGTGCTCCCGGTTTGATCTCTTGCACTCATTGAGTCTTTGTGAGCTGTGTGTTGAGTGTGTTTGCGTTGTTGATTATCTTTGTGGTGTGGGAGCCTCAGATTGTGAGAAGCCCCAACGAATCTTGTATTCGCACTTTGAGATAGTGGAGAACCAAGTTAGGCCCGTGCAGTAAACTTGGTGAGGGAAGGGTTGGTGAACCCGATCCTTTGTGGACTCCTCAACGGGGACGTAGATCCTTGTGTGGAATCGAACCTCGGGATAAAATCCTTGTGTCTCCGTGTTCTTCGTATTTTGTTTATCGCATACTTAGCTCTAGGGTTGCTAGTCTTGTCTTGTGCCTCACATTGCTTAATCTTGTTAAAACTTGACTCACTCTTGTGTTGATAGTTTCTAAACTTGTCTTAAACATATCCTCACTTGTAGCCTCGAGAAAATCCCTTTAAAACTTGCTAGAAACACTTTTTAGGGTTCTTCACGCAGGCTGACCGGACTAGTTCGCCCCCAGACCGGACTAGTCCGCCCCCTGTGATTTAATCTCGTTTTATTCAGTCATTTGCAGGTCGATTAGCCTATTCACCCCCCCTCTAGGCAACTTTCAACAGGGTCTCCCTTAAACCCATGCCGGCTACGTGTTCACTGAACACGTTGGGTGGGAGACCCTTAGTTAGCGGATCCGCAAGCATTTGCTTAGTACTGATATGCTCGAGACTAATTGTGTGATCCTGTATTTTCTCTTTCACAACATAGTACTTAACGTCGATGTGTTTGGCAGCACCACTCGACTTGTTGTTGTGAGAGTACATTACTGCTGGCTGATTATCGCAGTATAACTTAAGTGGTTTATGGATGATGTCGACCACTTTAAGACCGGGAACAAATTTCTTAAGCCAAGATGCTTGCCCGGTGGCCTCATAACAAGCAACAAACTCAGCATACATTGTGGACGATGTAGTGATTGCTTGTTTGGAGCTTTTCTACGATATAGCTCCATTCGCGAGGGTGAATATATAACCTGACGTGGATTTCTTAGTATCACAACCCGTGTAATCTGAATAGCCCACTATTTCTAGTGACTCAGTCTTACTATATGTCAGCATGAGGTGCTTAGTACCCTGTATGTATCTTAATGCTTTCTTAACGGCTTTCCAGTGATCTAATCCTGGATTACTTTGATATCTGCCAAGCATCCCAGTCACAAAAGCTAAGTCAGGGCGTGTACAAACTTGAGCATACATCAAGCTTCCGACAGCAGAAGTATAAGGAATTCCTTTCATCTGATCAACCTCATATTGATTTTTAGGCGATTGAGAGTTTGAAAATCTATCGCCCTTAACTATTGGAGCAGGCGAGGCTTTGCTATTATGCATACCGTACTTTCTAAGTACGCTTTCTAAGTATGTCTTCTGAGATAGTCATAAAACCCCCTTAACACGATCTCGGTGTATCTCAACCCCTAAAACATAGGTCGCTTCACCTAGATCCTTCATATCAAAGTTTGAGGACAAAAACTTCTTAGTTTCTAAGAGTAGATTGGCATCACTCCTTGCTAATAAGATGTCATCCACATAAAGGACTAAGAAAATGAACTTTATATTCTTAAACTTAGCATAAATGCAATTATCCTCCTCATTTTCCTTAAACCCAAACTTTCTAATAATCTCATCGAATTTGAGATACCATTGTCTTGAAACTTGCTTAAGTCCATAAATGGATTTCTTCAAGTGACATCCCATATGTTCCTTACCCTTAACGACAAAACCTTTCGGTTGTGTCATATAGACGTCCTCATATAGATCCCTATTGAGGAACACTGTCTTTACATCTATCTGATGTAATTCTAAGTCATAATGCGCTACTAATGCCATGATGATTCTAAAAGAATCTTTAGACAACACGGGAGAGAAGGTCTCATTGTAATCAATACCCTCCCGCTGAGTGAATCCCTTAGCCACAAGTCTAGCCTTATACTTTTTGATCTTCCCTTTGGAGTCACGCTTAATTTTGTAGACCCACTTACAGCCTATAGTTTTGGCTCCTTTAGGAATCTCTACTAAGTCTCAGACCTTGTTGGCACTCATGGAACTCATTTCATCTTCCATGTCCTTGTGCCATTCATATGACTGAGGTCGCCTCATGACATCTTCGTGAAAGGTTGGATCATCCTCTATCTTAACTTCTTCGCTCAAGTATATCTGATAGTCGTTCGGGATGGCCGACCGTCTTACTCTTTGCGATCTTCTTACTTGAGCATCATTTAATAGTTGAGACTGTTGCTGAACCTCATTTTGTTCGACCATGTCCTCAACGGGCTGAGGAGGTTGTACCTCACTTATTTCTGTTGTGGCCGATGGAGGTGCAGCAATAGGCGTTGTGTCACCAGCACCAGGTGCTGGTGGCACGACGACAACATGTAGGGTGAAATAAGGCTCTTGAGTCATTGGAACGGGTAAACTAATCCGTTCCTCCTCAAGGTCTATTTCCCATCGTACCGTGCTCACCCTGATCATAGCGTCTTCTAAGAATACGGCATGTCGTGTTTCTATAAACTTAGTATGCCGATTTGGACAATAGAACCTAAAACTCTTACTTTTCTCAGGATAGCAAATAAAATGGCAACTAACCGTTCTAGATTCCAGCTTACTAATGTTTAGATTGAACATCTTAGCCTCAGCTGGACAGCCCCAAATATGAAAATAGTTTAATGAGGGCTTACGTCCTGTCCACATCTCATACGGTGTTTGAGGTGCTGACTTAGTGGGAACCCGATTAAGCACATGAGTGGCGGTTTTTAACGCCTCCATCCATAGGTTAACCGGTAACATATAATAACTTAGCATACTCCTTACCATGTCCATAATAGTATGGTTTCTACGTTCCGCAACACCGTTCTGCCGAGGTTCGCCTGGTGTAGAATACTGGGCGACTATGTCATGTTCCTGTAGAAACATTGCAAAGGTTACAGGAACCTGACCATATGGGGTATGCCGATCGTAGTACTCACCTCCACGATCGGATCTTACTACCTTAATCTTAATGTTGTGCTGATTTTCTACTTCAGCCTTAAATATCTTAAACTTATCCAACGCTTCGGATCGCTCCTTGATTGGATAAATGTAACCTGTCGACTGTTGGAGTCGGCAGATCTCCTGACACTGCTAAAGTGTTGAAGGAGTTTGTGGTTCGGTGTGGGCGCGCGGAGACTCAAGAAGGTGAATTGCAGTTTAACACAGGAGACACAAGGATTTACGTGGTTCGGGCCGCCTGAGCGTAATACCCTACTCCACGGGTGTGTTGGTGTTGTATTAGCTTGTCACGTATGATCGCTTGTCAATGTCTGTGAACGTCCCTGAGTGTATCGTCGGCCTGTCCTTTTATAGTACAAGGACAAGCCATTACAAGCTAGTCTGGCCCGACATGTGGCCCCGGTGGTTACTAGTATTGATACACAATTAATTGTTGTTAATAATCCTGTAACGTGCTCCGACAGTGTCGTTACTGGTGTTAAGATCGTCCGTTTAAGTGTCATTAATATGGCATTAATGACATTTAATCGGGTCTTGAAGTCCTTGGCTCCCCTTTGAAGATCCGGAGCTGTTACAAGGTCTTCCGGAGGTTAGAGGCTGGCAGGTCCGACGATTTGACACGTGGCAGCTCCGGAGCTTGCTGTGGGAAGCAGGTAGCTCCGGGGCTATTAGACACGTGTCAGGTCCAGAGCTTCTCTCGGTCTGGGGTTAAGTCCGGAGGTGCCGTTTCGGTACGTGGCCCGGAGCTTCCCCCTTGTGGGCGATAGCTTCGGGTTAGTCGTACACGTGGCGACCCAGGGATTAACCATGTTGGAGAAGCAGGTCCGGTCATGTGTGACAAGTGGGCCTCCGAGGGTCTTCAAACCAAGTAGATGGCCTTCCTTCGAGATCTTTGTAACCTGAGGGGGTGTACGACTTTTAGGGTACCAACAGTGGCCCCCTGGACCTACCTCCGAGGAAGATCATTGAAGTGAAGTCATTCCGTCGGAGGTGGGTCCATCCTTGCGACTCTTGAACTGGGTCTTTAAGGGTCTTCGGAGGTGCCGTTGGCAGGGTTTTACGGTTAGATCCCGCCGCGTGGCGCACCTCAGGCGGCAGATGAAATCTTTGGCGTGCGGATCCCATGCAATTAAAGGTCACCGGTTCCCAATACGAAAATCGTATCGGTTCCGCGCGCCCTGTCAGGCCGCCGCCTTTGGGTTTCCCGCCTCGTGATGACAACCGTTCGCCTGGGTAAGAGCCTCGACTTGATCGTCGAGGTGGTCTCGGGCCCTCTTGTCATCGGCTGGGTTGAATTCTTGAGTAGTATCTTCGACTTCCTTGCGGTTTCCATCCAAGCGTTGCGAGGGCTTACTTAAGAAGGAAAGCGCGCACTGTCGGGAATTCTTTACACCTCTCATTTGATCTTGCGCTCAAACTCCCGACTCGTACTTCGCTCCTCTTCTCTTGCCTAGCTGTGCTGCGATGGAGTTGGGTCTGCGTGAGAGTCGCCTGAAGACCGACAACGATTTGAAGAAGGTCCTCATGGGGTGGTCCTCGAACTTCTTCAACCGCTTGGTCCGTGCCGGCGGAGAGCTCCCCTTTGAGAAGGAGCGCGCTGGCGAGATGGTGTACTTTTCTTTGTACGCCATGGTGGGGTTGATCCCACCTTTTTCTTCTTTCTTCTTGATGCTGCTAGACTTCTATGGTCTGCAGCTATACCACCTTGGCCCTCACTCCATTCTCCTCGTGTCCATCTTTGTCCACTTCTGCGAGATGTGGGTGGGCATCCCCCCCCTGCGTCGAACTTTTCCGAACCTTCTTCATCGTTCACACCACCGGCCAGAGTAATGAGTACCTTGGCTTCTACTACTCCGTGAAGCGCAAGAAGTGCCCATTCAAGTACCTCCGGTCGTTCCCTTCCGAGAAGTGGGATGACTGGAAGAAAGATTGGATAGTCGTCAGGGTGGAGGAGCATGAGCGGTTGGAGCTGCCAGACGGTCTGCTCGGCATTGACACGTCGACCTGGAGTGAGGTTCCGGTGCTGGCGAAAGCTTTCGACCCCGCCTTAACTAGGATCCGCCAATGCGTGGAGGGGGGATTGACCCCTCAGGCGGTATTTTGCAACTTCCTGGCCAACAGGTGGGCGCCGCTGAAGAGGAGGGAGAAGCTCGCTTGGGCCCTCAACAGCGTGATGGACGAGGACCGGGTTGAGACCGGGTTGAAGTCCAACATGGTGGGGAAGGCCTTGGAGTTCCACCTCAAGAAATTCCAGCACGGCATCGACATCGACAGTGATGACTTGACTCCACCGTCGGCCTTTCTCCCCCTAAACGTGGAAGTGGAGTTCAGCAGGGAGCTCCGGCGGATGATGCCCGCGCTTGACGACCTTGGTATCGTCGAGTGAAGATCAACCACCCGGGTGGCAATCCCCGGGGTGCCCGAAGACGGCTCCGCCCGTGTCCCACAGCCGAGGGTTGAGGTCGTCGGCAAGGGCAAGGAGCTAGCGGATGAGCCGGAGAGCCAGAAGAGGAAGCTGCGACATGCTGACGGAAGGTCCGTCAGGCCCGCTACTTCTGCCTCGGTTCCTTCTCCCCAGGGGGGAAGATCTTCTACCGTCGTGGCGACTGTCCCCGTAGTGGGGTCCTTCCGGAACGATACTGTTCCTGCAGTGGGATCCTCCCGGAGCACGTCTGTCCCCGTGGTGGAGCCTTCCTGGGGTGCTAGCTCCGGGCGCACGACTCCGGCACCTGGGATGGTGGGAGCCTCCAGGTCCAGGGGTTCCTCCCGATCGAGGAGAGCCTCGACCCGGGAAACGCCCGTGGCTGCGACAAGTTCTGGGGGTCCTCCCGGAGCTCCTACGCCGACCATGGCCAGCCTGGAACGTCCGGGAAAAAGGTTCCGCGCAAGCTGGTGCAGAAGCCTTCCAAGGTAATTTTTGATCTTTACCTTGGTTAACTTTTTAATTGTAGCGATTGTTTGTTAATTTTCTTTATCCATCCTCTGCAGTGTCCCCAAGAAGGGGAGTGAAGCTCCACCCTCGGCCACGATGTCTCAGGCCGTGGGAGCTTCTGCTCCTGTTCTGGTGCTGCCCCAGGTGGTGGCTGAGGCTGCGACAGCTTCGGCGCCGGCTGTCGTGGTCATGAACCTCGACTCGTCCCCAGAATTTCCCGTGGTAGCGCCGGACCACGGGAGTGAAGACACGCCAGCGGCACTTGTCTCGGAGGTTGAAGCTCCGGGTCCTGGTGCTGCAGTGGTGGAAGCTCTGGTTGTAGAGCCGGAGGAAGTAGTAGTCCCGGCCTCGGAGCCGGAACTTGTCGAAGCCCCGGCGATTGAGCCGGAGATGACTGAAGCTCTGGCATGCAAGCCGGAAGTCGAGGTAATTCCGACAGTTGAGCCGGTTACCTCCGAAGCACCGGTCGCTGAGCCGGTTATTGTTGGAGCGCCGGTCACAGAGCCGGCGGTTGAAGAGGCGAGGGAGCTCGAGCCTCCCTCGAAAGAGGTGTCCCGGTCGAAGCCTGTAGAAGCTCCTGCTCCGGAGGTGACGACGTTGATGGTACCTGCGGCCGAGCCGGAGTGCCCAAGCGAAGTCGCTGGCCCCCTGCCCGAGGGGGCGAATGAAGACTTGGCAGCGGGGCCTTCTTCGATGGCGACTGAGGCCATCCCGGAGGACGGCCCTAGTGCCTTGGAAGCTCAGGGTTCCACTCTCATAGAGTGGGACCCAATTTTTGTATGTGAAGACCCGCTGGAACCAGCTGAGGAGACCCCTGCAGGTCCGGAGCCCATCCCGTTGTCGATGTCTATCGACAACGCCTGCTCCAGTCTGCGTCAAGTCCAACTGGCCTTCTTCCACGACAGCAAGGCTCTTGAGGAGGAGCGCCAAACCCTTAGGCGGTGGCGTAACCGACTCCTCTTTGAGACCAAGCTGGCGCAGTCGAGGCTAGCGGATAACAAGGAGTGGATCAAGCGGGAGAAGATCCGCCTGGAGTACTGGGACGAGCTGCTGGATGACAGGGAGAGCATGACTCATTCCCTCGACGCTCAATCCCGGGAGATCCACGATCAGGCCAGGGCTGCCAACGACGCGGCCAATGCTCAGCACGACCAGCTTGAGGCCATCAACGCCGCACTCATCAAGCGCCGAGAGGCACTCGAAGGGAGGGAGAGACGGCTCGAGGACGAAGAGCAGAAACTCCTGGAGCTGCGGGATGACGTCCTGAGGAGGGAAGAGGAGCTCGCTGAGAAAGTAGCTCTGGCTGACAAGGGCCTCGAGGAGCGCACTAAGAAGTTGGAAGAGCGCTGCCTCGAGGAAGAGGAGAAGACCTGGGTGCGGGGGCAGGAACTCTACGAATACGAGTGTGCCCTTTTTGCCCGGGAGAAGAAAGTGGAGGCTAGGGAGAAGGACCTGGTCGATCGTCGGAACAAGATCCACCTCCGGGAGGAGGAGCTCGGAAGACTTGAGAGGCGGGTTGCTGCAAAGATTCAGCAAAACGCCAAAGAAGTTGAGCGCCTCACCCGTGAGAATTCCGAACTGACGGCGGCCAAGAGATCCCTGGAAGAGGTGAAAAGCTTGAGGACGGCGGACTCCCTACAGATTTGGGAGTTCTTGGGCAAGGCCAATGATGCGCTGACGCCGATGGGTTTCAGCCCCGTGCGCCCGGATGATCCGGAGCCGGAGCCGGACCTTGCGCTGCAGGCGTTGAGCGCAGCAGGTAGCAAGCTCTCCAAGGTGGGCGATGTCATCGCGGACCAACTGGAGGTTGAGGGGCAATCCCTGGCGAAGAACGGCACAGAATATGTGTTAACGTGCTACACCAGCCGGAACCCTCAATTTCCTCTAGACCCGGTGCTTGAAGGCCCCGTCGAAGGAGAAGGCGAAGCTACCCGAGCCAGCGTATCGGAGGTCGCCCAGAAGGTCACCGAGTTCTTCCATAGGGTCTAGGACCATCTCTTTTAGCTCTCACTTGTATTTTATCTTCTTCTTCCTCAATTTTGTAATCCCTTGTCTCCAGATGTAATCTCCTGTCTCCAGATGAATGAAATCCCCAAAATTTTTGAGAATTTCACTTTTTGTCTTCAACACTTCAACACCTTTATCTTTACTTGGCCCCCTGGTAGATGTACACAATTTGATTGTGAACATGTACCAAAAGGATATTGTGTTTTGTTGAATACTCATTTGCTCCGAACTTGTAGCGTTTAGGTCCAAAGTCTTTGATAGTGAAGGTCCCCTGAGGTTGTCGGGGCTTAGAAGCTCCGGCATTGTCCATCGCTGGAGCTTGGTAGCTCCGGCAATAGCCTCTATCAACACGTAGAGCGTTGATAGTTAGTCCTCCGAGGTGTCGGAGCTTAGTAGCTCCGGCAGTGACCTTTGCCAACACTTGGTTTGTTGGCAGCAGACTCCATTTATGGGGTCTTCTCACCATCTTTTACTCAGCGTCGACGGTTGACCCCCTTGGGGGAGTCGGAGCTTGGTTAGCTCCGGCTTTTCTCCATCAACGTAGAGTTTATTTTTCCTACACACTTAAACCAAGAAAAATAGTAAAATTCGTTCCTTGTCTATAATTTCGTCGCGGCTTACGATTCTCAAGAAAATTTTAAGTTGAACGCGATTTTAAATACAACCGGATGCGTTGTCTTTTATCTTAGATCCAATTGTCTATGGACCCACCTTACTTCGGCCTGTTGGGGTGTAGGTAGAGTGGCGTACTTAGGGTGCTTGACTAGGCTAAGTCGATAGCACACTCCGACCCTAGATTGGCTTGGCGGCTTTCAGGCGAGTTGGCCACAAACGATATTTAAATCTAAAAGATCTGACAATACAACTCGAATCGTATATAAATCGGTCGAACTAAAAATTTCTTAAGAATTGCACGTCTTAGTTATAGACAAGAAAGAGAAAAATAAAAATGTCGAGCCTGTACAAAATAAATGCACGTGGAGTCTATTTCACATGAAGATGTCTTTCATTATAGGTCCGGGGTACAGGGGAAACAAGTACACTCTTAGGGTACGGAACCAGGCTAAGTGTGTTTCGTTTCTCGTTTGACCCAGGGTAGTTAGCCACACTTTTAGTCCTGAGACTGTGACAAGTGTTGCATGAGCTTTGCGGACCTTTCGGGAAAGGTCCGGCTGCTCTCCCGGAGGAGCTACCCAACTCTGTACAATGACTCTATAACATACATCTCAAGTTACTCAAGACTCACCTCCGTGGAATTAAGTGTAGAACTTACGGAGGTGCTCGATGTTCCAAGGATTTGGGAGAGGTGTCCCATCCTCGGTAGCCAAGCGAACGCTTCCGGGACGGGATACTTTGATCACTCGAAAGGGCCCCTCCCAGCCGGGGGAGAGTTTGTTTAACCCTTCTCTGGATAGTATTCTCCGTAGCACCAGATCGCCTTCCTCGAGCTGTCGGTTGTGTACATGCCGTTGGTGATAACGCCGTAGAGCTTGGCGATATCGGGAATTCCGAACAGCTGCTTGGCACCTTCCCTCCTCGAGGAGGTCTAGGTCTTCACGCCGGAGCTGGTCCTGCGCGGCTTCGTCGAAGGTCCGGACCCGGAGCGAACCCAAGGTGATTTCCGGAGGAAGGATTGCTTCAGCTCCGTACACCAGAAAGAAGGGTGTTTCTCCGGTTGACCGGTTTGGAGAAGTCCTGTTGGCCCATAGAGTGGGCGGAAGCTCTTCGATCCAGTTGGCTCCGTGTTTTTTCAAGCGCTCATAGGTGCGCGTTTTGAGTCCTTTAAGGATTTCTGCATTTGCTCTCTCGGCTTGGCCATTGCTGGCTGGATGAGCTACGGAGGCGTAGCAAACTTGTATGCCGAGGTCTTCGCAATATCCTTGGAATGCGGAGCTTGTGAATTGAGTCCCATTATCAGTGATGATCTTGTTTGGGACTCCGAATCTGCTTACAATGGATTGCAGAAAGTTGATAGCAGATTGCTTGTTGATCATCACAACTGGAGTTGCTTCCGGCCACTTGGTGAACTTGTCAATGGCGACGTACAGGAACTTGTAACCTCCGACGGCTCTTGGGAAGGGTCCCAAGATATCCATCCCCCACACAGCGAAGGGCCATGTAGGAGGTATCATTTGTAAGGGCTGAGCCGGTGTATGAATTTGCTTTGCATGAAATTGGCATGCTTTGCATTTCTTTACCAGCTCAGTGGCATCCTGGAGCGCTGTAGGCCAGTAGAAGCCATGCCGAAAGGCTTTTCCGACCAGCGTGCAGGAAGATGCGTGGTTCCCACACTCGCCTCCATGGATTTCTGCGAGGAGCTCGCAGCCTTCTTCCCTTGTGATGCACCGCATTAGGATGCCGTTGGCACCGCGCCGGTAGAGATCCCCTTCTACCAGCTTGTATCTTTTAGCCAATCTGACTACCCGGTCAGCGAATACATCATCGTCAGGAAGGATGTTGTCTTTCAAGTAGTTTCGGATCTCCGAGATCCATGCATCGGAACTGACTTGAGCATTTGAGTCTTGCGTGCTGGGTTGCTCGGAGCTCCCGGCAGCACCTACGACCCTTGATGGCTGCCATGGTAACAGGGTCATCGGGACCGTCAGCTTCGGGATGCTGATCTCGCCCCCTTCGTTCAGTTCGGCAGGCTGACCTGTGGGTTTCGACAATGTCCGGACAAAAGTTCCTTCAGGAGCTGGAGCTCCGGTTGACGCTTTCGTCGAGAGTTCGTCGGCTTCAGCGTTGTGGGCATGCTGAACATGGTGAAGGTCTAGGACTTCAAAGTCCTTCTGAAGTCTCTGGACTTCAAGGAGGTAAGCAGCTAGCTGGAGATTATTGCAGGAGCATTCACCCTTCACCTGCTTGATGATGAGCTGTGAATCTCCTTTGACCAGCAGTTGCTTGACACCGTATGACAGTGCCACCTTTAGTCCGTAGATGAGTGCTTCATACTCCGCCATGTTGTTGGTTGCCTTGAAGTCAAGGTGTGCCATGTATTTTACCTTCTCCCCAGTCGATGCAAGGAGAAGGATTCCAGCTCCGGCCCCCTGCTTCTGCATGGAGCCATCGAAGTAGAGGGTCCAGTGAGGCTCGGTGAAGGTTGGAGTTTGATGCTCCGTCTTCTGCTCGCTCGGGCCCCCAGGATTTGATGGAGAAGGAGTCCATTCCGCCACAAAATCTGCCAACGCTTGACTCTTGACAGCTTGTCTTGAAATAAATTCAAGATCGAATTCAGCCAATTCCGCTGCCCACTTTGCAATATTCCTAGTTGAATTGGGATTATGCAAGATTGCCCGAAGTGGATAGGAGGTCACCACCGAGACTTTGTGAGCTTGGAAGTAGTGTCGAAGCTTCCTGGAGGCAATAAGAACTGCATAAAGCAGCTTATGCACCTCTAGGTATCGAGTCTTGGCATCATGTAATACTTCACTGATGAAGTATACCGGGCGTTGAATGGTCTGGACCCTCCCGGAGGGGTCCGGAGCTTCCTCTTCATTGATCCGAACCCTCTCGGAGGGGTCCAAATTCTCTTCGGGGACCTCCGGGTTCTGGCTGGAGGAACCCGGAGCTTCTTCAGAAATGACCTGGACCCTCCCAGAGGGGTCTAGGTCTTCTGAAGTGACTTCTTGTGGGTTTGAGTCTGGGAGCTGGGACCCAGACTCATTTTCAGGAACCTCCGTACCCTCCTGAAGGGGTCTGGATTCCTGAGTATGGGGTAGTTCCGGTCTCTCCGCAACCAGAACCATACTGACGACTTCGTCAGTAGCTGAAATGTAAAGCAACAAAGGCTCACCAGGGTTTGGAGCTACCAGAATTGGTAGGGTGGTGAGGAACTGTTTCAGCTCCTGGAATGCCTTCTCTGCTTCTTCGGACCATTGGAATGGTCCGGTCTTCCTCAATAACTTGAAGAAGGGAAGTGCCCGCTCCGCCAGTCTTGATATGAACCGGCTGAGGGCTGCTAGACATCCAGTTATCTTTTGGACGTCTTTGATGCGGGTTGGTGGCCGCATGTCTTCGATGGCTTTTATCCTCGCCGGATTAGCCTCTATGCCCCGGTGACTTACCAGGAAACCAAGAAGTTTTCCGGAGCTAACCCCGAAGACACACTTGTCTGGGTTTAGCTTCGTGCAGGTGGCCCGCAGCTTGTCGAAGATAGCCTGCAAGGTGTCTAAGAGGGACTCCTTGTTCTTGACCTTGACCACGATGTCATCGACGTACACTTCCACTATGTCTCTGATGAGTTCTTCAAAAGTTTTGTACATAGCTCGTACAAAAGTTGAAGCTGCATTCTTGAGACCAAATG
This sequence comes from Tuctoria greenei, assembly GCA_036927565.1. Classification (NCBI taxonomy): domain Eukaryota; kingdom Viridiplantae; phylum Streptophyta; class Magnoliopsida; order Poales; family Poaceae; genus Tuctoria; species Tuctoria greenei. The sequence continues at coordinate 159,021,793 of JAYESD010000009.1, read as the reverse complement.
GCATGGCTGTGTAACAGTACAATCCATCTACTGTGATGAATGAAGTATGCTCTTCATCCTCCCTGGACATCCTGATTTGATGATACCCAGAATATGCGTCTAGGAAACACAGTAACTCACACCCGGAGGTGGAATCCACTATCTGATCTATTCTAGGTAGTGGGAATGGATCTTTTGGACATGCCTTATTCAGTGTGGTGTAGTCGATGCACATCCGAAGCTTCCCGCCGGCCTTGGGCACAGCGACTGGGTTCGCCAGCCATTTTGGATGGAAGACTTCTCGGATGAATCCGGCTTCTAGTAGCTTCTTCACTTCTTGTCGGATGAAGTTCTGCCGCTCTATGGATTGCTTCCGAGGCTTCTGATGTACAGGCCGAGCATCGGGGTAAATCTTTAGATTGTGCTCAATCACTTCCCTGGGGATCCCAGGCATTTGTGACGGTTGCCAGGCAAACACGTCAACATCAGCCCGGAGGAAAGTGATGAGCGCGAGTTCCTATTTGTCGTTCAACCCTCCCGATATACGGGTGGTTTGAGCGGCATCGAAACCAATTTGGATGACTTTGACGGGAATGTCGGTGTCGCCGCTTGGCTGCACACGGGGTGCAGAGGTCGAGCCTCGTTGACGAATGCTCGGGGGTTTCGGAGCTTGCTCCTGTCTAGAGTCCTCCTCTTGCGCCGTGGTCAGTGCATGGAGCTCCTCCAGAGCAGTTACTCCGGCGGTGCGATCTCTGCGGATCCGGAGAACGCCTACTGGTGTTGGCATCTTCAACACCAGGTATCCATAATGAGCAGCTGCCATGAATTTTTATAGGGCAGGTCTACCCAAGATGACGTTGAATGGTAAGTTGATCTGAGCGACGTCGAAGACCAACTTCTCGGTGCGATACTTCTCCCGTGTCCCGAAGGTAACGGGGAGAGTTATTGGTCCTAGTGGGGTAATGGCCCCCGGACCTACTCCGGAGAAAGGTCGAGAGGGCTGGAGATCCGAAGGTCGGAGCTGAAGCTTGGTAAAAGCTTCAAAGCTTATGAGGTTCAGCCCCAAACCTCCGTCCACCATAACATGATGGAGCTGGATGTTATTAATTGTGGGAGATACCATCAAAGGTAACTGTCCAGCTCCGACCATGCTTCGAGGACAGTCCGAAGCATCAAAAGTAATGGTTGTGTCCATCCACTTTTGATGTGGCTCCGGTCTAGCTGTAAGATCTACAGCGGCCATATCCCGTCGCATAGTCTTGATGACTCGACGGGAGGTGATGTCCCATGATCCACCAAAAATGGTGTTCATGGTCTTCCGACGCTCGTTGTCAGAGACGTCAGAGTCATCGTCGACGGAGGTGTAGACGGCCTTCAGGACCTTTTTAGGATCCTGAAACCCTAACTCCTCTTCAGCTGGAGCTTCATCGACCTTCTGTTTTCCTTCCCTCTGTCGGAAAGGGGACCCTTCCCGGCGCTTGCTGTAGCGCTCGGCAAGGTTTTGGACCTCCCGGCAGTCTTCCAAACCGTGGCTGCCCGTTTTGTGAATGGGACACCACACTTTGGGTTTGCCACCGTCTTGAGGAGACGGTCGAGGTCGCTTCTCGGGGCGTGGCCCCCGGCCACCCGGAGTTGCAGCAGCTGCAACGTTTGATGTGCCGGCCGACGACTTCTTCTTGCCGTTGGTCTTCTTTTTCTTCTTGCCACCCCCGGAGGTAGCGGCTTATTCTTTGGAGGATTTCTTGTGATCCTCCGAGGTTGGTTTGGAGTACATTTCACGGCCCTCCGCAGCTCTGGCACATTTGTCTGCCAGGCTGAAGAGTTCCGTGACGCTGGTGATCTCTTTGATCGCCAGCTTCTCCAACATCTTCTTATCCCGTACGCCCTGTCTGAATGCCACAATGACAGAAGCGCTTGAGATAGAAGGGATTGTGTTGCGTACCTGAGAGAACCTCTGGATGAAGGACCGTAAAGATTCTCCCCCTTTTTGCACGACCGCAAAAAGGTCCAGTTCAGTGCCTGGTCGGGTGTATGAACTCCCGAAGTTGGCAGTGAACTGACGGCACAGCTCCTCCCAACTGTTGATAGAGTTGGGTGGAAGGCTCATAAACCAGGACCTGGTGGTCCCAGTTAAGGCCACTGGAAAGTAATTGGCCATCACAGCCTCGTTTCCTCCAGCTGCCAAGATTGCAGTGGAGTATATCTGAAGGAATTCGGCGGGATTGACAGTCCCGTCGAATTTTTCCGCCAGGTGCGGCCGGAACTTGTGTGGCCATCTAACCATGCGCAGGTGCATGGCTAGGGCTGAACAACCTCCTCCTACTCCTTCCAGAGTAGAAAGGTCATGAGCTTCCCGTCTTTCACGAGCACGCTCGATATGGACACGGCCATCCTGCTGGCGGTATCGGCGATCAAGCTCCGCCCGGAGGTCATGAGTCGAAAGCCTGGATACCGTATGGGTGCGTCGTGCCCCAGAGGGCAATGACGTCACCTATTGTGACGCAGATCGTCTCCTGTTGTTGGAGACGTGCGGACCAAGTCTACCTGACAAAGTCCGCCGCTGCGACGGGACCCGTCCTGAAGGAGGAGGACCCTGGTTGTTGAGGCGTTCGGCCGCTGCTGCGACCAAATGCTCCACATCAGCCCTCCACTGCTCCATTGCATCTCGAGATGCATCCGGAGGTGGTGGACGTTGGAGAAGAGCTCGCGCTGCATGGAGCGCGTGTTCCGGGTTGTCATGACTTGCCGACGTAGTAAGTGACGCCGGAGCACCATCACGTTGCCCAGCAAGATTTGCTGGAGAAGATGGTGGTGGTGGGAGTGTGGCTCTTGCTGGTGCTGAGGCTCCTGCTGGTGGCTGCCTGTTGGAGGGATTGCCCCCAACAGCCTGAGCAGCAGGTTGGCCGTTGGATGATCCAGCCGCGGAGTTCACCATTCTCGAAAATCTCAGGCGCCCCTTCCTGGCGCGCCAACTGTTGACTGTTGGAGTCGGCAGATCTCCTGACACTGCTAAAGTGTTGAAGGAGTTTGTGGTTCGGTGTGGGCGCGCGGAGACTCAAGAAGGTGAATTGCAGTTTAACACAGGAGACACAAGGATTTACGTGGTTCGGGCCGCCTTAGCATAATACCCTACTCCACGGGTGTGTTGGTGTTGTATTAGCTTGTCACGTATGATCGCTTGTCAATGTATGTGAACGTCCCTGAGTGTATCGTCGATCTGTCCTTTTATAGTACAAGGACAGGCCATTACAAGCTAGCCTGGCGCGACATGTGGCCCCGACGGTTACTAGTATTGATACACAATTAATTGTTGTTAATAATCCTGTAACGTGCTGTAACACCCTCATTTTCATGCATCATGCCCTGCATGCACTCATACACATGTTTAACATTAACCCATAACAAGAGGAACGAGTTTAAAATTGATTTGGAGCAAAACCGCACTTAAAATTGTAGGAAAGTGCGGACTAGTCCGGTTTTGCTGAGGACTAGTCCGATTTCTCTCTGTCTAAAAACGAACTTGTCCGTTTTTGCTGCGGATTAGTCCGATATTTGCCCCTGGAAAACTTCGGACTTGTCCGATCTTGTGCGGACTAGTCCGATGTTCCATGAATCCTTGAAAATTTGCTAAGTCCCTGGACTTTTCCGGACTAGTCCGGTGTTCCAGCGGACTTGTCCGTTTTCCTTTCTGACTAAGATCGGACTTGTCCGATTTTTGGACAGACTTTTCCGATTTTCTCTCTGGACGACTTCGGACTAGTCCAGTCCTGTCCGGACTTGTCCGATATTTCGTGACTCCGAGATTGACCTTTTGTTTTACGACTTGTTTCTTGGGTTTCACGTCAAGTGGGCCTAGGAACGTCGTGCCCAACTCTTTTAGAGCCCATGTGGGACTCTAAACCGGCCTCTACTCATCCTAAACTCGAAATCCATCTAACCCTAGCCTCCACGTCTATATAAACAACCCCACCCCTTGGTTTGACATCTATTTGCCACTTTTCCACCCACCCAAACCCTAGTTCGTGGGGAGCCACCATCAAGGAGGGAGGAGAAGATCCCAAGCAAGAAGAAGAAGAGGAGGAAACGAAAGAGGATCAAGATATCCACCAAGTTTCGTCCTTCACCACCAATTCATCTCCAAGTTCATCACCAACCCTAGATCATCAAGATCCAAGTGTTACCTCCAAGTTTCTTGGTTTATTGGAGTTCTAAACACCTGGTATACCTCCTATTCTCTTTTCCTTACGTGAATTCAACCCCTAACCTCTGAATTTACGTCGATCTAGAAAACCCTAATCCGCTGATCTCGCAGAGTGCGGACTTGTCCTGTCCCTAGCGGACTAGTCCGATCTTTCTGGTTAAATTGTGTTGAGTTAATTCTAAAATTTGATCTAATCAACTCCAAACCTGTATAAACTTGTTAAAAGCTATTAGAACTAGTTAGATATCATTAAAAGCAATCTAGTAACAAGTTCTACCTTGCATTTGCATCAATCATGCATGTCATGTCATATTGAGTAATATTTGTGCACTCTTTGATTGTGTTTCTTGTCTTGTATGTTTATTGTGTGGATTAGACGGATTTGCGCTAGAAAGTGCCGCGGAGGATCTACAGCACCAGGAGTTTGAAGGCTTTGACCCTAATCAACAGCAAGAGCAAGGCAAGTGTCCTTGAAGCATATTGATCCTGTTTTCAAACAAATGTTTTGTTTGCAAACTTGCATGCTTGTGTCAAATTGATGGGAATCCTATGGTAGGAAGTTTACTAGATTTGTTTGACCACTCTTGTCACCTGGAATTTATGGTAGAGAGTCGGGAAGGGTTTTTTTACCTTTTTGCCTCGCTTGATTAATTGGGATGGGAAAGCGACACTACATATTTAATTATGCACCAATGATATTCTGGTTAATGTGAATTGGTCAATACGATGGGTGATCTAAGAAAGCCTGGTATTAGGATGGGCTGGATGTTATGGTGGTTTGCTTGCTTTAGATCTAAGGACCGGTTCATGCGAGAATAAGCCAGGACTACAGTGCCACCACGAGGCCAAGTATGGGTGCGGCGTAGCTGATTAATTAGGGCTTTGCTAGTGCTGTTTGGACCATTGGGGATGCTCGGGGAAGGGGTAGTCGGATTGGGTTTGTTGATGATTGGTGGGACTACCCTGTGATCCGAATGGCTCAAGAGGGGGCCCTTGGTTGAAGATGTGCTCAGTTGGAGGCATCGCCACCGGTGAAACCTCAGTGGGGTCTAAATAGGCTAGTAATCCCTTTGTAAAGGCTATTTTGTGATCTCTTGGCCACACACCAACGGAAGTGTGTAATGTGACCCACGGGTCATGGGCATAAGGGAGATTCTTAGTCACCGAAAGGTGATGAAATCACGAACACGTGGGTAAAGAGGTACAAACTCTGCAGAGTTAAATAAAACTATCATGATAGCCGTGCTCCCGGTTATGAGCACCTGGACAACTTCCATGATTAGAGGGAAATTGGGATTTGGGATGGTTATGGTCTGGTAATGGTTATGGTTTGGTAATGGTTACGGTTGATATTATGATTAGGGTTACGGTTATGAGATGGAATTATGGTTTATACATCGATTATGGTTATTGGTAATGGTGAATTATGGACTGGTATTATTATGGTTACATGGTTAATGATGGGTTTACTTACACATAAATATAATATATTGCTTTTCAAATGTTTTACTGTACTTTTCAGCACTTAGCCATTATTACATTCGTCATTTGAATCAGCCACATGTCATACTTTCCACACTTGCTGAGTACGACATGTACTCACTCTTGCAATCCCCACCCAAACAGTTGCAGGACAGGATTATGAGTTTAATGGCGATAATGCGGAGTTCTAGGCCGTGTCTACCGTCAGCTGGCCTGTGGTGTTGCATGGAGCTGCGCTATCCCTTTTGCTTAGCTGCTTAATTGGTTTATTTCCGCTGCATTAGTTGAACTTATCATTAATATTTCATTAGAGCTTGTATTCAAGGATTTAATGAATTATGTAATAAGAGTACTTATTTAATAATTTGAGTTGTGGTAATTATCTGGTTATCATTTGTGAATCACTCGTGTATGTGTGTTGAACATCCTGGGCACACATATACGTTAGCTTGGTTCATTTTCGGAACCGGGCGTCACAGATTGGTATCAGAGCCACAGGTTGACCGTAGGATGCAGCCTAGATAGAATGGACACTTTAGAGCACATAGGAGCACTCAGGAATCGATGTGTTTTTGCTTGGAGTGCTGCTTGCTATATATATTGGTTGCTTGTGTGCTTAATAGAGGATTTTGGGATGCTTTAACATTGCCATGTCCACCTAGGCTAGTGTAGCTAGTTGTTTAGTTTCATATCCCTTGATGCATATAGTTGGGGATGTTTTCTAATTCTTACCTACTGCTTTTCTTCAGATGGCGAGGACTCGCAACCAGAGGGATGGCAATGATGAACAGGAGAACAATGGAGTGCCTCAGAACAACAATGGACAAGGATCTACTCAGGGAGCTATCAACATCGTGCAGCTATTGGCCGTGCAAAACCAGCTCATGCAGACCATGATACAGACTATGGGACAGCTGCAGGCTGGCAATATCAACAACCAGCCCCACATGCCTCCACCGCCACCCCCGCCTCCTCATAACCGATTGGGAGAGTTTATGAGGACTAGGCCGCCAACCTTTGCTCAAGCCGCAGACCCTATGGATGCGGATGATTGACTCAAGTCCGTGGAGAAGAAGCTAGCCATTGTCCAATGCAGTGACCGGGAGAAGGTGCTATTTGCTTCTCATCAACTCGTTGGAGCAGCTGCAGATTGGTGGGATTCTTATTGCAATGCTCATGAGAACCAAGAGAGAATTACCTGGGCGGAATTCAAGGAGAGTTTCCGTTCTCATTATGTGCCGGAAGGTGTTATGATCTTGAAGAGGCAAGAATTTGAGAACTTGAGACAAGGAAAATCAAGCGTGAGTGAATATCTCAATAAATTCACTCAACTCTCAAGGTATGTGCCTGAGGACGTTAGTCGGGACAGCCGGAAGCAATACTTGTTCATGAGGGGCTTGAACAATGAGATCCAAGTACAATTACTCAACTGCGATTATGCCAATTTTCAGAAGCTTGTGGACAAAGCAATTGTGGTTGAGAACAAGATTCGCGAGATGGATCAAGAAATCAAGAGGAAGGCGCCATTATCAAGGACAACAATAAGGAAGTAATGTGCGCCCTCGCTTTGCGCCACCCAATGCGCCTCATTACAGCTCCTCTATTCCTGCTCAGCGCCCTGGTTATGCACCGCGTCCAACTCAGTTTGTGCAGCAGCGTCCTGTCATGCAAGCACCTAGGCCTCCAATGCCTTATGCACCTCGTGCTAATTTTCCTGCTACAAATGTTCAAAACCAAGCTCGTCCCAATAATTCTGGTGGAGTTAAGAAGTGTTATACTTTTGGAGAAGCTGGACACTTTGCACATTAATGTCCTAAGTCGGGCCTTGGTCAAGGAAGCAATGCATCGAGGCAAAACCCAAGACCTAATGGAGGACAGCCACAAGGAAGCCGTGGACAGCAAAATTTTGCTCGTGGCAACGTGAACCATGTCTCTACGGAGGATGCTCAACAAGCGGATGATGTGGTCATTGGTATGTTTCTCGCCAACTCCAACCCCGCGACTATGTTATTTGATTCCGGAGCATTGCATTCATTCATTGCATCAAAGTATGTTGCCAAGTATAGTTTGCCTATCTCTCATATGAAGTTTACTCTATTGGTTAAGTCTCCTGGAGAAGAGATGAGGACAAATATAGTATGTCCAAAAATAAGCCTTAGAATAAGGGGGTTAGACTTCTCCGCCAACCTCATTGTTTTGGATTCTCAAGGGTTGGACATTATACTTGGTATGGATTGGTTAAGGAAGCATAATGGAGTTATTGAGTGTGCCACGAAGACGGTGAAGTTGACCAATGAGGAACGGATCACCGTAGAATTTGAAGCATCTCAAACCAAACCGAAGCAATTGGAGTTGAATCATATGGACGGTGCCGCAATTGAGGAGATTCCGATGGTGTGTGATTTTTTGGATGTTTTTCCGGACGAGTTGCCAGGTATGCCACCCGATCGAGACATTGAGTTTGTTATTGATTTAATACTTGGAACTGCACCTATAGCTAAGAGACCGTATAGGATGCCTCCTATGGAATTAGCGGAGCTCAAGAAACAAATTCAAGAGCAATTAGAGAAGGGTTTTATTCGCCCTAGCTCTTCACCTTGGGGAGCGCCCGTTCTATTTGTGGACAAGAAGGACGGATCCCAAAGGATGTGCGTGGATTACCGAGCTCTCAACGAGGTAACAATCAAGAACAAGTATACCTTTCCCCGTATAGAGGATTTGTTTGATCAGATGAAAGGTGCCTGTGTGTTTTCCAAGATTGATTTGAGGTCAGGTTACTTTCAAATGAAGATTAGACCATCGGACATACCCAAGACAGCTTTTAGGACACGGTATGGATCTTATGAGTACACTGTGATGTCTTTTGGGTTGACAAATGCGCCTGCCTACTTTATGTACCTCATGAATAAAGTCTTCATGGAGTACTTGGACAAGTTCGTTGTGGTATTTATTGATGATATTATGATCTACTCGAAGGATGAGAAGGAACATAAGGAACACTTGAGGCTTACGTTGCAGAAATTGAGGGAGCATCAATTGTATGCCAAGTTCAACAAGTGCCAGTTTTGGTTGAAAGAGGTGCCATTTTTGGGTCATATAATCTCAGGAGGAGGAGTATCGGTTGACCCCGGAAAAGTAAGAGACGTGTTGAAATGGGAACCGCCGCGAAATGTCAAGGAAATAAGGAGTTTTCTTGGGAAGGCTGGATATTACCGTCGGTTTATCAAGGATTTTTCCAAGATAGTCAAGCCTATGACGGAGTTGCTAATGAAGGGAAAGGCGTTCCAATGGACTGAAGCTTGTCAAAACAGTTTTGAGGAGTTGAAGAAGAGGTTAACAACAGCCCCAGTTTTGGTATTGCCGGATGTAAGCAAGAGTTTTGATATTTATTGTGACACATCAAGACAAGGACTCGGATGCGTGCTTATGCAAGAAGGTCAAGTGGTCGCCTATGCGTCAAGACAAATGAAGAAACATGAGCAGAATTACCCAACACATGATTTAGAACTTGCAGCCGTGGTACATGCATTGAAGATTTGGAGACACTATATTCTTGGACATAGATGTGAAATTTATACGGATCATAAGAGTTTGAAGTATATTTTCACACAAACGGATCTGAACTTGAGGCAACGAAGATGGTTGGAGCTCATCAAAGATTATGATTTGGGGATCAACTATCATCCGGGAAAAGCCAATGTAGGGGCCGATGCTTTGAGTAGAAAAGGAGTAAGTCATCAACTCATGGTTCGAGAGTTACCATTCGAGTTATGTAAGGAGTTTGAACGGTTGAACCTCGGGTTTGTAAATGAGATGGAGATGATGGAGTTAAACCCAACCTTGGAGCAAGAAATTCGAGAAGCACAAACCACGGATGAGGAGATCAAGGAAATCAAGGAAAGAATCGAAGAAGGGAGAGAATTCAGATTTGATAAAGACGAACATGGTACCTTATGGCTTGGAAAGAGAATCGTTGTGCCTAATGTAAAGCATATTCGGGAGACAATATTAAAGGAGGCACATGACTCTCCTTACTCGATTCACCCAGGTCGTACGAAGATGTACAAGGACTTGAAGACTTGCTATTGGTGGGATAGCATGAAGAAGGACATAGCCGAATATGTTGCATTGTGTGACGTGTGCCAACGAGTCAAGGCGGAACATCAAAGGCCAGCAGGGTTATTGCAGCCATTGAAGATTCCAGAGTGGAAGTGGGAAGAGATTGGTATGGACTTTATAGTTGGATTACCGCGAACCCAGTATGGCTATGATTCAATATGGGTCATTGTAGATCGGTTGACAAAATCAGCTCACTTCATTCCTGTCAAGACCACATATACCACCGCGAAGCTAGCAGAATTGTATATGGAGCATATTGTGTGTCGACATAGAGTCCCTAAGAAGATAGTCTCGGATAGAGGTTCTCAATTTACCTCCAGATTTTGGCAAAAATTGCATGAAGCTTTGGGAACGAGGTTGAATTTTAGTTTAGCATATCATCCTCAAACGGATGGACAAACCGAGAGGACCAATCAGATTTTGGAGGACATGTTAAGAGCTTGTGCTTTAAAGCATGGGAAAAGTTGGGACAAAAGCTTGCCATACGCAGAATTTTCATACAACAATAGTTACCAAGCAAGCTTGAAGATGTCACCATATGAAGCGCTTTATGGGAGGAAGTGTAGGACACCTTTATTCTGGAATGAAGCAGGGGAAACTCAAGTATTTGGTCCGGATGTGTTGCAAGAAGCCAAAAAGCAAGTCCAAATAATTCGTGAAAACTTGAGGGCTGCCCAATCAAGACAAAAAGGCTATGCGGACAATAGGAGAAGGAAATTAGCCTTTGAAATAGGAGATTTTGTTTACCTCAAGGTGTCACCAATGAGAGGTCATAAGAGGTTTAACATAAGGGGTAAGCTCGCACCTCGTTATATTGGACCATTCAAGATTTTGGACAAAAGAGGAGAAGTAGCATATAAGTTGGAGATGCCAGCTCATTTTTCAGACGTACATGATGTGTTTCATGTTTCCCAGCTCAAGAAGTGCTTGAGGGTACCGGAAGAAAAGGTGCCAATGGAAGAATTGAAGCTAGAGGAAGATTTGACTTATGCCGAGCAACCGGTTAAGATCTTGGAAACCAAGGAGAGAGTCATAAGGAACAAGGTTATTAGATGGTGTAAGGTTCAATGGAAGCACCACACAGAAAAAGAAGCAACTTGGGAGCTAGAGGATGATATCAAGAAGGACTTTTCCTATCTCTTCTCTTCCGCGTCGAATCTCGAGGGCGAGATTCATTTTAAGGGGGGTAGGTTTGTAACACCCTCATTTTCATGCATCATGCCCTACATGCACTCATACACATGTTTAACATTAACCCATAACAAGAGGAACGAGTTTAAAATTGATTTGGAGCAAAACCGCACTTAAAAATGTAGGAAAGTGCGGACTAGTCCGGTTTTGCTGAGGACTAGTCCGATTTCTCTCTGTCTAAAAACGGACTTGTCCGTTTTTGCTGCGGATTAGTCTGATATTTGCCCCTGGAAAACTTCGGACTTGTCCGATCTTGTGCGGACTAGTCCGATGTTCCATGAATCCTTGAAAATTTGCTAAGTCCCTGGACTTTTCCGGACTAGTCCGGTGTTCCAGCGGACTTGTCCGTTTTCCTTTCTAACTAAGATCGGACTTGTCCGATTTTTGGCCAGACTTGTCCGATTTTCTCTTTGTACGACTTCGGACTAGTCCAGTCCTGTCCGGACTTGTCCGATATTTCGTGACTCCGAGATTGACCTTTTGTTTTACGACTTGTTTCTTGGGTTTCACGTCAAGTGGGCCTAGGGACGTCGTGCCCAACTCTTTTAGAGCCCATGTGGGACTCTAAACCGGCCTCTACTTATCCTAAACTCGAAATCCATCTAACCTTAGCCTCCACGTCTATATAAACAGCCCCACCCCTTGGTTTGACATCTATTTGCCACTTTTCCACCCACCCAAACCCTAGTTCGTGGGGAGCCACCATCAAGGAGGGAGGAGAAGATCCCAAGCAAGAAGAAGAAGAGGAGGAAACGAAAGAGGATCAAGATCTCCACCAAGTTTCGTCCTTCACCACCAATTCATCTCCAAGTTCATCACCAACCCTAGATCATCAAGATCCAAGTGTTACCTCCAAGTTTCTTGGTTCATTGGAGTTCTAAACACCTGGTATACCTCCTATTCTCTTTTCCTTACGTGAATTCAACCCCTAACCTCTGAATTTACGTCGATCTAGAAAACCCTAATCCGCTGATCTCGCAGAGTGCAGACTTGTCCGGTCCCTAGCAGACTAGTCCGATCTTTCTGGTTAAATTGTGTTGAATTAATTCTAAAATTTGATCTAATCAACTCCAAACCTGTATAAACTTGTTAAAAGCTATTAGAACTAGTTAGAGATCATTAAAAGCAATCTAGTAACAAGTTCTACCTTGCATTTGCATCAATCATGCATGTCATGTCATATTGAGTAATATTTGTGCACTCTTTGATTGTGTTTCTTGTCTTGTATGTTTATTGTGTGGATTAGACGGACTTGCGCTAGAAAGTGCCACGGAGGATCTATAGCACCAGGAGTTTGAAGGCTTTGACCCTAATCAACAGCAACAGCAAGGCAAGTGTCCTTGAAGCATATTGATCCTGTTTTCAAATAAATGTTTTGTTTGCAAACTTGCATGCTTGTGTCAAATTGATGGTAATCCTATGGTAGGAAGTTTACTAGATTTGTTTGACCACCCTTGTCACCTGGAATTTATGGTAGAGAGTCGAGAAGGGTTTTTTTACCTTTTTGCCCCGCTTGATTAATTGGGATGGGAAAGCGACACTACATATTTAATTATGCACTAATGATATTCTGGTTAATGTGAATTGGTCAATACGATGGGTGATCTAAGCAAGCCTGGTATGTGGATGGGTTGGATGTTATGGTGGTTTGCTTGCTTTAGATCTAAGGACCGGTTCATGCGAGAATAAGCCAGGACTACAGTGCCACCACGAGGCCAAGTATGGGTGCGGCGTAGCTGATTAATTAGGGCTTTGCTAGTGCTGTTTGGACCATTGGGGATGCTCGGGGAAGGGGTAGTCGGATTGGGTTTGTTGGTGATTGGTGGGACTACCCTGGGATCCGAATGGCTCAAGAGGGGGCCCTTGGTTGAAGATGTGCTCAGTTGGAGGCATCGCCACCGGTGAAACCTCAGTGGGGTCTAAATAGGCTAGTAATCCCTTTGTAAAGGCTATTTTGTGATCTCTTGGCCACACACCAACGGAAGTGTGTAATGTGACCGACGGGTCATGGGCATAAGGGAGATTCTTAGTCGCCGAAAGGTGATGAAATCACGAACACGTGGGTAAAGAGGTACAAACTCTGCAGAGTTAAATAAAACTATCATGATAGTCGTGCTCCCGGTTATGAGCACCTGGACAACTTCCATGATTAGAGGGAAATTAGGATTTGGGATGGTTATGGTCTGGTAATGGTTATGGTTTGGTAATGGTTACGGTTGATATTATGATTAGGGTTACGGTTATGAGATGGAATTATGGTTTATGACATCGATTATGGTTATTGGTAATGGTGAATTATGGACTGGTATTATTATGGTTACATGGTTAATGATGGGTTTACTTACACATAAATATAATATATTGCTTTTCAAATGTTTTACTGTACTTTTCAGCATTTAGCCATTATTACATTCGTCATTTGAATCAGCCACATGTCATACTTTCCACACTTGCTGAGTACGACATGTACTCACTCTTGCAATCCCCACCCAAACAGTTGCAGGACAGGATTATGAGTTTAATGGCGATAATGCGGAGTTCTAGGCCGTGTCTACCGTCAGCTGGCCTGTGGTGTTGCATGGAGCTGCGCTATCCCTTTTGCTTAGCTGCTTAATTGGTTTATTTCCGCTGCATTAGTTGAACTTATCATTAATATTTCATTAGAGCTTGTATTCGAGGATTTAATGAATTATGTAATAAGAGTACTTATTTAAGAATATGAGCTGTGGTAATTATCTGGTTATCATTTGTGAATCACTCGTGTATGTGTGTTGAACATCCTGGGCACACATATGCGTTAGCTTGGTTCATTTTCGGAACCGGGCGTCACACGTGCACCGACAGTGCCGTTACTGGTGTTAAGATCGTCCGTTTAAGTGTCATTAATATGGCATTAATGACATTTAATCGGGTCTTGAAGTCCTTGGCTCCCCTTTGAAGATCCGGAGCTGTTACAAGGTCTTCCGGAGGTTAGAGGCTGGCAGGTCCGACGATTTGACACGTGGCATCTCTGGAGCTTGCTGTGGGAAGCAGGTAGCTCCGGGGCTATTAGACACGTGTCAGGTCCGGAGCTTCTCTCGGTCTGGGGTTAAGTCCGGAGGTGCCGTTTCGGTACGTGGCCCGGAGCTTCCCCCTTGTGGGCGGTAGCTACGGGTTAGTCGTACACGTGGCGACCCAGGGATTAACCATGTTGGAGAAGCGGGTCCGGTCATGTCTGACAAGTGGGCCTCCGAGGGTCTTCAAACCAAGTAGATGGCCTTCCTTCGAGATCTTTGTAACCTCAGGGGGTGTACGGTTTTTAGGGTACTGACATAACCATACCGAGTGTAGTCGTCTGTGAACATTATGAACAAGTCATACCCGTCTACAGAGACTACGGGAAATGGACCACAAATGTCCGTGTGAATAATTTCTAAAACTCCCGTGCTACGTATGGCATTCTTCTTAATAGTCTTAACAAACTTACCTTTAATGCAATTAATGCATTCTTCTGAATCTGAAAAGTCTAAGTGAAGTAAGATCGATTGAGATACTAAGCGTTCGATCCTCCCTCTCGAAATATGGCATAATCGACAATGCCATAATTTTGACGATGTTTCGAAATCAATTCTTTTGCACTTGTTTCTTTTTATATCATTCTTAGCGGGAATTTGATCATTACTTAAGGCATTCACATTATCATGAGTGGACAATAGATAAAGCATGTCTTGTCTGAAGGCAATACCCACAATCTTAATATTCAAACTAATAGAGCATTTGTCCTCGCCAAAATGGCAAACAAACCCATAATTATCCAAACATGAAACTGATATCAAATTCCTCTCTAAGCTAGGGAAATAAAGAACATCATGATGTCTAAGTATAAAACCACTACTAAGTCTAAGAGGATAAGTTCCAATGGCTTCAATTTCAGCTTCATGACCATCAACGACTTTGATGGTCCTTTCCCCCCTTCTTATAGTCCTCATCGTACTTAACCCCTGTATAGAATTACAAACGTGCACAGTTGCACCTGAGTCAATTCACCAAGTAGATTGAGAATAAGCTAAGTACAGGGATTCATTTACAAAAGTGATGACATCCTTACCATTCTTAACACACCACTTAATAAAACCAATGTAGTCCTTCTGACGATGTCCAAAGTCCTTGCAAAATTTGCACTGATCTGATTTTAACTTAGAACCAGAAGTATGAGGAGCTGTCCCTTTGCCCTTAGAAGAGAGCCATGTACCTTAAAAGATGGTGGCTTGGGAGAAGTGAAGTAGGTTTTCGCCTTTCCCTTACCCTTACCTTTGGTGAAGTTAATGGAGTCTCTACCCTTACCTCTTATGCGCTCCTCCTCCTGAACACACATAGCCATGACTTTCTCTAAAGTCCAGCTATCTTCCATGGAGTTGTAATTTATCACAAATGCCTCAAACTCTTTGGGTAAAGACATGAATATGAAATGCACAAGCATCTCATCTGACATGGCTAAGTTAAGAGTCTTGAGGTTTGCATTTAAATTACTCATTTTAAGGATGTGATCTCTCACACCCCCACCAGTGTACCTTTCATTAACAAGCCTTTTGAGGAGTGTGCTTGATAATGTCTTAGTGGAGCCTGTGTACTGACTTTTGACTTAGGTAAGATACTCAGTTGCCAGCTCACAGTTAGGAATAGCTCCTCTTATGGACTCAGAAATGGTGGCCTTAATGACCATGAGGCACTTTCTGTTGGATTCCTCCCATGCCTCAAGATCCTTAGGGTACTTTTCCTTAAGTTTAATGTACTCCTCCTTTCTTACTCCAAACTCCTCATCAGTCTCCTCAGGCTGTGCAATGAGAGCTTTAGGATCAACAAGTCGATCCTTTCTTAGGCAAAGGTCAAGATTTGCAATTGTTAAGTTCATCCTGAGTCTCTCATTCCATGTCCCATAGTTATAACCAGCAAGGGTCCCTATGGAGGCAATGAGACTTACCACATTTGAGGCACCTTAATGAAACAAAATATAGGGGTTAGAAAAGGACTTAAAACAACATATGATGAAGCATATACTTAAAATTGCACTTAAACAACAAGAAATGGCATAAAATGTCTTTCGCGTTGGTTACTCAACAAAACCATTTCACTTAAATAATCATGGAAATATTTCACGTTGGTTACTCTAATTTCCACTTTACTTAATAACTTAATTAACATGTAAATATTTCACGTTGGTTACTCTAATTTCCATATAGACATACTTAAAATATCATGAAGAAATTCCCAATATAATGCAAATATACTGGAAATAAACTTAAAACATGGCAAAATTAAGTTTTCACTTTGGTTACTTATTTAATTTCCATGCAAAACTTATACACTTAAAATTCCAGCAAATTTAAACTTTCACGTTGGTTACTTATTAAATTTACTGCTTAATAACAACGGAAGCAAAATAAACTTAATTTCTTAAATCTCAGAAATTAATTGCAAAGTCTAATAGCAATTAATTGAATTTAAAATAACTGAGAAAATTCACGTAATAACTTAAAATTACAGAAATAATGCAATCAAAACATTTCAAACATCACACAAAAATTTTCTGAAATTTTCCTAGTTATTTACTGATTTTTCCAATCGTTTTTCTAATTTCTGGAATTATTTTTCCATTTTAAACTTATTCTGAAATTTAGAAATGCTTAAAAAAGGGTAACTGGGCTTAAAACCCTAAATTAATCCCACTGACAAAAATGGCCCAGCTCACTGCTGAAAAATGCTTAAGGAAAAAGAAAAATTTCAACATGGAGCCCATTAACCAATTTGGCCCATGGTTGAATTCAACCCACTTAAAATTCCAAGAAAATCAGGAAAATGGAAAGGGTAGCCCACCGGCCCATTAGCCGCCTCTGCATGGGCTCCAAGCCCGCTGAGGCGAAGCGGCGGTCGTCGAGCGCTGAGGGCCGTTGGATTTCAATCTGACGGCTGAGATTCCCCGGGCCCTTATAACTTAGGATCATCTGAGCCGTTCATTTCTGATCCGACGATAGAGCGGTGGGATCGGGAGATATAAAAGTTTTCCCGCCGCAGAATCGCTGAACCCTAATTCATTTCCGCCTCCATCTTCTCTCTCTTCCTCACCCGAGCGAGAGCGGCGAGCGAGCGATGGAGCGGCGGCGAGGCGAGTGCCGCGCCGGGACCTCCGGCGCCGCCGCGCCATCGGCGCCGGCGAGAGATCCCCGTCGGAGTGGAGCTCCGTCGTCGCCGATAGCGTCGGTCGATCCGCCGTTGAGGAAAACCGGCGCACGGCGCTTCGCGCTAGATCTGAGTGGAAGGGAGGTTCTGTAAGTCACCGGTGGGGACTTCCGGCACCGTCGCACCACCGTGGTGTGGTGTGGTCGGTCGACCGTCGAATGAAACCCGTCGCTAGGGTTAGGGTTTCGACCCTTAACCCTAGCGCGATGCACACTGAGTGTCTGAGTGTTTGTGTGCAGGTACACCGGCGCTGCTGAGGGCCTCCACCATGGCGCGCACTTCGTGCCGCCGGTGGAGAGCCGCCTAGGGTTAGGGTTTCCTAACCCGAAGCTTTGAGGTGGCGGCAGCGAACGAGTTGCGCGACTAGGGTTAGGGCTTTGGCCCGACCCCTAGTTCTGCGCCTGAGGACGACAACGCCGGCGCTGTGTCTCCGTGGGAGACCCAATGGATGGCCGTCGACGGAGGGAGGAGGTCGCAGGGGTTAGGGTTTCCCCTAACCCTGCTCTGAGGAAGACTCAGAGGCCTAAGGCCCCTGAATCTAAATAAGTCCCCTCCCCCTTAGTCTTAATTTCTTAATTCATTTCGGTTTTGTGTGATCTCTTAATCTTAATTGAAACCGAAACTAAATTTGATTCCCCTCCTTCTAATTTGTGCGCTTAAATAGACTTAACTAAAACTAATCTTAGTTAATGAAGACTAGGCCTTAACTAAATGATTAGAAAGTAATTAATCTAATTAATTATCCAATTAGGGCTCACAAACACGGCTCTGATACCATTGTTAGGTCTTAGAGTGCTTAGGATCGATGATAGGAACACCTAATCGGTACAGCTTAGACTTAATCAATTCTGATCAAACTATCTTAGTGAGAATTGAACATTGATCTAATACACTTAGACTAATCATTAAGCAATTCATCCAAGAAGCAGAACATGTATGATCTAGAATGCAGTAGATAGATTAAGAAGAGGGAGATTAGGGTTATCATCAGAGGGTCCACCGGATGCCATTGGGCTCTGGTGGATTGTCGCAGGCGAGTAGCTTGACGCAGGTAGATAGGTG
Source organism: Tuctoria greenei (assembly GCA_036927565.1). Lineage (NCBI taxonomy): Eukaryota > Viridiplantae > Streptophyta > Magnoliopsida > Poales > Poaceae > Tuctoria > Tuctoria greenei. The sequence goes on along the minus strand of JAYESD010000009.1, from coordinate 159,003,543 downwards.
ATGCAGGGACATCGTCAGTGCAGTGGCGGCGTGGCACAGACATGGCGGCGGCGGTCTTCCCCTCACTCCGCGCCTTAACAGATCGGCTAGGATTTGTATGGGAGCTTATGACGGCTAATCAACTTGGTGATTAGTGCCCCAGCCCTCCCCTCTGTTTATATAGCGCATGTGAGAGGGGGCCGCACCGAACTGAGTCGGTTGCGCCCCCGATCAGGGCGCGTAGGGGAGTCGGACTCGGGGGGCGTGGTTGTTGCCCACGTCACCCCTCGAGATCATAACTGATCAATTTATTATAAGCGAGTACAAATGCAGACACTCACAGTCTATTGTTTAGAACAAGACGATGATAACTGAATGGCTATGCACACGACTGTGGACCGGACTTCGTAAGCCAATATTACAGCACGTCCATCCCTTCATATTTTTCGTAAGTGCACCCCAGATCCAACGCTCATGACTTCCTCTGTAGAGTATCTACATTTAATACCGTGAAATTCAGCCTGAAATTTGCTCTCACCGGAAATCGAACTGAGGGTCTGAGTAGTGCTACTCAGAGTACTTAACCACTAGGTCAAGCCTCCTTTCACAAGTGAGCCCGAATATATGACTGTAAGGTGTGTATCCAGATACAGTTGAACAGTTCAATGTGATAGAAAGTTTGAATGATTCATCTAAAACATGAAATGCTTATTGTTTTACCCCTTTAAATTTTGGAAATGGACGTGGTTAGAAGAAGAATACAAGCATGTGTTTCAGCTGGCTGTTTTCTTGTATAACACACCTTTCTTGGTAAGGTGGTTAGTGCTGCAGCTGATTGGTGGTCAAGACGGTGACAGCAACAACATCCAGGAAGCCGCGCGCGGTCGGATTGCTGCGTTACTTGCAGTTTTGGTCCGCGACAATACGAGTCTTTGCATGCTCTTGTGCAGTGTTGGTATTGATTGACTCGACGAGCTTTTCGCTGACTTGGCACGCCGATACCTGCATGCTGAAGAAGATCATCAGGTCCAAGTTGGCAACAATAACAGTTTGACCCGTGGTTCACGGGGGTTATTGCAGACAATGCAGACAATGACTGGTTCAAACGGACCGATGCTGTCCGAACGGGAGAAGATCAGCATGCTGCAGAAGTATCGGTTGGTGGAGCATGATGTGAACGAATGCCCATGTGCTGGAGGCCCGAGAAGTCCAAGGCTGGTTCGTGGAATCATCGGCATGGATGAATTGAATCGGGGCTGAATTTCAAATCTCTGAGGAAATTCGGTTTCGAAAAAAAAAATCTGAGGAAATGGAAATGGTGCTCCAATTCAATTGTTTTGTTTGTCCGGTTCACAATAAAAACATTGACGTTCAAACGGTTCCCAGTAAACTAAATTCCAAATGATGTTTGACCTGCATGCATGAGAAATCCAAATCCAAGAAGCAAGCGTACGCCTACCATTCTTACCTGCCGATGATCTCTGCTCGTGCTCCCAAGAGGGTTCAGCGGGCCCGTACCCGTCAGCAAGGTTGGGGCCTAGGCCGAATTAGCCCAAGTCCACCTACGGGTCTGGGAGCTAGCGACTGCGGGATTTAGTCGTTGGCCCAATAATGAAACTCGGCAGGCCCAAGCAACGCGGTAGTCCATAACAAGTTGGGCGGCCCAACAAAAAAGCGGCCACGACTTGATTCGCGCGGGAGCAGCACCGCACCGCGCCCGGGAGCGAGAAAGCGCGCCAAGTGAAACACAGGGTGACAGGGCGGCGGAGATGAGCTCGTCGACGTCAGGCCGTGACGACGACGCGCCGGACCTCGTATGCCAGCTCGACTGCGTCCACGGCATGGTCGAGGCGCTCTCCTCCGCCCGCTGGAAGCGCCACCAGGTCGGTCTCGCGCTCGCCCCACTCCCCCATCCCACCACTCACCACTCACAGCTTCTAACCTAACTCCCCGCTTCCGGCGGCGCAGGACGCGGTGATGGAGCTTTCGGAGCACGGGGTCGTGATCACCGTCGAGGAGAGCGGGTGCCTCCAGGCCAAGGTCTTCCTCAAGCGCGAGGTCAGCCGCGCTGCCAGGGTGTTTGTGTTTATGCCTCGCCCGGGCCGCGGGCGTTGGTAATCACTTGAGTTGTTTTTTGAATCCCGTGTGGTTTCCATCACAGCTTTTCGTAGAGTACCAATACGCGGGAGAGGGGCGGGTGCGGTTCGGGCTCAGCCTGGGGCTTCTCATCGACTGTCTCAACACGTTCTCGTCTCCGGGACACGCGTCCACCGTGGAGGTCCGGTACCCGGGCCCTGACATGCAGCTTCTACTCAAGTATGTATATCCAAACCGTGGTGCTGATCTTTTGTTCTTCTTCCTACACGTCAACTTCATCTAGAATTATGATCAGACCTGAACAAAGCTGTCGTGGCCCCGGCCTGATCTGATTGCATTTGGGACTGAATGATAGCAGCCCGGACTACTTGTATGCTATATCTAATTACTGCTGGCCCATAGTCCATCGCATTTAACCTTACACCTTTGATTTTTGGATGACTGGCTGATATTGTCTGGTTCTGGTTCTCCCGCTTGTAGTAATACTGGATTGTTTTTTTTTTGTTATATTAGATAGGCTTATTTGTTCAGGACAACTGCTGAAAGCCATTGGTGATTCCATGTTTAGGAGATTAATGACTCACACGGTTCAGTTTCATCTTTTAAAAGTTTAAGCTCCTGTTTTTATTCTGACATACTGAATTGGCTGAGACAAATGGAACCTGATGAAAACATTGGCTGGAGATCTTGATGTGCAATTGCTAGGATGTTTTTTTAAAACATATTATCATGGCAGGGTCTCTGATAATGTGATTGCAGATCAGTGGGCTCCCCAGACGCATGTATGTATGCAGAAATCAGAACCAGAATTCCAGATACAATATCCTGGGATTTCCAGTTTGAGCCTGCTGGGAATACTCCACTCACTTTTACCGTTAAGGTACACCAATACATTTATGCTGCCTTTTGTAGCAGTATGCATCAACAGTTTTTTTTTTTAGTACGCCAGAAATATTTGACCCATTTCCTGATATCTGACAGTCAGCCATTCTGAAAGAGTCAATCGATGACCTTGAATGGCCAGGTTCCAGCATTCAGATTCAAATGCAGCCAGATCCTCCATCAGTTATACTGAAAGGTGAAGGGCATGGTGACTTGCAGGTTTGTAACATGTTTGCTTATATTCTGACGGTGCTTATTACTCAACTTACTATTGTTACACCATTTTGTAGATTGAGTACCCCTACTATGCAAATACTGATCTTCTCATTGCATTCCGATGTGACCATGAAGTGTCATACAGGTACTTGTGCCTCGAAGCTCACATCATATCTTGTCTTGTGCTAATTTGCTGATCTTACTGTTTTTCTTCCAGGTACAAGTACAAGTTTCTTCGTGCAACTACATCTAATATTCCAAGTAGCGTCATAAAAGAAAATCGTGGTACTAAAGTCCAGATTGGAAGAGGAGGGATGCTCAAAATCCAGCACCTGATTTCAGTTGCCAGACCAGGTATGCAATACTACCGGAATATTGCTGGAGGAGACGACCAGACAAGCCGAATTGTTTATGTGGAGTTCTTTGTGAAGCCAGAAGAAGATGATAACCCTGTAAACGACGCCTAGCTTTTCTGGTCTAGAGTGTGTTATTTGTTTATATTAACCCATTAGGGTGAAAAAAACTAGTTTAAGCAGTTAACGTTTGTAAATTCAAGCTGCCTCAAATTCTGTTACTTTGCTACTAACATACTATTAGGCACATATTGTGTTGTTCCTAACTAGTTTATCAATCGTAAGCTTCTCACTTTGAATTACCAAAAAAATGGACCATTTGATTCTGAAACTTTGTTACTCCCTCTGTTTCTTTTTTATTTATCACCGTTTAGTTTAAAAATGAACTAGCCGGTGACAAATAAAAAAAACGGAGGGAGTAAAAGATAACGAGGTCTCGATCAGTATGAATGGTTTATTTTTGAAATAAACTTGTGCTTGAAATTGAATTGGCTCTATTGACAAAGATATATTTATCCTTGGCTAGTTTAATGAGCATTGGTAGGATCAGAACTTCTGGATTTATTAATGGATCGATATGGGCCTGAACCACTTTGATCCAGCCTTGCTACTACTTTCCGTACTGTTCACAAGTAAACCCATTCACCTGCTTGTATCTTCGTCTCATCATAACCCACCATTGCCATTAGCAGGCCCCTAGTTCTCTATGGAATGGCCCATTGATATGATATGGAATGACCATTATTGTTAGGCAATTCTCATCCGAAAACTCCATTGTTCTTCTTGTTTCCTTTATTGCTATGGTTGCCTATATCTGCTTAGCAGCTCTTTTTGTGAAACATTAAGTATATGTTTTCTTAATTTGTTGTTCTTGCACATTTGCACATGATAACAACTGTTTGGCACAACAAGCATTTAAGAATGCCAAACTTGTGGACAAGGTATTGGCAACCATGACACGAATGACAACTAAGATACCCCTCCCTTGGCGAAAAAGGGCAACAGAGAGTCGGCAGCATCGCTTGCTTGATCACTGAACCGTGTTTAACCAGTATATATAAAAAGGTTGGTGGAAAACGGCCACCGCTTTCTGTTGGAATCCTGTTCCCTGTAGCTGTTTTTAGGGGAAACGAAATATCTATCCTGTTAAGACCTTAACTTGGCAACAACAACCTTGCTTTCCCCTTCTCTTGGCCAAGTTTTTCGGTGCTCCCTACGCATTCGAGGTAAAGAAACCTTACCTTTTTTCCTGGAATCTACTCTGCCTGTCCAGTGACAGGCAACTCACACTTGATCACCGCACATTACCTGTCCTGTGCTTCGACCTGATGGGCAGGCTCTATGAGATATATTATTGAAGCAGCATAGCAATAGGGTACTGTTTTGTGCAAACTTGTGAAACGGGTATTCCGGTTGAGTGACCCGTTCAGGCTCCAACTGCAATGAGATGCATATTCTGTGGAACAATAAGTTGGATGTACCTAATGTCCTTAATTTGTACAGTACATGGCTGTGACTCCGAAATGGCATTTGATGTTACGAGATTGTACCCACCTTTGAGGCGCATATTAGGAAACGAGCCCCAGTCCTGTCGAGTAAACGTGATAGGTCACTCCTGGATCATGCTTAGATCCAAATGATGAACCAGACAAGCTCTATAGGTACGGTGCACTGTGATTCCTGTGAAGGCCGTACGTGCTGATTGACGCTGCATGCAACGAACCTTGAACATATATAGAAGACTCACTAGATCCTAGCTAGTGCAATTTGAGAAGCAGGAGTGGGACTTTTTCCTGTGCTGCACTGCATCCTTTTTTTCTTCCTTTTGAAAGAATTTCAGTGCCTTAATAGAACAAATTAGATGCGTTTGCAAGAGCATCTTGTTTTGACCTTGGCCACTTACAGTGAATGGGTAAGTCGATGTCATGTGATGGCCTGATGGCACGTCGTGGCGTAGCCAGGGCAATCAAGAACGGATGCAGTGGAATGCACACGCCGTACAACCTCGCCTGCAGACATGTGGTGAGGTGTTCGGTGTATGTACGTACGTACTCCCTCCGTCCCGAAAAACTTGTCGCTTTGTAGTTCAAAAATGAACTACAAAGCGACAAGCTTTTCGGGACGGAGGGAGTATGTACTTCCAAGGGAAAAGAGGAGGAAGCCCGTGTTCTCAGACCGGGACCGAGCGATCCGTCCATGGGGGTCCGTACGTCACCAAACTCCAACCTCTTCGGGTGCCATTAATGGCCGCAATCATCGTCAAGGTCGTCTCGATATGACCACGCTCCAATGACAATGAGGTCGCGTGGCAGGGGAGGAAAGCTCGCCGGCAGCTTTGCCTACCTTGTCTGCCGCCGCGCCGCGGTCCATCATGCATCGCCGACGACGACCTACTAAGTCTTTCCTTCATCCGTCAATTCATTTTATTTTATTTTTAACAACCTGTTCGTTCATTCATTCATTCATTGGATCATGTATTAGTGTAGTGTGGCCAGCCTCCTGGCTTCATTCGGCGTGGCATTCATTCAATTAATTGGAGTGTTGGTGGCATGGTATACTAAGTAGTACTAATAGTACTACTCAAGTAGCGTAAGCCTCACTGTGGTATAGCTCAGCAGCTGCCCCGGTTCAATAATTGTACTAGCACCCTACAAGTGCAGCGCGCAAACCACGGCAGCCGGCACTAATGGCGCCTCCATTCGCCGGCCGGCTGCCCGGTCGACGACGACCGGCGGTGGCATCGCGCCATCATCCCGCGCGTGCACCTGACCTGATTTTTGCAAGTTTTCCTTGATGCATTGAAGTGCCTGTCTGGGACGGTGTAGATTATACTATACCACCGGTAGCTAGCTTTGCAGTTGATGCGGCCTTTTAGCATGCGTACGTACCGTGTAGTACATGCAGTTGTACGTGCATGCGACTTGCCGTGTGCCGCGGACCAGCCAAGCCCAGCTAGTTTTGTACTGCACAGAAAAGTCTGAAGAGCCTGCAGCCCATTGGGCGGCCACACCAAACACCTGCATGTTATACATTTCAATTTTCTAATAATGTTAGTGTGTGGTTATATATATGTGGATTACAAAATTCTCGCCCACTCTCCCCGGCCTGTCAGCATCACACGGCACATATGCATCTGCAATTTCGGTCTCTTAAATGGGAAGTTGTTAAGTATGGGCAAGGAGAGGAGACGAGAGGTGTTCAAGTCAATCGTCCTTGAGACACGAGTGGCACACCGCACTCTGGGCTTTCGATGCTCTGCAACCTCGATCGACCCTAGTGCCATTCCCCGGCACCATGCATGCACAAGCAATAGCTACACTGTGCCGCCCGGCCACTTGGACTTATTAAAGCCTTCTCCTGCAGTTCTATTCCTGCTCCTGATCTGGGCAACCAAGACTAACAACTGAATGATCTAACAACGCATCATTTTTATTTTCAGAAGAGGAAATTTTGTAGAGGAATTTGGTGCTGCTCTAGCTTGGGCAACAGAGGAGCCAAGCAAGGCCCTGCCAATGCTCCTGCAAACCTCTAGTTGTTTGGTTTTACATGTATCCAGGTTATGGCGGCAGGTCCTCAGGTTGCAAGTGATGACCAACTGATCGTCATTCACACATAACTCCTCTGCCGATTGAATACTACGCACTATACTACTAGTTTATTACTCATCACACCAGCTAGGGATGGGCATTCGGTCTACCCGATTTCGGTTCTGGTATTTCGGTCTTTTTCAAAATTCGGTTTCTTGAAATCACTACCCGAATTATTGTAATAATATTAGGTACTCGAAAATTTTGGGTACCAAAATTTCGGTTCGGTCTTCGGTCCTACCCGAAATATCCGAATTATACATTATATCAATGTGTGCACAAGTTCAATATGATTTATGAATCTAGTACCATGAGATAATTTATTATAAATTGAAAAATGACAAATCACGAATAAACGGTTAAATCCAATGATTTCACAAATCACAACTTGGAAATAAAATATAAAAATTTGAATTGTTCATAGTTTACCAAGCATAACTTAACTTAATATTTGATGGACCAACTATTCGGTTATTTCGGTTACCCGAGGGTAGTATCCGAACTCGAAATTTATTTTTCGGTTATTTATATTCGCTACCCAAAAAAATATCCGATATCCGATTGTCGGTACCCTAAAAACCATACACCCCCTGAGGTTACAAAGATCTCAAGGGAAGGACATCTACTCAAATTAAAGACCCTCGGGGGCCCACCTGTCAGACATAACCGGACCTGCTTCTCCAGCATGGTTAACCCCTAGGTTGCTACGTGTACTGTCAGACCGGAGCTATTACCCGCAAGGGTGAAGCTCCGGGCTAGGTACTGAAACGGCACCTCCGGACTTAACCCCTGACCGAGAGAAGCTCCGGACCTGACACGTGCCAGGCCACCCCGGAGCTTCCCGCTTCCCACAAGCAAGCTCCGGAGCTGCCACGTGTCCATACGTCGGAGCTGGTCGCTTCAAACCTCCGAGAGACATTGTAACGGCTCCGGATCTTCAAAGGACAGCCGCGGACTTCAAGACCCGATTAATTATCATTAATTCCACGTTAATGATACTTAATCGTACGACCTTAACACCTGTAACGGCACTGTCGGAGCCGTTACAGGGTTATTAACAACAATTAATCTCGTGTATCAATACTAGTAACCGCCAGGGCCACATGTCGGGTCAGGCCGACTTGTAACGGTTTGTCCTTGTACTATAAAAGGACAGACCGACGATACACGGGGAGAGAACTCTCGAACGCTCTGAAGCTCACGAGTTAATACAACACACACACACACCCGTGGAGTAGGGTATTACGCTCAGGCGGCCCGAACCACGTAAACCACTGTGTCACTCGTGTCCAATCGTGATTCACCTTCTTGAGTCTCCGCGCGCCCATACCGAACTACAAACTCCTCCAACACTTTCATAGTGTCAGGAGATCTGCCGACTCCAACAGTCGACAGTTGGCGCGCCAGGAAGGGGGGCCTGAGATCTTCAAGAATGGTGAATTCTGCGGCTGGATCATCCAACGGGCAACCTGCTGTTCAGGCTGTCGGAGGCAATCCCTCCAACATGCAGCCACCGGCAGGAGCCTCAGCACCAGCAGGAGTCACACTCCCACCACCACCATCTTCTCCGGCAAGACGTGTCGGGCAACATGATGGTGCACCGGCGTCACATACTGCGCCGGCAAGTCATGACAACCCAGAACACGCGCTCCATGCAGCGCGTGCTCTTCTCCAGCGACCACCACCTCCGGATGCATCTCAGGGTGCCATGGAGCAATGGAGGGCCGATGTTGAGCATTTGGTCACAGCAGCGGCCGAACGCCTCAACAACCAGGGTCCACCTCCTTCAGGGCGGGCCCCGTCGCAGCGACGGACGTTGTCTGGAAGACTTGGTCCGCATGTCTCCAACAACCGAAGACGAGCTGCGTCACAGCAAGTGACGTCGTTGCCCTCTGGGGCACAACGCACCCATACCGCATCTCGGCTTTCGACACACGACCTCCGGGCGGAGCTTGATCGCCGATACCGCCAACAGGATGGCCGTGTCCACATCGAGCGAGCTCGAGAAAGACGAGATGCTCAAGACCTTTCTACTCTGGAAGGAGTAGGAGGAGGCTGTTCCGCCCTAGCCATGCACCTACGCATGGTTAGATGGTCACAGAAGTTTCGGCCACACTTGCCGGAAAAATTCGACGGGACTGTCAACCCCGTAGAATTTCTGCAGATATACTCCACTGCAATCTTAGCAGCTGGAGGAAACGAGGCCGTAATGGCCAACTATTTTCCAGTGGCCTTAACTGGGACCGCCAGGTCCTGGTTTATGAGCCTTCCACCCAACTCTATTGACAGTTGGGAGGAGCTGTGCCGTCAGTTCACTGCCAACTTCGGGAGTTCATACACCCGACCGGGCACTGAACTGGACCTTTTTGTGGTCGTGCAAAAAGGAGGAGAATCTTTGCGGTCATTCATCCAGAGATTCTCTCAGGTACGTAACACAATCCCTTCTATCTCAAGCGCTTCTGTCATTGTGGCATTCAGACAGGGTGTACGAGACAAGAAGATGTTGGAGAAGCTGGCGATCAAAGAGATCACCAGCGTCACGGAGCTCTTCAGCCTGGCTGACAAATGTGCCAGAGCTGCGGAGGGCCGTGAAATGCACTCCAAACCAGCCTTGGAGGATCATAAAAAATCCCCCAAAGAAGAAGCCGCTACCTCCGGGAGTGGCAAGAAGAAAAAGAAGACCAACGGCAAGAAGAAGCCGTCAGCCGGCACAACCAACGTTGCAGCCACTGCAACTCCTGGTGGCCGGGGGTCACGCCCCGAGAAGCGACCTCGACCGTCTTCTGAAGACGGAGGCAAATCCAAGATGTGGTGCCCCATTCACAAAACGGGCAGCCACAGACTGGAGGACTGCCGGGAGGTCCAAAACCTTGCCGAGCGCTACCACAAGCACCGGGAAGGGTCTCCCTTCCAACAGAGGGAGGGAAAACAAAAGGTCGATGAAGCTCCGGCTGAAGAGGAGTTAGGGTTTCAGGACCCCAAAAAGGTTCTGAAAGCCGTCTACACCTCCGTCGACGATGACTCCGACGTCTCCGACAACGAGCGTCGAAAAACCATGAACACTATCTTTGGTGGATCATGGGACATCACTTCTCGTCGTGTCATCAAGACTATGCGACGGGATATGGCTGCTGTAGCTCCTGCAGCTAGACCGGAGCCACATCGAAAGTGGATGGACACACCCATCACTTTTGATGCTTCGGACTGTCCTCAAAGCATGGTCGGAGCTGGCCAATTACCCTTGATGGTATCTCCCACCATCAACAACATCCAGCTCCATCATGTCCTGGTAGACGGAGGTTCGGGGCTTAACCTCATCAGCTTCGAAGCTTTCACTAAGCTTCAGCTCCGACCTTCGGACCTCCAGCCCTCTCGACCTTTCTCCGGAGTAGGTCCGGGGGCCATAACTCCACTCGGAGCTATTACTCTCCCTGTTACCTTCGGGACCCGGGAGAAGTATCGCACCGAGAAGTTGGTCTTCGACGTCGCTCAGATCAACTTACCATTCAACGCCATCTTGGGTAGACCTGCCCTGTACAAATTCATGGCAGCTGCTCATTATGGATACCTGGTGTTGAAAATGCCAACACCAGTAGGCGTTCTCCGGATCCGTGGAGATCGCACTGCCGGAGTAACTGCTCTGGAGGAGCTCCACGCACTCACCACAGCGCAAGAGGAGGACTCCAGACAGAAGCAAGCTCCACAACCTCCGAGCATTCGTCAACGAGGCTCGACCTCTGCACCACGTGTGCAGCCAAGCGGTGACACCGACATTCCCGTCAAAGTCGTCCAAATTGGTTCCGATGTCACTCAAACTACCCGCATATCGGGTGGCTTGAACGACAAATAGGAACTCGCGCTCATCACTTTCCTCCGGGCTAACGTTGACGTGTTTGCTTGGCAACCGTCACAAATGCCTGGGATCCCCAGGGAAGTGATTGAGCACAATCTGAAGATTTACCCCGACGCTCGGCCTGTGCATCAGAAACCTCGGAAGCAATCTGTAGAGCGACAGAACTTCATCTGACAAGAAGTGAAGAAGTTGCTCGAAGCCGGATTCATCCGAGAAGTCTACCATCCAAAATGGCTGGCAAACCCAGTCGTTGTGCCCAAGGCCGGCGGGAAACTTCGGATGTGCATCGACTACACCACACTGAATAAGGCATGTCCAAAAGATCCATTCCCACTACCTAGAATAGATCAGATAGTGGATTCCACCTCCGGGTGTGAGTTACTGTGTTTTCTAGACGCATATTCTGGATATCATCAAATCAGGATGTCTAGGGAAGATGAAGAACATACTTCATTCATCACAGTGGATGGATTGTATTGTTACACAGCCATGCCTTTTGGTCTCAAGAATGCAGCTTCAACTTTTGTATGAGCTATGTACAAAACTTTCGAAGAACTCATCAGAGACATAGTGGAAGTGTACGTCGATGACATTGTGGTCAAAGTCAAGAACAAGGAGTCCCTCTTGGACACCTTGCAGGCTGTCTTCGACAAGCTGCGGGCCACCCGCACGAAGCTAAACCCAGACAAGTGCGTCTTCGGGGTTAGTTCCGGAAAGCTTCTTGGTTTCCTGGTAAGTCACCGGGGCATAGAGGCTAATCCGTCGAAGATAAAAGCCATTAAAGACATGCGGCCACCAACCCGCATCAAAGACGTCCAAAAATTAACCGGATGTCTAGCAGCCCTCAGCCGGTTCATTTCAAGACTGGCGGAAAGGGCACTTCCCTTCTTCAAGTTGCTGAGGAAGTCCGGACCATTCCAATGGTCTGAAGAAGCAGAGAAGGCATTCCAGGAGCTGAAACAGTTCCTCACCACCCTACCAGTCTTGGTAGCTCCGAACCCTGGTGAGCCTTTATTGCTTTACATTTCAGCTGCTGACGAAGTCGTCAGTATGGTTCTGGTTGCGGAGAGACCGGAACTACCCAATACTCAGGAATCCAGACCCCTTCGGGAGGGTCCGGAGGTTCCTGAAAGCGGGTCTGGGTCCCAGCTCCCAGACTTGAACCCACAAGAAGCCACTTCAGAGGACCCGGATCCTTCCGAGAGGATCCAGGTCATTCCTGGAGAAGCTCCGGGTTCCTCCACCCAGAACCCGGAGGTCCCTGAAGAGAGTCTGGACCCCTCCGAGAGGGTCCGGATCAATGAAGAGGAAGCTCCGGACCTCTCCGGGAGGGTCCGGACCATTCAACGCCCGGTATACTTCATCAGTGAAGTGTTACATGATGCCAAGACTCGATACCTAGAGGTGCATAAACTGCTCTATGCAGTTCTTATTGCCTCAAGGAAGCTTCGACACTATTTCCAAGCTCACAAAATCTCAGTGGTGACCTCATATCCACTTCGAGCGATCCTGCATAATTCCAATTCAACTGGGAATATTGCAAAATGGGCAGCGGAATTGGCTGAATTCGACCTTGAATTCATTCCAAGACAAGCAATCAAGAGTCAAGCGTTGGCAGATTTCGTGGCAGAATGGACTCCCTCTCCATTAAACCCTGGGGGCCCCAGCGAGCAGAAGACGGAACCTCAAGTTCCAGCCTTCACTAAGCCTCACTGGACCCTTTACTTCGACGGCTCCATGCAGAAGCAGGGAGCCGGAGCTGGAATCCTTCTCCTCGCACCAACCGGGGAGAAGGTGAAATACATGGTACACCTTGACTTCAAGGCAACCAACAACATGGCGGAGTACGAAGCACTCATCTATGGATTAAAGGTGGCATTATCATATGGTGTCAAGCAGTTGCTGGTCAAAGGAGATTCACAACTTGTCATCAAGCAGGTGAAGGGTGAATGCTCCTGCAATAATCTCCAGCTGGCTGCTTACCTCCTTGAAGTCCAGAGGCTTCAGAAGGACTTCGAAGTCCTAGACCTTCACCATGTTCAGCGTGCTCACAACGCTGAAGCTGACGAACTCTCGACCAAGGCGTCAACCGGAGCTCCGGCTCCTGACGGAACCTTTGTCCGGAGGTTGTCAAAACCCACAGTTCAGCCTGCCGAACTGAACGAAGGGGGCGAGATCAGCATCCCGAAGCTGACGGTCCCGATGGCCGTGTTACCATGGCAGCCATCAAGGGTCGTAGGTGCTGCCGGAAGCTCCGAGCAACCCAGCACGCAAGACTCAAATGCTCAAGTCAGTTCCGATGCATGGATATCGGAGATCCGGAACTACTTGAAAGACAACATCCTTCCTGACGATGATGTATCCGCTGACCGGGTAGTCAGATTGGCTAAAAGATACACGTTGGTAGAAGGGGATCTCTACCGGCGCGGTGCCAACGACATCCTAATGTGGTGCATCACAAGGGAAGAAGGCTGCGAGCTCCTCGCAGAAATCCATGGAGGCGAGTGTGGGAACCACGCATCTTCCCGCACGCTGGTCGGAAAAGCCTTTCGGCACGGCTTCTACTGGCCTACAGCGCTCCAGGATGCCACTGAGCTAGTGAAGAAATGCAAAGCATGCCAATTTCATGCAAAGCAAATTCATACACCTGCTCAGTCCTTACAAATGATACCTCCTACATGGCCTTTCGCTGTGTGGGGGATGGACATCTTGGGACCCTTCCCAAGAGCCGTCGGAGGTTACAAGTTCCTGTACGTCGCCATCGACAAGTTCACCAAGTGGCCGGAAGCTACTCCTGTTGTGACGATCAACAAACAATCTGCAATCAATTTTCTACAATCTATCGTGAGCAGATTCGGAGTCCCAAATAAGATCATCACTGATAATGGGACTCAGTTCACCAGCTCCGCATTTCAAGGATATTGCGAAGACCTCGGCATACAAGTTTGCTACGCTTCTGTAGCTCATCCTGCCAGCAATGGACAAGCCGAGAGAGCAAACGCAGAGATCCTTAAAGGACTCAAAACGCGCACTTATGAGCGTTTGAAAAAGCACGGAGCCAATTGGATTGAAGAGCTTCCGCCCACTCTATGGGCCAACAGGACTTCTCCCAGTCGGGCAACCGGAGAAACACCCTTCTTCCTGGTGTACGGAGCAGAAGCGATCCTTCCTCCGGAAATCACCTTGGGTTCCCTCCGGGTCCGGACCTTCCACGAAGCCGCGCAGGACCAGCTCCGGCGCGAAGACCTAGACCTCCTTGAGGAGGGAAGGTGCCAAGCAGCTGTTCGGAACGCCCGATACCGCCAAGCTCTACGGCGCTATCACCAGCGGCATGTACACAACCGACAGCTCGAGGAAGGCGATCTGGTGCTACGGAGAATACTATCCAGAGAAGGGCAAAACAAACTTTCTCCCGGCTGTGAAGGGCCCTTCCGAGTGATCAAAGTATCTCGTCCCGGAAGCGTTCGCTTGGCTACCGAGGATGGGACACCTCTCCCAAATCCTTGGAACATCGAGCACCTCCGTAAGTTCTACACTTAATTCCACGGAGGTGAGTCTTAAGTAACTTGAAGTGTATGTTATAGAGTCATTGTACAGAGTCGGGTAGTTCCTCCGGGAGAGCAGCCGGACCTTTCCCGAAAGGTTTGAAGAGCTCATGCAACACTTGATACAGTCTCTGGACTAGAAGTGTGGCTAACTACCCTGGGTCAAACGAGAAACCAAACACACTTAGCCTGGTTCCGTACCCTAAGAGTGTACTTGTTTCCCCTGTACCCCGGACCTATAATGAAAGACATCTTCATGTGAAATAGACTCCACGTGCATTCATTTTTGCATAGGCTCGACATTTTTATTTTTCTCTTTCTTGTCTATAACAGAAACGTGCAATTCTTAAGAAATTCTAGTTTGACCGGTTTACGTACGATTTGAGTCGAATTGTTGGATTTTTTATATTTAAATATCGTCTGTGGCCAACTCGCCTGAAAGCCGCCAAGCCATTCTAGGGCCGGAGTGCGCTATCGACTTAGCCTGGTCAAGCACCCTAAGTACGACACTCTACCTACATCCCGGCAGGCCAAAGTAAGGTGGGTCCATGGACAATTGGATCTAAAAGAAAAGACAATTCATCCAGTCGTATTAAAAATCGTGTTCAACTTAAAATTCTCTTGAGAACTGTAAGCCGCGACGAAGTTATAGATAAGGAACGAATTTTACTATTTTTCTTGGCTTAAGTGTGCAGGAAAAATGAACCCAAAGTTGAGGGAGAAAAACTGGAGCTCACCAAGCTCCGACTCCCACCAGGGCGTCAACCGTCGGCGCTGACTAAAAGATGGTGAGAAGACCCCGTCACTGGAGTCTGTTGCCAACAAACCAAGTGTGGCAAGGGTCATCGCCGGAGCTACTAAGCTCCGACACCTTGGAGTATTAACTATCGACGCTCAACGTGTTGGTAGAGGCTATTGCCGGAGCTACTAAGCTCCGGCGATGGACAGTGTCGGAGCTTCTAAGCTCCGACGACTTCAAGGGACCTTCACTATCGAAAACTTCGGACCTAAATTATGCGAGTTCGAAGCAAATTTGTCTTCAACAAAACTCAACATCCTTTTGGTACATGTCCACAATCAAATTGTGCACATCTACCAGGGGGCCAAGTGAAGATAAAGATGTTGAAGACGAAAAAATGAAATTCGCAAAAAAGTGAGGATTTCATTTCATTTGAAGACCGGAGATTACATTTGGAGACAAGGGATTACAAAATTGAGGAAGAAGAGAAGATACAAGTAAAGGTTAAGAGAGATGGTCCTAGACCCTATGGAAGAATTCGGCGACCTTCTGGGCGACCTCCGACACGCTGGCTCGGGTAGCTTCGCCTTCTCCTTCGACGGGGCCTTCAAGCACCGGGTCCAGAGGGAATCGAGGGTTCCGGCTAGTGTAGCACGTCAACACATACTCTGTGACGTTTCTAGCCAGGGATTGCCCCTCGACCTCCAACTGGTCCGCGATGGCGTCGCCCACCTTGGAGAGCTTGCTGCCCGCGGTGCTCAACGCTTGCAACGCAAGGTCCAGCTCCGGCTCCGGATCATCCGGGAGCACGGGGCTGAAACCCATCGGCGCCAGCGCATCGTCGGCCTTGCTCAGGAACTCCCAAATTTGCAGGGAGTCCGTCTTCCTCAGGCCCTTCATCTCTTCCAGGGATCTCCGGGCCGCCGCCAGCTCCGAATTCTCGCGGGAGAGACGCTCGACTTCTTTGGCGTTTTGCTGAATCTTCGCAGCAACCCGCTTTTCAAGTCTTCCGAGCTCCTCCTCCCGGAGGTGGATCTTGTTCCGACGGTCGACCAGGTCCTTCTCCCTAGCCTCTATTTTCTTCTCCCGGGCGACAAGGGCACACTCGTACTCGTAGAGTTCCTGCCCCCGCACCCAGGTCTTCTCCTCCTCCTCGAGGCAGCGCTCTTCCAATTTTTTAGTGCGCTCCTCGAGGCCCTTGTCCGCCAGAGCTGTTTTCTCGGCGAGCTCTTCCTCCCGTCGCAAGACGTCATCCCGTAGTTCCAGGAGTTTTTGCTCCTCATCCTCGAGCCGCCTTTCCCTTCCCTCAAGTGCCTCTCGGCGCTTGATGAGTGCGGTGCTGATGGCCTCGAGTTGACCGAACCGAGCGTTGGCCGCGTCGTTAGCAGCCTTAGCTTGGTCATGGAACTCCCGGGATTGAGCGTCGAGGGCGTGAGTCATGCTCTCCCTCTCGTCCAGTAGCTCACCCCAGAGCTCCAGGCGGACCTTCTCCCGCCTGATCCATTCCTTGTCATCCGCAATCCTCGACTGCGCCAGCTTAGTCTCAAAGTGGAGCCGATTACGCCACCTCCTAAGGGTTTGGCGCTCCTCTTCAAGAGCTTTGCTGTCGTGGAAGAAGGCCAGTTGGACCTGACGTAGACTGGAGCAGGCGTTGTCGATGGACATCGACAGAGAGATGGGCTCCGGACCTGCCGGGACCTCCTCCGATGGTTCCAGCGGGTCTTCATTTACAAAAATTGGGTCCCACTCTACGAGAGTGGAACCCCGAGCTTCCAAAGCACTAGGGCACTCCTCCGGGATGGCCTCAGTCGCCACCGAAGAAGGTACCGCCACCAAGTCTTCATTTGCCCCCTCAGGCTGGGGGCCGGCGACTTCGTTCAGGCACTCTGGCTCCGCCACGGGTACCATCGACGTCGTCGCCTCCACTGGCTCCGGCCGGGACACTTCTTCTGAGGGAGGCTCAAGCTCCCTCGCCTCTTCAATCACCGGCTCTGCGGTCGGTGCTTCAACAATTACCGGCTCTGCAGCCGGCGCTCCAATAATTACCGGCTCTGCGACCGGAGCTTCGGAAGTAACCGGCTCAACTGCCGGAACCACTTCAACTTCCGGCTCGCATGCCGGGGCTTCAGCTACCTCCGGCTCAACCGCCGGGGCTTCAGCACTTTCCGGCTCCAAAGCCGGGACTGCTACTTCCTCCGACTCAACAGCCGGAGCTTCTACTTCTGCAGCACCAGGACCCGGAGCATCAACCTCCGGAACGGGTGCCGCTGGCGCATCTTCAATCCCGTGGTCCGGCGCTACCACGGGAACTTCTGGAGACGAGTCGAGGTCCATGACCACGACAGCCGGCGCCGGAGCTGTCGCAGCCTCCGCTTGGGGCGGCACCGGAGCTGGAGCAGAAGCCCCCGCAGCCTCAGACACTGTGGCCGAGGGCGGAGCTTCACTCCCCTTCTTGGGAATGCTGCAGATAAAGAACGAAGAAATTGAGCAAATAGATGCTACAATTAAAAGTTAATCGAGGTAAGAAAGAAAAGTTACCTTGGGAGGCTCACGCACCAGCTTGCGCGGAACCTCTTTCCCGGACGTTCCGGGCTGGCCACGGTCGGCGTAGGAGCTCCGGGAAGACTCCCAGGACTTGCCGTGGCCGCGGGCGTTTCCCGGGTCGGAGCTCTCCTTGATCGGGAGGAACTCCTGGACCTGGAGGCCCTCACCGCTTCTCGTGCCGGAGTCGCCTGCCCGGAGCTGGCACCTCCGGAGGGATCCATCACGGGGACAGCCGCACTCCGGGAGGATCCCACCGCCGGAACAGTAGCGCTCCGAAAAGACCCCACCACGGGGACAGCCGCCACGGCGGCGGAGGATCTTCCTTCCTGAGGACGGGGAACTGAGGGGAGGTGGCAAGCCCGACGGACCTTCCGTCAGCATGTCGCAGCTTTCTCTTCCGGCTCTCCGGCTCCTCCGCCAGCTCCTTGCCCTTGCCAATGACCTCAGCTCTTGGCTGAGAGACAGGGGCGGAGCCGCCTTCGGACAACCCGGGGATCGCCAACCGGGCGGTTGATCTTCTCTCGATGACGCCAAGGTCGTCAAGCGCGGGCATCTTCCGCCGGAGCTCCCTGCTGAACTCAACTTCCACGTTCAGGGGGAGGAAAGCCGGCGGCGGAGTCAAGTACTCTCCGTAAACATCGATGCCGTGCTGGAATTTCTTGAGGTGAAACTCCAAGGACTTCCCCACCATGCTGGACTTCAACCCGGTCTCAACCCGGTCCTCGTCCATCACGCTGTTGAGGGCCCAGGCGAGCTTCTCCCTCCTCTTCAGCGGTGCCCACCTGTTGGACAGGAAGTTGCAGAACACTGCCTCGGGAGTCAATCCTCCCTCCACACATTGGCGGATCCTGGTCAGGACGGGGTCGAAAGCTGCCGCCAGCACCAGAACTTCGCTCCACACCGACGTGTCAATGCCGGGCAGACCGTCTGGCAACTCCAACCGCTCATGCTCCTCCACCCGGACGACTACCCAATCTTTCTTCCAGTCATCCCACTTCCCGGAAGGGAATGACCGGAGGTACTTGAACGGGCACTTCTTGCGCTTCACAAAGTAGTAGAAGCCAAGATACTCGTCGCTTCGGCCGGTGGTCTGGACGGTGAAGAAGGTTCGGAAGAGCTCGATGCAGGGAGGGATGCCCACCCACATCTCGCAGAAGTGGACAAAGATGGACACAAGGAGAATGGAGTGAGGGCCAAGGTGGTACAGCTGCAGACCATAGAAGTCCAGCAGCATCAAGAAGAAAGAAGAAAACGGTGGGATCAGCCCCACCATGGCGTACGAGGAAAAATACACAATCTCGCCGGAGTGATCCTTTTTAAAGGGAAGCTCTCCGCCGGCGCGGACCGAACGGTTGAAGAAGTCCGACGACCACCCCATGAGGGCTCGGACCTTCTTCAGATCGCTTTCCGTCTTCAAACGACTCTCACGCAGACCCAACTCCATCGCAGCACAGCTAGGCAAGAGAAGAGGAGCAAAGCACGAGTTGGGAGTTTGAGCGCAAGAACAGATGGAAAGCGTAAAGAACTCCCGACGGTGCGCTTTCCTTCTTAAGTAAGCCCTCGCAACGCTTGGATGGAAACTGCAGGAGAGTCAAGGATACTACTCAAGAATTCAACCCTGCCGATGACAAGAGGGCCCGGGACCACCCTGACGATCAAGTCGAGGTTCTTACCCAGGCGAACAGTTGTCATCACGAGGCGGGAAACCCAAAGGCGGCGGACTGACAAGGCGCGCGGAACCGATACGGTTTTCGTATCGGGAACCGGTGACCTTCAATTGCGAGAGATCTGCACGCCAAAGATCCTATCTGCCGCCTGAGTTGCGCCACGCGTCGGGATTTAACCGTAAAGCCCCGCCAAAGGCACCTCCGAAGACCCTTGAAGACCCAGTTCAAGAGTCGCAAGTGTGGACCCACCTCCGGCGGAATGACTTCACCCCGTTGGCCTTCCCCGGAGGTAGGTCCAGGGGGCCACTGTCGGTACCCTAAAAACCATACACCCCCTGAGGTTACAAAGATCTCAAGGGAAGGACATCTACTCAAATTAAAGACCCTCGGGGGCCCACCTGTCAGACATAACCGGACCTGCTTCTCCAACATGGTTAACCCCTAGGTTGCCACGTGTACTGTCAGACCGGAGCTATTACCCGCAAGGGTGAAGCTCCGGGCTAGGTACTGAAACGGCACCTCCGGACTTAACCCCTGACCGAGAGAAGCTCCGGACCTGACACGTGCTAGGCCACCCCGGAGCTTCCCGCTTCCCACAAGCAAGCTCCGGAGCTGCCACGTGTCCATACGTCGGAGCTGGTCGCTTCAAACCTCCGAGAGACATTGTAACGGCTCCGGATCTTCAAAGGACAGCCGCGGACTTCAAGACCCAATTAATTATCATTAATTCCACGTTAATGATACTTAATCGGACGACCTTAACACCTGTAACGGCACTGTCGGAGCCGTTACAGGGTTATTAACAACAATTAATCTCGTGTATCAATACTAGTAACCGCCAGGGCCACATGTCGGGTCAGGCTGACTTGTAACGGTTTGTCCTTGTACTATAAAAGGACAAACCGACGATACACGGGGAGAGAACTCTCGAACGCTCTGAAGCTCACGAGTTAATACAACACACACACACACACCCGTGGAGTAGGGTATTACGCTCAGGCGGCCCGAACCACGTAAACCACTGTGTCACTCGTGTCCAATCGTGATTCACCTTCTTGAGTCTCCGCGCGCCCATACCGAACTACAAACTCCTCCAACACTTTCATAGTGTCAGGAGATCTGCCGACTCCAACAGTCGACACCGATATTTCGGTCTTTTCGGTTTTGGTCTCGGTTTTTTCGGTTTCAATTTTTCGGTTCCGTTTTTTATACCCACCCCTAGCACCAGCTGACAGCTAACAATGTCCTGCTTATATCAAATTGATACGTGCTTCCTTTGACGGAAAGGTAGCATAATAAATCATTAATTACCAAGAGCTGGTGAGAGAGAGCTAGCAGTTATAATCGACAACCCCCATCAGCGACCCAAATTGAATGTCGCCACCAACAAACAAGAACCGGTTAAGACGACATACCACTGCATGGAGCATGGTTGATTGGGGTTCCCGGCCGAGTGTCCTCGCTAATTCGGGGATATTTCCAGATTAATCTGGACGCAGGATGGTGTCGTTGATCTGGCTGCTTAGATCAGATCTCGCTGATTGTTCTGTACGTGGGCGATTGTAATGTCAGTATCAGTGAGCACCGCAGTAAGCAATAAATGGTCTGGATTACAGCAGAGATATTCCAATGTCTCGCCATTTTTAGTTTTCTTAAAAAATTTCACATTTATCGTGGACAATCGTATCGGCTCGTCTTGCATATTTGCATGACTGTTCTTTATATGGTTAGTGAATGGAACAAAAAATCAGAAAGTTATTAGTTGGTGAACAAACACACAAGCCGTAGTCGATAGACCATCCCCCGTATTCATGATCCATGAATAAAAAGGAGAACAGTACAGATGAATTATGCTGAGATCTTTTTTGCATTCACCGACAAAATTCACCAAATCTCGTTGCTGCTGCTGCCACAATTCGAGTAGAAGATGCACAACCGGATTTGGGATACACTCGGCACTAGAGATTCCATTTTAGGCTATCTCGTTCCCACAGCAACAGTCTTCAGTCGTCGTGCTACAGTCTACATGAACTTAAAACCACCCAAAAATATATAACAGTACTCTACTCCAACAGTTCGTGATTAATAATAAAAATGTTGAGCAACCAGATACAGCTGGCAATGTGCTCCATCATCATCAGTAGCAAATTAAATTAAATCCAACTGTAAACGCAACGTCCGTTATTTTTGGATTAAACTCACGTGCACCCATCGGAATGTAGCACAGAGTGAGCGAGGAGCACCGTATCATCCGATTAAATTCGACAGAGATAAGAGCATGCTGCAGCCATGCTCATGCCATTGATCTGCGCATGGGTTTCAACTTTCAACGGGAACGAGCCCATGCCGCCGATGACTTCTGAATTAGACGTTCAGATGTTGTGGTGCTCTCCGGATGAGCGGACTGTAGCTTTCGGATAACCGCGTGTCTTAGCGCGTCGAATCGCTTTCTTCAGTGGATTGATGCAGATTCCTAATTATCCGCAGATATGGTGAGCTCCGGAAATAGTTGTACAGTTAGGTTGATATCTTGTAGATCTTTAACATTTCCATGGGTGCAGTAGTCCTGTCCCATGCTGCTGAAAATGGCTGACACTTGCCTTAATGCCTTACTGGTTAGCAGTTCATCGTTGTTCCTTTCTCACTCCTTTTTCTTGTTCAGTTCTGTTTCATTTTTTTGGGTTCAGTTTTACTTATTTCCGATTGCGGCGGCCACTTGACGAGTCCGTCCGTTCGTTCGTTACGTGCGTGCGACGCTTGAGGCGTGACCCACTGGCACGGTGTCGCCGACCGCCGCGTTCCGGCGCACGCCATTCCGGCACCTGGCTGGAAATGGCCGAGACGACCAAACGGAGACGCTGCTTTGCTCTGCTCCAGACAGCAGCGTTTGCTCTCCGGCACCGGCAGGTAGCTTTTGGACGAGGCCCTCTTGCCAGTGACGTTTTCGAGCTTTTATTTCAGAGCGCGGGACTGAACGACGACATGCGGTCATAGCGATCGCCGGCGACGCGGTGTTGGTTCGAGAGGTTATGGTAAACGGCGGCCATGCATGGCCAAGTCAACGTGCGCGAAGTGAAGGAGGTTCCACCACCGCCGCTTGCAGGAGAATAAGCAGAGGAGACAGGAGAGCAGAGCAGCTCACACTCTGCAGGGCAGGGGTACGCAGGAGCAGCTTGGCACATCTGCCAACCAACACACTCTCTCTGACATGATAGGTGCTCTGCGCTCCAGTTACTCAACTGTCCCAGACCAAAATGCTTCCAAATGTCAACGATCGTCACTACTGCTCTCCTTCTCTACAAATCTCCTTTTCTTTGATAAAGTAAAATTAGTACTATATGCCTGTTGTCAGCATCGACTGAAAAATTAACAGTTACTGAGGCAATATAAGCACTTTGTACTCACGGGCAGCAGGTCGCTTGGCATGCTCGAACTTGCTGGCATTTCTCTGTTCGGCATTGATTTGCATTACTCGGTGGGGTTTGCGGTGCAGTAACCTGTGAACTCCGAGTTCCAGTTGGCAATTAAACCGGCGGCTATCCGAATGCGATGTTTCCATGCACCGGCCTGGACCAGAGCACCGGCCGGCGGCATGATTAACCAGTTGATCACGTCATCGGCCAACAAATGACGATGAGCGGCGGTTAGCCCTGATCATCATGGAATCGCGATTAAATGCCGTTGGGTGGATTGGTATCACCTGCACGAACGCAGGAGCTGAGCTCGCACCACACTCTCTCTATTTAACCCCAACCAAACGCTTTGCCCGGACGCCGAAACTCGCCTCCAACCACGCGCCATTTTTTATCCCTCTCTTTAGTCTTTCTCCCGAGCTTTGTGTATACAAAAAGGCAAGCTACTAGCTGTGTGTGCGTGTGCATAGCTAGGTAGCTGAGCCTGAGAGCACCCTCGATCGCCCCGGCGGCGAGGTGGACAAGGGGAGCAATATAATAATGCACATTGCCAGCTGCGTGTGGCAAGAGAAGCAGGCAGCATCAGCAACCACGGGGATGGGTGGGAGCGGCGAGTGGGCGGCGGCGAGGAAGGTGTCGGTGGCGGCGCTGCTGGCGGCGGCGAGGAAGGTGTCGGTGGTGGCGCTGCTGGCGGCGGCGGGCGGCGCGCTCAACTGCGCGGTGAGCTTGGTGGTGTTCTCGTTCCTGGACGTGCTGGACATGGTGCTGTGCGTGGTATACAAGCTGGTGGACTACGCGGTGGAAGCGGAGTGGAAGGCGTGCTACTGCACGGCGGCGGCCGCGGCGTGCGGCGGCGAGGCGGCGCGGATCCTGGTGCCGGCGGCGGGGCCCAAGGTGGTGCGTCTGTCGGCCCAAGGCGGGCCCAAGATGCAGCTGGAGGACGTGTCGGACACGCTGTACGTGCGGCCGTCGCTGCTGGCCGACGCCACCAAGAAGGCCGGCCCCGCCGCGCCGTCGCTCACCGTGAGCCCCGCCATCGCCGAGATGATCCGCTGCAAGATGATGGGCCGCCGCACCGCGCCTGCGACGAGGCACGCGCCGCCGTGCTGGTCCGACTGCGACTGCAAGGTGTGCCACTCGTGGAGCGCGTCCCCCGCCTCACACCTGTACGTCCACGTCCAGGCGCCGGCGCCGGCGCCGCCGCCAAGTGATGGCGAGATCAAGGCGGTGGAGGACGTGGTGTTCATCCACGGCTTCATCTCGTCGTCGGTGTTCTGGACGGAGACGATCTTCCCGGCGTTCAGCGCGGCGGCGCGGGGCAAGTACCGGATGTTCGCGGTGGACCTGCTCGGGTTCGGCCGGAGCCCGAAGCCGGCGGACTCGCTCTACACGGTGCGGGAGCACGTTGAGATGATCGAGCGCTCCGTGCTGCAGCGCTACCGGCTGGGATCCTTCCACGTGGTGGCGCACTCGCTCGGCTCCGTCCTCGCGCTCGCGCTCGCCGTCAAGTACCCCGACGCGGTGAAGTCGCTCACACTCCTCGCGCCGGTAACTAAGACGACACAGCCATAATTCCCTTGGACACACCAGTGACTTTTCACTATATATGATTCCGGCATGCATGCAGCCGTACTTCCCGGTGCCCAAGGAGGAGTCCGGCGCGGCGACGCAGTACGTGATGCGGCGCGTGGCGCCGCGTCGTGTCTGGCCGCCGATCGCGTTCGGGGCGTCCATGGCGTGCTGGTACGAGCACGTGAGCCGGACCATCTGCCTCACCATCTGCCGGCACCACCGCGTCTGGGACCGCCTCTTCAGGATCTTCACTAGGAACAGGTAACTCACTGGTTGGTGTCGTGGAGTGGAGGGACACGATACAAGTAGTAGCCGTCCACTGGTGGTGCAAGCTACAGTAAGCAGAGAAGGTTCCCTGCAGGAGTAGAGTAGGACACCGACGCGACTCAGCTGAGATCTGGTCATCTGGTCGAGTAGTTAATTAAGCTGGTTCGGAATTTCCAAGGTTTATTTACTGGAGCACTGTACTGTACCACCTGCTCTACCGGATCGCATGGTCCAGTCCAGGCCTGCGTTATGTCGAGTCGTCATGGCCGCCGTGTGTCGCGCTGCACTGCCGTTCAATTCATTCGTTCGTTGCGTCGCGCCATATGAATCCTACTACTACAACACTGCTACTAATTAACTGTGTTGTGTTTGCGCATGCATGCAGGGTGCGGACGTTCATGATCGAGGCGTTCATGTGCCACACCCACAACGCGGCGTGGCACACCCTCCACAACATCATCTGCGGCAGCGCCGCCCGGATGGACGCCTACCTGGACGTCGTCTCGACGCAGCTGTCCTGCAAGGTGGCCCTCTTCCACGGCCGCGACGACGAGCTGCTCCCCGTCGAGTGCACGCTCGCCGCCGGCGCCAGGATCCCCCGGGCGCGCGTCACCGTCTACGACCGCAAGGACCACATCACCATCATCGTCGGCCAGGAGGAGCTCTTCGCCGCCGAGCTCGAGGCCATCTGGCGGAGCGCCGCCGCCGACTGATCGATCAATCCAGCTTAATGCATGCTTCGGTTACTAGTACTGTACTAGCTGCTGCTACAACTACTGCACCGATCCATCCAATCCCCTCCAACTCCATCATGTCGTCGATGAACAACGAACACAACACGGATAATCAATTAAAGAAGCAAGAATGCAGAATGCGGCAAGATCCGTATGTAGGATGCGTGATAAGCAATTCTATCTCGTCATGCATTTCCAAGAGCCGGTCATATATACAGCAGTTTTTTTCTTCTTTCCTACTCTTCTCCGTCTTCTGGTGGTAAATTAAATTAAGACAAGTGTTTGATTGGACCACCCAGTTGTGTTCATAGACCAGCTCGTCACCAAAAACTGTAACACACATAGTCTTATGATGATGGGCGTCAAAGCAGGATTAATAAGCTGCAGAAGTTGGTGTTCTGGTGAGGTGGACGTCTCGTACTACAGTAGTACCGACGTATGGCTTCATTGTTGAGCCGTCGTGAGCTGTTGCGATGACAGCCAAGCTTTATTAGAACCGATTCTCTGCTGCCTCATTTGTTGTTTGCACCAGAACTAAATAATGGACCGAAAGGGGGGCTAATTCCGTTCTTGACTAACGTCTCTGTCACCGTTGCATTTCTGCTATGTAACTACAGGCCAGGACTGGGTTAACTTGTGCAGTAAAAATGTGCCATTGCTGAATGCTGGTGCAGAAGATGCTCACCACCAGTTCTTGTTTTGGAGGAATCTGCACCAGTTTGTTTACTCCTGTATGTAAGGGAATTGACCGTGATTGTCTTTCTGAACTCTGAAAAGCTTCAGCAGCACCCCGGTTCAGACAGTTCAGCTTCAGCAGCACCCGGTTCAGACAGGTCAGTGCTTGCAAATTCAAGGTCCCAAACCATATTGTCGAGTCCAGGGAAAAGCAGAGGAACCGTTGTTGGGCTGACGAGATAGTCCGCCCATAGTCTACTAAACCAGGCCCCTAGAACTGGAACCGTTGTTGGGCTGACCGGAACATATTTCAGCCCGTAAATTATGAAACCAAACAGATAAAAAAGGCCCGTCTCCAAGGCAACACACAGTACTAGTACTTATCTCTTGCTTCCCCAGGTAAGATAAAGGTAATCCCCTGTTTCTGCAAACTGCTGGCGCGGTCTAATAATCTCTCTGGGCTGGGCTTTGGCCCATTCCACGGTCCTCCCTCTCTCTCTATCCATGACGATGTTCTCCGCCGCACGTTGCTTCGTCCCCGCGCTCCACCCCCATCCGCACCCGCGGTACGCCGGCATCCCCTGCACGCGGCCCTCTCACCGCGCGCCGGCGCCCGCCTCGGTGTCAGCCAAGCCTAGACGCCGTGGCAGCGGCAGTACTGGTGGCCCGAGCCGCGACAGCTCATGGGACGACGCCATCGGCGACTCGGATCGCGACGCCCGCATCGACGCCGACTTCTTCGGGCAAGAACTGGACGATGACGACATGGATGAGGAGGAGGAGCCACCACCACCAACATACAGGCGGGCGGCCTCACCGGAGCCTCAGCTTCGGGGGACCGACGTGCTGCGCGCGCTGCAGAGGGCGGCGGCCGCGAAGGCAGAGGCCGCGAAGAAGAAGAGGAAGGACAAGAAGCCGGCGGCGCGGCAGCGGCAGCGGAAAGAGAAGCACGAGGGAGGCGGCGAGGTGGCCTTGGCCGGGGAGGTCAGGCCGGTGGTGATAAAACCCGAGTGGGCGCCGAGGATCCAGGAGCTGGAAATCCGGGTGCGGCAGCTCGCCGACAAGTATTATCACCAGTAGAGAGAACCTGATCGACCGGCGATCACTAACCTTGGTCTGCTCTGTTCTCCCATTCCCTCTGCTACGATTCTGCAGCAAAGTTCAGATGTTACGACAAAGAACAAGACTATTCTGTGAGCCAATGTGTTGTATTCCAGCCAATCTGCACGTGAAAATCAGCTAGCTTCTTCATGTTGGCGCGGATGAACATGGTGAATGGTGTATTTGGCGACTTGCAAGCCTAAAATTAATCAAAAAAATATCACGGTTATAGGGCATCCCGATAGTCGTATACTTAAGTTATCACTCGTGTCATTTGGTCATTTCATTATTAAGCAACCTATTAAGCACATTTTCGTTTTTAAATTGGGAAAAAAATTAAAAAACAGAGGGAGAAGAAGGCCGCGCGCGTCTCCTCGTCCAGTTGTCCCCAACTCGACTCGCTCGCTCGCTAACTGCCTTTACCGACCCCACCTTTCAAATCCCAAATCCCACCGGCCACCGCCTCCGCCCCCGCCTCCCAGATCAGACCGCCCCGATGGCCGCCTCGCCGTCACCGCCGGCCGCCTGTCCTCGGCGTACTCGCCCTCCTCCTCGCATCCGCGATGGTGCCCCCCGCGGCGGCCGAGATCCGGGAGACCCTGATCCGCGCCGACCCGCGCAGCATCATCCCGCTCGACGAGTTCGGCTTCACCCACTCAGGCGTGCTGG
The DNA here is from genome assembly GCA_036927565.1 of Tuctoria greenei. NCBI lineage: Eukaryota > Viridiplantae > Streptophyta > Magnoliopsida > Poales > Poaceae > Tuctoria > Tuctoria greenei. The sequence continues at coordinate 158,975,650 of JAYESD010000009.1, read as the reverse complement.
AGCTCAACGTCTCCGGCATCGCCTTCGACCCGCCAGCCTCCGCGGAGCTCGACCTCTCCCAGATCGGCTTCTTCCTCTCCACCCTCGACGCCTGGGTCCACGTCCTCCTCCAGCTCCAGGACCTCGACGTCACCTGCGCGCTGCAGTCTGACCTCGTCAAGCTCGCCTTCTCCTTCGACCGCCTCAGGCCGCCAGCCAACCCCGCCGGCGTCCAGGTCGCGCGCTCCTCGTCCTTCTCCACCGCCTTCCGCGTCTCCGACCCGGGCCAGTACACGCTCGTCTTCGCCAACTGCCTCGGCGGCGGGCTCAAGGTCTCCATGGACGTCCGCTCGGCTATGTACAACGTCGACCCGGCCACCGGAGACCGGGCCTACCTCTCCGCGGGGGCGTCCGTGCTACCTCCTTCTACTTTCTCTTCTGTCTCGCGTACGCTGGCCTCGCCGTGACCTGGGTCGCCATCCTGCTGCGCAAGCGCGCCGCCGTCTTCCGGATCCACTACTTCATGCTCGCCGTGCTCGTGCTCAAGGCGATCAACCTCCTCGCCAAAGCCGAGGACAAGTCGTACATCGAGCGCACCGGCACCGCGCACGGCTGGGACGTGCTCTTCTACATCTTCAGCTTCCTCAAGGGGATCTCGCTCTTCACGCTCATAGTGCTCATCGGCACTGGCTGGTCCTTCCTCAAGCCGTACCTGGCTGACCGAGAGAAGAAGGTGCTCATGGTGGTCATCCCGCTGCAGGTCGTCGCTAACATTGCGCAACTGGTGATTGACGAATCAGGGCCTTATGCTCGGGACTGGGTCACCTGGAAGCAAATTTTCTTACTGGTTGATGTGGTATGTTGCTGCACCGTGCTCTTCCCAATTGTCTGGTCCATCAAGAACCTCCGGGAGGCTGCTCGCTCGGACAGGAAGGCAGCGGTGAACCTCATGAAGCTGACCCTCTTCCGGCAGTACTATGTAGTTGTCATTTGCTACATTTACTTCACGCGGGTCGCTGTGTATGCGCTGCAGACCATCACCTCCTACCGGTATCTGTGGACTAGCATCGTGGCTGGGGAGCTTGCAACACTCGCATTCTATGCGTTCACCAGCTATAGGTTCCGGCCTGAGGTGCATAACCCATACTTTGCAATTGATGATGAAGAGGAGGAGGCTGCTGCCGATGCACTCAAGTTGGATGATGAATTTGAACTATGAGGGCTTATCCACGGCATTCTCCTTGCCAATGATGACATTGGTGTTGTATGTGTGAAATTCCACATTACAGGTGGTGTAGACTGGTACCTAGTCCATATCCTTTTATTTTTCCTTTGAGGTTGCTTACATTTTGTCTTACTGTAATTGGTTATTGACAACCTTGTGTGAGTGTTAAGCAATGTAGCCTGCATCTACCTTAATTTAGTCTATGGTCATGGAGATGAACTGTTTTGTGGTATCTCTGTCGCATTTTGTAAGTAGATTTTTGCTTCATTTACTAAGTGAACGGAGTTGACTATGATCCAGTTAATTGATCTGCATGTTAGTTGTGGAGATCCGAGTTATGACTTGTTCAAGATACCTGTATTCTTTGTTCTGTAGCGGTAAAACAGAATTAACTGGCTAGTTCATGTCTTCATTCCGATGTTCCTTAAATTCAAAAAGGACATTGATTATTGTGGAGCAAACTACACCGAACACTGTCTGATATGTTGATGATGAAAGTTTCACATAGACGTGCTACCTTGTTCCGTGTGAACTTTGGCCTTTAGAATCACAGTGACACCAAGTTTGAGTAGGGTATGCTATAATCCTCTCTAAACTTGTTCTCTACAGAATACATTTGACATTTCCGTGTAGAACTGTGATAGGGGCACGTCAAAAGAAAGAAGAAGGCACTATAGTTTTGAAATTTGACTTGGACTTTAGGATATATCAATTTTGAAATAATTATGTCGCTTGCGCTTTCTCTTCAACCTCTCCATAGCCATGCTCAAAGTACGTATGTTCATCTTGAATTTAACTCGAAGTACTGTGCTTTCCATTCATGTTACTGCTCTTGCATTTTGTCATCAAGTTTATCTGAGTTATACGGTGAGCTGGTACTTTGTCTCATAGTACATCTGATGGCAATGTTGAAAGCTCTGTTCCATGGTCATTGGTCCCTTTCTAACCTACCCCTTTTTGTTTTCCTATGGAACGACAGGTCTGACGCAGTGGTGAAGTCATCCCACTGGTGCCAAGAAGTCATGGGTTCGACACTGTCTCTTTTCATTGCACATTGCAGGGGTAAGACTGACCTCGTATAATCCTTCCCCAGACCCCACCTCGTGTGGAAGCTTCTAACACTGTTACACTGGGTCTGTCCCTTTCTGTTTTCCTTTAATAGTTTGTTTATTTGTTAGTGTGCTGATATGGAATAGCATTGGTTTGCATACCAATCATATGAATGGGTGCCTCCCTTACATGGTCTGGAACATGCCACTCTGTTCTGAGTTTGAGAGTCTGTTCATTGTTCAGGTTGGCATATTAGAAAAAAATAGCCAAGTTTTGATTATGTTTGAAGCTGCAGCTGCTCTGTTACTTTTTTTCAAATTGAACTAGATGAGAACATAAACCTTTGGAGGCCTTCATGTCTTGGTCCTTTCTTTGGAGAAGAATTCCACTAATGATATGATAATATGGATCCAAGACTTTGAAAATGGGATTTGGTTTCAAAGTTCTACCTGTTGCACATGATGTCATCGTCTTGACCATTTCTTGACCTTGTTTTGTAACTATAACATTAAACGGGAAACTTGGCCACAGCTATTTTTAAATTCTCATGATTTATGTTGAAAAGAAACCAGTTCTATTACTTAGATTTATGAGTTTTCCATCTCCCATCATTGGCACTGGGTTTTAGTAGTTAGTTTGGGTCTGTCATTCTTGTTGTTCTGCTTCTATTCAACAGGTTTGGGGCTAGTTTGTTAAGTCAAATTTGTTAAACTGGGCTTGATGGCTGGGTACTAACATTGTTCTGGCCCAAACATTTATAGTGGAGTCTTATAGATAAAGATGTTTGTCAGATCAGTGTTCTTAGTTACATTGAACAAGCTCAATTGATACCAGTACTTAAACCTTTTCAATCTTTATGGTTTTATAACCACTACATTGTTGCTGGTTATGATTCGTATGATCAAAACATACATGAACAGATTTAAATGCCAATAGTAAAATCTGCTTGGTCAGCTAAATACGCTACTACTCCCCACTTGCTCTTGAATGCATAGAAGTATATTGCTTTGGATCTACAAAAGAACGCATAGAAGCAAGTGAAGTAAATACTAGGATAGCTGCAACTCATGGTTCGTTGAGGTTAACTTAATAGTTTTTAATACATATTTTATAATTGTAGGTCAACTTATTATTTCGAAATGAACTCTAGCTAGACATTAACATCTCCAGTCTAGGGAGAGGGAGTTGACTTTGATCTCAGCCTAATATTTCAGAGATGTAAAACTGCATTCATGCCAACTGTGCCTGTAATAAAGCGTGATTATTTCATGGTGATATGGTGAAACATGGTGTTTGGTTACTATGACTATCATGGTAATATATGTTTGGTTAATATGACTATTGTGGTATTATACTGTTTACCTTGATAAATGGCGGGGCGAAAACAAGGATGTTTTATCGTGCTTTTGGCACGAACCTTACTGAATCATGAATTCTTGATTATATTAGAAGTTCGTTATGGCGTGTAAACAGGTCATAACGGTGGAAGCACTGAGCTTTGGTCACTAACAAGGTGGAGCAACTTTTCAAGTGGATGGAGCTATGCACGCCAAAAGCTCGGTCATAGTTTGCCTAGTAAACGATTTCCTTTTGGTGCGTTAACATCAAATCCCTAGGGATGTCACTCACTTCCCTTCGTTTAGTGCTGGGAGCTCATTCAGTGTGTTGAAAATTGTGTGTTTCCTTATGGTGGAGAACCATGTTCCTAAAATAAACTGAGTTTTTTATTGCCATGTGGTTGGTTTTGTGGGCACTCTACCCTACTGTCGGCTTGGCCTTTTGTGTTACATGGACAAATGTTTACTTCTTGTATGGGATCCCCTTTACCTGATCTGTTGTCCTGCAGCTTAGCCAGGGCAGGGTTGCATGCTTCTTCATGAGTGGCTTTGGTGACGAGTCACGATCTGATCCAGATGGTGCTGGCTTGATTTGCACTTGTTGCCATGGCCTGCCTGTTTCCCCATCCTCTGCACTGGGAGTGGGAGGTTGGAGTTGGAGTTGGTCTGAGACCAGAGCTGCAAGGTGGACAGTCTTATGAGCCTGCACGTTGTCTTCTGCTGATGGAAGCTGCCACTTCGCCTACTCTGACCATGATATGCTCTGCACTTGGCAATGCATATGCCAAAGCAGAACTCAACCACTGCAACATGTCTGATTCATGGGAAAAAAGAAAAGGTGAGGCATATATTCCTGTTGCTACCTTCTTGTAAAGTGATGCATAGTCTTGCAAGAATCTGAAATCTGAATCCCCAGCAGCTGTCAGCTGTAGCACCTGTGGATTAGGATGCAAGTGTCTTGTTGCTTAACCAGTCTGGAAGCACATCCTATTTCGTTATCGAGGTGGCATGTGATATCAGATTGCTATGAACAACCTCACCATCCCTGTGCGCGTTGGCCTTGCTTCTCTGCCAAAGCTAGATGGGCTATGTAGAGATCTCCATGCATGGCTTCAGCTCGTAACATGGTTAACAAAAAGTTTAAGCTGATAATTGCAAGTTTTATGTGCAAGCACAAAATACAGTACTATGCTAGTAGTATATGGCAGATAACAGCTTGCACATGTGCTGGAGATGCCAGAATACGCCTGAAGCTTTGGGTGCAGATAGCGCCTTGATCTGGAGCGACCACCACTGATGAATGGCAGATGGACACCGTTACAGTGGCCCATGTCCCGCTGCTTCAATCTGGCATAGTGCCTATTTGGTGAGATGGGGCTAGCTTGAATGGAAAGGGACTCTGATACGGACAGGCTTTTGATCCTTGCTTCTGTGCCTACAGACAACAATGTTGAGCAAGCAGAGCAAATGAATCTTGGCGATACTTCAGTCCGGACTCATCTATCTGGACCAGCTGTAAACCTGCTTCGGAACCAGGTAGAAATCGAACTATTTCCTGTGTAATTCCTTTGCTTTTGTGTTCGTTCTGAAATGTAGTGCACTAACTGTGTGGGTGTTAGGTGCAGGGTTGATCAAGGCAGGGCAAGGGAAAACACTCATGGATTTGAAATGTATTATTGTCGATTCATGTGGTCTGGGGCCGTGATAGCTATCGAGTAGTTTTATGCAGCTGACGACTTTTGTTTTGGCCAAATTTAATTAAACGGCAGTCAAAATGCCAAGTACAACAACCAAGTGCATGGTAATCATCACACTGTTTTTGGAGCCAATTCTTCTGTGCCCAAAGTATTGTTGAACTCAACAAGATCTACACGTACTCATCAAACGAAGAGTCCCACGGGCCACGGGTTCTGAATCTTAAGCTAATGAGATCATTATGAGACCGAGTTCGTTCGTGCGCAAACATACTGGAAGGAGTGGAAGCTGCTGCTCTAAGTATATGCACAGTTCTGAACTTCTGGAGTCACTTTTGAGCTAACTACAGTAGTAGTCCCTTCATCCCAAATTATTTATCATTTTATAGTTCATTTTTAAACTAGAGAGTGACAAATAATTTGGAATAGAAAAAGTATTTAACTCAAGAAAATCTGGCAGGGAAAAGTATGTGGGCTTCCTCGTATCCCATATCTGATCTTCATGCCGATCTAAAAGCAAATTTCTACGGCTTTGGACAGACATAATGCATCAATGTGTCCCGCATTAAAGTATGCTGCTCCTTGACTTGGGGAGTCTGAGAGCTTGACAGCCTCAGCAGCTAGAGGAGCAGCAGTGTAGATGAAGTAGATTTTTGTGCTAACCGGAAAGAGAATCCCTGCCGCTTTACCCTGCACACTACTACTGTGCTACCAATCTCAGTACAGCAGTGTACATGCTCATGCACCGATAACTTAAAGTGAGTTATTAGTGAGTGAGTTAGTGAGACTATATCAAAGGAAAGTAGTAGTAATTAAAAGGGCGGCTGGCCTGCTGCTCCCCATGCATGCAGAGTTAATTGAAAACGAAGCAACAAGGCTCCATCCATCACAACACCACGCATTCCCTTTTCCGATGGAGCGAGCGATTATGCACTGGCGCCGTCCGGCTCGGTTAGTGTTAGCTCGTGCAAAGTCTAAATCAGCTCTTCATATCATATATCGTCCCCACTCGCTGGAGTAGTGATGAACAAAAAGAGACCAAACATATATGCCCTGCCGCTTCCGCTCACGCGAGTGAGTGAAGAGAGATTACTCCCAAGCTTGTCGTTTCCGACTTGTAGCCTACGCGTTGCAACACGTACACACTCCCAAGCTTCCACATCACTGACTCCATTCACTCGCAGGTGCTGTATCGACGACGATGACGTTAGATAGCTACGTATATGGTGGTGACCTGACCCGATCGAGCTGACCTGACAGAGATTACTCGCTACGTTAGTTCCAAACCCCACTATGAATTGAAATATGCAAGGGTGGACGGTATCTCTGGCCGCCACGTACGAGTAGCCATGCATCTCGCCCTCAATCTCGTCTCCCTTTCTGTGTTCTTTTGCTCTGTCACGATGGAAACACAAGCACACACTACTAGTCTACTACTGACACCCATCCATGCACTGATGATAGATTTTTGCTGCAGCGAGGTGTCTCGTACGTGGAGTAACCGAATTCGCGTGCGGCGCCGTCGGAAAGCGGGGCTTGACGCCGAAACGCCACTACTACTACTCAGTCGTCAGGGACGAACCAACTAACTCCATGGTCGAGGAGTAGTAGTTACAGTACATGTCACCCGGCCGGCTCGATCGATTATATTCTCTCGTCGTGTCGTCGTTGCTACGTCGAGCTCGATCGAGGCGATCTCCCATGGCGATAGATCTCGAGAATATATGGCATGCACCCATGATTACGCACGGAGAAAGGCGGGGATTAGCGAGCTAATACAGTGCGATAATTGCACTCTAGAAGAGCGAGAGAGTGCACGATCGCAGCTCTAGCTAGCTCCACTAAGCCGGCCGGAAAAAGGGAGAGGGATCATCATGCATGTGTGACAACTCAGTTTTAACGGCGGGCGCACTACTAGTAGCTATTGTCGACAAACCATTACTGCAAGCTGCTGAGTAAGCTGTGGATGTCAATGGTAGAGTTAAACACACCGAGTAAAAAGTTGTCTACGATTGTTACGTTACGTCCACTGGGAAAAAAGTTGTCTCGCTCGTCGTCTAGAACTCCAAGTACCACACGGCGTCCGCTCCTGACAGCTAGCTAGCGAGCTACCTGCCGGACCATCTGTCTGGAGCATCGTGACTGGGCACGCCTTCCCTTCCTTGGAATCGCGTCCACCGGCCGGCGTCACGGCGCACGATCGCCGGCGAGCACCGCGGCCGCTACGTCGACGAGTGGAATGGTGGTGGGTGGATCATGGCTGATAGCAATATATCACTGTTCCTTCTTCCTTCCTCCGGGTAGGGGAAGGGGAAGGCCGGAAGGGGAGGGATAAAGCGCGCGTGTTTGGTCGCTAGCGCCGCGCGCTACAGTGCTTAATTTGTTGAATCTGCAACAACGACGACATGCATGCAGGACATGGTGACGTCGTCGATGGAGCTGCTTTCAGATCATCAGATGTGTTGTGTGTGTGTGTGTTCATGTTTGCGATCCAGCTAGCTAGGTCTGTCAGATCGTCTAATTCCGTCGGTAACCGGAAACCTCGATGGATCTTCGTTACCAAATTAACTTTGATCGATGTCAACTAGCCAATCTGCGAACTATTGACACGAAGCCTTTTGACTGTTTTTTGCTTGCTTTATTTGGACGTCCTGGACAAGACGTTACCCAGAGCATTCTTCAACTATAGTAGAAATTAGGGATGGACGTTCGGTCTACCCGATAAATTCGGTTCGCTTATTTCGGTCTTTTTAAATTTCGATTTTTGAAAATCACTACCCGAAATGTATACAAATATTAGGTACCCGAAATTTTTGGGTACTTAAATTTTGGTTCGATCTTCGGTCTTACCCGAAATACCCGAATTGTACATTATTCTTACTTCATGCTCTCAACAATCAATATAAGTTTAATATCGTTCGTAAATTTAATCTCAAGAGACAATACATTATTAGTTAATTAATAATAGATCGTAAATAAATAGTTTAATCTAATGATTTCAAATATCAAAACTCAAAAATGAAATATCAAAATTCATATTGTTTAGAATTCATATATCATAATTTAACTTAAGATTTTATTGTTTGGTTATTCGGTTATTTTGGGTACCCGAGAGCGATACCCGAATTTGAAATTAAAATATCGGTTATTTAGATTTGATACCCGAATAGATACCCAATACCCGATATTTCAGTCTTTTCGGTCTCGGTCTCGATTTTTTCGGTTCCAATTTTTTTACCCACCCCTAATAGAAACTATCCGTCAGGTTTTAAGTTCCATGCATAGTTAAGTTGGAAAGGACAAGGTCAACTATTTGCCTCTGCAATCTGCTGCGTACAAGTGCTGTACACGACTAAGCGTTACTTAGGTACGTACTCCCTCCCTCTCTTGCGTTCCAAAAAATATAGTTAAAAAATAAACTACAAAACGCCAATCTTTTAAGAACAAAAAGATTATACATAAAACACTACATACTGATGTTCAAGTACGTAGCACTACGTGCCGACTACCACTGCACGATGACGCTATGGCCCGCTACCTGGGCCTCTTCAAAGGTCCGCTCTCAAAAGCGGCGATCTGCGCTATGAGGAGGGCCACGGGTCTGGACACTGATGCAGCGGCTACCACGCTGGATTCTAATAACTCCGCTCCAATCTCTGCTGCATCTGTGACCCCAATCCCAGATGATGCTGGGGAACCGGAGACGGGTCCTACCGCTCCCCTGGAAGGCGGCTTGGCGACACAAGTGATGGCCTCCGCCTAGGCATCTCTTAGTCGCTTGCGTTGTCAACAGTCCATGTCATATGGCTATGTTCTGGGTTTCTGGCTGTCTGTTGTTGCTGTGTTGTGTGTTGGGATTAGAAGGCGTATGGCGGAGAATGGTTTTGGGGTCTTTGGCTGGCCACTCTCCTGCAGGAAGATCAGCTCAGGTGGTGTCTCTCAATAGGGGGGAGTTATTTTGGGGTTTCTCTATGTTCTCTCCCCACCTCCTTGTCAGGAATGGTGGTGTGATCAATGGACTGCTTCTGTGTTACCGTGTTCTCAATTGTGTCCAAATGAGTAACAACTTTGCCATCCTCTCATGGAATGTACGTGGCCTCAACAATCCGGCGCGTCGAGAGGCCGTCAGTGCAGTACTCCGCTCCACAAGACCAGCAATTGTCTGCTTGCAAGAGACTAAACTGGCATCTGTGACGCCCCAGATAGCAAGGGAAATACTGGGCCCTCACCTTGTGGATTACAGCTTCCTCCCGGCCATCGGTACGAGGGGAGGCATCCTGACGGCCTGGGCATCACATCTAGGATCAGCAGGACTGACTCTTCAGCGGGACTTCTCACTCACAGTACAACTGCACTGGATGGGAACTCCCTTTTGGTTGACAAATCTATATGGACCTATTGAGGAGGCTGCGAAGTCATACTTCCTGGACGAAGTCGTGTCCCTAAAGCCGGCTATGCAACAAGCTTGGATATGCGCTGGAGATTTCAACCTCATACTTGATGCTAGAGATAAAAATAACCCCAATCTGAACCGTCGCTGGATGGGAAAATTCAGAAGAGCCTTGGACAGAAGTGAATTAATAGAGTACAACCTGCAAGGAAGACTCTATACCTGGAGCAATGAGAGGTCAAGCCCAACTATGACTAGGATTGATCGTGTCTTTTGCAATAAGGAATGGGACCTGCATTGCCCGGGGCTTAGCTTACAATCTCTTGGATCCTCTATATCAGACCATAGCCCCTTGCTTTTGTGTGCCCAGGAACAACCTCGGTGCTCCAGACGGTTCCGGTTCGAGTCGCATTGGCTGCGCCACCCGGATTTTCAACAAACAGTACAACAAGCATGGAATAAGGAGGTGCCAAGCCAGTCCCCCATAATCGCTCTTGCTGTCAAGCTACAGACCACCGCAAAGGCCCTGAGCTCATGGAGCTTCAAAATATTTGGCAATGCGAGAATGCACCTCCACATAGCAAATGAAATCATACACCGTCTGGATGCTGCGCAAGAAATGCGTGCCTTGACGGAAGAAGAACTAACTTTGCGACAGGACCTCAAAGCAAAGCTACTTGGACTTGCTGCTATAGAGCGATCACGCAGGAGACAGGCTTCTCGTCTGACCTGGCTTAAAGAGGGCGACGCCTGTACAAGGTTTTTTCACCTCCGGGCAAATGCTCGGGCCCGGAAGCTGTACATCCCGAAGCTGAGAACCATGGAGGGTAACTGGGTCTGGTCACATGAAGATAAGGAAAAGGTTCTATATGATCACTTCACAACGGTACTGGGTACAAAGGATGTTCGATCAGCGACAGTTAACTGGGCAGCACTCGAGCTTCCGCAGGTCCAAGCAAACCAACTGGATGCGGTCTTCACGGAGCAAGAAGTATGGGATGCGATTCAGGAATTGCCAATCGAAAAGGCCCCTGGCCCAGATGGTTTCACGATGGATTTCTACCGCAAATGTTGGCCGACCATTAAAACAGATGTGTTAGCTGCTTTTGGGGCTGTGTACACTCAAAATTTGAGCTCCTTCTCCAAGCTGAATGGCGCCCTAATCACGCTGGTTCCAAAGGGTGATGATCAGGAACAAGCAACGGACTATCGACCAATCAGTCTAGTGCACTCGTTCGCTAAGCTACTGTCCAAAGTTCTGGCCATCAGGCTATCTCGGCACATTGATAACCTAGTATCTCCAGCACAGAGTGCCTTTATCCGGGGACGATGCATCCAAGATAATTTTGTATATGTTAGAAGCTTAGCCCGGGAGCAGCATCATAGACATGATCCGACCCTCTTCGTCAAAATGGACATCTCCAAAGCTTTTGACTCCGTTTCTTGGGAATATCTGATTGAACTCCTGGAGAGCAGGGGCTTCCCTACAAGATGGCGCAACTGGATCACAACAATGTTATCATCTTCGCATTCGGCAGTCCAACTGAACGGAGAGGCAGGCCGAACTATCTGGCATCGAAAGGGGCTGCGGCAAGGTGACCCACTATCTCCCTATCTATTCATCCTTGCCATTGACACGGTCCAGAAAATTTTTCAGATTGCCACAGATAGGGAAATTCTGTCACCAATGAGAAATGGCATAGAGAGGTTATCCCTATACGCGGATGATGTGGTGATGTTCCTTAAACCTGATCAAAGCGAGGTTGCTGCAGCAATGAGTATCATGACGGGTATCGGGAATGCAACTGGACTCCAAATCAATGCTCAAAAATCAACGGTATACCCCATCCGATGCCAAGATATAGACCTTGACTCTGCACTACAACCCTTCAATGGCACGAGGGGATCTTTCCCTCTACGATATTTGGGGCTGCCGGTCTCGCTAAGTAGACTGCGAATCTCGGAGCTCCAACACATTCTGGATCGAGTGCATACAAGGTTGAAGTCCTGGCAGGGGCAACTCCTAACTTTGGGAGGCAGAAGGGAGCTCGTTAGAACAGTTTTAAGCAGTCTACCCACCTATGTCCTTACTGCACTACGAGTCCCAAGGAAGTTCATCAAAGAGGTTGATAGAGCCCGGCTTCGCTTCCTTTGGGCAGGAAGCAAAGAGCTGCATGGTGGGAATTGTAAAGTCAATTGGAACAAGGTCTGTAGGCCAACGGATAGAGGTGGTCTGGGGATCGTGGATCTTGATCGATTTGGGAGGGCACTTCGCTTGAGATGGCTATGGAATCAATGGAGAAGACCGGACAGACTACGACTCAAACTGGATGTACCAATTGACGACGCTGACAGATCCCTCTTTGCTGTGGCAACAGAGATCCGGGTGCGGTCAGGACAGCAGGCTCTCTTCTGGACCTCAAGCTGGTTAAATGGGGTGTCACCCGCTGCAATGTATCCGAGGCTCTTCCAGCACGCCAGACGCAAGAACAGAACAGTGGCAAATGCATTGGCAAATGATGTTTGGATTGCGGACATATCACACGATATCACAGTTCCTTTGCTACAAGATTTTGTCCATCTCTGGCATGCAGTGCAACAGATCCAGCTTCGCTTGGGCGATGACGCGGCAGATGAAATACGTTGGACCCAATCTGCAAATGGGCGGTACTCGGTGAGATCAGCATACAAACTACAGTTTGAAGGTAGCCACCAGTCTTGGTTCTTGGAGGGAATATGGAAGGTATGGGCAACGCCAAAATCAAAATTTTTCTTCTGGTTACTGATACAAGATCGTATTTGGTCAGCTGCTCGCTTACAAAGACGTGGATGGCCAAATAATTACTTCTGTGCGCTTTGCCTCCGGAATCTTGAAACCTCGCACCACCTGTTCTTGGAATGCCCACTGTCCAAATCGGTGTGGACGATGGTGTCCAACTGGGTACACTGTTCTACCCTCCACCCGGCGAAATGGCTCGAAAAGGATGATATTGAGCGCTGGTTCTTGAGGTTAACAATAGGATTGGACAAGAAGACCGAACATGGACTCAGATCCTTAACCATACTTGTGTGCTGGATGCTTTGGAGAGAGCGTAACAACAGAGTTTTTAACGGACAGGATTCTACAGCAGGTCAACTTCTACAGCGCATTAAAAGTGAGGTTAAGGACTGGACTAATGCAGGAGCTTCTTGCCTTGCAAGGATAATCATGCATAGAAGCGATCAACAAGTGTAGGATGAATAATTCATTCTCCTGCATGAGTAGTAGGCTTCTCTTCCTTTCTCTTGGCTGTACTCGATACGTCGATACGTCTGCTTGTCAGTACGGGCTCGCCATGTAATTTTTTCTCAATCCTTGCTTAATGAAGATAACCGGTTCACGGTTTTTCGAAAAAAAAAAAGACGGACGATGATCGATGGAACTCACCAGTAAAATACTCTCCGATGATCTAACCGGTAGTTGAGATCGTCCATCGAATCCTCACCTGTTTTTTTTTCTGGAAAAGGGGCTCCAGCTGGATTATACTACCTCCGGTTCAAAATAATTGTCACTCGGACAGGAATTGACAGAACATCTTTAGTTCATTTTGTTGTCTGAAGCGACAATCATTATGGACTGGAGGTAGTATACCAGTAGTAAAACTTATCCATGTCGCCGTCAGGGCACAGCAAGTCTCGACGAGACTGATGAACTCTCGTTTTGTTTACTTATTTTGCGTTTGCCGATTACAGGGTTCAGTGGACACGCACGCACATCATGGTCACGTCCGTCGATCGGTTTTGACAGCAGCTCGCTTTTGATCTTCCTCTCGATCGTTCGTCTGAGGCCCCCCGGCGGGACACATCACGGCTCGATCGGCCATTACCTGATCGACACACCACGCGATTACAATCAGTCGTACACCCATCAAACCGTGGTTAATTTGTTTTTTATCATGTGGTACACTTTAGCTAACTCGCTCCTGATAAGCTATCGACCAATCTAGTCTGGCCCTTTCAGGAACAAAGCACTGAGTGTGATTCAAATTGAATCTAGTGCATCCTAGATGTCTAACGACACCATGCATGTCACGCCATGAGGTGACGAATGTGAACGGCGAACCAAGATGAGAATTGATACCCTCGCCGTTGCCGGCAGTAGCGCTAGCGCCTAGCAGCAGCCTCGTCTCAGCTGGCGCCGGCCGCGCACTGTGGCTGTGGCCTGTGCGTGTCCGCCTCCGAAGTCCGACCGCGGCTTGGACGATCCGACCCGTCGTGCCGCCATGGCGATTGGTGATATTGCCGACGCGCGCGCACACGTCGACGACTTGCGAGCAAGGCGGCAACTGTATCGCCCGCGATCTCTGCTGACAGCAACAGGCTAGCAGAATATGGCGCGCAGAGCGCGGAAAGGGACGTACGGCAAGGAGGCTTGCGAGGGAGCACGGACGCGCGCGCGGGAGGATGGCGACGCGAGCTCGCTGACGCGTGGGGTCGGCCGGTCGGATGGTGCCAACCGGTTCGTTCCGGTTGCTTGTCAGCACGTTGTAGAGGCGTCCAGGCACGTACGTGCACGTATATATGGGGGTGGTGTTTGCGTTGCACTGATACTGTTGAGCCGGCATGATTTGATGAAGAGGTTAAGGTTTCACAGCTGGGAACACCTATCTGCATGCCCGCCGGGCTAGCTTGTCAGGTCTCCGTCAAGCTCCTCACTACTATTAGCTATAGTTATTAGACAATCTGCGTATCTAGACTATTACTTGCATAAAGCCACCAATTACTAACAGGTCATGATAAAAGGAAAAAAACTGAATATTACTATCTTTTGGTCCGAAATATTTATCACTGGTTAGTTCATTTTCAAACTAATTAGTGATAAATATTTCGAATCAGGAGTAATACATTAAGGCCCCCTTTGGTTCAGCTGTGCCATCCAAATTCTCTACGAAAAATCCAAAATCTGAACCAAAGGGGCTAAACTAGGAATCAGATTTTGCAAAATCTACAGATTTTTGTAGTACAAATGAAAATCTGGCCAGCCCCCAGATTTCTCAGATTCCACCTTCCAACTTTTCGTCAAAATTACCCACCATGCCATCCATTACACAAACGAATCGTTTTTTTTTTCTAATCTTTCTCCCCCACCCCCGAAACCCATCGGCCGCACACCTCCATGGCACCACCCGAGCGCATCTCCTACCGGCGGCGGGTAGGGTGCCTCGGCCTCCTTCCGGCGGCGGTGAGGCTTCCTCCCAGTGACGAGTGGTCATCAACGAGGACCTCCTCAACCAGGTCTGTGAATCGCCCCAAATCTCCTTCCCCATCTCGTTCGCGGGTGTCCGTCTGCGGCGGTGCTCCTGGTCCGTCGGCAGCCCGGCGCCGTGCCAGTCGGCGCTCATGCTCCTATTCCGCAGTCGGCGCCCAACGCTAGCCCGTCGAAGCTTACTTCTTGTTCCTTCAGCGGCGCGCGTTTGCTGCCCCGTACGTGTGCTGCTGGTGTGTTGCCATGTTTGCTGCCGCGTGTGCTGCCCGTGTGCTGCCTCTACCAGCACAATATTGCGGACTAGTGAATCCACATCTGACAGTTGTTTACAGCTAAACAGATTTCAGCTTCCTCACAGCTGACAGCTCACAGCAGCTTTTCCACACTTCACAACTAGAATCAGATTTTCAGGAATCCACAGCTGAACCAAACACACCTTAAGTATGCTGAAAGTGACTCCAGTGTTAATATCTCATTGTCTTTTAATCTCATTAATTAGTCAGCTAATTTCTAGATGACAATTGAAACCAAAGTCAGCAGCTGTTGTTCTGGTGCAGACTAATATGGGCAATAACTTCAACGATATTTATTTCTATATTGATTGTAGCGGTCTCCATCTCGAGAGCTCTTTCCTCATGAAGGATAAAAAAGGAGAGACAAATTTGCAGAGTTAGATCATTCGAACACTACAATTGAACTGCAAAAATCAATGCTCCGACTCATTTGTTCATCGTTTTCCTGGACTAGTCAAAAGGTCCTTTGGCTTGTTCGCTGTTTTATTTTCTCTGTACCTGCAAGTGCAACCAAAACTAGTTTCAATATTGCTGAAGACGCATTCTTGAACGAACCAGCTGGAAATGAACACGTACCAGCATGGGGCATATCCTTTTCCGTTGCTGTTGCCGATGCTGATATTGTTGTGGTTGCACTGGTTGCCGCGGTGGTTCCCGCGCCCCCTCTTCTGCATACCCTGCCTCTCTTGCCACTCATGCATCGTCTACCTCCCTCTCTCTCTCTGTCCTCCCGTTTCTTCCCGGCCCGGCTGGAAGGGACCACCCCCGCCATTGCATTGTGTTGGCTCTCTTTCTCTCTCTCTCTCTCTCTCTCTCTCTCTCTCTCTCTCTCTCTCTCTCTCTCTCTCTCCCCCTCAAGGTTGGTGGCATTTCCCTAGCCTCGTGAAACTAATCCCACTAGGGTCTTGGGGAGTGTCAATAGCTATATATAACCACCTCCATGGTAACTTGTTTCCTTGCGCCCCGTCACTACACCGGCTAAATAATTCCATTTGCTCCTTCACTCTCGTTGTTCCCCATCAATGGTAGTCGACGTCTGAATCTTTTCCTGCCAAGTAGTCGATCAGTGAGTGGCTAGTACAGTCTCTTGTACCTTGCTCTTGCAGTGAACTGCTCCTTGCTACTAGGGAGAGAACTCATTCGCGACGACGATGAGCATCTCGGTGAACGGGCAGTCGGTGGTGCCGCCGGGGTTCCGGTTCCACCCGACGGAGGAGGAGCTGCTGACTTACTACCTGAAGAAGAAGGTGGCCTCGGAGCGCATCGACCTCGATGTCATCCGCGACGTCGACCTCAACAAGCTCGAGCCATGGGACATCCAAGGTATGTATAATATGTTCGCTCATTGCTGCACAATATATGCTTCAGTGCTGCACTAGCTACTGATGTGATGATGGCCGTACGTGCAGAGAAGTGCCGGATCGGGTCTGGGCCTCAGAACGACTGGTACTTGTTCAGCCACAAGGACAAGAAGTACCCGACGGGGACGAGGACGAACCGCGCCACGGCCGCCGGGTTCTGGAAGGCCACCGGCCGCGACAAGGCCATCTACTCGTGCGCCCGCCGCGTCGGCATGCGCAAGACGCTCGTCTTCTACAAGGGTCGTGCCCCGCACGGCCAGAAGTCCGACTGGATCATGCACGAGTACCGCCTCGACGACGCCGCCGCCGCCGGTGACCCCTACTACCCATCGCCGTCTCCGACCCCAGCGGTACGTACACTACAATCTCTCCTCATCACGTATGCGCGGCATGGCATGCAACAGTACGTACATGAGATAGTCGACGACGACGACGACCAGAAGATTTCTCGTACACGTCGTAGTGTTGTACTAGTAGTGGGGCGCTTAATTATATTGAGAGGAGGACCGAGACGAGATCGATCCATCGTCGCGAGCTCATTGGTTGTTGGAAATGGGGCATGTTTTGCTTTCACCCCCTCTCGCCGTCACAAAAGGGTCGCTCTAGCCTAGTGGGGGTAGGTTTAGTACTCCACTTTTGAAGGAACCACTATTAGCAGCTGGTCTGCTCGCTCTGGCGTGGTCGATCAGCTGTCGTCGAGGCCACAGAATCCGCGCACCAGCAGCAAGATCACCAGACATGCATGCCCCATGCCGCCGACGAGCCAACCAAACACCGACGTACTTCACGCCGCGCCGGCCGGGACCGGCAGCCGTGTGGTGTGTCTCAGCCCGGCCGGGTCACATCACTCACACACACAAGCGTACTAAACGGAGTAGCTGCTACCACTCTTAACTAATTCGCTCATGTACGTGTCGTAGTAGCTAGGAACACAGATTCATCATATGCATGGACGGCCAATTAACGTACGGATCAGTAGTGGTGGACTCCTTCACGCGTAGACACCAGCAACATGACAAGTCGGTTGTTCCATATCCTTTTCCAGAGGTCAACTTGGCAGGGCAGCTTTTGAGCTGGCTCTGCTGATCATGGGAAATCGATCGATCTCGCACATATGCTTCCAGGGACCAGGATGCTTATTAGGTGGTTGTGGTGGTGGCACTAGAAGAAGCAATGATATCGTTCTGAGCTAAAAAAATGGTCCTGATGCAATAACAAGCTCTGGATGCTTCCAAATTCAATCACAGCTTTACCATATATGGAAAATTAACTATCATCATGGCATGCTAGACTCATCCAAAAATGTAATGATCACTGATAATACGTACGTACACAGGTGCGTGGCGCGGCCGGAGACCAAGCGGCGCAAGAGGAAGGCTGGGTCATCTGCAGGTTGTTCAAGAAGAAGAACTTCGTGAACCACGGCCATAGCAGCGGCGCCACCGCCGCCACGCTGACGATCCACACGGCGGCCGCCACCAAGATGGCGGCAGCCCCGGCGATGGAGAGCAGCCCGACGAGCAACTGCTCGTCGGTGACCGTCAGCGACCGAGTCAAGGCGCAGTTGCTGCACTCCGCCAGCGACGACGCGCTCGACCACATCCTCCACCAGTACATGGGCAGGCCGTCGTCGTCCCACAATAACAAGCAGGACACCAAGCCGCCGGCTACGACGCTGGATCATCATCACCTTGCTGCGGCGACTACCGCGTGTCCGAGCAGCAGTTTCTACGGCAAGTTCATGAAGCTCCCGCCCCTCGAGCACGGTGGCGGCGGCGGCGGCCTCATGTCGAACCCGGCGGCCGAGTACGCCGCCGACGCGTCCGGCATCGCTGACTGGGACTCGCTCGACCGGCTCGCAGTGTACGAGCTCAACGGCCTCTCCGACGCGTCCAACAAGAACATGGCCGCCTTCTTCGACGAGCCCAGCATCGCTGGATCCTTCTCCTCCGCGCACGCTGCCGCCGGCGACGGTGACCTGTGGAGCCTGGCGCGGTCGGTGTCGTCGCTGCACGCCGACCTGACGATGAACAACGTATAGTTACGATCACCTCTGCAGACATGGTGGCGTATGCATGCCGCACCACTAACTCGAGATCACCATGCACGCGTGCGTGTGCATGGCCGCGGTATGGCACGGCACGCACGTGTGACTACGTACTCGAATAATTTGCTAGGGATACAGACAGACAGATTGGTGTATGGCTCACGATACGGGAACGAAGCTGTCGTCAACGATGATGTTAATTAAAGTGCGGTCGTCGGTCGAGTTGTTGTCTGTAAGAAAAGTGGCAAAAAAAGGAAGAAAAAAGGAACTAAAAGGACAGCGTGGTAGGAGAATATATTGTATCCATGTAATATTAATTATTATCATTGTACCTGGAGCTTGCTATAAATATGTTTAATTTTCTAGTGAAGTGAGGTGTGATATCATTTCATCGTGCTGCGTGATATGGTGGTGCTATAGCTCATGTTGCATTACTCCCTTCATCTCAAAATGTTTATCACTCTTTAATTCATTTTTGAACTAAAGAGTGTAAATTATAACTGTTGTGTGATCGTCTTTGACCGAATTAATGATCCCAGTTTGTTTAATTTCACCTTGTTATTTGAGTGGAAATCGTTGTCTCTCTCATGTCGTGACAAGAGGAAAACGGTTCGGAGAAAAGGCGTTTTGCTTTGGCCCCTGCAGCTGTTTTGTGGTGATATTTGGAGCACAATTTAAAAAGGAGATGTGAAGGCAGACCACCAAGGATTGTTTTTTGGCATTTTTGCCACTACTTAATTGAATAATACTCCCTCCATTCCAGATACTTGTCACCTTTTAGTTCATTCTGAACTAACAAGTGACAAATATTTGTAAATGAAGTAAATAAGTCAGTTTCTTTAGACACAGAAATACTAGGGAAAGACCAAAAAACTGTAGGGAAATTGTTTCCCTATGAAATTAATGCTCTAGAGAAATGTTTGACGCGAAAGAGCTAGAAGGCGCCCTACCATTTTTCTACTAGTACTCTCAAGTACCTCGATTACTGCTCCAATTTTTTTTATAACACAGCTCATCCAGATACTGTTAATAAGAAAAGTGAGACATCTGCGCTCAGAAGAAATCGAACTCAAATGGACATCCCTCGCACCGGGAGGTGCTAGCCATCCGGCCAGAGGCTGGTTCTCTACTGCTCCATCTTCTCCATCGATCTCACATATCTAATCATCAGCCGTTGCCCGAGCTTTAAGAAAAAAAATCAGGCTCCCTTCGTACCAAATTAGTTATCACTCCCTACTTCAAAAATGAACTACATAGTGACAAATATTTTAGAATAGAGAAAGTACTCCATCTCAAATATTTATTATCAAAGACAAATATTTGGAGCAGAGGAAGTACGAAACTGTAGGTGCAGTAGCACGTTCTCGTTCGAAAGTGACAAGGGCGCTGATGGAAATCATCCCTACCAAACGCGACGAAAGAATTATGCTAGCTCTAAAACTAACCGACGTCGTCACGTGGAAAACGCACTTGCATTGTTCAGGCGTTGAGGGAACCGACAAGAGGGTTGTTGCTACATGCTCCCCGGCCGGCATGAAGTGTGTCCTTGACGATTACACGCTGCGTTGCTGTTGCACGCAGCGGGTGAAGGTACCATTGCGCTCCGTCACATGCAATGCCCACCTAATCCTTTGATTGGGCTACTGTGTGTTTTTCCGCGCCATATATGCATTCATTGTCTGAAGTCAGAGCAAATGGGGCTTGGATTTTGACAGTTGAAACGCAGGGCCGTTACTGTTTCATCTCATCCTTCATGCAACGACGACGCTCTGCTGCATGTTACTCGTACTCCAACAGAGAGACCCGCCATACTACAGTTCTGTTGTTGTAGGATGCCGTGTAGGGCGTAACGCCAACGACGGTGGCGAGTCTTGTCTCTGCACCAACCTAACTGAAGTCCATATTTGTGACTGACTGAATTGGCGAGCGAGTGACGTGCCTCCTTCCGGCGACGCGACAGATGCATGGGCGATCGTCGATCGCCGACGACGGGATGGACGGCGCTGGACGGTCTGTTTCGCCCGCCGGGGCGGGAAACGACGGCCTGCTGGAAAGGTAACAAGCCAACCAATGCAATGCAACGAACCTTATCGGCGGCTGCCGTGTCCTTTTCCCCCGTCTACCGTTCGACAGAGAGAGCGAGAGAACCGCCACGACTCTCCTGCTTCTTCTGTCACAAGTTTATTTATGGATACATGCTCTCTCCGATCAAAAAGTTTGTTACTTTGTAATTGATAAAACGGCAAAATTTTTAAGATGAAGAGAGTACATACGAAGCATAAAATGTTGTATTATGGTAATCTATTTTTTTAGTTGGAGCTGACACCCTGAGATACATACAGTGATTTCGTGAATTTTAAGATCACTTC
Organism: Tuctoria greenei; assembly: GCA_036927565.1. Classification (NCBI taxonomy): domain Eukaryota; kingdom Viridiplantae; phylum Streptophyta; class Magnoliopsida; order Poales; family Poaceae; genus Tuctoria; species Tuctoria greenei. The sequence goes on along the minus strand of JAYESD010000009.1, from coordinate 158,954,660 downwards.
ATACAGTCTTTTAGAAACGCTTATAGAGACAAAATGTGTGTATTTGTAAGGGCGAGGAATTGCATGTGTATATAAGTGTTTGTATTTATGGTTTCTTTTTCTTAAAAAATTGTTATCAACATGGGTCACTGTTTTTTAGAACTCAGACAAGAGTGCTATATACTGTAATTATTATTTTTTTTGAGAGAGGGGAAAAACAGTGCTATGCTGTAGGCATATCTTGGGTGAGTCTGGGCTGGCCTCCGTAAAATAAAAAGAAGCAAACCCGAGCCCAGGAAGTAGCGGCGGCCTGCGCTTCTCCGGGCCTTGATTACACGTTGCCGGGTTGAGGCCCATTATGTGGGATTCTCGCACGGGCCAGGGGCCATCGCTTCACGATTCGGCTGTTACGGCTCAAGAGGAGTTCCTTCAAGGTGGGCAGATGCAACTTCAGGCCCACGCATAAGTCGGCCACACGAACCGAGTCTCGGTCGTTGAGCAGAGCGTCAATGTCAGAATCAGCAACGCGAGATCAGAGTCCGATCAGTTGGAGAATAATGGAGTACTCCTTCGAATTTTTTATTTATCATCAGTTAGTTCATTTTTAAACTAATTGATGATGAATAAAAAGATCGGAAAAAATGTACCAGTCAATCACATCTCTTCCGCTACACAGCTACGTGTAGAAATTTTCATATGAATCGCTAACAAAAAAAAATAACAATGATCAATCGATCCGTCTGCAATGTCGTCTGAATCTCTCTCTAAGTTATGAACAGACTCCTGATACGATGGCGAAGATGAAAGCCATCAGCAGTGTTTCCCACATGCGCCGCTGCCGCCTCTTCACCTGTGGAAAAGGGACAAGAGATTAAACAGGACCGCCGAGCAAGGAAGGAATACGTACATGATTCGAAACGGAAGGCAAATGCGTTGCTTGCAAAGGAGGGCTGGAATAGATCACAGTGCACTGGTACCTTTACTGGTGCCATGCATGATTATCAGCTGGCAATGGTAAAGTTACTAAAAAAGCAAAGTAATCATGTATGCCAAGTGTGGTTACCTTGTTTGCCGCTGCCGACACGGTGTAGTATCCAGTGCCCTGCCCAGCGACGTCCTCCCCGCCGCCGCCGGGCCCTTGCGCCACCACCAGACCGGTGCCGCCGCCATTATTGCCGGTGCTCCCGCTCCCCTTATTGATCGTCGGCGTCTTGACTCCGACGTCGTACGCCGGCGTGCCGTCCGGCTTGAACAGTCCGTAATGCCGCTCGGACGCGGGCCCGGGCTTCTGGTCCTCGTTGAACAGCGCGAACACGTACACCTGCAGCGGCTCGTCCGGCGCGGCGGGCGTCCCTTTCCCCTGCGCCACCATCCGCATCAGGTTGCCGTTGTACCTCGCCGCGTTCCCGGGCGTCGCGCCGGCCTCGTCGTCGTCGCCCTGCGACGGCCACCCCGTCTCCGACACCCGTATCTCCACCGCCTTCCCGTAGTTAGCCCGGCATATCGCGGCGCGCACGGCGTCCACCTGCGCGTGCAGCATGTTGTCGTAGTGCAGCCCCGACGCGGCGTCGCGCACGCCGGCGGCGTTGGGCTCGAACAGCACGTAGCTGAGGTCCACGCCGCGCGGGTCCGCCTTGTACGCGAAGTACGGGTACGCGTTCACGAGGAACGGCGCGCCCGTCTTGGCCAGGAAGCCCAGGAGCGGCGCCATGTACGGGAGCACGTCGCGGCGGAACGAGGCGGAGGACGGCGGGAACGACGACGACAGCACGCCCAGGGAGTGCGCCGTGGTGACTGACACGCGCGAGGTGAGGTTGCTGGCGGCCAGCGCCGCGTGGAGCGCCTCCATGGCCGGGAGGAGCAACCGGAGCATGGTAGCGTCGCTCCCCGTCAGCACCTCGTTGCCCACGGTGATGGCGGTGATCGACGTCGCCGGGATGTGGGGCAGGATGTTGGCGCGGACCCACGCGGCGGCGGCGGAGGGGTCCGAGGCGAGACGCGGGACGAGGCGGTCCGGGAGGCCGACGGTGAAGTCCGCTCCGGAGCCCGCGAACGCGCTGAGCACACGCGAGTCCGTGTCGTACAGCTTCACCTTTGTCGCGTTCAGCGCGCGCAGGAGAACGGCCGCCGCCTGTGGAGGCGGCAGGTTGTCCGCCACCTGGCCGTAGTTGATCCCCAGCGCTGGTGTACTCGCCGTGCTCCTCGTCGCCATTGCAAGGACGGCGACGGCGAGCAGGAGAGGGAGCGCCATCAGGAGAGCGGTGGTGAGCCGGCCAGGGCAGGAGTTGAGTGGGAGCAGAGTTCTCGGCAGCGTTGGAAATGACAGCCATATAAAGCGCGTGCATGTGGTCGCCGAAATGGCAGGCCTGCTTTAGCAAGAAACCTCGTTTTTTTTTTGCGATGTTTTGGGGGAATTGCATCGTGCCCGCCGTTGGTCGGACGATGGCTTTTATAACGACAGCACTGTGTTGCATATAAGAATGTGTTCTCCTGTATCACTCCTTCCGTCCTGAGCACAAAATAGAAAACACGATGCTGATTTACTGCTTGGGATGTACGAGTCATTTGATCGAATAAAACAGGCGTTTTCATGGTGGATTTTAAAGTTTTTAGCATCTCTAGACTTGGCACAGACGTTGCATTCACGAGTAACTATTTTTCCAGTAGAAGGTGGCGTCTCTGTCGACGGCGAGATGACTCAGTAGAGTGCACGTGAATACTTGTGTTTACGAGTATTTGTCTCAGTATCTTGTTTCGGGAAAAAAAATATGGAACACAAAGAACAGAATGTCCCTTTAGTACATGTTCTTTTCTTCCGCTGATTATCAAATTTTGCTGATAAAAGAAACGGGCTAATGATGTTCAGATCGTTTATGGTGGTACAAAAGAAAAGGCAAAGGTAGATGAGTTCACTGACAGAGTACACTCATAGGGAACAAACGTTTTCAGAGCAATCAAATCTACATTACAAAATTCAGTCCCTTTCGCAACTTAGTCGGATATTTCGGATTAAGTTGATTACTGCATAGCAATGCTGAACCAAGGACGTCAGCTCCGTGTTCATCACCGCTTTAAAGTGGGAAGAAGGGATGGTTGGATTGATGACTCCGAAAGAAGGTAAAGCATCTGGAGTAGTGGCCACTTTAAAGTGACGGATTCCTTTTCCTGCTTTGCACATGAAGGTGAAGAAGATGGCAATGCGTATGAAGCTAGTACTTGGTGACCTAAACTAGCCGTTTTTGCGAAGAGAACGTGTGTGTAACAGGCAGTCACGATGAAAACAGTCCGCCGTTCCCGATATCATGGAGGAGAATGCCCAGATCCTTCTGCTGGTATCAAGTTACATGCATGCACACTTATCACGTTTGTCGGCATCAATCCATCAGAAACAGAGAACACTGTGCTCCGTGCTCACTCAAATTGGTTTACCTCGAATTTGCTAAATTTGGACTGCTATACTAACGAAACGAAGCACCTTTCAACTAGAGTAGTATAGAGAACTTTAAGATTCCAGGCTGAGACCAAGGCCGAGTACTACGCTAACTTTTAAGCCCGGCTAGAAAAGCCCAGGAAGCTGGACATCTCAAATCCATCGAGTTGAGTTCAAAGCGGCAAGCATGGAATTATGTATTAATTATTTAATGCCACCTAATTAGCACAAGAAGATCAAAGAATACTAGCACTGATTTGTTACTGGAACGTTGACGACAGTCAGATGATACGTCGGTTTCAACATCATCGTGGGAAGAGTAATGGAGTGTTGCTGCTGATTGAAAAAAAATAACAATGATTTTGATTGTATTAGAATTAGACATGCTAGATTTATATTACATCTGCTACTATCCATAATCATATTGTAGAATTCATCAGAATTTCAATCTTGAGTTTCCATGCTAGAGTTGAAGAACGAAGGCGTGGTCTCAATCCTCCTCATCTATCGCCGTACGTCTTAAAAAACAATCATCGATCCTCGTCCTCCAGCATTGGCACCGGCGTGCGACAGTAGGGACACGTTGGGTTGACGAGCGTCCAGGTGTCCAGGCACTTCCGGTGGTACACGTGACCGCAAGTTTTTTTTTGAAAGAAGAGGCAGGAGCGCTGCCTATTCATTAAGTAAGAGAAGGAATTACATCCTACAGGGGTACATGATCTAAAAAAAGTAAACAAACACACCGAGCATCCAAACCTACAGGCATGATACAAGTCTTAGCCACAGTACAGGTTCTAGTGTCGTAGACAGACCCTACAAAGATGTTTTAAAGATGTCCAATATTTGCTTGCAGGTTAATATCTTCCAAGGCTAGGTTAGCCACTCGCAGATGAGGCAAATCTTGTTGCTGGAAGATCCGCCGATTACGTTCTTTCCAAACATTCCACCAAAACGAGAACAGGTACCCCAACCTCTTCTTTGCTTGAGATTTGGAACAGGCGCTTAAGATGAGATGGAACCAACGATGCACGCCTTCCGAAGCGGCCTGATGGAGAGGTCCAGGGAGCCGCAGGAGTTGAGTAAGGTCACGCCATGCGTCAACCGTGAAGCTGCACTGAGAAAGTAAATGATCAGTGGTCTCAGGAGAGGAAAGACACAACACACACCTCGGTTGATGAGGCAAATTCTTTTTAGCTAAATTATCCGCGGTAAGGGCTTTATTAAGCATCACCAGCCACGCAAAAAAACGACATTTCGGTTGAGTTTTTGCCACCCAAAGGGATGGAGCCCAGCTGGAAGAGACTTCACCCATGAATTGAATTTCATAGGCCGATGCCGCTGAATATTTTCCATTCGATGTCCAACACCAGGTAATCCGATCGTGGTCTTCCGTGAGGTTGACTACAGTAAGAGTTTGGAACAGCAGTACAAACTCATCCATGAGTGTAGTGTTGTGAAGGGATTTTAAGTTCTTTATCCAATTAAAGTTGGAGAGCTCTTTAGCGACTGATCTGTGTTTGAACCTTGCTTGTTGGAACAGGTGCGGTGCAAGAATCCTGAGAGCTTGACTGTGCAGCCAACGAGCTTCCCAAAACGGGGTGTTCTTACCATTGCCGATGGAGATTATAGTGGATGCAAAGAAGAGATGACGATCAGTTTGATCTTGATGTCTGAACATGGCTTTCCAGGGTCTGGTACGTTGGTCCCATGTGTGCCATAACCATCTCAGTCGGAGAGCACGTCCAAACTTTTCTAAATCCTTGATCCCAAGGCCACCCAACTTCCTTGGCTTTGTGCAGTTTTTCCATCTCACCAGGCAACGACCCCCCTTTACCATGTCGGGGTCATCCCCTTTCCATAAAAAAACTTCTTCTTATCTTGTCTATCTGCCGACATGCCCAAGTTGGAAGGTGGAATACTGTCATGAAGTAGGTCAGCATTGCAGTCAAAACTGACTTGACTAGAAGCTCCCTTCCAGAGTATGAGAGCATATTCTTTTTCCATCCTGATAGGCGCTGGGCAACTTTCTGTATGATCGATTGCACCACCGATTTGGGAAGTTGTTTGTAGTGCAATGGCAATCCCAGGTACTTACAAGGGAAAGATCTCAGCCGAGTATTATTACCCACAGTGGCCACCACGTCAGTCTCTTGACATCTGATGGGAAAAAAAATCAGTTTTGTCCAAATTGGTGATGAGCCCCGAGGCTTGACCGAAGATATATAGCAGGAACTTTGTGGTCAGCATGTCTTTAGCCGAGGGTCTAATGAAAATTGCCGCATCATCGGCATATAAGGATAGCCTTAACTGTTCTCTCAATTCAGGAATGGTGGACAGTAGGCCTCGCTGTTGGGCATATTGGAATAGCAGAATCAGTGGCTCCATCGCAAGTAAAAATATCATTGGAGAGAGAGGATCGCCTTGGCGAACTCCTCGGGCATGGGCAATCTTGCTACCAGGTTCACCGTTGAGCAGGAAGGACGAGGTGGATGTACCCCAAAGCGCAGCAATCCATTCCCGCCATTTATCTCCAAAGCCGAGGTACTTCATGATGTCCAGCAAATAGGACCAATTGACATAGTCGAAGGCCTTTGAAATGTCTAATTTGATGAATAGTGCTGATGATTTCTTTTTATGGAGTTCCCGCACCGCCTGTTGGACAAACATGAAATTGTCATGAATACATCTCTGCTTGATAAATGTGTTCTGATGTAAGGAGATAAGCTTATGCAGTACAGGTGTCAATCTATTGGCCAAGATTTTTGAGATGATTTTCGCAAAGATATGAACCAGACTTATTGGCCGATAGTCTGTAACTCGCTTTGGGTCATTCGTCTTTGGGATGAGCACCACCAGTGCAGTGTTCAGGGCCCTCAGACCTTGTTGATTGGACCTGCAGAACTGGTGTATCGCTGCTAAAAAATCTACCTTGATTATATTCCAGCAAGAGGAGAGGAAGTGTCCTGAGAAACCATCCGGACCCGGTGCTTTGCACTTGGGCATCTCTTTGATCACTCTGTATACTTCTTCCTCAGAGATATCCTGGTCCAGGTGATGTAGGTCACATTGTTGCCATCCTAGCTTTGAGAAATCGAGACACAGATTTCTAGGGTGGTGCATTCCTAGGTGTTGTTTGAAATTTTCAAAAATTTTCTTTTTCTTTTCCTCTCTTGAAAAAACGATCACGTCATCCGCCTCTAATGACTGTATGAAGTTGGTTTTCTTCCTAAAATTCGCAAAGGAGTGGAAGTACTGGGTGTTGGCATCGCCCTTGCGGACCCAGATCATTCGGGACTGTTGCCTGATCCTTGATTTTTCAGTCACAGCCAGCCCCAAAATCCGGTGTTTGAGAAGGGCTTTTACCTCTCTCTCCTGATCAGACAGTGATCGGTGTTCCATAGCTTCATCAAGTCTGAGAATGACTTCTCGACAGAGCACAGAGGCAAGCTTACCTTGAGGAATAAGTGAGTGTGACCAGCGCCTAAGGGCTTTAGCTGTCCTGGATAACTTAATGTGTAGCGTAAGCATAGCGTTGTGTTGGGAGGGAACCTGTTGGTACCAGGCTTCCTGCACACACTCCAGAAATCCAGGCATGTTCAACCAATGCTCCTCAAATCTAAATGAGCGACTCCTGCAATCTTCTTCAAACGACATTAAGAGTAGTGGACAATGGTCTGACATGGAGGAAGATAAATCTTGGAGCATCGGATCACCGAATACATTTTCCCAGTGTGGAGTGATGAATGCCCGATCAATCCTTGTGAGTGTGGGTTGTTGCTGCTCATTTGACCAGGTGAAACGACGGCCAATCAATGGAATCTCTCTTACTTCAATCTGATTCAGAATTCTACAGAAACGTGTCATCATACGTCGGTTCAGACGTCCTCCACTTTTATCCTCCTCCCTGCAAATGAGATTAAAGTCTCCTAATATGAGCCATGCCGGGAGTACAGTCTGCCTTAACTGTCTAAGTTCTGAGAGGAAAATTCTCTTCTCCAATTCAGATTGCGGGCCATAGACGCCAGTTATCGTGGAGGACTCCGACGATCTGTTGTCAATGATAGTTGCAGAAATGGAGTATGACTGAGTTGTGAAATTTGTTAGCCTCATGTGGGTGTTATTACATGCAAGGACAATCCCTCCCCGGGTACCCTCTGCTGGGAGGAAACCAAAATTATCCATATATTGTGCTCCTAGGCAGTCCCTAATGACCTGTGGAGTAACCACTGCCATTTTGCTTTCTTGAAGACAGACTACCATAGGACGATGTATTTGGATGAACTGTTTTACCTCGGCCTGTTTGGCACCACTATTCAAACCACGAACATTCCATGAGAGGAAGGAGTATGAGCAGATCGGTTCAGTCATTGGAGAGAAAATTAACCACTATCAGGGAATGCCTTTCTTGCAGCAAAGAAGGGGAAATCATGTGAGAAATGAGATTTAAGTTGCAATGACATAAACATGAACACAAAGAAGCCGATACAGGGAGACAAGACCCCGTCTGTATGATTTTAGCATGAGAGGAACCCACATCAGCAGGCGAGGGAATCTCAGCCTGGGAACAAAATAAGGGGCATCTACTAACCAAAGACATCTTCGACAGACAACAGGCACTGGGCTGACACCTACAGAATAATAAACCATAAATAAAACTTCTAGACGACTCAACCTAGGGCTTCCGAGGTGCTTCATTTAACCTTGGGTGCATCCACTGTGGCATTCTGCCTCGCCTTCATCTTTTCCTTCCCCTTGCGTTTCTTCTTTTGCTCAGTCACTGCTGTCAGAGCAGTGATAGCCTCTAATGCCTTAGGAGAGAGGGGCTTCTTATATGTGTACATGTACTTCTTGAAGGTCGTATCATCCAAAGACTGTCCTGGTTTGAGGAGCCCCCATTTCCTTGCAAGCACCTCCTGTGCTATTTTTATGGCCGGCTTGCGAGCTTTTGATTTATTTTTAAGTCGGGAACTATGTCTGATCGTGCCAGTTTCTTTAGACTGTTCTTCTTTATCCACATCAGGGCCTTCTTGGTTCAGGTCTGGGACTGGTAACAGGGCTCCCTGGGGGAGGTGAGCAACTTCTTCAGATAGTTTGATTAGCTCTTCTGTAATGGGAGCTAGTTCTGCAGGCAAAGATTCAACAGATTGAGTACCAGTTTCTACCCTCGCATCAACTTTCATATGCAGTCCTTGTTCACTATCTATAGACTGGGTGGCAGTATCTTCAACAGCCGATGGCTGGTTATCAGTCCCCGAATCAACCAGTCCCTGGGAATCAGTAAGTAAGCCTGAAACAACTGGTTGTAGCGCTGAATCATCCAATGCCCTAAATGCATCATCAGAGGGTTGGATGGTGATGGCATCTGAGTTGCTCACTATGCCCACATGCAAAGGCTGAACCGGAATATTTTTTGGATCTGCAGTCTCAACAGTGGACCAAGGTCCAGGATTGGGGATGATTGTGATTGCATCAGAGGCTATCGAGCTGCTGGATTCCACCGTGTTATCGACTTCATGCTCCATAGTGGACCAGGGTCCGGGCTTGGGGATGATTGTGACTGCATCAGATGCCATCGAAAAGCTGGATTCAGTGTTGTCAACTCCAGCTGGTGTCTTGGGTCGAGTCACCTGGATTTCTGACTTAGCCTTCCACAGTTGCCGCACAGCTCGGCGTTCCGCAAAAGAATGGTCCCCCTTGCTCAGGGGAGGGGGTGAATTCACTCTACGACGCTGGGAGCTCTCCCCACGCGACTAGTCACCACGACGAGAGCGATCAGGTGAGCGTCCGCGTCGAGAACTATGGGAATCAACCCAACTGGCCATTCGGGCCATCAAAGGGCGGGGTCTTACACGGCGATCAGGACAATCATGGTCATCATCATCTTTAGATTGGCGTCCTTGGACATTCGGGGGACGACATGCCCTAGGAGGGGGGAGGCGCAGTTCTTCTTCCTGTCTATCACCATCTGCACATCCAAAATGCCAGCAAAATTCACGTATAGGCTTCTTTCCTTCGGCCAACAACTCATTTGCAGGGTAATGATAAAAGAGAAGATCCTCTACATAATCAATGTGAATGTAGATTCTGTAAGTATGACCCCGCTGTAAGCTTCTTGGCCTGTTGAAGTGGATGTGTGGGTCAGCCCCCTGCTGACTTGTTCGCTGTGTAAGGGTGATGTACACGACTTGCGGAATTCTGTTGGGATCATGACAGAAAGCCCAACAAACAAAGGCGCGCATATCCTCTCTCTGCCTGGATTCAGCTGCAACATGGTGTATGGCGCATGCGTCTCCAAGAATTTTCGCTGCGACCTCTTCATTCCAGGCGTGGAAAGGGACACCCTCCAAACTGATTTTAACATGGAAAGGTAAGGCATCTCTTTCACCGTGGGAGTCAGCATTCCACTGGTGGAACCGAAATACAAAAGGTCCTTCCCTTATCTGTCCTCTATCCAATGCTATATCCCGGAGGGTTTCATTGGTGAACAGCACGAGGAAAGGCTCAGGGGCACAGTTGAACACATGGAATTCATATTCCCTTAGCTCCAGCTGATGTATGATCGCCTCCTTCAGGTCCTCCCGTGAACTGACGCTGAGAGTGCCATCTTCTGTTACCAGGAGCGCCCTACTGGACAACCAATGGAGACGCTGCTCCATGTCATTTGTGAGCACAATAACCTTCTCAGCATAACGAGGCCTTAATCTTGGATTGCCAGGGAACTGAACCTCATTGCTCCGCAGCAACGATCCAGAGCGCTCAGCTTGAATCAACTCTCGGCCTTCCGAGTGTCTATGTTCCATGGGGTTACCCCCCAGTAAGTGTCGTCTCTCCATGCTGGGAAAAGGAGCGGACTGGTGGTCTTTTGAGTGGTTGTAAGTAGAATGGTTAGGGTCTGGTGAGGGCGCACTGCTTTGCCTTGAAGAATATAAATAGGCGTTACTTCCTTCACTACTCTGGGAGCAAAAATTAAGTCTCGGGCAACTAGTTGAGATATGGCCATAAGCTTTACATCTCCAGCATCTCTTGGGTTCTCTGCACTGGGGCTTGAGATGATCTCGAGCTAGACAATTATAGCAGCGGCCTTTAAGTTTATCCTTAAAAAATACTCCCTCTGGATCGTTTTAATTGACGTCCAGACAGGATTTCTTAGTTGTTTTTTAGTTAAGTTTGCTGTCTGAAACGTCAATTAATAAAATCAGGAGGGAGTAACAGACTAGAGTAGTTTTTAGGTGGCAGAATATAACAGTCCTTTTCCTTACGCCGCCGCTGCCTCCGTTTGACTAGGTGCCATTAGGATGTCACGGGCACCGAAGCGCTCTGTTGGGTCGATTGGGCATATGAAAGATTTGGGGTTCCAGTCCGGATCCTAGTCGTGGGATACGCATTTAAAACAGGATTCGCTTGCCTCCCCACAAAAAATTTATCACTCGTATCACCAGTCCAACGGTCCGGCCCAGCAGCTAAATTTCTTCGGCTCAAGTTGGACAAACGGCAGGGTTCGTCCCCCTTCCGAAAGCAAGCTACAGTAAGCTGGGAGCTGAAGCGAAATTTCCTAGGATAGGTGATGGGGACAAAGGAAGATGAAGCATCACTAGGATCTAAAGCATCAGCAGGGGAAGAAGTACTACTATGACATCGAACGATTTCAGCAAATGATTTGGAGAACGTATCAGTATTGGACAGAGAGCTAACTGCCCCTGTTTGTTTCAGCCCCAGCTTCGGAAGCTCCACCTGACGGCAAGTGCTGCATCTGGAATCTCCTCCTTGCTTTTCCATTGAATCTTCATGGCTCTTGTATCTCCCCCTTGATGGGTCCCTGAGTAATCAGGAATCCTTGAGCTAGATCGTGAACAGACCCCTGGAACAACTGCTACAGTCCCAGGGGCTTCGGTGTCCGCCGGCGGGAAGGCGAACTCGGAAGCTGCGGACAGAGCTCCGAGCGGGCGCGGCGATGGAGGCGGCGATGCTCGCGGTCGATTAAGCGGAAATGGTGGCTGGATTTGGAGTGGGAATGGAGGGGGACGTGGATCTTTGGGAGAGTCGCCCGTGCGGGGGGCTCTCGAGAGAGACGACACGCGTCTCATGACTCTAACCCCTTCCCTCGAGTACGCGTCGGTGTTCCTGATGACCACGATACTTGCGTGAGTAGCGGTTCAAGGTAGCTTCACGGATGTGGCCACGTACACCCTGTCGTAACATATGGGGCATTCTTCTCCAGTGATACTAGATCCGTCGTCGGGCACCACCTCGTCCTCGCTCTCTGGCACGCTCGCCTCCACCATGATCGCCACATACGTATAGAACGTGTTGGTGTCGTCGCTCCTGACAGAGAGGACGCAGAACTCCATCACGTTCTGGGCGCACTCCCGGGGCAGGCCGGCCGCCTCGACCATCTCCTCCACCCACTGGACCAGCTCTTCAAAGCCCCTGCTGCGTCTGCGTGTGGAGGAGCGGGCGTGCAACTGGAGGGCTCACCAGTCACGTGCGCAGGCGGCCATCGTTTCCTGTTGACAATGTCGATGGTGAACGACGGCATGGGTTTCTGGCTGGGGGTGCAGTCGACGACGCCGGGGCGCGGCTGCGCGGTGTGCTCGATCCGAACCCTGTCTCGGCCGTCAGGACCTTTGTAGCAGTTGTGGCGCGGGCCACCGTGGAGGCGGACCGCGGACGAGCTCACTCGTCTGACAAAGCGTTTGAACTGGAGGTTAATTACCACTACAACTCACCGACAACTCCACGAGACCACGACTCCAGATCGACTCCAGAGTCTGGCAGATCCGTGCCCGATTCCAACACGAGGCCGTGCATGCCAAGTTTGCACTCACGGCTCTATAAAAAACCGCCCTGCCCTGGAAACGAACGAACAAGACATACCAAACGATCGGTCGGAGTCTCGCTTCGACAACGACAACTCGATGGACAGGCTCGGCGAGAACTACTTGTCGCTGTCGTCGTGGTTGAGGCCTATGGCCCTGGAGAGGCTCCTGACATCGCTGGTATTCTGCGAGGCGCCAATGGACTTCGCATACGACGTGCCGGTGACCACCTTGGCGAGGGACCGGGCCGCGAGGAAGAAGCCGAGGGACCGGGACGCGAGGAAGAAGCCGGTGACCACCTTCCCGAATAGGTTCCTGACATCGCTGGTCTTCTGCGAGGCGCCCATGGACTTCGCATACGACACGCCGATGTCCACCTCGACCAGGGACCGGGAAGCGAGGAAGAATCCGGTGAACGCCGCGCCGGAGGGCACCTAGGGACCTCGATCGTCTCTTCATGAGAGTCTGTAGGAGTAACTTGGTCTCTGGAGGGTTTAACTAATGATGATTTTTTTTGTTTACAATGTGACACTCCTTTTGTTTCTTTTTATTTATCACCGACTAGTCTTCTGTTTCGTTTTACAAACTTATAACGTCCTTCGTAAAAACAATAAACTGGTTAATGTAAGTATGGAAGAGTTGGATTCGTGGGGTGCGTCATCCTCCAGTAACAGAGCAGAGACGCCGCAGGGACCAGCTCCACCTCCAGACTCCAGAGCCAAGCTGACGAAACTCCACGCCGCCGGAGTCGACGGCCGCATGCCATGCATTGATCCTTTCACCGCACCCCACCCAACGCGGCGAAACGTTCGACGACCGACGGGAGCCGGCGCCCCCTGTTCTTGTTCTCGTCAGCGAAACACTTTTACTTTTCGTTGAGATCAACTCCAGCACCCTTTCCTTCTGCGCGTAATACGCGTACGAGTTGAAATGAATCAGAGGCGTTGGATTCTGGATCAGATCGGGTCGACCTGGTCGGCTGTTTCGCACCGCGAAGCCTTATCCGTACAACAGTCTGGTCACTGATTGGAGGACGGTGGACGACACGGCTAAGGAATCGCCGTCCCGCACACATCACGTTATCAACTGTCGGGCACGTCGCAATCGGTGTGACCAGACTGTCTGCCTCTCGTCCAGCACGGGACAGTGGCCCGCCGACCCGGCGCGGCGGCGCCGGACTAAAACATCGCCAAGTGTGGCGGCTCCCGGCCGCCCGTGGTAATCACCGAACGCCACGTCTCTCGCCCTCATCCTCTTCGCTCGTGTTTTTTTAGCTATAGCCGCTTGACCGGCTCGGCAAGGTAGCGCCGGGTCAGCGGACGATCTCCAGGCCGTGTCGAGTCAGCAGCAGGGTCGTTAACGCGCTTGCCTTGTTGTGAGCGAGTCAGGGTTGGACCCGCGACCGAGTCCGAGTCCCAGCCTGCCGCGCCGCGCGCGCCACCTATAAAACCAGAGCGCAGCAGCAAAGCGCACACAGAAACCCAAGCCGAGAACAACACCAGAGAGTCAGAGTCAGAGACCGACACCGACAGGCCAAAAGCAACACAGCGAGCCAGCAATCCTGTCCTCCGCACGTCAGCTGCTGCGCCTGTGACCGCCATGGACAAGATCCTGGCTTTCTCCATCCTGAGCTCGTCGCCGGCGGACATCGCGGCCGGCGGCGGGTATTACTCCTCCTCCACCCGCCTGTCGTGGAGGACAACAACCACCTCCGGGCCTAACCAGACGCAGCAGAAGGCGCCAAAGCAGGAGGACGAGGCCGAGCATCAGCAGCAGGGCTCTCTCCCGGTCCCGACGAGGAAGCAGGAGGAGGTGAGGACCCGGTTCGCGCCGGAGTTCGACGGAATCAACTGCTTCGAGTCCATAGTTCCCTTCTGACGAGATTGGGGATGATGCTGTCGTAGTTTTCTGTTTTGTTGCTGCATGAAGGCGACAAGTAATCTGTACAGAGCTGTTTGTATACGGCACGCGAGTGAATGATTGAATGAATGATTATAGTACATTCGTTTGATTTATTATGAATTTTGATGCGTCTCGTTGCGGCTTCGAATCATAATCACCCTTTTCTCAGGCGAACCAACAAATTTCTTCCTTTTTGAACCGAAACTTGGGGGGCAGATCCATGATCGTTCCGCCCTCGCTCCCGGCCGGAGTTGAAGAACAGAGCATACCGCTCGCTGCTCTGTTCTGGTTGAAGGATACTAGTAGGTCACGTCACGATCGGGTTGGTTATCCACTCCGGCACGACGCCGACTAGTATTTAGTTTATCGGCTTGTTATTAGTCCTAAACAAACAAATGAGTGCATCACGTACACGTTACCCCTCCCCCACCAATACGTGTATCGATCAGGCGTGGTGCTGCAGATTGGATTTGAGGGCAGGCTGCTTCCGTCTGCGGGTTGCCGCCGGCGAGGGTGGTTTCGGGGAGCGCGTGGGGTGGGTGTCGGTGGTGGTGGGTACCAAGGTTCGGCGAGCCCACATGGCAATCTGACGGCGACTCGCTGGCTCGTATCAGGTCTGAACTGCTTCGACGATTCTCACGCGGGTGTATTCCTGGTCCGGGTTGGCGCCTCGTGTATTCGTATTTCGTACTCGTACACAAAACTGTTCGTACAGGCGCAGTGGTACACGACCCGACGACATATTGGACCTGTGTATCGTGGAGAGGTGATAAATAATGGGCTGGAGCAAACTACTACCCGTTGAAGGCGTACTGGTACACCGATGGGGCCCCTTATGTTTAATCCGGCCGGGGAACCCAAACGAGCACTGAAGGGCTGAATGGAGTGGAAGGCCCATATACCACCCATCCATTTGCCAAGCGACTCGCGCACTCCAAAAGCTATTTTTTGGCGCTCGGCCTTAATTTAAAAACAAATCGGTTAAAATCACGCTGATGTAAATATTTGTTACTTGAAAGGACATACGATCAAATATAGAACAGTATTTTTTAAATCGTCAACAATTTTGTGCGTGGTTTGCACAAACCAAATGGATTCAGCCACCAGTAATACAAACCGGTGACAGAGACTGAAAGGAGAAAGTTACCGTGATCTGAACTCAACTGAAGCACACTGTGTCAGTCTCAGTTACAGGTTCATGATGTAGTACAGGGTTTTAAAAAACGGAGAGACATTTTTCAGAGGCATGGCCGCAAGAATTTGCTCTGCAACTGCAACAACAGAACCGGCGTCTCTTCAATCAATGCGCTCGCCGCGCTCCGATTTTCCCTCCCATCTTTCAACTCCTTTCCCCGCTTTCGCCGGACATCACGGTCCCACCCTTGTTCGTCCGCACGTCAAAGCTCTGACATTGGAGCCTGTGTGTTTGATACGTGGGTCCGCTGCTTTTCAGACCCGACCGTCAGTCACTCGGGGCGTTTCCTTCCCCGCCATGCAAACGAGACGAGGAGTGGGCGCGCCGATGCCGCACCATCCTAGCCGTCCATTTATTCCGTCGTCGACCATCCTGTGGGTTCCAGTACCAGATGCGGGTCCCACGAATAAAATATCTACGTGGTCGAATAGCAAGTTTGGGCCCGTCTGCCTTCTGAGCGAGACGAGGCGGGAGCAGGTTTTTTAGAAAGTGCAAAAAAAATTATCCCAAGGAAGGACCCACACATACAAAAGGTAAAAGGTTAGCAGAAAACAACCCACGTTCCATTTTAGCCCCACAGGAAACAAGGCAACGCCATGAACCAAAAAAAATAAAAAATAAATTCGTGTGTGTGACTGTGTGTGCTCTGCTCAGTCTCACTCTCGCCCTCACTCGGTGCTTGCCCAGCTACATTTCCCCCTTTCTTCTCTCTATATAGTAAGCATCCTGACGAGGAGGACACACATACTCGCCTAGCCGCAATGCAGCACCTCGGCGTCCTCCTCATCGCGGCCGTTTGTCTCCTCATCGCCCCGCCGCTCGCCGTGGCGTGGCGCCCGTGGCCAAGGACGAACGGCACGGGGGAGGACGTGGCCGGTCTGAGCGCGTCCAAGAAGTTCGAGGGCTCGTCGGAGTTCGTGAAGCTGGAGTACCACATGGGCCCGGTCCTCGCGTCCGCCATCACCGTGCACCCCATCTGGTACGGCGCCTGGCCCGTCGCGCAGAAGCGCACCATCCGCGCCTTCATCCGGTCACTCTCGCAGCCGGAGGGGAAGGAGGAGGCTCGCAGTCGCAGCAGCGTCCGGCGGCCGCCCTCCGTGGCCGCGTGGTGGCGCACGGTGCGGCTGTACACGGACCAGACCTCGGCGAACGTGTCCGGGTCGGTGGCGCTGGGCCGGGAGAAGTCCGACGCGCGCATGTCGCGCGGCGCGCGGCTGTCCCGGATGGACATCCAGTCGGTGGTCCGCGACGCCGTGACGGCGCGCACGCGGCCGCTGCCCGTGGACTCGACCGGCGGCGTGTACCTCGTGCTCACCGCGCCCGACGTGGCCGTGGAGGACTTCTGCGGCACCGTGTGCGGGTTCCACTACTTCACGTTTCCCTCCGTGGTCGGGTACACGCTGCCCTACGCGTGGGTGGGGAACTCCGCGCGGCGGTGCCCTGAGGTGTGCGCGTACCCGTTCGCCATCCCGGCGTACGTGCCCGGGCGCCGGCCCGAGTCGCCGCCCAACGGCGACGTCGGCGTCGACGGGATGGTCAGCGTCATTGCGCACGAGCTGGCCGAGATGGCGTCCAACCCGCTGGCCAACGCGTGGTACGCCGGCGGGGACCCCTCGTTCCCGACCGAGATCGCGGACCTCTGCGAGGGGATCTACGGCACCGGCGGCGGCGGCGCGTACACGGGGCAGCTGCTAACCGACGCCCGCTCCGGCGCGTCCTACAACTTGAACGGCGCCGGCGGCCGCAAGTTCCTCGTGCAGTGGGTCTGGAACCCCGTCCTCAGCTACTGCTCCGGACCCAACGCGCTGGATCAGTAATACTGTAGTTCAGAGCTGCAGCCTGCACTCTGCAGCAGAGCGCGCATCGCCATCAAACCAAGGATTACTACTGGACGGGGGATCCATCACATCAGCTAGTTGATTGTATTCCTCCTCCTCCATGGATTTGAACTTGGATTTGGATTTCTTCCAGGAAATCATCTTTGTACTGTATAGAGTAAGCCAAGTGAGAAAAAAAAAACAAATGGTGGCGAGCTGAGCAGGAGGTGTGGATGCCATCATTCTCGAGGAGGCTGTTCTGGAATTTGAGATTGTTTCATTTTGCGTTTTCCCTATTCGGCTTTGGTTCGTTTGAATTTGAGTCGATATTGCTGGATCGCAGGTCCGTGTTGTCAGGTACTCCCTCCGTCTTTTATCATCTTTTGCTTTTGATAAGCTTTTGGGGACTGGGGACCGAGGGAGTAGCAGTACTGAAAACCTACCCAACATTGTTTTTGCACCATGTGTTAGCAGGGTGTGGCTGGCTTTTCTCCCGCTCTCAACTGATGACAACCGCACATTGCAGGACAGCAGAAACAAATGCAAAAACGCTGTGAGCTAGTATCAGCTATCGAACTGACACACACAGTGGCAGCAATGGCCACTAATCACGGGATCAATTGGTCCAGAAGAGGCGACCGGACGAGACCAGGCCGCTCGTGAGCAGCAAAGCATAGCATAGAGCAGGTTTCGTTCGTCTCTGGCGTGCCATGCGATGCAACAGTAGCAGCAGTACACTACTACGACGCTGCAATGATTCGTTTCGTTCGGCAGTGACTAGTGAGTGTGCTGTTGGTGTTTGCTAGGCGTCCTTCCTGCAATCCTGGTCCGTGTTTGATCTAGGAAGAAAGAGGAGGCGTCCAGCCAAAATTCATACTAGGTGCCCGTGCCACTCGGCGGCTGTTGGGTTTTGTTGGTGCACAACAGCACTGTTCACAGTACCGGCAGAATCATGAAACAGTTGTAATTACCACTCCGTCCCAGCACAGGCATTTCAGATGCATGCAGTTTACCTGCTGCAGTAGTAGTAAACTGAACCAGGATTGTTTATGTTTTGAGGGGGGTAAACATCAAAACCAGTAGTAATAGTAAGCTCATTGTCACTGACACACAGCGAAACACTTGGAGCATGTGCCTCGTTCAAGTTTGTACCCTGATGAACCTGCCTACTACTCCATCTCGTAATGTACACTAGTACAGTATTATCTTGAGAACAACCGTGCCATCGTCCATGCATGATGATTCGTTTGGGCGTGCCCAGCCCAGCTAACGCACTTCATGACGACGGATCGGGATGGGAATGGCGATGGCGAAAGTAAAGCGCACTGATTCTGTACCGTCGTATCATGCCATTGCTGCTGATGGTATGGTGTCGGAGTAGTGATGCGCATGCGCCTCATTATGGATGGCACTTGATGCCGTTGCATTGTAAGGCGTACCTGATCGAGTCAGCAATCCACGCCATGCCGCCCCGTTTTGAAGCGTCACCTACTGTAGACTTCCCCTACTCTTCAATCCGGTCATTCTTGACACTAGAGCATCTTTCACTTGCAACTGGACGATGAATGCGTCGATGGAGAAAAGCGTGAATAGGTGAATGCCTACCCCTGATCCTGCAACTACTACCTTTCCGGAACAGATTTCACCCTTGCCCGTGTGTGGAGTAGTTTTCCCTAGAGTGGTGCTGCTACGCTACGCTGCATCATGGATATAGAGATGTGGGCTGTGTTAAGCCTTTCACTCGTTTACTTTAAATCATACTCTATACACTATTTATTTTTCCAGTATCTTCCTCTAAATCTTTTAAATTTATACTTATACAATATACTTTACATTATGCCTCCGAAGACAGACTAAGATTATAGGGAGTCATACGAGAGTTTTACCGTATTCTTTCTGTTTCAAATTGTTGTTGTTAAGATAATAAGTTTTCTAATAAAATTAAGCTAAAATTGTTCCATCGTACTCCCTCCGTCCCCATGAACTCGTCGCTTTATAGTTCAAAAATGAACTACAAAGCGACAAGTTCATGAGGACGGAGGGAGTAGATTTATCGGTTAGAGCTAAAGTATACTCCGATATCTAAGTTGCAGTATTCTATGATCAGTCGCTTGCGAAGGTCGCCACCAACACTACCTTGCCCGGTGCTTCGTCCCCTGTCGCTCCATCCCCTGTCAGGAACTAGGGCCGTGACAACCGCCGCAACCGGTGTGGTGACAAGAACTCCGGCGGCTAGAACTCACGAACGCACGTCCTCCTCAGCCGTCACCCGTCAGAACCTTCGGTGCGCTTTAACCAGTGGCACCCGGCTCCTGGCGTGCCGCGCTCAAGCCGGCATCATCGCCCTCACCCACCTCGGCACCACCTCATGTCTACTACAGCTCCTTCGGGCCGCTGCATGCATGCAATGCAGCTGCCATCTCCGCCAGCCTCCACTGCCCCGGTACCCCAATGGCCGGGATCAAAGCTAGAAACAAGGGTCAAGACCTGCAAATGCCAAGGAGCAATGCAAGCAAGGGACGACACAGAAAAAACATGCACGTCTTCTTACCCACACACTCGTTGTGTCTAAACTAATATTTTCTAATAAATGAGGGTCAAGACATAATATATTCTTAACTACTCCGTAATTTTGTTCTGCTACCGACACACTTTAATCTTGACTTCATTTCTTACCCACAAGCAAGCAAACATAATTTATTAAGCTATGAAAGAAACTACTGTTCAGGGTACAACCACATTTGCACTCTTGTGTACTGCAATAATGATAAAAATGAAAGATAGCAGAGGTCAACAAGCAGGTCCAAACGGTAAATACACGCACCTAATCTTGGTTCGTACATGGCCCCTCACTATGACTTACTCCCTTTGTTCTAATTTAACTGCCATTCAGACATATTTTCCTAATTCACTTTAGTTCATTTCTATTTTCTGAAACGACATATATTACAGACCGTAGGTAGTACTCTCTTTAAATGGTAGATATATAGATATAGCATATGTCATATAAATATACATTGTTAGAGGTACATAAATATGTGCTTGCAAGGAGATCGATTAATATGTAATGCAACTTGTCCATGTCACATAATCATTGGAGTAGCGAGCACCCACATACCACACCCATCCATTCTTCCATTTTGGGAGCAGTGGTATGTAACTACTCATGATGATCAGTTCAGGACTGAGCGGCATTCTGAAACTAAGTGCTACTTACATGAAGGACGTGGGAAATATGAGATGACCTACATCGGTGGGAGTTTCATTTTGAGCCTCATCCTTTTGCTCCAAAGGTCGGTGGAGATGAAGAGCACATCAGCAAGATCAGGTCAGATGTGATGACTCTAATGCAGAAGATCGAGCTGACCAGACTACCATGGATGGATGTCATTCTCGATCGGGTATTCTCAACCACACACCTCCCTTGGATCGTGCTTTTCGCACATATGCCTTATGTTGTGCAGTACATGCACTTGAGTCTGGACATTTGAAGCGACCTTCTACCTCACGGGGGTTGCTTTGACGTATATCTTTTGTTGATGGTTTAACACATTGCCCTTAGTCGTTCTCGAGTCTCAACTATTGTAGTGCTATACATGTCGTTCGTGGATCGCGAAAAAAGGACAAGTGATGTTCTCCTTCATGATTAGTCCATGCGTCGTACAAGTCGCGTCACTATAGTAGGTGTTGCTACTTGCATACAAACACACAAAACATTGTAATTTTGCAACAAATCTTTCTCGACATAGAACCAGATCAGATTAAAACAAACAATCAGATCAAAGACCAATAGAAACCATAGTGCAAAGTTTCTATGTGTCCATTAGTCTGCAGAAAAAGCAGCAACACCCGGTGGAACAGGAGAAGATTGTGCTAGCATAAGTGAATAAATCCAAATTTCATTTATTTTGAAATCGCTATATAGATGCTTTTTATGACACTCACCTTTTTATTCCCGTTACACCATTGCGTTCTATATGATGCGATGAACAAAATTAGATAACCAAACCACCAACTTACCTTCCAACCAAGCCCTCATTTTCATATATTTTATTTTTTAAAATCATGACACAGGTTACTACTATACAACAACAACAAACACAACTTAAAAAAAGGTCAGGCTATATAACCAGTAACGAATTGACCAGCCGTCTCATAGACTTCTCGATTAAATTGACCCCAGCCAGATCCCGAAGCGCTCAAGATGTAAGCCCCTTTACTGGCCCAGTGAAATGAAAGGGTACCCCAGGACCATGAAATCTGGCCCACTCCACGGTACAAGGCATTTCGATCCGCAAATTGTGAAAGCGACGGTCATGACATTATGACTCCTTATTTGACCCTATAAATTTGCATGAATGCCTTTTGTGTTCACTGCAGTAACCAATGAGAAGCACCCATCCATCAACATAGGATATGTAGTTGTGCATGCAAGTGCCACCCTAAGATTATCGTTCAAAAATCAACATCAGTTCGTCCGTTCGAAACCCACAGACTGGTTGCTTCTTTCGGTGTACATGGTACAAGTATCTGAATTTGGAGTGAGGGGCATTGGGAATCTAGTTGGTACAACTGCAATGGCTCGAGCGACTTCTGATAGTTGATTCCTTCCATGTTCCATGTCTTGCACGACCAAAATGAGACCTGTCGGTACCCTGCGTACCAGATACCCCTTGGAACTGCAAAGAGTGCAAAGGAACTCCACCTATCGGAGTTGAAGACCCTCAAAGGCCCCACGTGTCACTCAGAACTGGACCTGCCTCCCTCATATGGTTAGTTCCAATGCCGCCACGTGTATCATAAAACCAGAGCTACATTCCATACATGGGAAAGCTCTGGACTAGATACCTGTGTGGCACCCCCGGACCTAACCCCCGACAGAGGGAAGCTCCAGTACCGACACGTGTACAACAACACCAGACCTACTCGTCCAAGACGGTAAGCTCCGGAGCTGCCACGCGTCCAAGCGCCGGACTTTCAACCTCAACAGGCAGATTGGTGGACCTCCAACGGCTCGGACCTTCAAGGAACATTAAAGACTTCAAGACCTGATTATGTGTCATTAATGCTATCTTAATGACACACGATCAGAGGACTCTTAATACCAGTAACACCACCATTAAGGGGCGTTACCACACTATTAAGGGGAATTAAGCACATTTAACTGTGTATTAGGCATCAGTAACCGCCAGGACCACATGTCGGGTCAGACTAATGATGTAACGACCAGCCCTTGTACTATAAAAGGACTGGCCAAGCGATACACAGGGAGACTTTTTCTTGGCCTCTCTCTCACACTAGCGCTCATACGCTCAATACAATAACAACACACACCCGTGGAGTAGGGTATTACGCTCAGGTAGCCCGAACCACGTAAATCCTCGTATCAAATCGCCATCTTGCTCTGAATCTCCGCGCGCCCCAACTGAACTAAGAAATTCCGCGGTCTACAAATAGTAGTGCTGGGAGAATTGCTAGAACCAGACTCCGACAGTTGGCGCACCAGGTAGGGGGTGCCTGAGATTTCAAGATGGTGAATTCTGCTGCTCGATCATCCAACGGTAACTATGCTATGCAACCTGCTGGAGGCAATCCCTCCAACATGCAGCAGCCAGCAGTTGATGTAGCTCCAGCAGGAATCATGCCACTGCCGCCACCATCCGCTCCGGCGAATCAAGCTGGACGTCGAGATGGGGCGTCCGCATCGATCACTGCATCGACGAACAACAACCCCAAACACGCGCTTAATGCTGCGCGTGCTCTTCTCCAATGTCCACCGCCTCCAGGAGCACCCCAGGGTGCGATAGAGCAGTGGAGAGATGATGTGGATCATCTGTTTGCAGCAGCAGCCGATGGCATCAACAATCAAGCCCCCCCCCCCCCTCGGGGCAGGCCCCTTCACAACATCGGACCTTATCGGGTAGACTTGGTCCGCAAGCTTCACAACACAGGAGACGTGCTGCATCTCAACAGGCGACGTCGCTGCCTTCCGGTGCGCGACGTACTCACACGGTAACAAGGCTTTTTACTCACGACCTCCGAGCAGATCTTGATCGTCGTTACCAACAATAGGACGACCACGTCCACATCGAGCGAGCTCGCGAGAGGCGAGAGGCTCGGGATAGCCCTGTTCCTGAGGGAGTAGGAGGAGGCTGTTCTGCCCTGGACTGCACCTACTCATGGTCAGATGGCCACAGAAGTTCCGACCTCACTTGCCGGAGAAATTTGACGGGACTGTCAACCCCAACGAATTTCTTCAAATCTACTCTACCGCTATCCTTGTAGCTGGGGGCAATGAGGCCATGATGGCCAATTATTTCCCTGTGGCTTTGACTGGGACCGCCAAGTCTTGGTTCATGAGCCTTCCGCCTGACTCTATCAACAGTTGGGCGGAGTTGTGCCAACAGTTCACCGCCAATTTCGGGAGCTCATACACCCGACCAGGCACGAAACTGGATCTTTTTACTGTCAAGCAAAAGGGGGAGAGTCCTTGCGATCTATCATCCAGAGGTTCTCCCAGGTACGAAATACCATTCCTTCTATCTCAAGCACTTCTGTTATTGTAGCATTCAGGCAGGGCGTTCGAGATAAGAAAATGCTGGAGAAGCTGGCGACCAAGGAAGTCACCAGTGTCACGAAACTCTTCAGCTTGGCAGACAAGTGCGCCAAGGTTGCGGAGGGCCGTGAAATGCACTCCCAACCACCTCCGGAGGCCAAAAATAATCCTCCAAGGGTGAAGCCACTACCTCCGTGAAAGTGCATCTAGGATCCCCGTGGGTTTTTGGATGATTGATGACGACAATTAAGTAACTAATGAGCTCAGTGATCTTAAGCACAGGTGTGGACTCAAGTGGAAACACAAACCCTCAAAAAGGAAAAGGATGAAAACGACGATGTTGACTCGAAAAGAACAAACTATGGTTTCTAGTGTATCGAGTTTAGACTTGCCATATGTGTATGAGGATATGTGCGTAAAGTGCATTGAGATCAAGTTGGGAGCTCAAAGCGATTTATAGATCAAAACCTATTGAGAGAAGAGAGTTGGAGAAGTCTGGCAGGAGTGGCCGGACTAGTCCATGCAGGTGGCCGGACTAGTCCGCTCCTGGCCGACCAAGTCTGTTTTCAGCCGGACCAGAAGGGTCTGACTGAGTTCGGACTAGTCCGTAGTGAGACGAACTAGTCCGGGTAGTCATGAAGTGGGTTTTCGGGACTAAGTACCAAAACTACAGACTTGTCCATTTTAGTCCGGACCAAAAGGTCCTGACTGAGATCGGACTAGTACGCTCAGGGTGCGGACTAGTCCAGATTGGTGAGAAAGTTGGTGCTTCAGCGACTAAGTCTTGAAGGCCGGACTAGTTCGCCCTGGGGGTTGGACTAGTTTGTGGTCTCCAGACTAGTCCGTTTTTACACGGAACAAAAGGTTCTGTGTGAGATCGGACTAGTCCAGTTTGGATCGGACTAGTCCTTTTTGAAGTGACCTTTTGAATTTGAAGTTTGGCGGGTAGCGTAACGATTGTTGCGCAGTGCGACAGTTGTCAGAGACGTCAGTGGTCCCAAAGGCTAGACTAGTCCGCCCATCTGCTGAAGTCAGTAGTATGGGGTGGGAACCTCTATAAATAGAGGACCCCTGGATTCATTTGAAAAAACACTTGATAACTTTGAAACCCTAGCGCCGTGTGACAACCGGTTCTGAAAATGAACCAAGTAAACGCATATGTGTGCCCAAGTTGTTCAACACACATACACAAGTGCATCACAAAAGAGTATACAGAAAATTATCACAGAACAAGATTAATTAACCAAATTTTATTACACAAACCATATTATCCTCGAATACAAGCTCTAGTGAATATTAATGACAAGTTCAACTAATGCAGCGGAAATAAACTAATTAAGCAACTAAGCAAACTAAGCAAAGGGGTATAGCGCAGCTCCAATAACACCACAGGCAAAGCTGACGGTAGACACGGCCTAGAACTCCGCATTATCGCCATTAAACTCCCAATCCTGACCTGCAACTGTTGGGGGGGATTGCAAGAGTGAGTACATGTCGTACTCAGCAAGTGTGGAAAGTATGACATGTGGCTGATTCAAATGACGACAATAATAATGGCTAAGTGCTGAAAAGTACATTAAAACATTTGAAAAGCAATATATATATATATATATATATATATTATATGTATGTTAAATAAACCCATCATAAACCATAATTAATTTCATAGTACCAGTCCATATTCCATGTCCATCATCCATAATTCCATATTTCACCATTGCCAATAATCATATCCAATACTAGAAATTAATCCATAAAGAGCCATAACCATTACCAAACCATAAACATCCCAAAAATCATCCCATTACCGAGTTTCCCCTAATCATATGAGGGTCCAGGTTGCTCATAACCGGGAGCACGGCTATCATGATAGTTTTAGACACACTCTGCAGAGATTGTACCGCTTTACCCATATGTTTGTGATGTCATCACCTTTCGGTGACTATAGAATCTCAATTATGCCGTTTCACACTTCCTTAGGTGGGTGGCCATGAGATCACAAAATAGCCTTTATAAAGGGATTACTAGCCTATTTAGACCCCACTGAGGTTTCACCGGTGGCGATGTCTCCAACTGAGCACATCTTCAACCAAGGGCCCCTTCTTGAGCCATTCGGATCACAGGGTAGTCCCACCAATCATCAACAAACCCAATCCGATTACCCCTTCCCCGATCATCCTTAATGGTCCAAATAGAACTGGCAAAGCCCTAATTAATCATCTACGCCGCACCCATACTTGGCCTCGTGGTGGCACTGTAAACCATGGATGGTCGCTCCACGAACCAGTCCTTAGATCTAAAGCAAGCAAAACCACCATAACATCCAACCCATCCACATACCAGGCTTGCTTAGATCACCCATTACCATATCATATTAACCAGTTCATGTTAACCATAATCTCATCCATGCATAATTAAGTTGAGTGGTATAGTTGTTTTCCCATCCTAGTTGATTAAGCGAAGCAAAAAGGTAAAAAGCCCTTCCCGACTCTCTACCATATATTCCAGGTGACAATGGTGGTCAAGAAAACTAGTAAACTTCCTACCATAGGATTTCCCATCAAATTGACACAAGCATGCAGTTCTGCAAACAAAATATTTATTTCAAAACAGGATCAATATGCTTCAAGGACACTTGCCGTGCTCTTGCGGTTGATTAGGGTAAAAGCCTTCAAACTCTTGGTGCTGTAGAACCTCCGTGGCACTCTCTAGCGTAAATCTGTCTAATCCACACAATAAACATACAAGACAAGAAACACAATCAAAGAGTGCACACATATTACTCAATATGACATGACATGCATGATTAATGCAAATGCAAGGTATAACTTGTTAATAGATTGCTTTTAATGATCACTAACTAGTTCTAATAGATTTTAACAAGTTTATACATGTTTGGAGTTGATTAGATCCAATTTGGAATTAATTCAACACAATTTAACCAGGAAAATCGGACTAGTCTGCAGAAGGTCAGACTAGTCCGCACTTCGCAGAACTAGCGAACTAGGGTTTTCTAGATTGACGTAAATTTGGAGATTAGGGGTTGAATTCTTGTAAGGAAAAGAGAATAGAAGGTATACCAGGTGTTTAGAGCTCCAATGAATCAAGAAACTTGGAGGTAACACTTGGATCTTGATGATCTAGGGTTGGTGATGAACTTGGAGATGAATTGGTGATGAAGGACGAAACTTGATGGAGATCTTGATCCTCCTTCATTTCCTCCTCTTCTTCTTCTTGCTTGAGATCTTCTCCTCCCTTCTTGATGGCGGCTCTCCACGAACTAGGGTTTGGGTGGGGTGGAAAAGTGTCAAATAGATGTCAAGCCAAGGGGTGGGGTTGTTTATATAGAGGTGGAGGCTAGGGTTAGATGGGTTTCGAGTTTGAGAGGAGTAGAGGCCGGTTTAGAGTGCCACATGGGCTCTAGAAGAGTTAGTCATGATGTCCCTAGGCCCACCTAACGTGAAACCCAAGAAACAAGTCGTAAAACAAAAGATAAATTCGAGGTCGTGAAATATCAGATAAGTCCGAACAGGACCGGACTAGTCCGAAGATGTCCAGAGAAAAAATCGGACAAGTCTAGCCTAAAATCGGACAAGTCCGACTTTAGTCAGAGAGGAAATCAGACAAGTCCACTGGAACACCGGACTAGTCCGGAAAAGTCCAGGGACTTAGCAAATTTTCAAGGATTCTTGGAATATTGGACTAGTCCGCACAAAATTAGACAAGTCCAAAAGTTTCTAGAGGCAAAATCAGACTAGTCCGCAGCAAAATGGACAAGTCCGTTTTTAGTCAAAGAGAAATCGGACTAGTCCTCACTAAAATCGGACTAGTCCGCACTTTTCAGCATTTTAAGTGCGGTTTTGTTCCAAATCAATTTGAAACTCGTTCCCCTTGATGTGGGTTAATGTTAAACATGTATATGAATGTATGTAGGGCATGATGCATGAAAATGAGGGTGTTACAAACCTACCCCCCTTAAAATGAATCTCGCCCTCGAGATTCGACTCGGAAGAGAAGAGATAGGGAAATTCCTTCTTGATATCATCTTCTAGCTCTCAAGTTGCTTCTTTTTCTGTGTGATGCTTCCATTGAACTTTACACCATCGAGTCACCTTGTTCCTTGTTACTCTCTCCTTGGTTTCCAAGATTTTGGTCGGTTGTTCAACATAAGTCAAATCTTCCTCTAGTTCCAATCCTTCCATTGACACTTGTTCTTCCGGTACTCTCAAGCACTTCTTGAGCTGAGAAACATGAAACACATCATGAACGTCTGAAAGATGAGTTGGCATCTCCAACTTATATGCTACTTCTCCCCGTTTGTCCACAATTTTGAACGGTCCAATGTAGCGAGGTGCTAGCTTGCCTCTTATGTTAAACCTCTTATGACCTCTCATTGGTGACACCTTGAGGTAAACAAAATCTCCCACTTCAAAGGTTAATTTTCTTCTCCTATTGTCCGCATAGCCTTTTTGTCTTGATTGGGAAACCCTCAAGTTCTCACGAATTATTTGGACTTGCTTTTCAGCTTCTTGCAACACATCCGACCAAATACTTTAGTTTCTCCTGCCTCATTCCAGAATAAATGTGTCCTACATTTCCTTCCATAAAGCGCTTCATATGGTGACATCTTCAAACTTGCTTGGTAGCTATTGTTGTATGAAAATTCTTCATATGGCAAACTTTTGTCCTAACTTTTCCCATGCTTTAAAGCACAAGCTCTTAACATGTCCTCCAAAATTTGATTGGTCCTTTCGGTTTGTCCATCCGTTTGAGGGTGATATGCTGAACTAAAATTCAACTTTGTTCCCAAAGCTTTGGAAGTGAATTGTGAACATCTATCCGAGACTATCTTCTTCGGAACTCCATGCAAACATACTATTCTTCCCATATACAGCTCCACCAATTTCTCTCCATTATAGGTGGTCTTGACGGGAATAAAGTGAGCTGACTTAGTTAACCGATCCACAATTACTCAAATTGAGTTGTAATCGGACTGAGTACGTGGTAAACCAACTATGAAGTCCATACCAATTTCTTCCCTATTCCATTCTGGAATCTTCAATGGCTGCAATAACCTAGCTGGCCTTTGATGTTCTGCCTTGACTCGTTGACACACATCACACAATGCTACATATTCAGCTATGTCCTTTTTCATGCTATCCCACCAATAGCACGTCTTCAAGTCTTTGTACATCTTTGTACAACCAAGATGAATTGAGTATGGTGAGTTATGTGCCTCTTTTATTATTGTCTCCCGAATATGCTTTACATTGGGCACGACAATCCTTTTTCCAAGCCATAAGGTACCATGTTCATCCTCATCAAATCTGAATTCTCTTCCCTCTTGAGTCCTTTCCTTGATTTCCCGAATTTCCTCATCCTAGGTCTGTGCCTCTCGAATTTCTTGATCCAAGGTTGGGCTTAACTCCATTATTCCCATCTCATTCACAAATCCGAGGTTCAACCGTTCGAACTCCTTACATAACTCGGATGGCAACTCTCGAACTGTGAGTTGATGACTTACTCCTTTTCTACTCAAAGCATCGACCACTGCGTTGGCTTTCCCCGGATGATAGTTGATCCCCAAATCATAATCTTTGATAAGCTCCAACCATCTTCGTTGCCTCAAATTCAGATCCTTTGTGTGAAAATATACTTAAGACTCTTGTGATCCGTATAAATTTCACACCTATGTCCAAGAATATAGTGTCTCCAAATCTTCAATGCATGGACCACAACTGCTAGTTCCAAATCGTGCGTTGGGTAATTTTGTTCATGTTTCTTCAATTGTCTTGATGCATAGGCGACCTCTTGTCCCCCTTGCATAAGCACACATCCAAGTCCTTGTCTCGAGGTGTCGCAATAAATATCAAAACTCTTGCTCACATCCGACAGTACCAAAACTGGGGTTGTTGTTAACCTCTTCTTCAACTCCTCGAAACTTTCTTGACATGCTTGAGTCCATTGGAAAGCCTTCCCCTTCATTAGCAATTCCATCATTGGCTTGGCTATCTTGGAAAAGTCCTTGATGAATCGACAGTAATATCCAGCCATTCCAAGAAAACTCCTTATTTCCTTGACGTTTTGCGGTGGTTCCCACTTCAACACGTCTCTCACTTTTTCGGGGTCAACCGATACTCCTCCTCCTGAGATGATGTGACCCAAAAACGACACTTCTTTCAACCAAAACTGACACTTGTTGAACTTGGCATACAATTGATGCTCCCTCAATTTCTGCAACGTAAGCCTCAAGTGTTCCTCATGTTCCTTCTCATCCTTCGAGTAGATCATAATGTCATCAATAAACACCACAACGAACTTATCCAATTACTCCATGAAGACCTTATTCATGAGGTACATAAAGTACGCAGGTGCATTGGTCAAACCAAAGGACACCACGGTGTACTTATAAGATCCATACCGTGTCCTAAAAACTGTCTTAGGTATGTCCGATGGTCTAATCTTCATTTGAAAGTATCCCGACCTCAAATCAATCTTATAGAAGATACAAGCACCCTTCATCTGATCAAACAAGTCTTCTATGCGTGACAAGGTGTACTTGTTCTTGGTTGTTACCTCGTTGAGAGCTCGGTAATCCACACACATCCTTTGGGTTCCATCCTTCTTGTCCACAAAAAGCACGGGCGCTCCCCAAGGTGAAGAGCTTGGGTGAACAAAACCTTTCTCTAGTTGCTCTTTAATTTGTTTCTTGAGCTCCGCTAATTCCATAGGAGGCATCCTATATGGCCTCTTAGCTATAGGTGCAGTTCCATGTATTAAATCAATAACAAACTCAATGTCTCGATCAGGTGGCATACCTGGCAACTCGTCCGGAAAAACATCAAAAAATTCACACACCACCGGAATCTCCTCAATTGCGGTACCATCCATGTGATTCAACTCCAATTGCTTCGGTGTGGTTTGAGATGCTTCAAATTCTACGGTGATCCCTTCTTCATTGGTCAACTTCACCGTTTTTATGGCACACTCAATAACTCCATTATGCTTCCTCAACCAGTCCATACCAAGTATAATGTCCAATCCTTGAGAATCCAAAACAATGAGGTTGGCGGAGAAGTCTACCCCCCTTATTCTAAGGCTTACTTTTGGACATACTATATTTGTCCTCATATCTCCTACAAGAGACTTAACCAATAGAGTAAACTTCATATGAGAGATATGCAAACTATACTTGGCAACATATTTCGATGCAATGAATGAATGCAATGCTCCAGAATCAAACAACATAGTCGCGGGGTTGGAGTTGGCAAGAAACATACCAATGACCACGTCATCCACTTGTTGAGCATCCGCCATCGAGACATGGTTCACATTGCCACGAGCAAAATTCTGCTGTCCATGGTTCCCTTGTGGTTGTCCTCCATTGGGTCTTGGGTTTTGCCTCGGCGCATTGCTTCCTTGACCAAGGCCTGACTTAGGACATTGATGCGCAAAGTATCCAACTTCTCTACAAGTATAACACTTTTTAACTCCACCAGAATTATTGGGACGAGCTTGGTTTTAAGCATTTGCACCGGGATAATTAGCACGAGGTGCATAAGGCATTGGGGGCCTAGGTGCTTGTATGACAGGGCGCTGCTGCACAAACTGTGCTGGGCGCGGTGCAAATCCAGGGTGCTGTATAGGAGTAAAAGAGCTGAAATAAGGCGCATTGGGCGGCGCAAAGCGAGGGCGCACATTACTTCCTTGTTGCTGTCCTCGATATGGCGCCTTTCTCTTGTTGTCTTGCTCCATCTCACAAACCTTATTCTCCACCACAATTGCTTTGTCCACAAGCTTCTGGAAATTGGCATAGTCACACTTGAGCAATTGCACTTGAATTTTATTGTTGAGGCCTCTCATGAACAAGTATTGTTTCTGGCTGTCCCGACTAACATCTTCAGGGGCATACCTTGAAAGTTGAGTGAATTTATTGAGATATTCACTCACGCCTGATTTTCCTTGCCTTAAGTTCTCAAATTCTTGCCTTTTCAAAATCATAACTCCTTCCAGCACATAATGAGAACGGAAGCTCTCTTTGATTTCGGCCCAAGTAATCCTCTCTTGGTTCTCATGAGCATTGCAATATGAATCCCACCAATCCGCAGCTGCTCCAACTAGTTGATGAGAAGCAAATAAGACCTTCTCTGGTCACTGCATTGGACAATAGCTAGCTTCTTCTCCACGGACTTGAGCCAATCATCCGCATCCATAGGGTCAGCGGCTTGAGCAAAGGTTGGCGGCCTAGTCCTCATAAACTCTCCCAACCGGTTATGAGGAGGTGGGGGTGGGGGTGGCGGTGGAGGCATGTGGGGCTGATTGTTGATATTGCCAGCCTTCAACTGTCCCATAGTTTGTATCATGGTGTGCATGAGCTGGTTCTCCATAGCCAAAAGCTACTCAATATTGATATCTCCATGAGCGGGTCCTTGTCCATTGTTGTTCGGAGGTACTCCATGGTTCTCCTCTTCATCATTGACATCCCTCTGGTTGCGAGTCCTCACCATCTGGAGAAAAGCAATAGGTAAGAATTAGAAAACGTCTCCAACTATATGCATCAAGGGATATGAAACTAGACAACTAACTAGCCTATATGGACATGACAATGCTAAAGCATCCCAAAATACTCTATTAAGCACACAAGCAAACAATATATAGCAACAACACACCAAACAAAACACATCAGTTCCTGAGTGCTCCTATGTGCTTTAGAGTGTCCATTCTATCTAGGCTGCATCCTACGGTCCACCTGTGGCTCTAATACCAATCTGTGACACCCGGTTCCGAAAATACACTAAGTAAACACATATGTGTGCCCATGATGTTCAACACACATACACGAGTACATCACAAAAGAGTATACAGAAAATTACCACAGAACAAGATTAATTAACCAAATTTTATTTCATAAACCATATTATCCTCGAATACAATCTCTAGTGAATATTAATGACAAGTTCAACTAATGCAGCGGAAATAAACTAATTAAGCAACTAAGAAAACTAAGCAAAGGGGTATAGCGCAACTCCAATAACACCACAGGCAAAGCTGACGGTAGACACGGCCTAGAACTTCGCATTATCGCCATTAAACTCCCAATCCTGACCTACAACTGTTGGGGGGGGGGGAGATTGCAAGAGTGAGTACATGTCGTACTCAGCAAGTGTGGAAAGTATGACATGTGGATGATTCAAATGACGACAATAATAATGGCTAAGTGCTGAAAAGTACATTAAAACATTTGAAAAGCAATATATATTATATGTATGTGAAATAAATCCATCATAAACCATAATTAAATTCATAGTACCAGTCCATATTCCATGTCCATCATCCATAATTCCAGATTTCACCATTGCCAATAATCATATCCAATAACAGAAATTAATCCATAATGAGCCATAACCATTACCAAACCATAACCATCCCAAAAATCATCCCATTACCGAGTTTCCTCTAATCATGTGAGGGTCCAAGTTGCTCATAACCGGGAGCACGGCTATCATGATAATTTTAGACACACTCTGTAGAGGTTGTACCGCTTTACCCACGTGTTTGTGATTTCATCACCTTTCGTTGACTATAGAATCTCAATTATGTCGTCTCACACTTCCTTAGATGTGTGGCCAAGAGATCACAAAATAGCCTTTACAAAGGGATTACTAGCCTATTTAGACCCCACTGAGGTTTCACCGGTGGCGATGTCTCCAACTGAGCACATCTTTAACCAAGGGCCCCCTCTTGAGCCATTCGGATCCCGGGGTAGTCCCACCAATCATCAACAAATCCAATCTGACTACCCCTTCCCCGAGCATCCTTAATGGTCCAAATAGCACTGGCAAAGCCCTAATTAATCAGCTACGCCGCACCCATACTTGGCCTCGTGGTGGCACTGTAAACCTTGGATGGTCACTCCACGAACCGGTCCTTAGATCTAAAGCAAGCAAAACCACCATAACATCCAACCCATACATACCAGCCTTTCTTAGATCACCCATTACCATATCATATTAACCAGTTCATGTTAGCCATAATCTCATCCATGCATAATTAAGTTGAGTGGTATAGTTGTTTTCCCACCCCAGTTGATTAAGCGAAGCAAAAAGGTAAAATGCCCTTCCCGACTCTCTACCATATATTCCAGGTGACAAGGGTGGTCAACAAAACTAGTAAACTTCCTACCATAGGATTTCCCATCAAATTGACACAAGCATGCAGTTTTGCAAACAAAATATTTATTTCAAAACAGGATCAATATGCTTTAAGGACACTTGCCTTGCTCTTGCGGTTGATTAGGGTCAAAGCCTTCAAACTTTTGGTGCTGTAGAACCTCCGCGGCACTCTCTAGCGCAAATCTGTCTAATCCACACAATAAACATACAAGACAAGAAACACAATCAAAGAGTGCACAAATATTACTCAATATGACATGACATGCATGATTAATGCAAATGCAAGGTATAACTTGTTAATAGATTGCTTTTAATGATCACTAACTAGTTCTAATAGATTTTAACAAGTTTATACAAGTTTCAAGTTGATTAGATCCAATTTGGAATTAATTCAACACAATTTAACCAGGAAAATCGGACTAGTCTGTAGAAGGCCGGACTAGTCCGCACTTCGCAGAACTAGCGAACTAGGGTTTTCTAGATCGACGTAAATTTAGAGATTAGGGGTTGAATTCTCATAAGGAAAAGAGAATAGAAGGTATACCAGGTGTTTAGAACTTCGATGAATCAAGAAACTTGGAGGTAACACTTAGATCTTGATGATCTAGTGAACTTGGAGATGAATTGGTGATGAAGGACGAAACTTGATGGAGATCTTGATCCTCCTTCGTTTCCTCCTCTTCTTCTTCTTGCTTGAGATCTTCTCCTCCATCCTTGATGGCGGCTCTCCACGAACTAGGGTTTGGGTGGGGTGGAAAAGTGGCAAATAGATGTCAAGCCAAGGGGTGGGGTTGTTTATATAGAGGTGGAGGCTAGGGTTAGATGGATTTTGAGTTTGAGAGGAGTAGAGGCCGGTTTAGAGTCCCACATGGGCTCTAAAAGAGTTAGGCACGAATCCCTAGGCCCACCTAATGTGAAAGCCAAGAAATAAGTCGTAAAACAAAAGATCAATTCGGGGTCGCGAAATATCGGACAAGTCCGAACAGGACCGGACTAGTCCGAGGATGTCCAGAGAAAAAATCGGACAAGTCTGGCCTAAAATCGAACAAGTCCGACTTTAGTCAGAGAGGAAATCGGACAAGTCTGCTGGAACACCAGACTAGTCCAAAAAAGTCCAGGGACTTAGCAAATTTTCAAGGATTCTTGAAAAATCGGACTAGTCCGCACAAAATCGGACAAGTCCGAAAGTTTCCAGAGGCAAAATCGGACTAGTCCGCAGCAAAAATGGACAAGTCCGTTTTTAGTCAGAGAGAAATCGGACTAGTCCTCACTAAAATCGGACTAGTCTGCACTTTTCAGCATTTTAAGTGTGGTTTCGTTCCAAATCAATTTAAAACTCATTCCCCTTGATGTGGGTTAATGTTAAACATGTATATGAAAGTATGTAGGGCATGATGCACGAAAATGAGGGTGTTACACGCTGCCACAACAAACTTTGAGCCTCTAAAAGCCTCCTTCTTGCCCACCTTCCCTCTAAAACTAGTTATTGTGTGGATTAGGGTTTGGTGAGGTGAAGAAGAGGAAGAACACCGCTCTAGGCTCTCGGTTTGATCTCTTGCACTTATTCAATCTTTGTGATCTGTGGCTTGAGTCATTCTTTGTGTTTTGTAATCATATTTTTGGTGGGAGCCTCAAATTTTGAGAAGCCCCAACGAATCTTGTATTCACCTTTTGTGATAGTGGAGAACCAAGTTATGCCCTTGTGGTAAACTTGGTGAGGGAAGGGTTGTTGAACCCGGTCCTTCGTGGACTCCTCAACGAGGATGTAGATTCCTGTGTGGGATCAAACCTCGAGATAAAATCCTTGTATCCCTTGTGTGCTTCGCTTTCATTTATCGCACATTGCTTCTAGGGTTAGCTTTACCGTTTTTGTTCATCACTCTTGCTTCATTGTGATCCTTAGCTTCATACTTGCTATATAACTTGTTGAGATTCACTAAATCATTCTAACACTTTTCGCATCATGAAAGTCCAGCTAAAACTTGTTAGAAACACCTTTTAGGCTTTCCCTGCAGGTGGACCGGACTAGTCCGCCCCCTCAGTACTGATCTTATTTTATTAAGTCATTTCAGGTCGATTAGCCTATTCACCCCCCTATAGGCAACTTTCAATTGGTATCAGAGCAAGGACTCTCCCAAAGAGTCTAACAACTCGGAGAGAAGATGACCGGAGTGGGGTATGATGAAGTCTCGACTAATGAGATCCAAGCAACCCAAAAGGAGATGATTGTCTACCAAGACAAATCAACGGATGACGAAGAGACTCGCCAACTCAAGGCAAAACTTCGAGAGAAGTTGAATATTCCAAAGGTTGACACTTCAACCCCCACAACGGGTGGCACGACCAACTACAACCAACAAGGCTACAACTATGAACGCCTTGTCTCCAACAACCACTACCTTTCCATCCCATTGGAGAAGCCTCCCCAATTCGATAGAACTGACTACGGGATGTGGAAGCACAACATGAAGATCCATCTCGTGTCACTCAACCCCTCTTTATGGCAAATTGTGTTGACCAGGGTGCATATTCCGAAGAATGAAGAAGACATCACTCCGGAGCAAGCCGTGCTCCTTCACCGCAATGCCCAAGCGGCCGGAGTGATCATCTCGTCTCTCTGAAGAGATGAGTTCAACCGAGTAGATGGACTTGAGGTGGCCAAGGATATTTGGGACACCTTCAAGATGGCTCATGAAGGCAATCGAGTTATGAAGTAAGCAAAGATTGAGCTCATTGAAGGAGAGCTCGGGAGGTTTGCCATTATGGATGGTGAATCTCCCCAAGAGATGTACAACCGCCTAAAGCTGCTCATCAACAAGAGCAGATCTTATGGCTGCACCAAGTGGACAGACCACAAAGTGGTGAAGAGGATGATTCGGGCATTCATGCCTAGAAACGTCTCTCTTTGCTCCATGATACAAGAAAGCCCAGGGTTTGCAAAAATGACCCCGGAGGAGGTCCTAGGGAGGATCATCAACCACGAGATCATGGAGAAGGAGGCGCTCTTCTACAACGACCTCTAAAGGTTCACCACTTTGAAGATGAAGGATGTTGCACTCAAAGCGACATCCTCCTAAAAAGAGCAAAACGAAGATGATGAGGAGAGCCTTGACACCGATGAGGAATAGGCCCTCTTCATCAACAATTTCAAGAGGATGATGAGGAGAAGAAAAGGAGGATACAAGCATGAGAGCAAGGGCAAAAAAAGGCAAGCCCCAAAACAAAGAGGGCTTGCTACAATTGTGGCGAGTACATGCACTTCATTGTGGATTGCCCACATGAAGATGGAAAGAAGAAGAATGAGGGCAAGCCTCAAGAAAAGAAGTTCTACAAGAAGAAGAGGCCCTCCGGTCATGCTCACTTAGGCAAGGAATGGGACTCTAATGATGAGTCCTCCTCCGAAGACGAGGAGAAGGTGGCAACCATAGCCATCAGGAGGAGCTCCAAGGGAAGCACGCTTTTCCCCAACCTCTACGACCACAAGCCAACTTGCCTCATGGCAAAACAAGGAAGGAGAAAGGTTACTTGTAACTCATCCTCCTCCATATCCTCCCATGATTATTTTGATAGTGCTAGTGAAAACGAACACATGCTTAAGGACATAAGTAAAAGCACTTTGTGTAGAATGAAATTGCTCTCGGATGAGATTTTTTAGAAGGAGGAGCTCATAGATAGGCAAGAGGACATGCTTATCCATGAAAAGGAGAGATGTAAATATCTCATTGAGCTCCTTTAGCTTGAGAGAGAGAAGAGCAAGGCATTAGAGCATGAACTTGCTCTAAGCAAGAAAACATGCTCAAGTCTTGAGGAGACAACTATTGAGCTCAAGGACGAACTTGGCAACTTGGCAAAAGTTAACAAGATCCTTGAGACTCAAGTTGAGTCCCTCAAGACTAATGTATCCTCTTCCTCCAAAAGCTCATCCTCCTCAAAGGTTGCATCCGAAGCAATATCTACTTGCAAATGTTCTAACTTGATCCTTAAATTAAAGGATGAGCTTAAATTGACTCAAGGCAAACAAGCACCTAAGGGTGACATCTTTGACAAAGAGAAGGTGGCGTATGCACGAAGTGCATACACCAACACAAGACATCCCTATGTCAAGGATGGTCTTGGTTATACTAGAGGTGGAAAGCAAAATTCTAAAACCTCCAAGTATGGCAAAGACTTGATTGTCTTTGTCAAGGGAAGCTCATCCCCAACTAAAATTGGAAAGAATACTTCAACTAGCACTAACATGCCTAAATCTGAACCGCATCCTCTCTTTCATGATTTTGATGCATCTTATGTTCTAATGAGGAACAAGTATGGAAAAGTCTTTGCTAAGTATGTTGGGCCACTCCGCAAGAGCCCCAAGCCTTGCGTGTGGGTGCCCAAGTGCCTCACTACTAACGTCAAAGGACCCAACTCCGCTTGGGTACCTAAAAGGAAGGCACAATCCTGTTTTGTAGGCATACTCCTCCGGTAGATCCAAATGGGTGCTCGATAGTGGATGCACCAACCACATGACCGGATAGAGAAAGATGTTCGTGGAGTATGAAGAAAATGATGATCCAAGTGAAGGTATCTTCTTTGGGGACAATAGCCAAGGAAAAATCCTTGGCTCCGGTAAAATTGCTATTTCTCCCCAACATACTCTTTCTCACGTTTTGCATGTTGATTCTTTAGACAATAACCTATTGTCCATATCACAACTATGTGACAAGGTTTATAATTGTGTTTTTACTAATGAGGGTGTGAGTGTCCTTAGGAGAAGTGATGACTCAATCGCCTTTAAGGGTGTGCTCGAAGGAAAGCTTTATCTTGTGGATTTTACCACGGATAAAGCCCAACTTGACACATGCTTAATGGTGAAAACCAACATGGGATGGATTTGGCATAGAAGGCTAGCCCATGTTGGGATGAGGAACTTGCAAAAGCTTCTTAAGGGCGAGCACATCTATGGCTTGAAGAATGTTGTGTTTGAAAAAGATAGTTCATGTAGCGCTTGCCAAGCGGGGAAGCAAGTGGGAGCTAAACACCCCTCCAAGAACATCATGACGATTACAAGACCTTTGGAGCTGCTACACATGGACCTCTTCGGCCCAATAGCCTACATTAGCATTGGAGGTAACAAATACGGTCTTGTTATTGTTGATGATTTTTCTCGTTCACTTGGGTATTTTTCTTACATGATAAGGGTGAGACTCACGGTGTCTTCAAGAGGTTCTTGAGGAGAGCTCAAAATGAGTTCGCCTCAAGAATCAAGGCTATAAGAAGCGACAACGGCACCGAGTTTAAGAACACTCAAGTGGAAGAGTTCTTGGATGAGGAGGGCATCAAGCATGAATTTTCAGCCCCCTACCCCCCTCAACAAAACGGGGTGGCGGAACGGAAGAATAGGACACTCATTGAGATGTCAAGGACAATGCTTGATGAGTACAAGACATCAGACCGTTTTTGAGCGGAGGCGGTTAACACCGCTTGCCACGCTGTCAACCGATTGTACCTCCACCGCCTCCTCAAGAAGATCCCCTACGAGCTTCTAGTTGGTAAGAAACCCAATGTCTCTTACTTTCATGTTTTGGGAGAAAATGCTATATTCTCAACAAGAAGCCTAGGACTTCGAAGTTCGCTTCAAAGTCCGATGAAGGTATCTTGCTTGGTTATGATTCAAACACCCACGCTTACCGTGTCTTCAACAAATCCTCCAGGATTGTTGAAATAGCACGCGACGTGGTGTTTGATGAAACTAACAGCTCCCAAGTGGAGCAAGTTGATCAAAGTGTGTTATATCAAGAAGACTCTCCACAAGAGGCTCTTAGGAGGATGGAAATTGGAGATATTCGTCCACAAGAACAACCTCAAAACTCAAGTGACCAACCACAAGATTATGTAAGTCATACCCAACGTGATCAATTTGAAGATGGACAAGTGGCACCTCAACATGATCAAGAAGACAAAGTCAAGAGGGAAGCATACATCAAGGGGGAGACCAAGAAGAAGAAGAGGATGATGATGACTCAAGAGTTCAACCTCCACATCCTCGTGTGCATCAAAGTGTTCAACAGGATCACCCGTTGACAACATCCTAGGAGACATTACAAAAGGGGTAACCACTCGTTCCCGTGTTGCTAACTTTTGTGAATATTACTCCTTTGTCTCTTCTTTGGAGCCCCATAAGGTTGAAGACGCATTGAGAGACCCGGATTGGGTGGTGGCCATGCAAGAGGAACTCAACAACTTTGAGAGAAACAAAGTTTGGGAGCTTGTCAAACATCCACAAGCAAATGTTGTGGGCACCAAGTGGGTGTTCCGCAACAAGCAAGACGAGCATGGCGTGGTGACAAGGAACAAGGAACGACTTGTGGCCAAGGGGTACTCACAAGTCAAAGGTTTGGATTTTGATGAAACCTTTGCTCCTGTAGCTAGGCTAGAGTCAATTCGTATATTACTTGCCTTTGCTACTCACCATGATTTTATGCTTTATCAAATGGACATCAAGAGTGCATTCCTAAATGGTCCAATCAAGGAGGAAGTCTATGTGGAGCAACCACCGGGCTTTGAAGACCAAGACTTCCCAAACCATGTCTTCAAATTGCGTAAGGCTCTCTATGGCCTCAAACAAGCTCCTAGAGCTTGGTATGAGTGCCTTAGAGAATTTTTGATTCAAAATGGTTTTAAGATAGGAAAAGCTGACTATACTCTCTTTACAAAGCACTTTAATGATGATCTCTTTGTGTGCCAAATATATGTCGATGACATCATATTTGGTTCTACTAAAAAGTGTTTTG
Source organism: Tuctoria greenei (assembly GCA_036927565.1). Lineage (NCBI taxonomy): Eukaryota > Viridiplantae > Streptophyta > Magnoliopsida > Poales > Poaceae > Tuctoria > Tuctoria greenei. The sequence continues at coordinate 158,914,020 of JAYESD010000009.1, read as the reverse complement.
TGATGAGTTTTCTAAGATAATGACAGAGAGATTTGAGATGTCCATGATGGGGGAGTTGAAGTTCTTTTTAGGTTTCCAAGTCAAGCAACTCAAAGAAGGCACGTTCATAAGTCAAACAAAGTACACTCAAGACATATTAAAGAAGTTTGACATCGACAAGGCCAAACCCATCAAGACTCCAATGGCAACTAATGGACATCTAGACCTCAATGAAGATGGTCCAAGTGAGGACCAAAAGGTATATCGTTCTATGATTGGTTCTTTGTTATATCTTTGTGCATTTAGACCCGATATTATGCTTAGTGTGTGTATGTGTGCACGTTTTCAAGCTGCACCTAAGGTGTGTCATTTGACCGCCGTCAAGAGAATTCTTAGATATTTAGTTCACACACCTAGCCTAGGACTTTGGTACCCCAAAGGATCCAAGTTTAACCTCATTGGCTACTCCGATGCGGATTACCTGGGGTGCAAAGTTGGTAGAAAGAGCACATTCGAGACATGTCAATTCTTGGGTAGATCTTTAGTGTCTTGGTCTTCCAAGAAACAAAACTCCATTGCTCTTTCCACAGCCGAAGCGGAGTATGTCGCAGCCGGAAGTTGTTGTGCACAACTTCTTTGGATGCGACAAACTCTAAGGGATTATGGTATAAACTTGCGCCATATTCCTCTCCTATGTGACAATGAGAGCGCCATCAAAATAGCCCATAATCCGGTTGAGCATTCGAGGACAAAGCACATAGATATTAGACACCACTTCTTAAGAGATCATTCCTTGAAAGGGGACATAATGATTTCCCGTGTAAGAACCGAGAACCAACTAGTCGATATATTCACCAAGCCCCTAGATGAGAAGCACTTTTGTGAGCTTAGGAGTGAGCTCAATATATTAGATTCTCGAAATGTGGCTTGAAACATGCACATCTGAATGTTTACTGTGCACCTTATTCAAAAGAACGTATGTGTTTGAGAAATTCTTCTCTATCTCAATTTTCTCCAAAAATATTTGAAAAACTATTGACTTTGTGAGTTATGGTCATAGTTTGATTGTTGATTGCTTACTGTCCATATTCATAAAGTTTTGTTGTGGCAATATGTCCAAAAGGATCAACAATTGTGGCTAAAACTCAAATATATGGGCCTGTTTTGTTCTATGCCTAAGTTGCCTAAGCCTAACGTTAGGCATGCCACACTGTTTTAGGCGAGTGTTTGGTTATTGACTAAAGTTAGGCGCGCCACAAAAGTTAGACAACTTTTACATCTATTGCCTAACAAAAAATTGCCTCAACTGAGGCGCTCAAATCAACCGCCTAAGCATGCCACACTTTCTTAGGTGCGCCTAAGCTTAGGCTACGGTAACAAACCAAACAACAGCTAACATTAGGTAGCTTAGGCGTGCCACAAGTGTAACAAATGACTAAAGTTAGGCTTAGGCAACTTAGGCATACAACCAAACAGGCCCTATATGTTTTCAGCCTTGTAGGACCGGACTAGTCCGCCCTATTGCCGGACAAGTCTGGATCCGGTCTGCTCCGGGTCTGGTCCGCTGAACGGACTAGTCCGACCGCTTCACCGGACTAGTCCGACCCCTGGGGACTTAAACCCCCAGGAGGCGGCTCGACCCCTCCTCTCCCGCTCATTTGCTTTTCTCTCTCCCACGCGCGCAACTCCACACCCATTAGGCGATTTTAACTTTTCTCCACCAAAAATTGTTTCCAATCCGTGCATTGGAAGCCTCGGAGGTGTGGGAGACTTTTCCCAATCGCTCCCAACACGATCCATCCTTGATCTCGTCGATTCGTCAAGATTCGAAGAGGTACCCCTCCTTTTTCAAAAACCTACCTCATTCTTGATTCATAGGGTTTTTGAGAGGTCCCTCTTCATTAAAGTTGTTCCTAGTATCCTTGTGATCATAGCCTAGGAGTATTGCGACTTGATTCAATGATTTCTCGAAAAACTGTTAGGATTAGGGTTTTATCCTGTGCAACTCGGACTAGTCCGCCCCTGGGGCGGACAAGTCCGGTGTACACAGGACAAACTCTAACTTCGGCTGTTTCTCATGATTTATTTCGCAATATTCCACCTTCTTGACCTTCTATCCCATGTTATCCTCCTGTTTCAGTAGCAATGGCAGCTCCTCGCCGATCCACTTCTCCCCCCACTAACCCTGAGTGGGAGGTTGAGCAACTTCGCCTTGGTGAGGAACGGGCACAGGCTGAGGTTGAGGCTTCTAAGAAGCATCTCGAGCAGCAAGAGAGAGCAAAAGCAGCAAAGAAACAATAAGCCAGGGCCGCAGCTATGGCCTATAATGAAGATGAAGCAATGGCTCGTGCCATTGAGGAGTCCTGCAAGGAACTCCGCAAGAAGAAGCGAGAGGAGCGCGAGGCTCACAACTCTCAGGCTGCCGCAGCACAAGTCTCCAAAAGGAAGAGACATGTGACCATGGGAGAGAAAGAAAGGGGCAAGGAGCAAGCCCAAGAAGAAGTTGCCTAACGCCGGATCGAGAGAGATCCGAAGAAGGGCAAGGCCCCGGCTCCTGTCGAGCCCAAGAAAAAGAAACCCTCCGTGAATGTTCCGGCTAAGAAGGCCAAGGGCGTAATCATAAAGGAGAAGGGGCAGGCCAAACCTATTGGTCCCTTGGAAGTTCACACTCCAGAAAGGAACCCTAATCGACAGCATGAGTTGGCTGCATACGTCTTCCATGGGAAAGGAGCAGACAAGGCAAGGAAACTGCGCACTGAAAGAGTCTACAAGTATGAAAGGAGAACCGCTGACCCAAAGTTTTGATGCGAATTTCATTGTGACTACTACCGTCTGGTCTACCAGACGATGAAGACGTCGGTAATTGAAGCTCAATGGGTTGACTGGGACTATATGGCCCAGAAGAAACACTCTGCTTTTGATGCAGTGTCTGAGGCTGCTGAGCATCATGAGCTCAAGAACATAATGGGATTCAAGTACAACTGGAATGTTGAGGTCATCCTGCAGTTCTACTCTACCATCTACTTCACCACTCAAGGTGATAGACAGATCATTTGGATGACTCATGGGGAGCAATACTCAGTCACCTTTGCGGAGTTTGCCAAGATTCTCGGACTTGAGGCCCATTTGGATCATGAGATCATTATTCCTAGCCTCAAGGCCGTAGACAGAGATGAGCTGGCCTACATGTACCCCAGTCATGTTCAATATGATGTCGGGCTTGCTCGCAACATTAAGCCATTCTATAGCATCCTGGACAGGATTCTGCAAGGACAATAGCACCCAAGGATGGTGATGCAAGGGTGATCCAAGGAATCCTAAGGCACCTGCTGCTTCTTATTGATGGTGATGAGAAGTTCAACCTAGTTGACTACATCTTCGACGACATCTTCAACATCTCGCATACCCCTAACTGTGCATGTGGGTATGCACCATACATCATGTGTCTCATCAAGAAGATGTCGAGCTTGACCTTTGTCAAGGATGTGACTCATCACCCACTTCATCCACAGACGCCACCCTCAGTGCCGCCTCCTCCGCGCCAGAAGAATGCGGATCCTCCCTCTCACTCTGCGATGCCAGCACCTCACCCCATGTCACCTCCTTCTCTGCCTCTGCCTCAGTCGATGAGCGCTTTCTTCAAGTGCTTCAAGGCTATCTTCACCTTCTGCCGGAAGCAAGAAATCCGAAATCAACGGGCACACAAGCGCCAAGAGAAGTACCTCAAGGCGGTGTGTGACAAGCTTGAGGTCCCCATGTCTTCTCTGGAGGAGAGCGACGGAGAGATCACTCCGTTCCCCGACTTCACCGCTGACGAGCTCGCCCAGCTCCAAGAGGACGGGAGCTCTTCCCGGGCGGCTCCCTCGGCATGGGTCTCCTACGACTACGACCAGGACTTCAATGACCCGGAGGCCATAGAGAGCGACACCGATGATGAGGCGGCCGATAGTGAGGAGGATGATGATTAGTTGATAGACCTTGTTGTCCCCCTCTTCTTTTCCTTTTTGATGTCTTGATGCCAAAGGGGGAGAGTTAGACAGGGAGAGTTAAATAAGAGTTAGACGGGGAGAGTTAGATGTGGTTAGAGGGGGTTATAGCACCTTATTTTGGATCCTTGGACATGTTGCACTTCTTATTGTAATATTTATGTCATTCGAATGTTTTAAATTTGTGCAAGACTATGTTTTGAATGTTTAATATCAATATGATACTTTGAATGTCTATCTTTTGATCATATTCAATTTGATATGTCTTGTCATAAATGTTGAGCACAACACGTAGGCACCCCACCATAACGTGTGTGTGTGTGTATGAAGGACTTCCTAAATCTTCTTTTTATGATGCATTCATTGAGGGGGATTCACTCATACACCCACACGTTATGAAAACCAAAATTTATACTCTTATATGTGAAGACTTAATGTGTTGTCATCAATCACCAAAAAGGGGGAGATTGAAAGTGCATCTAGGATCCCTGTGGGTTTTTGGATGATTGATAACGACAATTAAGTAACTAATGAGCTCAGTGATCTTAAGCACAGGTGTGGACTCAAGTGAAAACACAAACCCTCAAAAAGGAAAAGGATGAAAACGGCGATGTCGACTCGAAAAGAAGAAACTAGGGTTTCTAGCGTGTCGAGTTTAGACTTGCCATATGTTGCGTTAAGTGCACTGAGATCAAGTTGGGAGCTCAAAGCGGTTTAGAGATCAAAAACTATTGAGAGAAGAGAGTTGGAGAAGTCTGGCAGGAGTGGCCGGACTAGTCCGTGTAGGTGGCCGGACTAGTCCGCTCCTGGCCGGCCAAGTCCATTTTCAACCGGACCAGAAGGGTCTGACTGAGTTCGGACTAGTCCGTAGTGGGACGGACTAGTATAGGTAGTCATGAAGTGGGTTTTCGGGACTAAGTCCCAAAACCACGGACTTGTCCGTTTTAGTCCAAACCAAAAGGTCCTGACTGAGATCGGACTAGTCCGCTCAGGATGTGGACTAGTACGGATTGGTGAGAAAGTTGGTGCTTCAGCGACTAAGTCTCAGAGGCCGGACTAGTACACCCTGGGGGCTGGACTAGTCTGTGGTCTCCAGACTAGTCCGTTTTCACACGGAACAAATGGTTCTGTGTGAGATAAGACTAGTCCGGTTTGGACCGGACTAGTCCGTTTTGAAGTGACCGTTTAAATTTGAAGTTTGGCAGATAGCGTGACGATTGCCGCATAGTGCGACAGTTGTCAGGGACGTCAGTGGTCCCAAAGGCCGGACTAGTCCGGGCCGTAGGCTAGACTAGTCCGCCCATCTGCTGAAGTCAGCAGTATAGGATGGGAACCTCTATAAATAGAGGACCCCTGGGTTCATTTGAAAAAACACTTGAGAACTTTGAAACCCTAGCGCCGCCACAGCAAACTTTGAGCCTCCAAAAGCCTCCTTCTTGCCTACCTTCCCTCTAAAACTAATTCTTGTGTGGATTAGGGTTTGGTGTGGTGAAGAAGAGGAAGAACACCGCTCTAGGCTCTTGGTTTGATCTCTTGCACTTGTTGAATCTTTGTGATCTGTGGCTTGAGTCATTCTTTGTGTTTTGTAATCATATTTGTGGTGGGAACCTCAAATTGTGAGAAGTCCTAACGAATCTTGTATTCACCCTTTGTGATAGTGGAGAACCAAGTTAGGCCCTTGTGGTAAACTTGGTGAGGGAAGGGTTGTTGAACCCGGTCCTTCGTGGACTCCTCAACGGGGACGTAGATCCCTGTGTGGGATCGAACCTTGGGATAAAATCATTGTGTCCCTTGTGTGCTTCGCTTTCATTTATCGCACATTGCTTCTAGGGTTAGCTTTACCGTTTTTGTTCATCAGTCTTGGTTCATTGTGATCCTTAGCTTCATACTTGCTATATAACTTGTTGAGGTTCACTAAATCATTCTAACACTTTTAGCATCACCAAAGTCCAGATAAAACTTGTTAGAAACACCTTTTAAGCTTTCCCTACAGGTGGACCGGACTAGTCCGCCCGTGGACCGGACTAGTCCGCCACCTATGTACTGATCTCATTTTATTAAGTCATTTCAGGTCGATTAGCCTATTCACCCCCCTCTAGGCAACTTTCACTCTGGGAGTGGCAAGAAGAAGAAAAAGTCCAACGGCAAGAAGAAGCCGTCGGCCGTCACTCCTACTGCTGCTCCTGCCACAACTCTGGGTGGCTGGGGGCCATGCCCCGAGAAACGACCTCGACCGTCGTCTGAAGACAGTGGCAGCTCCAAGATATGGTGTCCCATACACAAGACGGACAACCACAACCTGGGAGACTGCTGAGAGGTCCGGAACCTTGTCGAGCGCTACAACAAGCGCCAGGAAGAAGCTCCTTTCCGTTAAAGGGAAGGAAAACAAAAAGTCGACGAACCTCCGGCTGAATAAGAGTTAGGCTTTCAAGACCCCAAAAAGGTCTTGAAGGCTGTTTACACCTCTGTTGACGACGATTCCGACGTCTCCAACAACGAGCGTTGGAATACCATGAACACCATCTTTGGTGGTTCGTGGGATATCACTTCCCGCTGTGTCCTCAAGACAATGGCCTCTATAGCTCCCACCGCCAGGGCGGAGCCTCATCGGAAGTGGATGGATACTGCCATCATCTTCGATGTTTCGGACTGCCCTCAGAACATGATCGGAGCTGGCCAACTTCCACTGATGGTATCTCCGACCATCAATAACATTCAGCTTCACCATGTGACGGTGGACGGAGGTTGAGGGCTGAACCTTATAAGCTTCGAATCCTTCGTCAAGCTTCAGCCCTGACCTTCGGATCTTCGCCACTCTCGACCTTTCTCCGGAGTAGGTACGGGGCCATAACTCCACTCGGTGCCATTACTCTCCCGGTGACCTTCAAAACTCGGGAGAATTACAGGACCGAGAAGTTGGTCTTTGACGTGGCGCAGATCAACTTACCATTCAACACCATCTTGGGCAGGGCAGCTTTGTAGAAATTCATGGCTGCTGCTCATTATGGCTACCTGGTGTTGAAGATGCCAACACCCTCAGGCGTTCTCCGGATCCGCGGAGATCGCACCGTCGGAGTTAGTGCTCTGGAAGAACTCCACGTGCTTGCTAAAGTGCAGGAGGAAGAATCTGAAAAGGAGCAAGCTCCGAAGCCTCCGAGCATTCGTCATCGAGGCTCAACTTCTGCACCTCGTGTGCAACCAAGCGGAGACACTGACATTCCCGTCAAAGTCGTCCAAATTGGTTCCAACGCTGCTCAGACCACTCGTATATCGGGAGGTCTGAACGACAAATAGGAATTCACGCTCATCACTTTCCTCCGGGCTAATGTCGACGTGTTTGCCTCGCAACCGTCACAAATGCCTGGGATCCCTAGGGAGGTGATCGAGCACAATCTGAAGATTTATCCTGACGCTCGGCCTGTACATCAGAAACCTCGGAAGCAATCAGTAGAGCGACAAAACTTTATACGTCAAGAAGTGAAGAAGTTGCTCAAAACTAGATTCATCCGGGAAGTCTTCCATCCAAAATGGCTGGCAAACCCAGTCATTGTACCCAAGGCCGGCGGAAAGCTTCAGATGTGTATCGACTACACAACACTGAATAAGGCATGCCCAAAGGATCCATTTCCACTACCTAGAATAGATCAAATAGTGGATTCCACCTCCGGGTGTGAACTACTGTGTTTCCTAGACGCATATTCTGGGTATTATCAAATCAGAATGTCTATGGAAGATGAAGAGCATACTGCCATCATCACAATAGATGGATTGTACTGTTACACTGCCATGCCATTCGGTCTCAAAAATGCTGCTTCAATGTTTGTGCGAGCTATGTACAAAACTTTTGGAGAGATCATTAAAGATGTAGTGGAAGTGTACGTCGATGACATCGTCGTCAGGATCAAGAACAAGGAGTCATTTCTTGACACCTTGCAAGTTGTCTTCGACAAGTTGCGAATCACACGCACAAAGCTAAACCCAGACAAGTGTGTCTTTGGGGTTAGCTCTGGAAAGCTTCTTGGATTCTTGGTGAACCACCGAGAAATAGAAGCAAATCCGATGAAGATTAAAGCTATTGAAGACATGCGGCCACCAGCTCACATCAAGGATGTCCAAAAGCTGACTGGGTGTCGAGCTGCCCTCAGTCGCTTCATCACAAGACTGGCGGAACGGGCGCTACCCTTCTTCAAACTATTGAGGAAGCCTGGACCATTCCCATGGCCTGAAAAAGCAAAAAGGCATTCCAAAAGTTGAAGCAGCTCCTCACCACTCTACCAACTTTGGTAGCTCCGAACCCTGGTGAGCCACTTCTGCTTTACATTTCAACTACTGACGAAGTTGTTAGCATGATCCTGGTTACGGAAACACCAGAACCATCTCTAGTTCAGGAATCTAGAACCCCCCCCCCCCCCCGGGAAGGTCCGGAGCTACCTGAAGGTGAGTCTGGGTCCCAACCCCCAGACCCGGATCCTCGAGGTGAGACGCCAGAGGATCAACCTCCTTCAAATGGAGGAGTTATTGTTGCTGAACAAGAAGATCCGAACCCTTCTGGGAAGGTCTGGGTCACTTCAGAAGAAGCTCCGGGTTGCTCTAGCAAGAACCTGGAGGTCCCCGAAGAAGGTCCGGACCCCTCCGGGAGGGTCCAAGTTGATGAGGAGGAAGCTCCGGACCGCTCCGGGAGGGTCCGGACAGTCCAGCACCCAGTATACTTCATCAGGGAAGTACTCCATGACACCAAGACTCGATACCTAGAGGTGCATAAGCTGTTCTACGCAGTTCTTATTGCCTTTAGGAAGCTTCATCATTACTTCCAAGCTCACAAGATTTCAGTGGTAACCTCTTATCCACTGCATGCAATCTTGCATAACCCCAACTCTACTGGGAACATCGCAAAGTGGGCAGTGGAATTGGCCGAGTTCGATCTTGAATTCGTCCCAAGACAAGCTATCAAGAATCAGGCATTGACAGACTTTGTGGCGGAATGGACCCCCTCTCCATCAAATCCTGGGGGCCCCAGTGAGCAGAAATCAGAACCTAAGGCTCCGGTCTTCACTGAGCCTCACTGGACTCTCTACTTTGACGGCTCCGTGTAGAAGCAGGGGGCCTGAGTTGGAATCCTTCTTCTCGCTCTGACCAGGGAGAAGGTCAAATACATGGTTCACCTTGACTTCAAGGCGACCAACAACATGGCGGAGTATGAAGCATTAATATATGGGCTCAAGGTGGCACTATCATATGGTGTCAAGCAGCTGTTGGTAAAGGGTGATTCACATCTCGTTATAAAACAAGTCAAAGGTGAATGCTGCTGCAACAACCCTCAACTAGATGCATATCTACTTGAAGTCTAGAAGCTTTAGAAGGATTTCTAAGTCCTGGATCTTTGCCGTGTCCAGCGTCTCAACAATGCTGAAGCTAACGAACTCTTGATGAAAGCTTCAACCGGAGCTCCAGCTCCCGATGGAACCTTCGTCCGGAGATTGTCAAGACCAACAGCTCAGCCTGCCGAACTGAGCGAAGGGGGCGAGACCAACACCTCGAAGCTGGCAGTCCCGATGGCCCCGTTACCATGGCGTCCATCAAGGGTCGTAGGTGTTGCAGGAAGCTCCGAGCAACCCAGCACGCAAGACTCAGAAGCTCAAGTTAGCTCCGATGCATGGATCTCGGAGATCCAAAGCTACTTGAAAGACAACATCCTTCCTGAAGATAATGTATCTGCTGACCGGATAGTCAGATTGGCTAAAAGATACACACTGGTAGAAGGGGATCTCTACCGGCGTCGTGCCAACAGCGTCCTAACGTGGTGCATTACAAGGGAAGAAGGCCGTGAGCTCCTTACGGAAATCCATGGAGGCGAGTATGGGAACCACACGTCTTCCCGCACGTTGGTTGGTAAAGCCTTCCGGCATGGTTTTTACTGGCCTACAGCACACCAGGATGCAACCGAGCTAGTGAAGAAATGTGAAGCATGCCAGTTTCATGCGAAGCAAATTCACACTCTAGCTCAACCCCTACAAATGATACCTCTGACATGGCCATTAGTTGTGTGGGGTATGGATATTTTGGGACCTTTCCCAAAAGCCGTCGGAGGTTACAATTACCTGTATGTCGCCATCGACAAGTTCACCAAGTGGCCGGAAGCAAATCCAGTTGTGACAATAACAAGCAATCAGTTATCAATTTCTTGCAGTCCATAGTATGCAGATTTGGAGTCCCAAACAAGATCATAACTGACAACAGGACCCAACTCACAAGTTATGCATTCCAAGGATATTGCAAAGACCTCGGCATTCAACTCAGCTACGCTTCTGTGGCTCACCCGGCAAGTAATGGCCAAGCTGAGAGAGCAAATGCAAAAATCCTAAAAGGACTCAAGATGCGCACATATGAGCGCTTGAAAAAACATGGAGCCAACTGGATTGAGGAGCTTCCGCCCACCTTGTGGGCAAACAGGACAACTCCAAACCGGTCAACCGGAGAGACACCCTTCTTCCTGGTGTACGGAGCTGAAGCAGTCCTTCCTCCGGAAATCACCTTGGGGTCGCTCCAGGTCCGGACCTTCGACACAGCCACACAGGACAGCTCCGGTGTGAAGACCTTAACCTCGTTGAAGAGGGAAGGTGCCGAGCAGCTGTTCGAAATGCACGATACCGCCAAGCGCTCCGGCGTTACCACCAAAGGCATGTGCATAGCCGACAGCTCGAGGAAGGCGATCTGGTGCTACAGAGAATACAAACTCGAGAAGAGTTAAACAAACTTTCCCCCAGTTGGGAAGGACCCTTTTGAGTGATCAAAGTATCTCGTCCCGGATGCGTTCGCTTGGAAACCAAGGATGGGACACCGCTTAATATCACGGAGGTGAGTCTATAATTACATATAGTGTATGTTATAGCATCATTGTACAGAGGCAGGTAGCTCCTCCGGGAGGACAGCCGGACCTTTCCCGGAAGGTCTGCAAAGTTCAAGCAACACTTGACACAGTCTCAGAACTAAAAGTGTAGCTAGTTACCCTGGGTCAAACAAGAAACGCAACACACTTAGCCTGGTTCCGTACCCTAAGAGTGTACTCGTCTCCCCTGTTCCCCGGACCTATAATGAAAGACATCATTATGTGAAAACAGACTCCACGTGCATTTATTTTGTACAGGCTCATTCTTTTTTATTTTTTTCTTTCTTGTCTATAACAAAGTTGTGCAATTCTCAAGAAAATTTAGCTCGAACAATTCATATATAATTCAAGTTGCATTGTTAATTCTTTCGGGTCTTAACATTGTTGAATGGCCTACTCACGTGAACGCCAAGCCAATCTAGGTCCAGAGTGTGGTATCGACTTAGCCTGGTCCTGCACCCTAAGTACGCCACTCTACCTACACCCTGGCAGTCCTGAGTAAGGTGAGTCCAAAAAACGATCGGACCTGGAGAAAATAAACAAATGCACTTGATTGTATATAGAATTGTTGTTGACCTAAAAATTTCTTTTGGGAATAGTAAGCCGCAAATGAGTTATAGATAAGAAATAGATTTTACTGTTTTTCTTGACTTCAATGTGCAGGAAAAATAAAAATCTCATGATGATGGTGGATGATGTCGGTGCTATCAAAGCTTCGACATCCCCTAAGGTTGGCCGATGTCTATGTTTTAAACACTGATAGTAGGCGTCGCTGGAGCAACCAAGTTCCGACAAATCCAGGGGGCCAACCGTCAACGTGAAGAAAAGATGGTAGAAGGACACCCCAATGGGGTCTGCTGTCGACGCTCTACATGTTCACAGTGGTCACTGCCGGAGCTACTAAGCTCTGACAACCTCAGGGGGCCCCTGCTGTCGACGACTTCGAACCTATACTCTACAAGTTTGAAGCACTCAAGTCTTCAACAAAATGCTACATCCTATTGGTACATGTTCGCAATCAAATTGTGTACATCTACCAGGGGGCCAAGTGAGATAAAGGTTGAAGACAGAAAATGAAATTCATAAATTTATTGGATTTCATTCATCTGAAGACAAGAGATTACAAAATTGGAGAAAAGAAGAGAAGATACAAGTGGGAGCTACAAGGAGAATGTCCTAAATTCTACGGAAGAACGAGGCGACCTTCTGGGCAACCTCTGACACGTTGGTCATGGCGGCATCTCCCTCTTCGTCGATGGGACCTTCAAGCACCGAATTTAGTGGGAAGTGAGGATCCTAACTTGTGTAGCACGTCAGCATGTACTCTGCGACGTTCTTCGCCAGGGATTTTCCCTTAGATTCCAACTGATCCACGATGACATCGCCCATCTTGTTGAGTTTGTTGCCAGCCGAGCTCAGCGCCTTCAACGCATGGTCCAGCTCCGGCTCCGGATTGTCCGGATGCACGGGACTAAAGCCCAGCGGTGTTAGCGCATCATTGGCTTTGCCTAAGAAGTCCCATACTTGTTGGGACTCTGTAGCCCTTGAGGCTCGAATCTCTTCCAAGGACCTCTTGGCCGCCGCAAGCTCCGAACACTCCCGAGCAAGGCGTTCAACCTCCTTGGCGTGCTGTTGAATACCCTCAGCAACTTTCTTTTCAACTTTGGCAAGCTCCTTCTTCCAGACGTGGATCTTGTTCCGACGATCAACCAGGACTTTCACCCGGCCCCTCACCTTCTTCTCCCTGGCAGAGACTTCGACCTCCCTTTTGGTAAGGTCCTGTCCCCGCTGCCAGGCCTTCTCCTCCTCACTCTTGCAGCGCTCCTCCAGCTTTTGGGTGCACTCCGCAAGGCTCTTGTCACCCAGAGCCAGCCTTTGGGTGTGCTCCTCCTACCTCTTCATGAGGTCATCCCTCAGCTCTAGGAGTTTTTGCTCTTCATCTTTCTTTTTCTCTCACTCCTCAAGAACCTCCTGACGCTTGACCAGGCTTTCGTGGATGGTACTGAGCTTCTCCTGGTGATCATTCACTACATCATTAGCAGCCAGGGCTTGTTCGTATATAGCCCGGGACTGAGTGTCGAGGGATCGCACCATGCTTTCCCTCCCATCCAACAGTTGGCCCCAGTACTCCATCCGAGCCTTCTCCCTCTTGACCCACTCCTTGTCGTCGGCCAACCTTGTTTGCGCCAGCTTGGTCTCGAATTGGAGCCAGTTGCGCCACCTCCTAAGGGTTCAACGCTCCTCCTCGAGGGCCTTGCTGTCATGATAAAAGGCAAGCTGGACCTGAAGAAGGCTGGAGCAGGCGTTGTCGATGGATAAGGACAGGGGGATCGGCTCCGGACCTGCCGTGGTCCTATCCACTGACTCTAGCGGGTTCTCCATAACAAAAGTTGGGTCCCACTCTACAAGAGTGGTCCCCTGAGCTTTCGCGGCACTAGGGCCGTCCTCGGGAGTGCCTCAGTCATCATCGAGGAAGGTGCAGCAACGGGAGCTTCTACCTCCAGAGTCAGCTCCGAAGGTCCCGTCGCTAGGTCATCAGCAACTGGTCCCTCCGGGAGAGGACCTGTCGCTTCGTCTTGGCACCCTGGCTCAGGCACGGGTACCTCCGGAACTACCACCTCCTGGGTAGGAATTTGATGAGGACATCTCTCCTTTGCATACAATGCAAGGAACGATCACTAGAGTACGTGCACGATAGTTGGATCTCCAGGTATGCTTTAACCTTGTCAATTGTTTTTCAGAACTTACGCTTGTTTCCATGCATGTTTTATTGATAAGGAACAATGGAGAGGACCAGAAAGGGCTTGGAGGAGTCCAAGGAATCAAGGAGGAGGAGATAGGACGTGCACACCAAGGAGGAACCCAACTACAACTCGACTTCGACTCCACCTCGGGTTTCAGGAGCTGCCTTCACCAAAGCTCACGGCCCGGCCACATACGGAGTCGGAATTGGACGTTCTATATATGATTGGAACCTTGATTTCATAAAGCTTCCAATGGAACCAGCCCCACCTCAAAATTCCTTCTAAGTTTACAGGAATCAGCGAAACAAGTGGGCGTCCATAATCTTTCCAGTGCTGCACCACCGTCTTTTGGGCTGCTAGCCCGTGTATCGTGTGGAATCCCATTAGGGTTGCGTCCAGAGGTCTTGCACGCCCCTAAACTCCTTTATATGCAGCAGCCGTCACCACATTACGGTCGAGTTTTGCTTAGATACAATCTGTCATTGAACAGTGTCACCGATCATCGTTTGTGAGACCCCAAATTCGTGATCAATTCAGTTTTGATTGCAACTTCTATATTCTTGCATGTGTTCTTGATTGTGCTTGCAGGTATAAGCCTTCGTGGCGAGGTCATTCGTGTGACACGGGCGATAACCAACGGAGCAGTGATGTATTGATTGCGGGGTTTCGTTTGTTCGGAGCCTTGGATCATTAACGTCGAGATCTCCACCCAATCAAGTTAACCATACCTCTCGGAAGATCGGGACCAATTCTCCTATCAATTGGTATCAGATTTCTAGGTTCACCATGAGGTATACTTGTGTGCCCTTTAGATTTATTTTGTTTCATTCCTATTGTCCACAAAAAGCCACAAATTTTTTTACTTTCCCTAACCTACAACCCCCGCTCAGCCTTTTGCACAATTTAGTTTCGGAGTCCGTAGTTCTAAGTTCGTGTCCTAGGTTGAGTCTGGTTGCTGGTTTAGATTTGTTTTGGTTCAATTTTGTTTCTTCCATCCGCTTCCATCTACAAAAAACCAATCTACAAAAAATACCATCCACCGATTCATTTCTGTTGCAGTTTCCAGCACCACCAAAACCTGATTCGGGGTATCCTCCTTAAAACGGGCATAACTTTTCGCTCGGAACTCCAATTGAGGCGTATTTTTTTTCCTGGAAAGGTCTAAAAAAAGTGTAGCTAGTTACCATGGATCAAACAAGAAATACAACACACTTAGCCTTGTTCCGTACCCTAAGAGTGTACTTGTCTCCCCTAAACCCCGGACCTATAATGAAAGACATCATTATGTGAAAACAGACTCCACGTGTATTTATTTTGTACAAGCTCATTATTTTTTATTTTTCTCTTTCTTGTCTATAACAAAGTTGTGCAATTCTCAAGAAACTTTAGCTCGAGCAATTCATATATAATTCAAGTTGCATTGTTAATTCTTTCGGGTCTTAACATTGTTGAATGGCCTACTCACCTGAACGCCAAGCCAATCTAGGTCCGGAGTGTGCTATCGACTTAGCCTAGTCCTGCACCCTAAGTACGCCACTCTAGCTACACCTCGGCAGGCCCGAGTAAGGTGAGTCCAAAAAATGATCGGACCTGGATAAAATAAACAAATGCACTTGATTGTATATAGAATTGCTGTCGACCTAAAAATTTCTTTCGGGAATAGTAAGCCGCAATGAGTTATAGATAAGAAATAGATTTTACTATTTTTCTTGACTTCAGTGTGCAGGAAAAATAAAAATATTTTGGTGATGGTGGATGATGCCAGAGCTATCAAAGCTTCGACATCCCCTAAGGTGGGTCGCTGTCGATGTTTTAAACATTGATAGAAGGCGTCGCTGGAGCTACCAAGTTTCGACAAATCCAGGGGGCCAGCTGTCAACATGAAGAAAAGATGGAAGAAGGACACCACAATGGGGTCTGCTATCGATGCTCTACATGTTGACAGTGGTCGCTGCTGGAGCTACTAAGCTCTGACAACCTCAGGGGGCCCTTGCTGTCGACGACTTCGAACCTATACTCTACAAGTTCAAAGCACTCAAGTCTTCAACAAAATGCTACATCCTATTGGTACATGTTCGCAATAAAATTGTGTACATCTACCACGGGGCCAAGTGAGACAAAGGTTGAAGACAGAAAATGAAATTCATAATTTCTTGGTTTTTATTCATCTGAAGACAAGAGATTACAAAATTGGAGAAAAGAAGAGAAGATACAAGTGGGAGCTACGAGGAGAAAGTCCTAAATTCTACGAAAGAACGAGGTGACCTTCTGGGCAACCTCTGACACGCTGGTCTTGGTGGCATCTCCCTCTCCATCGATGGGACCTTCAAGCATCGAATTTAGTGGGAAGTGAGGATCCTGACTTGTGTAGCACGTCAACATGTACTCTGCGACATTCTTCGCCAGGGATTTTCCTTCAGTTTCCAACTGATCCACGATGGCATCACCTATCTTGTTGAGTTTGTTGCCAGCCGAGCTCAGCGCCTTCAACGCATGGTCGAGCTCCAACTCCGGATTGTCCAGACGCACGGGACTAAAGCCCAACGGCATCAGCGCATCAATGGCTTTGCCCAAAAAGTCCCATACTTGTTGGGACTCTGCAGCCCTTGAGCCTCGGATCTCTTCCAAGGACCTCTTGGCCGCCGCAAGCTCCGAACCCTCCCGAGCAAGGCGCTCAACCCCCTTGGCGTGCTGGTGAATACCCTCAGCAACTTGCTTTTCAAGGTTGGCAAGCTCCTTCCCCCAGACGTGGATCTTGTTCCGGCGGTCAACCAGGTCTTTCTCCCGGCCCCGCACATTCTTCTCCCTGGTAGAGACTTCGACCTCCCTTTTGGTAAGGTCTTGTCCCCGCTGCCAGGCCTTCTCCTCCTCGCTCTTGCAGCACTCCTCCAGCTTTTGGGTGCGCTCCGCAAGGCTCATGTCACCCAGATCCAGCCTTTGGGCGAGCTCCTCCTCCCTCTTCATGAGGTCATCCCACAGCTCTAGGAGTTTTTGCTCTTCATCTTCGAGTTTTTTCTCTCGCTCCTCAAGAACCTCGCAGCGCTTGACGAGGCTTTCGTGGATGGTACAGAGCTTCTCCTGGCGATCATTCGTTGCATCATTAGCAGCCAGGACTTGTTCGTATACAGCCTGGGACTAAGTGTCGAGGGATCGCACCATGCTTTCCCTCTCATCCAGCAGTTGGCCCCAGTACCCCATCCGGGCCTTCTCCCTCTTGGCCCACTTCTTGTCGTCGGCCAACCTTTTTTGCGTCAGCTTGGTCTCGAATTGGAGTCGGTTGCGCCACCTCCTAAGGGTTTGGCGCTCCTCCTCGAGGGCCTTGCTATCGTGATAAAAGGCAAGCTGGACCTGAATAAGGTTGGAGCAGGCGTTGTCGATGGATAAGGACAGGGGGATCGGCTTCGGACCTGCCGAGGTCCTATCCACTGACTCCATCGGGTTCTCCATAACAAAAGTTGGGTCTCACTCTATAAGAGTGGTCCCCTGAGCTTTCGCGGCACTAGGGCCGCCCTCCGGGAGTGCCTCAGTCGTCGCCAAGGAAGGTCTAGCAACGGGAGCTTCTACCTCTGGAGTCAGCTCTGAAGGTCCCACCGCCAGGTCATCAGCAACTGGTCCCTCAAGCAGAGGATCGGTCGCTTCGTCTTGGCACCCTGGCTCAGGCACGGGTACCTCTGGAACTACCACCTCCGGGGTAGGCATTTGATGAGGACATCTCTCCTTTGCTTACAATGCAAGGACCGATCACTAGAGCACATGCACGACAGTTGGATCTCCAGGTACGTTCTAACCTTGTCAATTGTTTTTCAGAACTTATGCTTGTTTTCATGCATGTTTTATTGATTAGGAACAATGGAGAGGACCAGAAATGGCTTGGATGAGTCCAAGGAATCAAGGAGGAGGAGATAGGACGTGCACACCAAGGAGAAACCCAACTACAACTCGACTTCGACTCCACCTCGGGTTCGAGGAGCTGCCTTCACCAAAATTGACGTCCCGACCACATACGGAGTCGGAATTGGACGTTCTATATATGGTTGGAACCGTTATTTCATAAAGCTTCCAATGGAACCATCCCAACCTCAAAATTACTTCTAAGTGTATGGGAATCAGGAAAACAAGTGTGCATCTAGAATCTGTCCGGTGGTGCGCCACCGTCTTTTGGGGTGCTAGCCCGTGTATCGTGTGGAAGCCCATTAGGTTGCGTCCAGAGGTCTTTCATGCCCCTAAACTCCTTTATATACAGCAGCCATCACCACATTAGGGTCGGGTTTTTCTTTGATAATCTGTCATTGAACAGTGTCGCCGATCATCGGTTGTGAGACCCCAAATTCGTGATCAATTCAATTTTGATTGCAACTTCTCTATTCTTGCTTGTGTTCTTGATTGCGCTTGCAGGGATAAGCCTTCGTGGCGAGGTCATTCGTGTGACACGGGTGATAACCAACGGAGCAGTGGTGTAGTGATTGCGGGGTTTCGTTCGTTCGAAGCCCTGGATCATCAACGTCGAGATCTCCACCCAATCAAGTTTACCATACCTCTCGGAAGATCGGTACCAATTGTCCTATCAGCATTGAAGACTCGACCGGAGCTGAGGCCACCTCCGGCTCTGCTGCCGGTGCCTCCTAGACTGCCGGTTCAGGCGCTGGTGCTTCGGCCTCCACCGGTTTGGGTGTCAGCACCTCCACGACAACCAGCTCAGGCGCCAGAACTTCATGAACCACCGTCTCCGCCACCGGGGCTTCAATAACATCTGGCCCTAAGGCCGGAACTGCAGCTACCTCCGGCTCTGAGGCCGTAGCATCCATCATCGCAACATACAAAACTGGAGCTTCAGCCTCCAGAGCTAGTGCCACTAGTACGTCTTCATTCCCATGGTACGGCGCTACCATGGGAGCTTCGGGAGATGAGTCGAGGTCCAGAACCACGACAACTGGTGCCGGAGCTGCCGCGACCTCAGCCACCACCTGGGGCGATGCTGGAATTGGAGCCGGAGCCTCCGCCAGCACAACATCAGTTACTGTCACAGGAACCGGAGCTTCAACCCCCTTTTTTGGATGCCCTGTGGATGAAGGATAAAGAAGCTCAAAATATAGTAACAACAAAAGTAACAAACTGAGATAAAAAAGCAAATTTACCTTGGAAGGCTTCCGCTCCAGTTAGCGCGGAACCTCTTCGCCGGACGCTCAGAGCTCGACCAGTCACAACTGGTGAAGCAACTCTGGAAGGATCTCCGGAGATTGCTGCTTCCGTTAGTGACGCCTCGGTGGGGGCCCCCCTCTACTGATAAGGACCCTCGGACCTAGAGCCCTTAGCTGACCCTGGTGCCGAAGTCACACGGTCAGAGATGGCATCCCGGGGAGACGCCGATGCTGGAGTTGGTGTTGCCATCGAAGACCTCCTCCGCCAGGGAGAAGAAGCTGTTGTGGAAGGAGCAGGTCTGACGGACCTCCTGTCAGAGTGCTTCAACTTCCTCTTTTGGCTAGAGGGCTCAGCCAACTCTTTGCCCTTGCCTATGACTTCAGCTCTTTGGCTGGTGGCAGAAGCGAGACCACCCTCGGAAGCTCCAAGGATCACCAATCTGGTGTTCAGATGCCTCTCTACCTCACCGAGGTCGTCAAGCACCAGCATTCTCCTCCGGAGCTCCCTGCTGAACTCTGCCACCATGTTCAGAGGGAAGAAAGTCGTCGGCGGAGTGAAGTCGTCGCCCTTGACGTCAATGCCATGTTGAAACTTCTTGAGATGAAGATCCAAAGTAGCGCCTTCCAAATTGGACTTCAGACCGATTTCAATCCGGTCATCATCCATCACGCTGTTGAGGGCCCAGGCGAGCTTCTCCCTCTTCTTCAACGGAGCCCACCTGTTGACCAGAAAGTGTTAGAAGACAATCTGGGGAGTCACCCCTCCTTACACACATACGCGGATTCTGGTCAAGGCAGGGTTGAAGGCCTCTGATAGCACCGGAACCACACTCCATGCGTCAGTGTCAACATTGGTAAGACCTTCAGGCAGCTCCAACTTCTCGTGCTCCTTTGCCATGACGATTATCCAATCCTTATTCCAGTCGTCCCACTTGCCGGAAGGAAATGACCTCAAGTACTTGTAGGGGCATTTCTTGCACTTCACAAAATAGTAGAAGCAAAGATACTCGGAACTCTTGCCAGTGGTGTGGATGGTGAAGAAGGCACGGAAAAGCTCAACGCGGGGGGGAATACCCACCAACATCTCGCAGAAGTGGACAAATGTTGATACAAGAAGAATAGAGTGGGGGCCAAGGTGGTACAACTGCAGACCATAGAAGTCTAACAGCATCAAGAGGAAAGTTGAGAAAGGTGGGATCAGCCCCACCATGGAGTACGCAGAGAAGTACACCATGTCACCGCCGCGCTTCTTCTTGAATGGGAGCTGGCTGGCGCAGACCAGATGGTTGAAGGAGTCGCTGGACCACCCCATGTAGGTTCGAACCTTCTTCAGATCTTCATCACTCGTGAGACGGCTCTTGCGGAGACCCAACTCCATCGCGACAAAGTGGAGCAAAGGATGGAAAGTTAGGTGGAGGTTGAGAGGCTCTGAGCACAAATATGATCAAAGGCGTAAAGATTCCTCAACCCGTGCACAATTTCCTTCTTAAGTAAGCCTCCGCAACGCTTGGATGGAAACCGCAAAAGGGCCAAGGATACATTTCAAAAAATTCACCCTACCAATGATAAAGGGGCCCATGGCCACCCAGACGATCAAGTCGAGGTCCTTACCCCAGGCGAACAGTTGTCATGATGAGAGGTAGGAAACCCAAGGGAGGCGGCCTGACAGGGCGCGCGGAACCAATACAATTTTCGTATTGGGAACCGGCGACCTTCAATTGCGTGAGATCCGCACGCGCAGATCTCACCTGCCATATCCTGAAGATGCCATGCGGCGATGGTTTAACTGCGAACCATCACCTCAACGGTACATCCAAAAACCCTTGAAGACACGACACTGAAATCGAAAGATGGACCCACCTCCGGCAGAATGACTTAATCCAAAAGGTCTCTCCCTGTGGTGGGCCTAGGGGGCCACTGTCGGTACCCCGCGTACCGAATACCCCTTGGAACTACAAAGAGTGCAAAGAAACTCCACCTATCTGAGTTGAAGACCCCCGAAGGCCCCACGTGTCACTCGGAACCGGACCTGCCTTCCTCGTATGGTTAGTTCCAATGCCGCCACGTGTATCATAAAACCGGAGCTATATTCCATACATGGGAAAGCTCCGAACTAGATACCTGTGTAGCACCCCCGGACTTAACCCCCGATAGAGGGAAGCTCCAGTACTGACACGTGTACAACAACACCGGACTTACTCGTCCAAGACGGTAAGCTCCGGAGTTGCCACGCGTCCAACCGTCAGACCTTCAACCTCAACAGGCAGATTGGTGGACCTCCAACGGCTCGGACCTTCAAGGAACATTAAAGACTTCAAGACCTGATTATGTGTCATTAATGCAATCTTAATGACACACGATTGGAGAACTCTTAATACCAGTAACGCCACCATTAAGTGGCGTTACCATGCTATTAAGGGGAATTAAACACATTTAACTGTGTATTAGGCATCAGTAACTGCCATGACCACATGTCGGGTCAGGCTAATGATGTAACGGCCGGCCCTTGTACTATAAAAGGACTGGCCAAGCGATACACAGGGAGACTTTTTTTGGCCTCTCTCTCGCACTAGCGCTCATACGCTCAATACAACAACAACACACACCCGTGGAGTAGGGTATTACGCTCAGGCGGCCCGAACCACGTATATCCTCGTGTCAAATAGCCATCTTGCTCTGAATCTCCGTGCGCCCCAACCGAACTAAGAAACTCCGCGGTCTACAAATAGTAGTGCTGGGAGAATTGCTAGAACCAGACTCCGACAAGACCATCTTAAGAAAGTAACAAATCTGAAAGATGACTTGCTGCACTATGACGAAGGCGTGCATGTTCGGCATCCGCCGCTCGACCTCATGTGCCATGCCTCGTGGAGGTGGTAGACGTATACCTTCATTTTGCGAGTTACTGCAACAGAATAGTGTTAGTTCTTAATGTACTTAGGATCAACACTAGCAACACCTAATTAGGTTTATTTATGTCTAATCTAATCTAATAGGCATAATTAAAAATCTTGATCTAACTGCTTATGCAAACAATCAATTACGGACATACAGATAGATCATGTGAACATGTAAAGGATGCTTAGGGGATTAGAGATTAGGAGCTGAGTGTTACCGTCAGTTGATCCGTTTGATGCCATTTGGCTCAAACGGACGATCGATGGAGAGAGGCTGACGCAGGGTGATCGTCAGTGTAGGGAGGTCGTCAGTGCAGTAGCGACGCAACGCAGAAAGCGATCACCGTGAGACAGGTGCGGCTCTTCCCCTCGTTCCGCACTTAACTTAGGATTGGTTTAGGGTTAGGAGCTGTTGGGTACCTTTGGATGTGGACTCAACTCGTGAGTCCACATCCCGGCGGTCCCCCTATTTATATAGCACGTACGGGAGGGGGCCGCACAGAACTGAGTCTGTTGCGCCCCCGATCAGGGCGCGTAGGGGAGTTTGACTCGGGGCGTGATTGTTGCCCAAGTCACCCCCGAGATCACAACTAACATTCTTCCCCTTGATCTCGGGACCTTAACTTATTATCTTAGTTACTAAACTAATCTTACACATATCACTTTTGCTTTGACATAAAGGGCACGGCACATCAAAACAGCAATTTACATATTGTTTGATTCGAAGACCACAATACATCTCACAAATAGAAATAGTATTACACTTTGGTGGCCTCTTAGAATCCAGGATATTACCACAGGGTCTCCCTTAAACCCATGCCGACTACGTGTTCACTGAACACGTTGGGTGGGAGGCCCTTAGTTAGCAAATCCGCAAGCATTTGCTTAGTACTGATATGCTCGAGACTAATTATGTGATCCTGGATTTTCTCTTTCACAACATAGTACTTAATGTTGATGTGTTTGGCAGCACCACTCGACTTGTTGTTGTGAGAGTAGATTACTGCTGGCTGATTATAGCAGTATAACTTAAGTGGTTTATGGATGCTGTCGACCACTTTAAGACCGGGAACGAATTTCTTAAGCCAAGATGTCTGTCCAGTGGCCTCATAACAAGCAACAAACTCAGCATACATTGTAGACGATGTAGAGATTGCTTGTTTGGAGCTTTTCCACGATATAGCTCCATTCGCGAGGGTGAATATATAACCTGACGTGGATTTCTTAGTATCCACACAACCCGCGTAATCTGAATCTGAATAGCCCACTATTTCTAGTGACTCAGTCTTACTAAATGTTAGCATGAGGTGCTTAGTACCCTGTATGTATCTTAATGTCTTCTTAACGGCTTTCCAGTGATCTAATCCTGGATTACTTTGGTATCTGCCAAGCATCCCAGTCACAAAAGCTAAGTCAGGGCGTGTACAAACTTGAGCATACATCAAGCTTCCGACAGCAGAAGCATAAGTAATTCCTTTCATCTGATCAACCTCATACTGATTCTTGGGCGATTGAGAGTTCGAAAATCTATCGCCCTTAACTATTGGAGCAGGTGAGGTTTTGCTATTATGCATACTGTACTTTCTAAGTACGCTTTCTAAGTATGCCTTCTGAGATAGTCCTAAAACCCCCTTAACACGATCTCGGTGTATCTCAACCCCTAAAACGTAGGTCGCTTTACCTAGATCCTTCATATCAAAGTTTGAG
Organism: Tuctoria greenei; assembly: GCA_036927565.1. Lineage (NCBI taxonomy): Eukaryota > Viridiplantae > Streptophyta > Magnoliopsida > Poales > Poaceae > Tuctoria > Tuctoria greenei. The sequence continues at coordinate 158,890,683 of JAYESD010000009.1, read as the reverse complement.
GATAAAAACTTCTTAGTTTCTAAGAGTATGTTGACATCACTACTTGCTAATAAGATGTCATCCACATAAAGGAATAAGAAAATGAACTTTCCATTCTTAAACTTAGCATAGATGCAATTATCCTCCTCATTTTCCTTAAACCCAAACTTTCTAATAATCTCATCGAACTTGAGATACAATTGTCTTGAAGCTTGCTTAAGTCCATAAATGGATTTCTTCAAGTGACATCCCATATGTTCCTTACCCTTATGGACAAAACCTTTCGGTTGTGTCATATAGACATCCTCATATAGATCCCCATTGAGAAACGTCGTCTTTACATACATTTGATGTAATTCTAAGTCATAATGTGCTACTAATGCCATGATGATTCTAATAGAATCCTTAGACGATACAGGAGAGAAAGTATCATTGTAATCAATACCCTCCCGTTGAGTGAATCCCTTAGCCACAAGTCTAGCCTTATACTTTTCGATCTTCCCTTTGGAGTCACACTTAATCTTGTAGAGCCACTTACAACCTACAGTTTTGGCTCCTTTAGGAATTTCTACTAAGTCCCAGACCTTGTTGGCACTCATGGAACTCATTTCATCTTCCATGGTCTTTTACCATTCAGATGACTGAGGTCGCCTCATGGCATCTTCATAAGAGGTGAGATCATCCTCCATCTTAACCTCTTTGCTCAAGTAGATCTGATAGTCGTCCGGGATGGCCGACCGTCTTACTCTTTGTGATCTTCTTACTTGAGCATCATCTAAGGGTTGAGGCTGTTGCTGAACCTCGTTTTGTTCGACCATATCCTCAACAGACTCAGAAGGTGGAACCTCACTTATTTCTGTTGTGGCCGATGGAGGTGCAGCAATAGGCGCTGTGTCACTAGTACAAGGTGTCGGTGGCACAACGACAGCAGGTAGAGTGAAATAAGGCTCTTGAGTCATTGGAACGGGTAAACTAATCCATTCCTCCTCAAGGTCTATTTCCCGCCGTATCGTGCTCCCCCTGATCACATCGTCTTCTAATAATACGACATGTCATGTTTCTATGAACTTAGGATGCTGATATGGACAATAGAACCTAAAACCCTTACTTTTCTCAGGATAGCCAATGAAATGGCAACTAAGTGTTCTAGATTCCATCTTACTAATGTTTGGGTTGAACATCTTAGCCTCAGCTGGACAGCCCCAAATATGGAAATAGTTTAATGAGGGCTTACGTCCTGTCTACATCTCATACGGTGCCTGAGGTGCTGACTTAGTGGGAACTCGATTAAGCAAATGAATGGCGGTTTTTAACGCCTCCATCCATAGGCTAACCGGTAATGTAGAATAACTTAGCATACTCCTTACCATGTCCATAAGAGTACGGTTTCTACATTCCGCAACACCGTTATCCTGAGGTTCGTCCGGTGTAGAATACTGAGCGACTATGCCATGTTCCTGTAGGAACCTCGCAAAGGGTCCAGGAACCTGACCATATGGGGTATGCCGACCGTAGTACTCACCTCCATGATCGGATCTTACTACCTTAATCTTAATGTTATGCTGATTTTCTACTTCAGCCTTAAATATATTAAATTTATCCAATGCTTCGGATCGCTCCTTGATTGGATAAATGTAACCATAACGAGTGTAGTCGTCCGTGAACTTTATGAACGAGTCATACCCGTCCACGGAGACTACGGGAAACATACCACAAATGTCCGTGTGAATAATTTCTAAAATTCTCGTGCTGCGTATGACGTTTTTCTTAATAGTCTTAACAAACTTTCCTTTAATGCAGTCAATGCATTCTTCTGAATCTGAAAAGTCTAAGTGAGGTAAGATTGATTGAGATACTAAATGTTCGATCCTCCCTCTCGAAATATGGCATAAACGACAATGCCATAATTTTGATGATGTTTCGAAATTGATTCTTTTGCGCTTGTTTCTTCTTATGTCATTCTTAGCAGGAATTTGATCATTACTTAAGGCATTCACATTATCATGAGTGGACAATAGGTAAAGCATGTCTTGTCTGAAGGCAATATCCACAATCTTATTATTCAAACTAATAGAGCATTTGTCTTCGCCAAAATGGCAAACAAATCCACAATTATCCAGACATGACACTGATATCAAATTCCTCTCTAAACTAGGGACATAAAGAACATCATGAATTCTAAGTATTAAACCACTACTAAGTCTAGGAGGATAAGTTCCAATGGCTTCAACTTCAGCTTCATGGCCATCAGCGACTTTGATGGTCCTTTTCCCCTTTCTTATAGTCCTCATCGTACTTAACCCCTGTATAAATTACAAACGTGCACAGTTGCACCTGAGCCAATCCATCAAGTAGATCGATAATAAGATAAGTACAGGGATTCATTTACAAAAGTGATAACATCCTTACCATTCTTAGCACACCACTTAATAAAACCAATGCAGTCCTTCTGGTGATGTCCAAAATCTTTGCAAAATTTGCACTGATTTGATTTTAACTTAGAACCAGAAGACTGAAGTTGTCCCTTTGCCCTTAGAAGAGGAGCCATGTACCTTAAAAGATGGTGGCTTGGGAGAGGTGAAGTAGGTATTCGCCTTCCCCTTACCCTTACCTTTGGTGAAGTTAATAGAGTCTCCACCCTTACCTTTTACGCGCTCCTCCTCTTGAACACACATAGCCATGACTTGTTCTAAAGTCCAGCTATCTTCCTTAGAGTTGTAATTTATCACAAATGCCTCAAACTCTTTGGGCAAAGACATGAAGATGAAATGCACGAGCATCTCATCTGGCATGGCTAAGTTAAGAGTCTTGCGATTTGCATTTAAATTACTCATCTGAAGGATGTGATCTCTCACACCCCCACTAGTGTACCTCTCATTAACAAGCCTTTTGAGGAGAGTGCTTGCTAATGTCTTAGTGGAGCCTGTATACTGACTATTGACCTTGGCAAAATACTCAGTTGCCAGCTCACAGTCAGGAATAGCTCCTCTTATGGTCTTAGAAATGGTGGCCGTAATGACCATGAGGCATTTTCTGTTGGATTCCTCCCATGCCTCAAGGTCCTTAGGGTATTTTTCCTTAAGCTTAAGGTACTCCTCTTTTCTTACTCCAAACTCCTCATTAGTCTCCTCAGGCTGAGCAATGGGAGCTTCAGGATCAACAGGTCGATCCTTTTTTAGGCAAAGGTCAAGGTTTGCAATTGCTAAGTTCATCATGAGTCTCTCATTCCATGTCCCATAGTTATGACCAGTAAGGGTCTCTATGAAGGCAATGAGACTTACCACATTTGAGGCACCTTAATAAAACAAACACAGGGGTTAGAAAATGACTTAAACAACATATGATGAAGCACATACTTAAAATTGCACTTAAACAATAAAATAAAAAAATGGCATGAAATGTCTTTCATGTTGGTTACTCAACAAAACCATTTCATTTAAATAATCATGGAAATATTTCACGTTGGTTACTCTAATTTCCACTTCACTTAATAACTTAATTAACATGGAAATATTTCACGTTGGTTACTCTAATTTCCATGTAGACATACTTAAAATTCATGAAGAAATTCCCAATACAGTGCAAATATACTGGAAATAAACAGAAGCATGGCAAAATTAAAATTTCACGTTGGTTACTTATTTAATTTCCATGCAAAACATACACAATCTTAAATTCTAGAAATTTTAATTTTCACGTTGGATACTTATTTAAAATACTGCTAAATAACAGCGGAAGCAAAATAAACTTAATTTCTTAAATTTCTAAAATTAATTGCAAAAACTTAATGCAATTAATTGGATTTAAATAACTGATAAAATTCACTTAATAACTTAAAATTATTCAGAATTAAGAAACAATGCAATCAAAACATTTCAAATATCACACAAAATTTCCTTAAATAGTCTCAGCCATTTACTGATTTTTCTAATCATTTTTCTTAATTTCTGAAATTTATTTTCCATCTTAAACATATTCTGAAAATTAAAAACTGTGGAAAAAGCTGAAAAGGGCCAACACCCTGAATTTGGCCCACTATCTAAAATGGCCCAGCCCACTATGCAAAAAATCCTCATAAAATGGGAAAATCCCTAGCATGCGGCCCACCAGACAAGTCAGCCCACGGCTGAATTGAACCCATTTGAAAATCGGGAAAAATCTGAAAAATTGAAAGGGCAACCCAAACGGCCCATGGCGCCACCCTGCATGGGCTCGCGGCTTAGTTTCTTAGGCGGCGGGCGGCACGCGACGTGGGTCGTCGGATGTCGATCCGACGGCTGAGGTCCGACGGACGCTTAAAACTTAGGATTATCTGAACCGTTCGATGCCTATCCAACGTTGTAGCGACGAGATCAGAGGCATAAAAACCTTCTCTTCGCGGAATCCGTCAAACCCTAAGTCATTTTCACTCTTCCATTCTCTCTCCTTATTCCCGCAGCGTTGAGGCGAGCGAGAGTGAGGGAGCGGCGGTGAGTGCTCGCCGACCGCGCGGGACCTCCAGTGCTGTCGCGCCGTCGTCTCCGGCGAGGGTCACGCACCACGAGGTGCTTCTCCGCCGGTGTCGATGGCGTCGGTTGGTTTCCGTCGAGGAAAACCATCGCGCGCCGGCTCTGAGTGGAGAGATTGGTCATCGCGTCGGGGACTTTCGACACGGCCGAGTCTTCGCTGACGATGAGTGACCGTGAGTTTGCTTGTCGTCGGCCGAAGTCGCGTCAGTCGCTCGCCGTAGATGGAAACCCAATCGCTAGGGTTAGGGTTCGAGCCCGAACCCTAGCACGACCACTTAGGTTTCTGAGTGCTTGTTTGCAGGGACGTCGGTGCAGCCGAGGCCTCCACCATGGCGCGCACTTCATGCCGCCGGTGGAGGGAATTGCCTAGGGTTAGGGTTTCCTAACCCTGGGCTCTGAGGTGGCGGGGGCGGTTGAAGTGCATGACTTGGGCCCGAAGCCCTAGTGCTGCACCTGAGGAGGACGGCGCTGCCGTTGTCTCTCCGTTGGGAGGGATCAAACGGTCGGTGTCGACAAGGCCGATAGGGTTAGGGTTTCCCCTAACCCTGCCGTGAGGAGGACAACGATGGTCGAAGCCATCCTATCCCAGATAAGTTCTTATCCCCTTCTCTGTTTTCTTAATTTGATTCGGGTTCTTTTTGAGTTTCTGATCTTGACCGAAATTGAAGCTAAGTTTGTTCCTCTCCTTCTAATTTCTTAATTAACACGACTTAACAATAACTAATCTCAACTAAGACTAAATTAAAATGATTAGAAACTTAATCAATCTGACTTAGAACTTAATCACCTAATTAGGAATGACTAGCACTGCTATGATGTCATTGTTAGTTCTTAATGTGCTTAGGATCAACACTAGCAATGCCTAATTAGGTTTACTTAAGTCTAATCTAATCTAACAGGCATAATTAAACATATGTGATCTAATTGCTTATGCAAACGATCAATTAAGGACATACAAATAGATCATGTGAACATGTAAAGGATGCTTAGGGAATTTGAGATTAGGAGTTGAGTGTTATCATCAGTGGATCCGTTTGATGCCATTGGGCTCAAACGAACGATCGATGGAGAGAGGCTGGCGCAGGGTGATCGTCGGTGCAGGGAGGTCGTCAGTGCAGTGGCGGCGCGACGCAGAAAGCGATCACCGTGAGAGAGGTGCGGCTCTTCCTCTCATTCCGTAGTTAACTTAGGATCGATTTAGGGTTAGGAACTATTGGGGACCTTCGGATGTGGACTCAACTCGTGAGTCCACACCCCGGCTGTCCTCCTGTTTATATAGCGCGTACGAGAGGGGGCCGCACGGAACTGAGTCCGTTGCGCCCTCGATCAGGGCGCGTAGTGGAGTTTGACTGGGGGACGTGGTTGTTGCCCACGTCACCCCCGAGATCACAACTAACAAATAATAGTTAGTATAGTTGTGGGGGTGCTTCACATATAGCAATACCTTATATGAATTGGATCTCTAACTATTAACCTCTATTTGCGCGAAGAGGATGCTTTCCAAATTATTCGTGCACTAGCCTCCTACGAATATACAATCAATGTTTTAAAATAAATAATGTTAATTTATGACAACTACCCCTGTCTTCAAATATTTATCACCAGTTAGTTTAAATAATAAACTAATCAGTGATAAGTATTTAGGAACAGGGGGTAATCTAGTTCATTAGCTGTCCTAAATGTTAATTATTTCAAAATACAGGGAGTGAAAGTGATACATGAATTTTCTTGTAGTATCTGCCCTACTAGACAAATAGGTATTATTCCAACACTTTTGTTAAGATTCCAAAATACTACTCCCTCCATCCCAAATTACTTGTCACTCTTGAGTTCAAAAATGAATTATAGAGTGACAAGTAATTTAGGATGGAGGGGTATAGTAACAAACTTATACCAATATTTGATTTACATTCTTTACATATATTTTTGCATAATTGCTCCACCAAGGTTGAGTTGGAGCCTTAGCTTGGAGCAATGTATGTTCAATTCGGACCAATTTTTGCAACCAAAATTGATCAATAGAAATCACACTCGTCTTGCCACTCACACGCTCACTGATAGCAGCAGTTATCGGCTAAATAGATCGTAATTCTCAGATGTCCCATTTGACAGTACCTACCTACTACAACTGACGATGTTAAAAAAATGATGAAATAACAAAGAGGAACTGAACACATTTCAGGTGAAAACTGACCAGCTAGTTTTAAAAGCTCATAAAAGTTGCCGTACCCCCAAGGGAGAGCAAACTAGTAGTACAATTAGTTAAGACCTGGTCAGTACTAATACAAGTTTCAGCAAGTGAACATAAAAGGTAGCGTTTGATGGCCTGCTCGTGAGCTTGTGCTCGCTTCTTGTTTCATTCTGCAACACATGTGCATTTCCAAATGCTAAAACATTCTAGCTAGCTACCCAGTGCACGCACTCAAAGAAACTCATTGCACTCTGGTAGCAGCTGGGAAGATTAGGCACCGGGAACCAATCATAGCTGTTTTTCCATGAGGATCCATGCGGTACATGGTGTTAGAGGGTCCCCAAAGGCACCTAAAGAGTCAGCCCTCCATTCTCCTCTTGTGCCACATTCTCGCCCTGTTGTCTTAAAAATGTGTTTACAGAGGCTGCAATAGAGTTGGAGCAAGTAGGGAGGCTCTAGTCTACTCAGTTGTATATAGGACGTCTTCACAACGCATTAGAGCTCCCAATCAGCCAAACTAGCAAATAAGTGAAACAATATTACATTGTATGCATGATTAATTTCCCAAGCCCTCCAATCCTATAAAACTGATCAACAATGCATTAATTTTAACTATGACATATGTTTGTCAGTAGAAAGAGGGTGTAACCTTTTTTTATAGTGGGTGCCTGGGATTTGTCAGGGCGTTTAACCTCTGAACATGCATTACGTTTGCTACCATTAATTGGCCAGTTGGTTTATCTGTCAGTTAGCAGTCATACTCCCTCCGTTCTAAAAAAAATGTCACTTTTAATTAAAAAAACAAACTAGAAAGCGCCAAACAACTTTTGAGGATGCATAGAGTAGATTTTAAGCTTAATTCTTCTTAATTCCATATACGTTTTACCAATAATGATGATCGTCATTGTTCATACAGAAGAACGTTGTTTCAGCACTAGTACCTGCTTATGTGACTGGTTCACGTTTTTTTTTCACCCCCCCTTAATGGAACTGAAACTAAACTAAACTAAAATGTGCATACACAGTAGTTCTAAAGATGCAGTTTTAGTCTGTTATCGCTTTACTCGCCGGCTAGAGATATTATTCATCTTCAGCTACCAGCATCCATCACGTTCACATGTGAAGCCAGTAGAAAAGGCAACGCGAGTTCACAGTCTGAACCTGCTCTAAGATCCACCAATCAATGCATATGTCAGTGAGCGTCATAACCTTTTACATGCCCCGGAATTGAGATATCCAGGTAACCACCAGAGGAGCCAATATAAGAAGGCTACAAAAGGCAGGGGCTCCGTGTGCACACACCCAATTCCAGTGGCCAACATAGATAATGGACTCAGGTTTATGTATAGGATTGGAGGGTGTCAGGAACAACTCATGCACGAGGATTGACTTTGTTTGAACTCGTTTTGATCTGTGCTCTACTTTGTGGTAGCCAGAGAAGTTGGTTGTTTACGCAGTTCCAAAGCTGTCGAATATGCTCAAAGTATATGAAGGTCAATGATGTTTGGATGTTGTAGCTTGTAGTCTCTAGAGCACCCATGATCTTCTTTCTTCTGTTTGACTAATGTAACTTATTTTCTTCGTTTAATTTTCCCTTAACAAGTTTTTGTAAATGAAAACAAATGTGTAAAACAAAAAAGAACATTGGAGCTGTGTGTTTTTTGGCTTCGACATCGTAGATGCTTCAAGATTCACCCCTTTTATGCACAGGCATGAACACAGAGTTTCTTTCTTGTTTTGGTGTCAACATGTGACAGGCTTCATCCCACGGATGGCAAAGGCAGATGATATGATGGACGTGGTTGACATTTTGCTTGAGTTGAACTCAGTTCGCCAGAAAGACTATGACATGGTTCTCAAGTCCATCATCACCTTTGTAATGTACAATTGTTCCCCCCATTTTACACCACAAATGTTATTACTTTCTGCATGCATTGGAAACACTGCTTCCAAATTCGTCGTTGCCAATTCGCTGACCTGCACCAAGGGTTGGTGCGCATCTGCCGAACCATCGCTCTCTGCACCAGCTACACACCAAATGCATTAACAGTTTAAGAAATAAAAAGGAGAAGGAGAATACATACAGCAACCCCAGACACGTCACTGGCATGGAATCCTGACCTGAGGCTCCAGACACCTTAAAGACGACATAGCGGATAGCGTATCTTCCCTGCCACAGAAGTTTCTCACAGCCTCTAGTTTCTGTTCAGAAGCAGAAGATACATAGCCCTTTCAGATCTCAGGACCGCCGTGCAAGCAGTGGATGAAGTTCATCTTAGCTGTACTACTATTTGGCTATAGGAATCAGGCAAAAGGCCGTCGACAATATAGGCGTTGGTAACCTGAAACCGACACATTTAATGTTTATACGTCGGTAAACCGACGTTCATAGCCAATGACTTAGATTTGACGTTTTTAACTAGTATGTACGTCGGGGTCGACACCTTTATTGATTAAAGCCGTCGGTTTACGGCACCGACACATTTAATATCTAAAGACGTCAGTGGCGGGCCCGACGACTTTATGGCTTGTAAGACCGTCGGTCTCGGGCTCAAGCCGACGCCTTTAAGGCGTAACGTCAGCGAGGCTGTCAACCGACGCCTTTATGGCAGATAAGAACGTCGGCCGTGGACCCTAGCCGACATCTTTAAGCCCTTTAAGATCGTCAACCCGACACCAAACCGACGCCTACAATGGGCTTTTTTTAAATAACCGTCTGTTTTCCTGCCCGCCCGGGTGGGCAGCCTCCAGGCCGGAGCCGTAGCTCCAGTTCAACATATTACACAGCACACCATATTACATAGCACAATTCAACATTTCACACATATATAAACAGCACATCACAAGTTCACACATATGTATATAAACGAGCACCATCAGTTCATCACAAAAGATCATGTTCAACACAAAATGGGAAAGAAAACAAAGGTCACATGTTCACATAAAGTTCACAAAGTGACAATGAAAACGATATTCACGCATTGTTATTGGAACCTCCGCCACTCGCACCTCCCTCGTTCAAATTCAGAAAATTATCACAACCTTGCAGATGATCGGAACCCTACAAGAAACAAATACAAGTTACACTTTGCATTTATACTTATAATTCGAGTGTCTTAATCTCTCTAAAATGTGGTAATTGACATATTTGTTACAAAACTCACAAATATGCTAATTTGACTCGAAGTCGCTAAGTATTATTCAAATTAACCTATGTTTTTATGAGAAATAACGATTTAGAAGTCATACCGTTGCGGCCGGAGTTGTTGATGGGTGAGTCTGTCCCAGATTAAAGGGCATCGATGGTACACCACCTGGATAAGACTGCAATACAGGAGCCAACAATGACATAAATCCTTGTGGTTGTGGAACAAATGATTGACCACTCGTAGAACACTGTTATACATATGGTTAAAATGTTGTATTATAACTCAATGTAATAAGACATGCGGTGATACCTGTGACGAGGAGCCAATATATTGTCCTGACTGCATTGGATGAGGCATAGCACTTTGAACGAAGAACTACATCAAGTAAATATATTCAATTAAGTTAATTTAACACATATAGTAAAGAGTATTATAACTTGAATAAAACAACAAGTATACCTGCGACATCACATCAAACTGAGGTGGTTGTCGTGTGCAGAATGGAGAACCACTGCTACCATGACTCAAAAACTGTATCAAGTAAACTATTTGTGAGATCTTAAGTGAAACATTTTAAAATTGAATAAATAGCCCAATTGTTAAGATTACATATTACCTGTGCCATATACAGATACTGCATCTATTGATGCACCTGTTGTTGTATCTGTTGCTGCATCTGCTGTATCTACATCTGCATCTCTGTCTGGTGCTGCTGCTGTTGCTATTGCAACTGCGTCTGCATCTCTTCCTGAGTGTATTTCAATTCTTCTCTTAATGCATCCGTCTCCGCAGTAGACTGGGACCTACTAAAACTAGCGCTGGAGTGTCGTCGCCTAACATAGGCCTCACGCTCCACATACCCATCGCCTAACCCAAGTCTACAAAACATACAAGTGCGATGAATCAACATTCATTAACTTAAAAACATCATTATCTTTACACATACCTCCCATGCGGTACACCTCCACCGGCTTCGTACACCGCACTCACATCCTATGTCGCTCTTACATAATCCGCCTCCTCTCCATGATTTTTCCTGAAACACTCAACATATTTCGCCTGCGAGGATACAATGAGTTCATGAGTAGATGTAATAAAAGAAAAAAATAACTTGGATAGACCATGCTTACCACTTTTTGAGTTGCTGCCTTGTCACACAATTGCTCCGGGCGATTTGGGTTTGGACCTCTATGCCCACTAAGGTAAACCTCAAAAAAGCTAGGAGCGATACCAGTTTCAACATGCTGCAATAACAAAATTTGAAGTTTAGTCAATACAATTATTTAAAGCAATCTAAATATGATTTTAAAAATTTATACCATTTTTTGTTCCATCCGCGCATGTCCATCCGTAGTAATGCTTTCCAGGCTTGCTCGTCCGGTTTTTTTGGTTTCTATCCAAAACTAACTTGAACTCATTTGATGCCCAGTACTCACATAACCATTTCCAAGCTTCCAGATTCACACATATCCAATCCATGTTGCTATTCAAGTACTCCTCCTTAGTTAGATGTAATTTGGCTGGTTCATTTTTTGATATAAGTGTCAAAAACTTAGTCTTGTAGTACACAATCACAGCTTTGATCCGGGCATCAGCGAAGGAGTACTTTGTGTGCCTATTTTCTAACTCATAGAAAACCGCTCTTGCATATGCTTCACTCTCACATTCCTGCAAATGAACACATCCTGCAATACAAATAACAATTTATGTCAATCAGAACAAGATGTAATATAATTGAAGGGCTATGAATACACTTGCCCAAAACATATCCCGAACTCTGTTCTGACAGGTACCCGCAGGGGCATACTCTTTTAGTGCATAGTGATCCCAACTATGTGCGATAATTCTTCGACCGTCCAACACAACCATCCCGAAAAAACAAAACCGGATGGTGTTTCCCAACTCCGTGTTAATTACTCGTCGATGCCCCCTGCCATTCCAATTAACCTCGACCCAACACCTAATACCCTTCGGCTTTATAACTATCCACTCACCCAAGATTTTGCTTGGAGTACATAAAAGGTGCCTCTGTAGCCTGTTCAAATAATATTAGTTAATTTGTTAACAATAAAACAAAGATAAAAGCTAGCTTATCAATTAATCCAAAATAGTACATGAAAGGGCATCGAGCGGGCGGCTGACCTGCCTCAACTAGCTTCGCAAGTCTTGTCAACCTCCTATCTCGTGCGGGATCATCGCCCTCTTCGTCATCGCCGCCCTCGTCATCCCCCTCATCACCACTCTCAGAGGAGGACCGCCCAAAGACCGCCGCAATCGTACGGTCTCTCGTGTTCGAACTTGAGTCTCCTCCCTGCTCTGACGACTGTCTCACAGTATCTATCTCCTCCCGTGCAAGTCTTGAGCCAAACTCGGCTCTGGCTCTCGTGAGGGCCCTGGCTGTCGTGAGGGCTCGGACTCTACGACACACCGTATGAGCTGCCTCTGCCTATCCACACTTACCTTTGTACCCTGCAAATGAAAATAAATATGTAACAAATATGAGATAGTTAATTATAATACTAATATGTATGTAAAAATAAACAAGTACCTAAAACAAGCATCTGTGCTATGAACTACCACTGCGCTTTTTCCTGCCAAGTTTGATTGCTTGAACATCTGCATAAAATTCAAAATAATGATTAGTTATACAAAACAAACTATAAATAATAAAAGATACTCAAAATGCGTACAATAAGAATCAAAATCTAACAAAATGCATATAATAAGAATCAAAATCTAACAGAATGTGTACAATAGAAAATCATCAGCATCAGAATCTGCTTCTGCCACACGTGCTTGAAGATGTTCACGTATCTCTTGTTCTTCTATCTCTTCTTCAAACTCTTCCCCTTCACTATTTCGATCAAATCTTTCTTGATCCTTAATAATCCTTTTTTGCTTTTTAGTAATCCTTTGTGACTGTCGAATACGTTTCCTCGAAATGCTAGTATTCTCTTCAGACATTAACTCAAAGGTACCACTAGCTATCTCTGCTAGTCCCGTCCCACAAGATATTCTAAAATCTTCTACTTCCTCGACTTCATCTTGATAGACAATACCATCATCATCTTCCTGATTCTCTATGTATCCATCATAACGACGATGGTCCACTTCAAGATTAACTTTGTATACAACCCACCAATTTTTGAAACTTGTATGAGGATAACTTAAATAGTACACTTGTTCCACTTGATGGGCAAGTACAACACTGTTGTTATGAGTTGTGTACCGCGATTTGTAGTTAACCTCCACCATTCCAAAACCATCGACTCGTGTGCCCGGTGTTGGATCAAACCATTAACAGTCGAAAATCACAAGCTTCAGTTCTTTCAGACCGCCAAATGTGTACTCGATTATTTTTTGAAGAACATCATAGTAAGCATTGACTTCTCCACTACCCTCCATTGCCGTTATCATTACTCCACTATTTGATGTGGCTGCAAGTGGGCGGCTTGCTTCTAAACTCGCTGTACGAAAGAGGTATCTGTTGATATCGTATCAGTTAAATTCTCTTGCTTTCAGTTGACCATGTGAATTCTGTCGCATGTCATCTGAGATATTGCGATCTTGCATACAATACATAAATAGACAAATTTAGCATCTTACGACAAGCATGTGAGCTATGATTGAAGACAAAAGATGGATAGAAACATTACATGTTTACGGAACCATTGCACAAAGCTTGGCCCACCATTTATGTCATCTTGACTCATCTTATCCAATTGACTTTATGTAGGTCTTCGTGAAGATGTCCAATACAACTTGTCAAATATTTCAAAATATGGTAACACTTCCTCTATGTTGAAAAACATGTAAAGCCTGGCGTAGTTCCTCTCTTGCTCTGAAATATGATGAGAAGTGGCAGCTCCAACACCTTTATCATTCCGATTAAAAATCTTAAGCTCAATCATATGTTGCTCTTCTACATCATGATATCGTGTCTTAGATGCATTCACATTGTTAGCACGTGAGAAATATTTCATAGAGAAATTTTAATCTCTTTAGCTGCAAATGCCTCTAAAATACACCCCTCAACTCTTGCCTTGTTGCGCACTGTAGCTCTAAGTTTTTTCAATTCCCTTTCTTGACTATACATCCACCTGAACTGTGCAGGACCCGCTACCAACGCTTCGTAAGGTAAATGCACCAGCAAATGCTGCATAACATTCATAAAACCAAGTGGAAAGACTTTTCAATCTTAAATACAAGCACAACGATTTCTTTCTCCCACTATCGCATCATCTTCTTCGACACTTCCTTAGCGCATATCTGCCTGTAAAAGTAGCTAAGTTCAGCAAATATCTTCTACAAATCAGGTTTAAAGTAGTCACGGAACATTACGGGCACAAGTATCTCTATCATAATATGGTAATCATGACTCTTTAGCCTATTTAGTTTACCGGTACTAAGGTTAACACATCGTTTTATGTTAGCTGCATAGTGGCCGGAAACTTCAATGTTTTCAACCAAGTAAGTATTTGCCTCCTTTCTTCTGGCTTGACACAGTAAGGAGCTCGTGGCCTACTATCAATCCCACTTGTATTAGTTATAATCTCAAGCTCAGGACGATCACAAAGACCAGCTAAGTCTTTCCTCGCATTCATATTATCTTTGGTTTGACTGGTGAAATCAAAACACATGCTTATGATGCTTTTAGTCACATTACGCTCTTGGTGCATCAAATCTATGTTGTGCGGTAAAAGCAACGCCTTTGCATATAGTAGCTCCCAAAAAAAAAATATGAGTCTAGTTGTGTTATGTACCATACCCTTCGAAACCACCTTCAGCGGACTCTTTTAACTTTGCATGCCATGCCATTTTTTGTTCACTTGTCAATCGACGAGACAAACCTTTTCTAACTATTTTTCCTTTCTGGAATGATTGTGTATCACTCCTGAAAGGATGGTTTGAAGGAAGGAATCATCAATTATCATCAAATAAGCTGACTTTTCCCATACTTTAACCTGATAGCATTAGTGTTAGCCATACATATGGGATAACACAATTGTCTGTGAATACACCAACCAGACCAAATGCCATATGCCAACAAATCATAGATCGACCATAGATATGCGACACGTAAATTAACTCACATTTCAGATGATTGTCATATGCCTTTACACCATGCCATAACTCTTTCAGCTCTTCAATCAACGGCTGCATAAACACAATGATTTTCTTCCTAGGATGTTTAGGGCCAGGAATGATAGCGTGAGAAATATGTATCCTTATTTCATGCACATATTGGGAGGAATATTGTATGACATGATAAATACAGGCTAACAAGAGTATGGGCTGCTACTGGTGCTGAAAGGAGTAAAACCATCTTTGATAATCCAAGACGAGCATTTCTGGGATCTCTTGCAAACTCCAGATCAAAACAGTCTAGAGCTTGCCATGTCGCGCCATCAGAAGGATGCGTCATAATATCTTTGTAATTGCTCTCACGTATCCCTTCAGAATGCTACCTCATCTATTTCGCTGTTTTTTGAGACAGAAACAATTGTTTTAGCCTTGTTGTGATAGACATGTACCGAAGCTGTTTAATCGGTACTTTTGTAGTTATTTCCTCTTCATCATCGTTCAGAACCTTGACATATCAAGATGTATTGTAATGCATACAATGAGTATCGTCCATGTGTTTCTTCCAGAACAACATGCAATTATTATTGCACGCATCAATCTTCTTATAGTTCATGCCCAGATCGCTCAAAAGCTTCTTAGAGTGGTATATGTTTTCTAGCATCTTATGCCCAGATGGAAGGAGATCACTAATCAGCTTCAAGATACTATTATAGCAATTGTTTGCAAAATTGATCTTGGATTTCATCGCCATAAGTCGTGTCACCGCGTGCAGAACGGTCACATTGGTGCTCTCATGCACTTTTTCATCTGAGACAGCAAAAAGGTCATAAAACTCCTTCAGCTCCTTCGGCGTTGACCCCTCTTCGTACTCTCTACAAATGTCCGCTAACATCTTATCTATCTGATCATCATCCTCGTTGTTGTCCGATTGATTTTCATGAACCATCTCGCCATGCTCGTGCCATACTAGGTAGTCAGGCATAAAACCGTGCTTGCAAAGGTGCAACTCAAATCCTAATATAGATGTCGACGATTCCGACACTTGCTACACGGACACTACACAAGATGAGCACCACTAGCAAAGGCTTGGTTGATGAAAACATCCGAGATATGAGCCCATTCCATAGTGTGCGCACCACTTGAACTTCAACCATCATACATCGCTTTACGATTGTCACTCATTTTTTAGCTTATACCTTCAAAGTAGAAAATGTAAAAAATCTAATAGATAATACATACAAATCATATAACTATATATGAGATGTATCGTTCTTTTATGGATAACACGAAGACTCACTCTACATTATCTAGTGAACATAACAGCGTCATCCAAATCATTAATTA
Organism: Tuctoria greenei; assembly: GCA_036927565.1. Taxonomy (NCBI): domain Eukaryota; kingdom Viridiplantae; phylum Streptophyta; class Magnoliopsida; order Poales; family Poaceae; genus Tuctoria; species Tuctoria greenei. The sequence continues at coordinate 158,874,427 of JAYESD010000009.1, read as the reverse complement.
AATTTATATACGTTACTCTTCCAACAAACATACATTAGAAATTCATTTTAACTCAACTTTTCGGCTTGCAACTAATAGCTACAAATGTATGTTAAAATACAATTCAAACATACATTTTAACTTAATTGATAGATAGAAATGCAACTAATAGCTACAAACATGCATACATTAGAAATTCAACTAATTAATACCTAGAAATGCAACTAATAGCTAGAAATATACATTAAAAATTAAACTAATAAATTGAAATGCAACTAATATAGCTTAGATTATACCTTGACCGCGGAGGGTGGCGGCGCACATGGAGAGAGCACCGCAGGGGCGGGCGCCAGAGGGGCCGGAGGGCGGGCGGCACCGCAGGGGCAGGCGCAGGAGGGCAGAGGGCGGCGGCGCACGACGGAGGGCGGCGGCGCGCGGGCAGAGGGCTGCGGAGGGACGGGCGTCGGGGGGCCGGAGGACGGCGGCGCGCGGCGGAGGTGGCGGTGCGCGTGCAGAGACGGCGGCGGATGTGTGGAGCGTGGGCGCGGGCGGGAGTTAGGGTTAACCTTTTCGCGTGAGCCGAACCCACTTATAGCCGTCGGTTGGCTGCCCCCGACGCATCTAACCTTAAACTGTCGGTGCCTCCTCGGGACCCGACGGCCATAACTGTCAGACGGCAGCACCCGTCGCGAATGTGTGGAGCGCGGGCGCGGGCGAGAGTTAGGGTTAACCTTTTCGCGTGAGCCAGGCCCACTTATAGCCGTCGGTTGGCTGCCCCCAACGCCTCTAACCTTAAACTGTCGGTGCCTCCTCGGGACCTGACGGCCATAACTGTCAGACGGCAGCACCCGTCGCGACCTGCATCTGGGCCCACTATAAAACCGTCAGTGTCCCCGGGTAAACCGACGACATTATTATAGTCATCGGTTTTTTTATGCCTAGCCGACGACTATAAAGATATGTCCATCGGTTGTCCAGCTCAGACCGACATATTTAATTAAAGCCGCCGGTCAGCCGACGCTCATAACTTTATAATCGTCAGGACTGAAAAACCGACGCTTTTAATCAAATAAATGTGGCGGCCCCGACGGTTTTGGTTAGCCAACGGTCGTTTGCCCATTTCCTATAGTGGATATAGATGTGGGTTGTTAAGGTTTTTATAAGCACTCATACGGGAGTTTTATCGTATTCTTTTTGTTTCAAATTTTTGTTGTTAAGATAATAATTGTACTAATAAAATTAAACTAAAATTGTTCCATCGTAGATTTATCGGTTAGAGCTAAAGTATACTCTGATATCTAAGTACCATCGTCACTTGCTTGCGAAAGGTCGCCACCAACATTGCCCTAGCTGCCGGTGCTTTGTCCCCTGTCGTCGGGAACTACGGCTGTGACAACCGCCGCAACCGGGGTGGCGGCAAGAACTCCAGCGGCTAGAACTCGACGAACGCACGTCCTCCTCAGCGGTCAGAACCTTGGGTGTTCTTTAACCAGAGGGACGCTCAACTCTTGGCGCCAGCATCATCGGCCCTCACCTACCTCGGCGCCACACCTCATGTCTACTACTACTACAGCTCCTTCGGGACGCGGCAGCGGCTATCTCATCCAGCCTCCAGGACCCAATGTCCCAATGGGATCAAGCTAGAAACAAGGGTCAAGACCTGCAAATGTCAATGAGCAATGCAAGCAAGGGATGACACAGAAAAAAATGAGTGTCTCAACTATAATATTTTCTAATAAATGAGGGTCAAGACATAATATATTCTCAACTACTTTTGTTTTGCTACCGACAAACTTTAATCTTGACTTCATTTCTTACCCACAAGCATGCATACAAAATTTATTAAGTTATAAAAGAAACTACTGTTCAAGGTACAACCACATTTGCACTCTTGTACTGCATTTTTTTTTCCGAAACCGATCTTGTACTGCAATAGTGATAAAAAGGAAAGATAGCAGAGGTCAACAAGCAGGTCCAAACAATAAATACACGTACCTAATCTTTGTACGTACATGGCCCCTTACTCGTGGACTTCTATATCGGCTCTCTATACCATCTTTTACAGTTATCTCTAAAAAAATTTCAACTTTACAGTTTCGTTCTCCGCACTCGTTCACCTCTAAATCAGACCTCTATAATTTTTCTCCTCTCTTCTTCCTTTATCTATCATTTTTTTCTTATCTTTTCTTTTATCCCTCTTCTTTACCTTTCCTTTCTTTTTCCGACGTTACTATCTGTAATGCTTCCCTGTTGCAACTGGCATTTTACCGGGCGCTTTGGAGACCCTTTTGTGGCCACTTCCAGCGGTCGGCGCCCGCTAAAGTGATGTACATGGCCGTTTAGCGGCTGTCGCTGTGAGCGGTCTTACTCTCTTTAAATGGTTATATATATAGATATAGCATATGTTGTATAAATATACATTATTAGAGGTACATAGATATGTGCTTGCAAGGAAGAAGGAGAACAAGTAATATGTAATACAACTTGTCCATGACAGAATTCATTGGAGTAGCGAGCACCCACATACCACACTCAGCCATTCTTTCATTTTGGGGAGCAGAGGTATTTCACTACTGCTAATGATCAGTTTAGGACTGAGAGGTATTCCAGAACTAAGTGCTACTTACATGAATGACGTGGGAAATATGAGATGACCTACATCGGTGGGAGTTTCATTTTGAGCCTCATCCCTTTGCTCCAAACGTCGGTGGGGATGAAGAGCAAACTTTTCATGTCATTAGTCTGCAGAGGAAGCAGCAACACCCGGTGGAACAAGAGAAATTCGTGCTGGCATAAGTGAATAAATCCAATTTAATTTTTTTTGAAATGCTATATAAATCCTTTTTATGATATTCACTTTTTATTCCCGTTACAACATTGCATTCTATATGATGCGGTGAACAAAATTAGATCTCATTTTCATATTGTTTTTTATAAAAATCATGACACAAGTTACTACTATACAACAACAACAACAAACAAGGCTTAAAAAAGGTCAAGCTATATAACCAGTAACGACTTGACCAGTCATCTCATAGACTTCTCAATTAAATTGACCTCAGCCTGATCCCAATAAAGAGCTCAAGATGTAAGCCCCTTTACCGGCCGAGTGAAAGGTTACTCCAGGACGGCAGGACCATGAAATCTGGCCCACTCCATGGTAAAAGGTGATTCGATCTGCAAATTGTGAAAGCGCCTTTTGTGTTCACTGCAGTAACCAATGAGAAGCACCCATCCATTAACATAGGACATGTAGTGGTGCAAGTGCCACCCTGAGACTATCATTCACAAAGGCACGTTAGTTCCTCCGTCTGAAACCCACATCCTGATTGCTCCTTCTGTATACATTGTACAGGTATCTGAATTTGGAGTGAGAGGCAATGGGAATCTAGCTGGTACAACTGGAACGGCTCGAGCGACTTCTGAAAGTTGATTCCTTTCATGTTCCATGTCTTGCACAACGAGAATGATGCCATATTCAGAAAGTAACAGATCCCAAAGATGACTTGTTGCACTATGACGGAGTCATGCGTGTTCGTCATCCGCTGCTCAACTTCCATGCGCCATGCCTCATGGAGGTGGTAGATATATACCTTCATTTTTGTGAGATACTACAACGGGATAGTAGTGTATAGTTGTGGCGATGCAATAACTTATGTGAATTAGATATCTAACTGTTAAGCTCTGTTCATGTGAAGATGATCCTTTCCTAATTATTCATGTGCTAGCCTGCTACGAATATACTATCTATGTTTTAAAATAAATAATGTTTATAACTACTACCTGTCTTCAAATACGTATCACCGGTTAGTTCGAAAATGAACTAATCAGTGATAAATATTTAGGGACAATCGGTTGGAGGGAGTTATCTAGTTCATTAGCTGCTGTAAACGTTATTTATTTCAAAATAGAGGGAGTGATACATGAATTTTCTTGTAGTATCCACTCTAGGCAAATAGGTATTATTCAAATATTAGTGTTAAGATTCCAAAATACTAGTAACAAACTTATACCGATATTTGATTTACATTCTTTACATATACTTTTGCATAATTGCTCCACCAATGTTCAGTTGGAGAGCCTTAGCTTGGAGCGAGGTGTGTTCGATTCGCACCAATTTTTGCAACCAAAATTGATCAATATAAATCACAATCGTCTTTCCACTCACACGCTCACTGATAGCAGCAGTTATCGGCTAAATAAATCGTAATTCTCAGATGTCCCATTTCACAGTACCTACCTACTACAACTGATGATGTTAAAAAAAATGATGAAATAACAAAGAGGAACTGAACACATTTCATGTAGAAGAAAGAATCATCAAATTTGAATACAATTTGAAGAATCTAAACATGTTTGAGTATTTATATTGGAATCTAAATAAAAAAGAAGCAAGGGATAAGGAAACTGAAGAACAGTATCGGGAATTATCTCAAACGGTTGGTAAGTAATAACCGCCTGATATAAACATTTTTGAAACTACAAGATGTTAATTAACGGCCTGAGAAGATGTTAATTAACTGACGCGCCGCACGAGGTCTGCGGAGAAGTTGAGAAGCCGTGGTGCAGGGACGCGACGTTCCACATGGATGAGACGGAAGGATCTCTGAAGATCGTCTTCCACAGTGGTTTAATTACTAGCGGTGGAACGCCGCACGAGGTCTACAAAGAGTTCAATGCGCGGGAAACGAACTGCTCCCTCGTCTACTCCGCACAGACCATATATAAGGCGCGTCGTCGGTTATGTACAAGCACATAACTTTTGCACTCCTTTCTTCTTCTTCCATCGTTCCACCTCCTAGTCCGGCGCCGACGAACCACCACAGCCATGGCCAACCTTCCGCCTCCTAGCCCGCTGAGGCAGCCAAACTGCAAGCGGATACGCTGCAGCTCCCCCGAGAGGGTGAATGACGACCAGCGCGTTCCACCGCCGGTGCAACCGGAGCCACCAGTACAGCCGGAGCAATCGGCTCAGCCGGAGCAGCCGACCCACTCTCCTGCTGCATCGTCGCCGGAGGAGGAGGAGGAGGAGGAGGAGGAGGAGGAGGAGGAGGACGACGACGACGACGACGATGATGACGATGATGACGACGAGTCGTCCTCCGAAGACAGTGACGACGACGGCGACCACCACCATGGTGATGACTACGACGACAACGACGAGTCAGAGGAGGACCGCCTGGCGTGGTTTGAGAAGTTGGCGGAGATGAGGGATTAGGCGGGGCCGTAGTGTAGTTTTAGTTCTTGTACATATTTCTTTTGTAGTTTTAGGAGTTCTTGTGTTTTGTAATATATTTGTGTTCATGAAGTGAATGTACATATTTCTTTAGTTCATGAAGTCAATGAATACTGGTGTGTTAGAATGAAGTGAATGTGCTCTAAATGCTCATATGTATATGAGCATTTAGTTAGAATGGTGGATAATTTAAAGTTTGACATGTTGGAATGCTTTTAAAAAAATAAAAAAATTCATACATGTATAAATTATACAAATATGTTCATACCAACAATTTTGAGTGAAGAAACTTTCTTTTTATGAGATACACAAATGTGAATAATATGTGAGTAGAAATTAATTTGATATTTACCAAAACATTACAATGTCAGCTATACAAGTTTTAAAAATATTTTGTTTAGGTGGTATTATCTCAGACGGTTGGTAAGTAATACTCGCCTGAGATAATCATCTTCTCAGACGGTTATTAAGTACCAACAGTCTGTGAAGATATTTACTTCTTAATTAATATTCTTGATTAAATATCTTTTCAGACAGTTGGTAAGTAAAACTCGCCTAAGATAAAGTTAAAAACCGCCTGTGAAAAATCGACGTCTATATAAGGACCCCTCACCGCAGTCAAAACGCAACCCTGGAGAATTTATATCAACGCCGCAAGGCTGTTGAATTTCCCCTGCGCCGCGCCGCCGCTCCGCCGCCCAGCCCATACTGCCGCGCCGCCGCTCAACCCCGCACCGCCACTTCTCCACCCAGCTGGCCCACCGTGCTGACGCCTCTGCAAGGTAAATGTAGTTTCCTTACTTTTTCTTTGTATATTTTTATTAGCTGATAAACTGTTAGTTTTGTGTGTTCTGGTATATGGATTTTGTCCTTTTGCATGTGTAAGGACTGTATGGATTGTGTTCTGGTATATTGATGTATGGACTATATGGATTGTTTCCTTTTTGTACCTATTATGTGACATGAATATGTTGTTTAACTAACAAATGCTATTATAATATATATAAGATGCATCTGGGCCTGTTTCCCGATATAACGGACCGGATCCCACCCAGACCTAGCCCATGCTGCCTGGCATGTTTCCCCCTTTTATAGAAGACCTTTAGAGAATATTTGTGGCCAAATTTTGTAAATCTGACAAAAATTCTATTATTGAAGCATGGACCGTCGAGCGTGGATGTATAACATGCCAAGACCCAATCCTATGTACATTCATAATGTCGTAAATTTTATTGAAGCATCCAAGAGACATGCGAAGTTGCAAAAGATAGATGACATATTATGTCCATGTATCGACTGCGAAAATAAGATTGCTTGGACAGATACTATAGTAATCCAATCTCATTTGGTGAAAAGAAGTTTCAAAAATAACTACACAATATGGACAGAGCATGGTGAGTTAGATACACATGATGTGGATAAAGATGATGAGAGAGGATCAGATGATGATAATGTTCATATCGATGATGGTAGTGACAATCAAGCTGGTGATGATGATGATGATGAGTTCGATTGTGAGGAGATGTTGCGTCACATTGAACCATATGTACTGACTTCTATGGGAGCAAGCAAAGGTTTAAGTAAAATGGAGACATTGCAGAATGCGGCGACAGAGCTTTTATATGATGAATCAAACGGTTGTGATAAATAGTTTAATACATTGCGTGCAGTCTTAGAACTACTAAAGTTGAAAGCTACGCACGGATGGTCTGATTGTAGTTTCTATGATCTTTTGAATCTTCTGGCAAAAATTCTTCCAAATCCAAATAAACTGCCCAGAAGCACTTATAAAGTGAAGAAACTTCTTTGCCCGATGGCACTAGGTGTGACAAAAATACACGCTTGTGTGAACCATTGTATTCTGTATCGCAAAGAGCATGAGCTCGCAACTAGATGCCCCATTTGTGGTGTCAGTAGATACAAGAAGGACTACAATCACCAGTATGTTACCAACATGAAAAAGACTCACAAGAATAAGAAGTTTATTCTTGGTCCTGAAGGTGACGATGACGATACTTCTGGCGATGCAGACGGGAAGAATAAGAGAAAAATTTCTACATTGGTGATGTGGTACCGTCCGGTAATTGATCGCTTGAAGCGTTTGTTCTCAAACCCTAGGGAGGCTGAACTTATGCGTTGGCATTCCGAGCAACGCAGGAAGAATGAAAAACATATACGACACTCTGGTGATGCAACGCAGTGGAAAATTTTTGATATTCAGTATCCAGAATTTGCGAAGGAAATCAGAAATGTGAGGTTCGCCTTGGGTACAGATGGAATGAATCCGTTTGGTGAAAAAAGGAGCATACACAGCACATGGCCTGTGGTCTTAACTATGTACAACCTACCGACGTGGTTGTGTCACAAAAGGAAATATATCTTATTATCTGTTCTTATCCAAGGTCCGAAACAACCCGACATCGAAATTGATGTGTTCTTGGAACCTTTAATGGAAGATATGGCGAAATTGTGGAATGAAGGGGTACATACATGGGATGAGTACAAGCGGGAGTATTTCACGCTAAGAGCAATGATATTCATTACCGTGCATGATTATCCCGAACTGTTTACATTATCGGGACAAATGAAAGGGAAGAAATTTTGCGTTAGGTGCGTGGATAGAACTGGATTTTTATACCTCACTTCATCCAGAAAGACGGTGTACATGAGACATCGACGGTTCTTGACAGATACACACAAGTATAGGAAGATGAAAGAACAATTTGATAACAAAGTCGAAAAAGATACTGCACCGAAACCTTACAGTGGAAAACTTGTGTTTGAAATGGTCAAGAACATTCATATTGCTTTCGGTAAGGGAAAAATAGTAAAGGAATTAAGAGAAAGAAAAGTACATCTTCGGATGATACAACTGACATGGCTTTCAAGAAACAATCAATTTTTTTCAAGTATCTTCCGTATTGGAAGAATCTGGAATTTTGCCATAATATTGATTTGATGCACGTTACAAAGAATGTATTTGACAGCATCATTGGGACCTTGCTGGACATGCCGAGGAAAACAAAGGACGGATTAAATTCACGTATGGACCTAGTAAATCTTAATTTGAGACCAGAGCTTCATCCAGTAGAAAAGGCGAACGGGAAGCATTACCTTCCCCCAGCCAGCTACAACTTGACGCTAGAAGAGAAAAAAGCAATTTGCGAATGCTTGCGTGGGATCAAAGTGCCCACAAGTTTCTCATCTAATATCCGCAAACTAGTCTCGATGAAAGACTTGTCTTTATTCGGTTATAATTCTCACGACTTTCACATGATGATGACAGTTTTCCTTGCCATTCCAATAAGAGTAATCAAACCTGAGCATATAAAAGTTGTCATCACACGTTTGTGTTACTTCTTCAATGCAGTATCGCAAAAGGTGATAGCACGTGAAGATTTAGACTATCTGAAAACATACATCGTCGAGACAATGTGCAAGCTTAAGATGTGTTTCCCACCATCCTTTTTTGATATGCAAGTACACCTAATCATACATCTTGTTGATTAGATAAAAGCATTGGGGCCACTATATTTACATCATATGTTTTCGTTGGAGAGATATTTAGGAGTATTAAAAGGTTATGTGCGGAACCGTGCTCACCCAGAGGGTTCAATTATGGAAGGATACACCACTGAAGAAGTGATTGAGGGTTGCGCTGATTACATCAAAGATGGAAAATCGATAGGTGTGCCTATACCGGTACATGAGGGTAGACTACGTGGGAGAGGCAAAGTGGGTAAGAAAACTTTTATTGTTCAAGATTACAAGAATGTACACTGTGCACATTTTGGTGTACTACAACAGCTCGCAATAGCTGAGCCGTACATCGAGGAACACCAAATTGAGTTTCGTGATAAAAACCAAGACCGCACAGAGGACTGGATCATGAAAGAGCACAGAAGATGTTTCACTGAATGGTTTATGGACAAAAATATATCATACGGAAACACTATAGAAGAGGCAACAATGAAGAAGTTAGCTTCTGGCCCATCTGCTTTGGTAACATCATGGCAAGCATATGACATCAATAGTTACACATTTTATACTAAAGAAAAAGACGGTAAGAGTGTTGCACAAAATAGTGGTGTTCGTATTGAGGCTTATAATTCACAAGGGCAGAAGACCACATACTTCGGGTTCATAGAGGAAATATGGGAACTCGATTATGGCGAAAGAATGGTAATGCCCGTATTTAAGTGCCAATGGGTCAAACATCCTGATGGTTTGAAAGTGGACAATTACGGGCTGACACTGGTAGACTTGAATAAAGTGGGTTACAAAGATGACCTGTGGGTTCTCGCCGATAATGTTGAACAAGTTTTTTATGTTCAAGATCCAGAAACTGAGAAGTTGCACGTAGTTGTTTCTAGAAAGCAAAATATTGTTGGGGTTGAGAATGTGGGAGATAATGAAGAGGAATATAATCAGTATGAAGAGATGTACCTTTTCACCGAACCAGAAAACATCAAGCGCGTAGAGAGAAGCATTAAAAAGAATTTGAAACCCTATATGCGAGAAGATGTCAATGCTGAAAAAAATGTATATAGCAATGCGAGATGATATATATTGTATATATTTGTATCTTCTGAAATCAACTTAGAACAATGTTGGTATATGGATTGTGTCCTTTTGCATTTGTGTACATATGCGTTTGGACTCAATAATTTGGAAGTTTGGAAGTTTGGTATTTCAGATAATGATGTCTCGGGCGTGTAGCCGATTGAAGGAGGAGCGCTTGGCGTGACGCAAGAACCATCCCCATGTATGTACATATAGCACACCGGTCTCATGGTTGTATATACATATGTATATGTAATGGACTGATGAACTTAACTGTAGTTTGTTTTTCCGTCTTGTTTGTTTTTGGTATTTTCAATTTCTCTGCGTAGGGTTTCTCTGTGAAGCCTAAATCGGGATATTTATTGAAGTGGCAGTGCATTATCCCCGGTAAAGAATGGGTAAGTCATGAAGAACAAGCACAATATGAGTTTAACCATCGTCCTCCTATTAATAAATTTCTTTTGCAGAATGAATGGGAAGATGGTTACTACACCCTGACAATCTCATTATCTGAGGACTATCCCTTGGTGCCTCCAAGATGCGCCTTTCCAATTGGGTTCTTCCACCCAAATGTCCATCGTTCGGGAGCACTCTGCATCGGGATTCTCGATCAAGAGACTGTAAGATAGACATATTTTGTTCATATAATTATTACTTATAATTGTTGTTGAACTTATTTGAACTGGTTTCTTATATTGCTTAAATTATATTTCATAGGGATGGTGCAGTGCTTTTACAATCAAAACTATACTACTTGAAGTTCAGCGTTTGCTGCATCAGCCAAATGTGCCTGATGTTGAAAATGATTGCTATAATCTACTTATCAAGGTTAGATGACACTTTGACTTAGTGACCAATGTAGGTTATTCATACCTCCTTCGACATTTGTTAATTTAAATAATGTCAATATTTTCAGGATCCAGCAGAATATAAGAGACGTGTTCGGGAGCAAGCATGACAATACAATTTAGATTGATCGATGGGAGCTTCATCGTCAATCTACAATGAATGTAGCATGATTTTTGTTCAGTGTGAAGAAATTATCTTTGAACAATTGTAAAACCTCTAGTGGTGTATTATCACAATTAAGCCAGCCGAACTGGTGATCGAGCATTTTCTATAATGCATTACTGTACTAGTATCCGCTCATCTGTGTTTTTTCCTGATACAATTTTCCCTGCAATTACTACATACGGTTGTGATAATTGCAACGACTACACCCCTGTAATTTCAATGAAAACCGCTTGTGATAATTGAACAACTACATACGGTTCTTAAATAATGACCGCCACTAAAAATACATGATCTTCTCAGGCCGTTGTTAACCAAGAACTGTCTATGAAGTTAATTGTATTACAGGTGGTTATTAATTAAGAACCGTCTACGAGGATCATGTATTTACTCAGGCAGTTGTTTTTTAATATCCGTCTGTGAAGTTCATTGCATTACAGACGGTTCTTAATTAAGAACCGCCTATGAAGATCATGTATTTACCCAGGCGGTTATTTTTTAAAATCCGTCTGTGAAGTTCATTGCATTACAGACGGTTCTTATTTAAGAACCGTCTATGAAGATCATGTATTTACCCAGGCGGTTGTTTCTTAAAATCCGTCTTTAAAGTTCATTGCATTACAGACGGTTCTTAATTAAGAACCGTCTGTGAAGATCATGTATTTATCCAGACGATTGTTCTTTAAAATCCGACTGTGTTGTTCTGTCATCACAGACGGTTATTATATCATTCGTCATCACAGTCGCATATTTTTAAGGACCGCCTGTGTTTGAAAACTTGAGGCGCCTGTAAAAATGCTTTTTGTAGTAGTGGCTAGTTTTAAAAGCTCATAAAAGTTGCCGTGCCCCAAGGGAGAGCAAACTAGTAGTTAAGATTTGGTCAGTACTAGTACAAATTTCAGCAAGTGAACATAAAAGGTAGCGTTTGATGGCCTGCGCGTGAGCTTGTGCTCGCTTGTTGTTTCATTCTGCAGCACATGTGCATTTCCAAATGTTAGAACATTCTAGCTAGCTACCCAGTGCACGCACTCAAAAAACTCATTGCACTCTGGTTGCAGCCAGGAAAATGTGGCACCACGAATCAATCCTAGCTGTTTTTGCATGAGGATCGATGCGGTTTATGGTTTTAGAGCGCCCCCAAAGGCACCTAAAGAGTCGGCCCTTCCTTCTCTTGTGCCTCATTGTCTTTCTATTCTCTTGTGCCTCTTGGAGTAGCGAACACCAACATACCACACTCAACCATTCATCCAGTTTAGGACTGGAAGGCATTTGGGAACTAAGTGCTACTTCACGAAGCTCCAGTATAAAATTTGCCCTTTTCTCTCCAATGCCACTTTTTAAATCCTTATTAGCGCTATTAGAAACGCCAAACCCTGCTTGGCCATAGTTTTCTTAACCCCTGTGCTGCGCGCCTTGGGTAACTCATGAGAATCTTCAGCATGCCCAGATTTCAATTGAATTGCTGGAGTTTTCGGTATAGGTGAATCTGTGTGAAGATCTTGTGCACCAACCACGTCTGGTGTTCGTTTCGTTACGCTCGTAGGCATAGTGCTAAGAACTTTGAGTAGCGCTGACCAAAGTTTTCTGAACAATGATAGCCACCTGATATCATTAGCTATCTGTCGCAGCCTCCAAAAATGATATGAAGAAATTGTGCACAATATTTCCCTGAGCTGCTGCAAGAAATTCACTACAGGAATCGAGCAAAGAAATGTCGGCCTTATTGCCGTCGGTAAGCTACAGTAACCGATGACTTTAAAGTAAGATCGTCGGCCTACCGACGACCATAGCCGTCGACAATTGCTCGACGTTCTTAAGCATGTATAGCCGTCGGTGTCGACGACTTTAGACCATTAAAGCCGTCGGGTAGAAGATACTGACAGCCTTAGTTTGAAAACAAACTAAGACCGTCGGCCTAGCCACACCAATGTTCATATCCCCATAAAGATGTCGGACAGTTGGACCCGACGGCTTTAATGCGCTTACAGCCGTCAGCCCCCCAGGCGTACTGACGGCCATACTGTGGACACGTGTGCGCCTGGGGGGCCATAAAGTCGTCGGTCTGAGCACCAAACCGATAGCCATATGGGAGTTATGACCGTCGGCTTGGCCCACACCGACGACCTTACTGGCATTTTTTTAATACCACGACTGCTTTCGCTCCCTCCCCGGCTGGGGAGCCTCCAGACCATACAGGCCGCCATACAGCATACAGGCCACAAGTTCAACATATTGCATACAATAGATTTTTACAAGTTCAACATATAACAAGCCATTCAACATAAAATTCAAACAGCAACATATAAAACGACAATGCAAACACTGCATACAAGCCATAGTCATAAGCAAAACACAATAGAACAACGAGTTCACATAGTCACACAACAACTAACTTCGATATAACAACGAGTTCACATCCAAATTACTCCAAAGGACCATTGTGAAGATTAATCTGCTTCCATTTCATTGTTCGAACCTCCACCACTTGCCGGCGTTCAAATTGAGGAAATCATCGCAACCATGAGCGGAACCCTACGAGAAACAAATAAAAGTTAACTTTGCATTAATAGTTACAATTCATATGTCTCAATCTTTCTAAAATTCACAAATGCCCAACTCACATGTGTAATTGACTTAAAGGTATTACCAACTATGTCATCGAATAAGTCGCTAAGTATTGTCCAAATTAAGCTACGCTTTCATTAGAGCTGATTATTTAGTAATCATACCGCTGCGGTGCCCAGAGGTTTTGATTGTTGACTATGCCCCGAAGCGAAGGGTAATGATGGGAGAACACCTGGATAAGGCTGCAATCCAGGGGCCAACATTGACATGAATCCCTGATGTGGAGGATAGGCTTGACCACTCCGAGAACCCTGAGACAAATATGATTAGTATTTCGTACTATCAGTTGAATTAATAAGAAATGTGGTTATACCTGTGAAGAAGAGTCAACTTGTTGTCCGAGCTGCATCGGATGAGGCATACCGAACTGCGATCCAAAGCCACCTTGAGGGAAGAACTGCATAAAGTAAGAATATTCAGTTACTGACTTTAACACAAATATGGTAATAAGTATACCAACTTAAACAAAACAGTAATTTACCTGCGACATCATCTCGAACTGAGGCTGTTGTGGCATATTAAACTGAGTTCCAGTGTTGCCTTGATCCAAGAACTACACGAAGGAAATTATTTGTGAAATCTTAAATAGAAACAGTTTGTAAACGAATAAACTATTCAATTGTTAAAATTACAAGTTACCTGCACCATATACAAATATTGTATCTACTGCATTTGCTGCTGCTGCTGCATCTGTATTTGTTGTATTTCTTGTTGTTGCTGTTCCACTTTCTCCTCGTACCGTCTTAATTTTTCTTGCAATTCCTCATCTACAACATGGGATTGACTCGAACTGGAAGTAGAACACCGTCATCCCACATAAGCGTCACACTCCACATAACCGTCACCTAATCCAACTCTACAAAAAACACAAATGTGATGAATCAATAAGTAACCTTTAAACAATCATTGTATTTACACGTACCTCCCATGCGGTACGCCTCCACCAGCTTCGTACGCCGCACCCACATCCAATAGCGCTCTTAGATAATCTACATCATCTCCATACTTTTTCTTGAGACACTCAACATATTTTGTCTGCAAAAATAAATTAAGTTCACGATTGGATGTCATAAAAGATAGATTCAGTTCATAGATAGAGAGCAGTCAACACACTTACCACTTTTTGTGTTGTTGCCTCGTCACACAACTGCTCCACGCGTGTCAGATATGTGCCTCTGTGCCCCCTGAGGTAAACCTCGATAAAAGGAGCAACACCGGTTTCAGCTTCCTGCAACATCAGAATACAACATCAGTTCAATCAATACAATTTTCTAAAGCAATTTACAAGTGATTGTGATAGTTCATACCATTCGTTGTGTCATCAGCACATGTCCATCTGTCCCATAACGTTGTAGTCCAGGCTTGCTCTTTCGGTTGCTTCGGTTTCTCTTTGAAATACTTTTAAACTCTTTCAACGCCCAGTATGTACTCATCATAACGACGAGAGTGCACTTCACGGTTAACTTTGTATACAACCCACCAATTTTTCAAACTTGGGTGAGGATAACTTAAATAGTATACTTGTTCCGCTTGATGTGCAAGTACAACATTGTTGTTAGGGGCTGTATAGCATGAGTTGTGGTTGACCTCCACTGTCGGTGGTTTTGATCCGGCAGATCTCCCGACACTACTAAAGTGTTTGCGGAGTTTGAAGTTCGGTGTGGGCGCGCGGAGATTTAAGAAGGTGAAATGTAAAATGATACAGGAGACACGAAGATTTATGTGGTTCGGGCCGCCTGAGCGTAATACCCTACTCCACGGGGTGTATTGTTGTTGTATTGGATGTATGAACCTAACTCAGGTGACGTGAGTTGAGAGTGCGCGATTCGATCAGAGTAGGTCAGATCAGTCTCTCGGGAGCCCCCTATGTATCGTTGTCCCATCCTTTTATAGTATAAAGACAGGCCGTTACAAGTTGGCCTGCCCGACATGTGGCCCCGGCGGTTACTAATATTGATACACGTTTGATGCGCTTAATTACCCTTAATGACCGAGTTACGAGCTTTGACAGCACCGTTACTGTTAATTAAGGTCGTCCGATTGTGTGTCATTAACATAGTATTAATGACACTTAATTGGGTCTTGAAGTCCTTGATTCCCTTTTGAAGATCCGCAGTCGTTGTGGAGTCTACCAGAGATTTAAGGCTGAATATCTGACGGTAGGACACTTTGCAGCTCCGGAGCATGCTGTGAGGAACAGATAGGTCCAGTGCCACCAGACTAGTGTCAGTTCTGGAGCTTCCCTCGGTCTGGGGTTAGGTCCGAGGGTCCCGTTATGGTACACAGTCCGGAGCTTCCCCCTTTGTGGGCGGTAGCTCCAGTTTGATGGTACATGTGGCGATCCTGGGACTAACCATGTTGGGGAAGCGGGTCCGGTTATGTCTGACATGTGGGCCTTCGAAGGTCTTCAAATCAAGTAGATGACATTTCCTTAAGATCTTTGCAATCTCAAGGGGTATACGGTACCCAGGGTACCGACATCCACCATTTCAAAATCATCCATAACGTCTTTGTCATCATTCTCACGTATCCCTTCAAAATGCCATCTCATGTCTTTCGCTGTTTCTTGAGACAGAAACAATCATTTAAGCCTTAACGTGATTGGCATGTACCGAAGTTGTTTGATCGGTACTTTTGTAGTTATTCGTTCTCCATCATCATTTATGACATTCACATATCTAGATTTCTTACAATGCATACAATGAGTATCGTTCATGTGTTCCTTCCAAAACAACATGCAATTATTCTCGCACGCATCAATCTTCTCATAATTCATGCCCAGACTAGCAAAAAATTTCTTAGGTTGATATAGATCTGGCGGCATCTGATGACCTAACGGAAGGAGATCACTGATCAACTTAATGATACCATTGTAGCAATTGTTCGCAAAATTGAGCTTGGACTTCATCGCCAGAAGTCGTGTGACCGCCTGCAAAACGGTCATATTGGCGTCCTCATACACTTTTCGATCTGCCGTGGCAAGACGCTTGTAAAACTCCTTCACCTCCTTCGGTTGTAACTGATCTTCATACTCTTTACCAATGTCTGCTATCATCTCATCCATCCGATCTTCATCCTCATTACCATCCGACTCAATATCATGCTCTATCTTCCCATGCTCACGTCATACCAGATAGTCGGGCATAAATCCGTGCTTGCAAAGATGCAACTCCACTTCAAACTTATCCAGACATTGACGATTTCGACACTTGATACACGGACACTTCGCAACACGAGCATCACTATCAAATGCATGGCTCAGAAAAGCATTTGCGATATGACCCCATTCATTAGTGTGCGCACCAGTTGAACTCCATCCATTATACATCGCCTTACGATCGTCACCCATTTTAAAACTGCATCAAATAAATATATGTTAATGAACATATATGGTTACTTCATAGTTTGTTTAATGTCACGACCCTACATCTATTGTCCAGGATAGATACTAAAATTTTGACAGCATAACGCTCCCTATTTAACACTACACACCCCTATCTGGTGCAGTCTTAAAGTAAAAAGGGGCAGGCAGCGTCAGCGGCTAAGCAACGGAGGCCACGCGACTGCACATGACGCAGGGCCGGAGCCCCTGAACGCCTGCGTTAACTTCGTACTAAATGGGTCTTGCTGTTACTTTATAGTCTGTTTAATACCCTACATCTATTTTCCAGGATAGGTCCTAAAATTTTGACAGCATAACACCACCTATTTAACACTATACCCCCTATCCGGTGCAGTTCTTAAAGTAAAAAGGGACAGGCAGAGCTGGCGGGCTAAACAACGGTGGCCACGCGACTGCACATGATGCAAGGCTGGAGCCCCTGAACGCCTGCTTTAACTTTGTACTAAACGGGTCTTGCCATTACTTTATAGTTTGTTTAATGTCACGACCCTACATCTATTGTCAGGATAGGTCCTAAAATTTTGATAGCATAACGCCGCCTATTTAACACTACACCCTCTATCCGGTGCAGTTCTTAAAGTAAAAGGGGCAGGCAGGGCCGGCAGCCTAAACAACTGCGGCCACGCGAATGCACATGATGTTAGGGCCAGAGCGCCTGGACGCCTAAGCAGCGACTAGGCATCGCCTAGGCGACACCTTACGAAGCCTGCTTTAACTTCCTACTAAATGGGTCTTGCTGTGCTGCATGTCGTGCCGCCAGCTGCCGCCTGGCGTCATGGTGTTCCTTTCCAGGTGTGCCATCGCCGCTCGTCCACCTTGTGCTGCCATCCTTCTTATGTCCGTCTCCCTGTGTCGTTCTCTCCTATCCCCTCCACCTCCTCCTTCCTCAACGCTGGGATTGCGCCGTTCTTCCCTGTCCCCTCCGCCCTCTCCTTCCTCAATGTCGGGATGATGGTACTCTCAGCTCTGTTTCCTTAGTGTGGACTAACACTTTTCTCTAAAATACGCTGGACGACTACGAGGTCGACTAGGGGTCGACTACAGTCGACTAATCGCCCTAATCGACGACTAATCGCCTAGTCGATCCTAGTCACCTATAATTGATAACATTGTATTTACATATAGTACATAAACAATAAAAAATTCAAATAAACATAATGGAACCTTAATAACTAACATCTATGATAATCAAGTTAACATACACATATATAGATAAAACACAATATAAATTGCATAAGTAATGATATAATAATTCATACACTAATCAATTCAAAAACTTAATGCCACACTTATCAGAATTCAAAAACCTAATTTATAGACAAGTTTAAATATTAACCTTATCCGAGGAGCAGAAGAGCGGAGGCGGAGGCGGAGACGCTCGGACCGGGGAGCGGCGAATGAGCGCAGCGGCCGGTGGGGCGCTGGGCGGCGAGGCAGCCATGCTGGGCAGCGAGGCGCGGGGCGGTGAGCGCGGCAAGGCGCGGGCGGCGGCGGAGCGAGCTAGAGACGAGAGTGGCACGCGTGCGAGTGAATGAAGTGTTAGGTTTTTCCCCTATGTACGCGATGTGAAGAGCATTAAAGTCGTCAGTAATAAAGAGCCGACGATCTTAGTTGAGGGCTACGGGGCCCACCTTATGGCCGTCAACCACGGCGCTACGACTAACTGTCATAACTTAGGAGCATGGGGCCCATGATATGGCCGTCTGCCTTGGAGTTGGAGCTGACGGTCTTATGTTCGGCGGGAACATTGTTTTTTCATAGCTCGGGGCCACACTATGGCTGTCGGCCCCAGAGCTTAAACCATTAAAATCGTCGGCCGCGGAGCTGTAACCGACGGCCATAGTTAAAGCCGTCGAACGTCGTCGTGAAGCCGATAGCCATAACTCTATAAATGTCGGTTTTTCTAGGCCGACGAATTTAGTACGATTTAAGTCGTCGGGGCCGACGATTATAGTTTCCTCGAAACTTCTTTGCCCGATTCTTGTAGTGATTGTGCACAATATTAACAAAAAGAGCCAGTGTGTAAAATCCTATTGTATCATTTTGATATCGTTGAGTTTATTAAAATGATCATTATCGAAAACATTAACAAAAAACATCGAAACCGTGTTCCATTTTCTTCTTCTTTGACATTTCCAGCGGACTAGTTTACTATCTCCTTTTCATTTGAGAACTAAGGACAGGGCATGACCGTGTGAACTTGGGCTTCCATGCCCGTGTTAACTGATCGCTATGTTTCAGCTTTAGCATTCAACACGGTTCCAGTAATCAAGCTTCAACCTGCTCTAAAAAATGCTTAGTATTAGAGACCCAATGGCTCCTCTCAGATACTCTAATCGAGATGATTTTATTCAATTAATTAATCCTCAGCCAGATGTGCTGGACCAGTTTTTTGCGAAGATAAGATGATGATGCGCTAAAACTAATGAATTAATTGGTACTCTCTCCGTCTTTAAATACTTGTCGCTTTATAGGTTTTTTAGATGATGGAAAGTTCCGACATTCTCCTCTAAAGAGGTTATGAACAATTTATTACAAGCGAGTACAAATGCAGACACTCACAATCTATTGTTTACAACAAGACGATGATAACCGGATGGCTAAGCACACGGCTGTGGACCGGATTTCATAGGCTAATATTGCGGCACGTTCCTCCCTTCCCATTTTTTATAAGTGCACCCCAAATCTAGCGTCCATGACTTCCTCTGTAAAGTACTTGTATTTAGTACTGTGAAATTCAGTCTGAAATTCAAAGTACTTAACCATTAGGCTAAGCCCCTTTTCAGATATTAATACAGTCATTTTCGACATTACCATCTCTCACTCACTCGCAACCGGACGATGAATGCGAAGGAGAAAATCGTGAATGCCTACTCCTGCGTTACTCCTGCTCGTGCAGCTACTACCTTCGTCCCAGAACAGGTTTCACCCTTGGCCGTGTGTCGTGGAGTTTTGCTTAGTGTGGTTCTGCTGCTACGCTGTATCATGGATATAGATGTGGGCTGTTAAGGTTATGAGCAGTCGTACTGGAGTTTTTATCGTATTCTTTTTGTTTCAAATTGTTGTTGTTAAGATAATAATGTTTCTAATAAAATTAAACTAAAATTGTTCCATCGTAGATTTATCGGTTAAAGCTAAAGTATACTCCAATATCTAAGTACCATCGTCACTTGCTTGCGAAAGGTCGCCACCAACACTGCCCTAGTGGCCGGTGCTTCGTCCCCTGTCGTCGGGAACTACGGCCGTGACAACCACCGCAACCGGGGTGGCGGCTAGAACTCGACGAGCGCATGTCCTCCTCAGCGGTCAGAACCTTGGGTGTGTGCTTTAACCTGCGGGGCGCTCAACTCTGGCGTCGGCATCATTGGCCCTCACCCACCTCAGCGCCATCTCATGTCTACTACAGCTCCTCCGGGCCGCGGCAGCTGCTATCTCATCCAGCCTCCAGGCTCCAGGACCCAATGGCCCAATGGGATCAAGCTATAAACAAGGGTTAAGACCTGGAAATGCCAAGAAGCAAAGCAAGCAAGGGATGACACAGAAAAAATGAGTGTCTCAACTATAATATTTTCTAATAAACGAGGGTCGAGACATAATATATTCTCAACTACTTTTGTTTTGCTACCGACACACTTTAATCTTGACTTCATTTCTTACCCACAAGAAAGCAAACAAAATTTATTAAGTTATGAAAGAAACTACTGTTCAAGGTAAAACCACATTTGCACTCTTGTACTGCAATCTTTTTTCTGAAACCGATCTTGTACTGCAATAGTGATTAAAGGGAAAGATAGCAGAGGTCAATAAGCAGGTCCAAACAATAAATACACGCACCTAATCTTGGTACGTACATGGCCCCTCACTATGAGTTATACTACTCACACTCGTAGACTTCTATATCAGCCTTCTATTCTATCTTTTACAGTTATCTCTAAAAAAATTTCAGCTTTACAATTTCGTTCTTCGCACTCGTTCACCTCTAAATCGGACCTCTATAATTTTTCTCCTCTCTTCTTCCTTTATCTATCATTTTTTTCTTATCTTTTCTTTTCTCCCTCTTCTTTACCTTTCCTTTCTGTTCCCGACATCACTATCTGTAATGCTTCCCTGTTGCAACTGGCATTTTACCGGGCGCTTTGGAAGCCCCACTGCAGCCACTTCCAGCGGCCGGTGCCTGCTAAAGTGATGTACAGAGCCGTTTAGCGGCTGCCGCTGCGAGCGGTCTTACTCTCTTTAAATGGTTATATATATAGATATAGCATATGTTGTATAAATATACATTATTAGAGGTACATAGATATGTGCTTGCAAGGAAGAAGGAGAACGAGTAATATGTAATTCAACTTGTCCATGTCACATAATTCATTGAAGTAGCGAGCACCCACATACCATACCCAACCATTCTTTCATTTTGGGCAGCAGTGGTATTCAACTACTGCTGATGATCAGTTTAGGACTGAGAGGCATTCCGGAACTAAGTGCTACTTATATGAACGACGTGGGAAATATGAGATGACCTACATCGGTGGGCGTTTGATTTTGAACCTCAGTCCTTTGCTCCAAACGTCGGTGGACTAGATGAAGAGCACAACAGCAAGATCAAGTCAGATGTGGTGACTCTAATGCAAAAGGCCAAGCTGACCAGACTACCATGGATGAATGTTGTTCTCGGTTGGGTATCCTCAACAGCACACCTCCCTTCAGACGTGCTTTTTGCGCATATGCCTTATGTTGTGCAGTACATGCACCCAAGTTTGGACGTTTGAAGTGGCGTTGTAGCTCATGGGGGCTGCTTTGATGCATAGCTTCGGTTGATGGTTTAACACATTACCATTAGTCGTTTCTGAGTCCCAACTACTGGAGTGCTATACATGTCGTTTGTGTGTCGTGAGAGAACAAAAGGTGTTCTCCTTCATGATTATTGCATGCGTCCTACAAGTCGCGTCACTACAGTAGGTGTTTGCTTCTTGCATACAAACACACTGAAACATTGTAATTTTGCAACAAATCTTCCTCGACATAGAACCAGATCAGATCAAAACACATAATCAGATCAAAGACCAATAACAACCATAGTGCAAACTTTCCATGTGTCCATTAGTCTGCAGAGAAAGCAGCAACACCCGGTGGAATGAGAGAAGTTCATGCTGGCATAAGTGAATAAATCCAATTTAATTTCTTTTGAAATGCTATATAAATCCTTTTTATGACATTCACTTTTTATTCCCGTTACATAATTGCGTTCTATATGATGCGATGAACAAATTAGATCTCTTTTGCATATTTTTTTTAAAAAATCATGACACAAGTTACTACTATACAACAACAACAACAAACAAGGCTTAAAAAATGTCAGATTATATAACCAGTAACGACTTGACCAGTCGTCTCGTAGACTTCTCGATTAAATTGACCCCACCCTGATCCCAATAAAGCGCTCAAGATGTAAGCCCCTTTACCGGCCCAGTGAATTGAAAGTTTACTCCAGGACCATGAAATCCGGCCCACTCCACGGTAAAAGGCGATTCAATCTGCAAATTGTGAAACGACGACCGTTGACATTATGACTCCTTATTTGTCCCAATAAATTTGCACGAATGACTTTTGTGTTCACTGCAGTAACCAATGAGAAGCACACATCCATTATTAACATAGGACATGTAGTTGTGCAAGTGCCACCCTGAGACTATCGTTCACAAAGGCACACCAGTTCGTCCGTCTGAAACCCACATACTGATTGCTCATTTCTGTGTACATGGTACAAGTATCTGAATTTGGAGTGAGGGGCAATGGGAATCTAGCTGGTACAACCAGAACGGCTCGAGTGACTTCTGAGAGTTGATTCCTTCCATGTTCCATGTCTTGCACGATGAAAATGAGGCCATCTTCAGAAAGTAACAGATCCCAAAGATGACTTGTTGCAATATGATGGAGGCATGCGTGTTCGGCATCTGCTGCTCAACTTCCATGCGCCATGCCTCATGGAGGTGGTAGGCGCATACCTTCATTTTTGCGAGATACTACAACGGGATATAGTGTATAGTTGCGGCGATGCAATAACTTATGTGAATTGGATCTTAACTGTTAAGCTCTGTTCGTGTGAAGAGGATGCTTTCCTAATTATCCGTGCGCTAGCCTGCTACGAATATACTATCTATGTTTTAAAATAAATAATGTTTATAACTACTACCTGTCTTCAAATAGTTATCACCTGTTAGTTCGAAAATGAACTAATCATGATAAATATTTAGGGACGGTCGGTCGGAGGGAGTTATCTAGTTCATTAGCTGCTCTAAACATTATTTATTTCAAAATAGAAGGAGTGATACATGAATTTTCTTGTAGTATCCACTCTAGACAAATAGGTATTATTCCAATATTTGTGTTAAGATTCCAAAATACTAGTAACAAACTTATACCGGTATTTGATTTACATCCTTTACATATACTTTTGCATAATTGCTCCACCAATGTTCAGTTGGAGAGCCTTAGCTTGGAGCGAGGTATGTTCGATTCGCACCAATTTTCGCAACCAAAATTGATCAATAGAAATCACAATCGTCTATCCACTCACACGCCTGTGTGGTCTATAACGTGGCAAATAAGGTCATCCATGATGATTCGTTTGGGCATGCCCAGCCTGGCTAGCAGTACCCGACGACGGATCGGGATAGGGATGAAAATGGTACGGTAAATTCCCGTACCGTCCGATGTCGTTTTCGAAAATTTCCGACGCAATTATCATTTTCGACAATTTCCGAAATTTTTGATCCGATTACCGTTTTTATCTAACATTGAAATTTGGTAAACGGAACGGAAACGATTTGGGATGATTTCCGACCGAATTGTCGGAATACCGTATTTTAATGGAAAATTTCCGAACAATAACCGAATAATTTCCGAATAGTAGGTTGAGTCTAATGGACTGACATGTAATAAGCTCAATTTTTAAAATTTTTTATTCGGACACTGGTTTGTATAAGAAGTTAACTTTAATTACATACAAATATTTATTTATGTTTCTAAAGTGATTTCGTTTCATATTGATTTTTTTATAAAATGAAAGTAAAATTTGTTGTCTCATATTTTTTACTTAAGATGTTGATGTTATAGATGAATAATATTTTGGTGTGTTGATTCCGAATAAATTTGAAACCATTCCGATATCGACATATTTTCGATCCGATGTACCCGTTTTCGATATTTCCGAAATTTCCGATACCATAACCATTTTCGATGATATCGTTTCTGATTCTGCTTTCAAAAATTTTATATGAAAATAAAAACTAGCTATTTCACTATTTTTCCGTCCGTTTCCGATCGTTTTCATCCCTAGATCGGGATGGGAATGGCGATGGCGAAAGAAAAGCGCACTGATTCTGTACCGCCGTGTATCATGCCATTGCTGCTGATGCTATAGTGTCGGAGTAGTGATGTGCCTCATTATAGATGGCACTCGATGCCGTTGCATCGTAAGGCATACCCGATCGAGTCAGCAGCAATCAATACCCATCCTGCCGCCCCGTTTTGGAGCGTCATCTGCTGTAGACTCCTACTCTTAATTAATCCAGTCATTTTCGACATATATTACCATCTCTCACTTGCAACCGGACGATCATGAATGCAACAGAGAAAAGCGTGGATGCCTACTCCTACTCCTGCAGCTACTACTACCTTCCCATAACAGATTTCATCCTTGCCCGTGTGTCGTGGAGTTTTCGGTTAGTGTGCTGCATCTACGCTGCATCATGGATATAGATGTGGGCTGTTAAGGTTTTTATAAGCAGTCGTATGGGAGTTTATCGTATTCTTTCCGTTTTAAGTTGTTGTTGTTAAGATAACTATTTTCCTAATAAAAGTAAGCTAAATTGTTCCATCCACTACAGGAATCTTAGCGATTTGCGACGATCAGGACCATTGCAAATAAGGTTGAAACCGTCGCAAATAAGCTATTTGCGACGATTTTTGGCCGTCGCAAGTTCCTCGTCGCAATTAAGCTTATTTGCGACGGCTCGCTGCAACCATTGCAAATTATTGCCCCAGGGCTGGTGGGCCCCATGCGTCTATTTGCGACGGCCTGATCGTCGCAATTAAGATCCTATTTGCGATGGTCAGGCCGTCGCAAATAATACTAGCCGATGGCCCCACGCGGCCATCCGATGGGACTCACACGGACATTTGCGACGTCCATGCCGTCGTAAATAGGATGTTAATTGCAACCGCCAGGCAGTCGCAAATAGCAGAGGCTTGTTTGCGACGGTCAGAAACTTTATTTGCGGCGATACTGTATAAAAAGCTGTCGCAAATAAGGTTTTTTTTTAAAAAAAAACAGAAAATGCTACCCGACCGGACTCGATGGCTAGAAACACAGAACAGACAGTATTCACAAAACAGTCACAAAACAGTCACAAAAGTCACAAAACACATCACAACACATCGTAAATACATCGCATCACCATCAACAAACTAAACAAGGGCTCACTCGCCCGTCTGACCTCCGAAGCCACCCCCAAAGCCATTGAAGTTGTCATCGCGCCTCACTCCAGGTGGCAGTAACGATGGCGACGAAGTTTGAGCAGCATCCACAAATCCTTGCAATTAATGAAAGTTAGAGTTAGAATAGAAATGCATCAACATCTCTCTCCCTCCCTCCCTTCATCTCCCTCTATCTCCATCTACATCTCCCTCTCCCCCTCTCTCTCTTCATTCCTCTCTCTATATCAATCTATCTCTCTATTGCTATTCTTTTCACTCTATCTTTCTCCCTCTTTATCCATCTCCATCTCCCTCTCTCCCTCTCTCTCTTCATTCCTCTCTCTATCTCAACCTCTCTCTCTCCCACTCTATCTCTCTATTGCTATTCTTTTCCCTCTATCTTCCTCCCTTTTTCTCCATCTCCATCTCTCTCTCTACCTCTATCTTCCTCTCCCTCTATCTCCATCTACATCTCGCTCTCCCTCTTGATTCCTCTCCCACTCTATCTCAATTATTTTCCTCTCTCCTTCTCTCTCTTCATTCCTCTCTCTATATCAATCTCTCTCTCTCCCACTCTATCTCTCTATTGCTATTCTTTTCTCTCTATCTTCCCCCCTCTTTCTACATCTCCATCTCTCTCTCTACCTCTATCTCCCTCTCCCTCTATCTCCATCTACATCTCCTCTCCCACTCTATCTCAATCATTTTCACTCTATCTTTCTCCCTTTTCTAACTCTATCTCTAACTCTATCTAACTATCTCTCACTCTCACTCTCTTTCCTCGCTTTATTTTGGCTAAGTTGAGGTAAAACTAGAACTGTTAAGTTGACTTAGAAAATTACCTGACCCGCAGAAGAAGGGTCGCCTGGAAGGACCGGTAGTGGCGGTAGCTAGATCCCCAGCCCTTGCGCCCGAGTCAGGGCCTGTCATTGCAACATTAGACCTTGTGCCCGAGTCAGGGCCTGTCATTGCAAACATTAGACCTTGCGCCCGAGTCAGGGCCTGTCATTACAAACATTAGATGTTACCTATTAGTAAGTCATTTACGCTGAATTAATGAGAACTTCAGTTTTCATTTTTTTTACCTCCATTGTGTCCCACATCTGCGCCATCCAGGTTGCCTGGGAAGAGATCGTGGCCTCCATTTGAATCCTTCGTTGTTCCGCCTCCTCCTGTCCCTTGAGGTTCTCTTCTATGGTTTGTCGGAGAGACTGCATCTTGATGTCTTTCTGCGAGACGTGGCGACCTGACGTGCCCACCAACGAAGCCTGTGTGGAGCTGCCTCTCGCAGGTCTCGCCACCCTTGAGTCGAAAACTCCGTCGAATATGGCGAGCATATAAAAAAGAGTCAGTAATATGAAATTAAAATATCTTGAATACTTTGAATTGAAATCGATAAAATGACTTATGAACTCACCTTACGTGTGCTTTTCCACCTCCGCTTGCATACACAGCTTGAGGATCGATTGATTCATGTTCTCAATTGAAATCTTTGTCGTGTATCTTCTTAACCTCCTCCCCGTACTTAGCCTAGAAAACAAGAAAACTGTGTAAGTTCAACAATCCATATAGTTGTATTTAATATGAATAATTTTCTAAACTTACCAATAGCTCGGCTGTGGCCTAACTGCACCCTTGAGGGTGAGAAGGGTCGTTGTGACCTCTCTTCCAGATCTCAGCAGGGGTCGGCTGCACCCCCGTCTCGCGCTCCTGTCAATACGTGTTAGTACGAACAACATATTATGAATATATAAACATAAGTTACATACACTTACCATGAATTTAGCTAAACACAAGTGGTTATCTTGACCGTGCCTGCTCTTCCCCTTAACCCCTTTGCACTCTCGAGCCTTCCCGGACTTAGCCTTAAACTCATCGCTAGCCCAGTACCGACAAAGGGCCCGAAATGCATCAGACCGACCCTACAACCAACTTACGTGGCCCTGCACATAGTTATAGATGGTTAAAAATACCATTGATGAAATTATTAGAAAAATGTTTACTACACCCTACATACCTGCGCGTACTCCTCCTCCGTTAGGTGCCTCTCGCTCTCTTACTGGAAGTGTAGCACGTGGTGCTGGTTCGCCTTCAAGTTCTCACTGATAATTTGAGTACGAGCATTCGACAAAGCTTGTCGAAGAACCTTGGCAGCGTTGTAGTGAAACACTCTCATCGCATCCTCAAACATGCGAGGGTCGTTCGGGTCCTCTAAAATATACCTTGCTTGTGATAAAGAATATATTGAAGAGATGTTCATTAAAAGAGTTTAAGAGTTAAAACTTAGAAACTTTATTTAACACACTTACCATAAAATCGTCCCATATGGCCTCTTGAAGATTACTTTGTTCTTGGTGATGGACGCGTGTGTAGTCCTCCCACGAAAGAGCCGTCACCCTGTCGATGACCTTTGGATAGTGCAAACGCACTAAGGACCCAAGGATACTGTTCACCAGTCTGTGGTGTATCTCACCAGTGAAAGACGCATCGTACCAAACCCCGCAAGATATTTATTGATTTATTACTTAAGTAACCAAAAGAAAATAGAATTGAACACTACGATTTTATTACCTGTCTCCGACCGGACGAATTACGATCCTCTGTGAAGAGACCGCAGAAGGACTGACAAAGTGAGTCCTCCTCGTCCTTCGCATCTACTAGGACGCCAGGTCAGGTGACCTAGAAGGCTTGTCACTAGTCGAGTAAAAGAGCACAGGAACAGAAGGCTCGCCAGCCGAGGCTGGCTGGCCGAGGGCTGGCTCACCGAAGGGTAGCCAAGCACAACTGGCGCCGTAGCCTCTGAGTCAGTCGGTGAGGACTAGAACATTCAAATGATTAATAAGTAAGTTTAATCGGAAATAGAATTTGAAGAATTTGTCAAAAACAAGTGAAATTTACCTGTGATGAAGCTCTAGAGCTGCTCAGAACATGCCCCAGCAGCTGAGAGCATCTGCTCCCGGTCGACAAGGCACCAGGGAAAGCGTCCTCAGGTCTAGAGGGGTAGAACCCCCTCGTCGGCGACACCTTCTTACCCTTCTTTGACGCCATCCTGTTTTTATAGATAATCATAAAATATGCAAATAAGATATACAAAATTCATGTTACTATCTTCAAGAAAATATTACTTGTAATCACTTTCAAAATTCATCAACATCATTATCATGTGCCCTACTCCTTAAACCAGCCCAACGATCTTCCATCGTGGCCTGTTCTAATTTCAGTTTTCACATATCATCTGGCTTAACATCTTCAACATCTTCAACATCTCCAACTAATTTATGAGTCCTGCACCAAGCTCGATGATAAAAGTGTCTGACCACTCTTCTTCTTGGTACACTTCTTCAAAATCTTCACTATCATGGTAACCATCATCCCCAGTAGTATATAACCGCTCACGCGGATTCACCTTATATACCACCCACCAAGCACTAAGCTTCGTGCATGGATAAGGTAGATAATACACTTGCTCCACTTGATGTGCAAGAACAAATGTATCGTAACCTCGTAGTCAGTCCTTATGTTTCACTTCCACCATTCCAAATTTGTTTTCTCGAGTTCCATGAGTGCTATCAAACCAGTCACAGTCAAAGAAGACAACTCGAAGGGTCTTATTTCCGATAAAAGTAAATCGAAGGATTTTGTTAATGATCCCATAATAATCGGTTACATTCCCTTGAGTGTCAATTGCTCTCGTCACAACACCGAAATTTGATGTTGCCGCGAGAGGACGAAGAGCTTCAAAATGAGTTGTACCGAATCGAAAACCATTTACGTCATATCAACCATAACTTCTAACATTCACCAATTCATAAGATAGATGCCGTAAATCTTCATGGACATTGTGAGTCTAACACTATCAAAAATGATCATAAGTTAAAATACTTCTTTAATAATAGTAACCTATAATATATAGAAGACGAGAGAGTATTACATAATCTCGAAACCAGGATAGGAAACCCGACCCTCCATTTATTCCTCCTTTTCGCATCCCTTCTACTTATTTGGCCGTAGGTTGATGCCTATGTGACCAACATTGTTTGTGGAACTCACCGAACGTGAAAAAACCATCTTTTAGAATACATGTGTAGCAAAATATGTCGATTAGCATAAATGTAGGACAAACACTTACTCGAAGTATTCATGCATGCCATCTATATTTATGTACATGTAGAGTAAAGTAACAGTCTTGTCACATTCGATTAGCACGTAGGCCGTGTAGCTACCAACGGTAGTGCCCCTCGTTTGAAAAATGGAGAGGTCACTTAAAGGGGGTGCTTCATCCACATTGTACCGCATCGCTGAAGTATTGATATTGTTTTCTTCTGCAAAGTAGACAGTTGAAAAGTATCCTACTTCCTTAAGAGCATATGCTTCAGCGATGCACCCTTCCACCCTTGCCTTGTTTCCAACCATTGGTTTTAGATATCATAGCGCTCTTTTAATGTGATACATCCACCTGTATTGCACAGGACCACCAACTTTAACTTCGAATGGAAGATGGATAAGCAGATGTTGCATTGGATTGAAGAAACCCGGTGGAAAATATTTTTCCATCTTACATAAAAGTATGGGTATCTCATTCTCTAACTTATCCATCATCCCTATCTTGATTTCTTTAGCATAAAGCTGTCTATAGAAATAGCTGAGCTCGGCTAAAACCTTCCACACCACATCATCTAGATAGCCCCGAAACATAACAGGTAAGAGTCTTTCCATTGTAATGTGATAATAACGACTCCTCAACCTAGTGAGGTTTCCTGTGTTCACATTCACGACTCCTTTGAGGCTAGCTGCGTAACCGTCTGGGAATTTCAAAGTTTTCATCCATTTCATGACTTCTTTCTTTTCTTTAGATCAAAGACAAAAAGAAGCATGTGGCTTACCACTACTTTCAGATTTCAAGAGTTGGACGGTGACAAATGTCTGCTAAATCTAGTCTAGCTTTATAATTGTCTTTTGTTTTGTCAGGCATATCCATGCAAGTGCTTATGATACTTTCGCTCATGTTATGCTCCTGATGCATGATATCAATGTTGTGCATTAGAATCAATGACTTCTCATACGGTAGCTCCCAAAGTCCACATATGTGAGTCCAATTGTGTTCCTCTTCATAACCTATGAAATATACAAGGCGACCTTCATATGGCACCAGTTTGTCCAACATATCAGAAATTTCTGACCCACTGAGACGTTTCGGTGGTCCTTTAGTGACAACGGTGTTCTTTCTAGAGATATGCCTCTGTTGCCTAAATATATGATTCGAAGGCAGCCAACGTCTGTGACAATCGAAGTAAGATTTTGTCTCCATGAGTTAGTCGAAAGCAATCCATGTTTGAAGCACATATCGGAAACATCAGACGACCGTGAGTGCTCCATTCGGAAAACATGTCGTATGCCGACAAATCATGGACGGACCACAAATAAGCAGCTTGAAGATTGAATTTCTGCTTCTTGTAACTATCGTACGCTTTGAATCCTGTCCACAACACTTTCAATTCTTCGATCAACGGTTTCAACATCACGTTGAGGCGTGACACGGGATGATCAGGTCCAGGTACAATGAGGCTGAGAAACATGAACTCTTTCTTTGTACAAAGAGCCGGTGGCAGGTTGTATGGCATGACAAAGATGGGCCAACAGGAGTATAGCGTGGCGTTTGTATTGAATGGTGAGAATCCGTCTATCGCTAATCTAATGCGAACATTTCTCGCATCACGAGAAAATCTGGATCGAAACGGTCTAGCGTCTTCCATGCATCACCGTCAGACGGATGCGTCAAGAATTATTTGTTCTCACGTTTACCTTCTTTGTGCCATCTCATGTGTCTTGCGGTTCTTTTTGAAAGAAACAACCGCTTCAACCGAGGTGTCATAGGCAAGTAACAAAGTTTCTTATGTGTGACATCTGTCATCACATTATCGCCATTGTCATTGACAACTTTGACATACTTCGGTTTACCACATTCCAAGCACATGTTCTCATTGGTGTGCTCTTTCCAGAATAACATGCAGTTGTCTGGACACACATCAATTTTCTCATAGTTCATACCGAGACCAGATATCTTGATCTTTGAATGATACATATCTGTGGAAGTGCTAATGCGACACTTCACCCAGATCTGCTGAGGAGTAGCCCGCGAAGGTTTTTTGTTCGGTGGGGCTTAGGCCTCAATCAAGTGTTCTAGCGGATGAGAGTATGAGACGGTGGTTTTTACGTGGTTCGGGCCGCAAGGAGCATAACACCCTACTCCACGGTGGATGGTATTGCTAGTTTGTGTGTATTCGTGTGTGTAATGTTCGATCCTTTGTACGGTGGCGGTCCAAGCCTTTTATAGACAAAGTCGGATGCCTTACAAGTGGGGTCTCGGGGCCCGACAGGTGGTCCCGGGGTGATCTTATCCTAAAGATCTACGACTTCTCGCATAAGATTTCTCTGACCGCGGCCTTGAAGTCTCGCCGTCTTGCCGCTTGAGTCATTAGTAGCCCATGTGCTGTTGCTAACATTGGCAGGGGATGTCCCGTCCAATTGTCTCTATCACTGTAAGCTACCCACTTGGCAGAGTGGGATAGGCGTGCGGCTTCTTCACTGTGGTGCGATTGGTCGTAGCGGTACCTAACATTAGGCGTGCGCAGCGCCATGCGTCTGGGGAAGCCGCATATCTTCAAAGCTTGACGGGGACAAGGCGCACCGCCCTCTTAACTCCCGCACTCCCCGCCCGGGGCAAGTGGACTGACCATGGCAGCTGGGGAGCTCACTGCTGTGGAGGAGACCAGGTCCTGCCTTATCGGCCACGTGGCAGCTCGGGAGCTCACCTCCGTGGGGGACGACGAGTCCCATCTTGCGAGACACGCTGTAGCGCTGGAGCTCGCCCATATGGGAGGTGGCCCATCTGATGTCTTGGAGGAGGTGTGATCCTTGCCTGCTGGACAAGTGGTTGCCTGGGGGCTCGTCTCCAAAGGGGGAGTTGAGCTTCTCCTCCAGGGTTTCTTGCGGGTACCCTGGACAACCCATCTGAAGCTGATGGGTCCAGGTCTCTTGAACACGTGGCGCCCTCGGACCCTACCTCTGCTGGGAGGTGAGGTACCTAGGTGGCTCTAGCTTGCGCGCGAGGGTACCCAGTATGCTGGGTACCGACAATGGCCCATGGGTCCACCTTGGGAGGAGGCGATGAGCCCGAGGGTGGAGCCCTATTCCTGCTTTCCCGCGTGGTCTTTTAATATTGTCTTGATCAGCTGAAGTGGTATGCGCTTCATCCATCGTGGCCACGCATCCATTTCTGGTTGAGGGATCATGGTGACGAGATCTTTGCTCGATGCAGTTTCTTTACTACGACGGTTCCCAACGCACCTGCTGCACTTCTGTTCCTTCTTCTCCCGCCTTTATGGGGACCGTTGGGTTGCCTTCTCGGGTTGATGCCCCTTCAGACCGATTTCTATGACCCTGGTCCTGGGCCTCACTGTCAGGGACACAATGGGTTGAGCGGTGGGTTTCGACCCCAAGCAATCTGCTTAGCACGCTCGAACGCCTAACGGGGAGTTAAAAGGGTACCTTTAGGAGCAAAGGTGGTTCTTCCTTACGCACTCCCCATCGTTTGAGCTTTCGTCTTCACCCTTGCGCACCCACTCTCTTCCCACCTTTGTGGTTCTTGACCTCTGTCCCCATGGACTCAGCCTTGCCTGCTTCTCGCACAGTTGATGTAGCACCTGTGAGACGTTTATTCGGCTGGGAGGAAAAGAGCAGCGAGATCTGATCCGCTCGGGCACCCTGCCCTGAATTTAGGGGAGAACGAGGTCGTCTTCTTCCTGACGTATGCGTACTCCGGGTTCGTTTCTCTCGTTTCCTCCTTCCTGGTGAAGCTCCTGGAGGTCCATGGGCTCAAGCTTCACCACTTGTCACCTAACTCTGGTGGCAGCAGCAGTGTTCTAGCACTTCTGCGAGATGTTCGTCGGGTTGTTCCTGTCCGTGCTGGTGCTCCGGTAGTTCTGCGTGCTGAGGCGGACCAAGAAGAAGAACAAGGACAACTTCCTCGGCGGCTACTGCTTCCAGCATCGGGCCAATAGCCCCTTCAAGTATATCACCCCACTCTCTTCAGCGAAGTGGGCCGACTTGAGGAGGGACTGGGTGATCATACAGGTCGATGCCCACGACCGCATGGTGATGCCCACCGGATGGGCGATACTCAGGAAGGAGACTTGAGAGGAGCGGTCGAAGTAGGAGCGGGCCTATATCCCGGCGACAGAGAGGATCTGATTCCTGGTGGACCATGGTCTGTCAGAGCTGACGGTGACGGCGGACTTTGTTCATCGTCGTCTGGCCCCCTCTAGCACCATTGCTGCCATGCATGGCTCTACATTGGGCTCCATGATGGCACCAGGTTGTTTAGACGTCACAACATGAAGACGACCCAACAAGAGGTGTTCGACATAATGTCCAAGGCGTGCGACGACCTGCTGTCGCCAGATTTCTTCAACCTCCGGCGAGCTTGACCACTGCTCTGCACGGATCGGGACCTTCGGACGATGGTTCTGAAGGAGATGCCCAACCTGGACGCGATCGGTCTTGCGCCACGGCAAGTTGGTGATGAGAGCCGGGGCCTGGCCATCGTCGACTCTCCGTAGGAGTTCGCACCTTCTTCAGGTTCCAAAGCTTCCGGGGCGGAGGAGGCACCCTCTGTCAAAGGGAAAGGCAAGGCGCTAGTCTCTGATGCAGGTAAGGGGAAGGCACCGACCCCTAACACAGGCAAGGGGAAGGCCCTAGTGGTCGAGGTCATGAAGGAGAAACGCCATCGATCGCCACCGAGGGTGCCGCCGCAGGTGGCCTTCGCCCCAAGTCAACGTCCCCCGGTGTGCCCCTCTTCATTATTGGGCGTCGGCGGTTCTTCGGGGGGAGGCTTGGCCCGTCAAGTGGCGGCTCCGCCAACATCAAAGGTGGGCACATCATCCAGCATCCCCATCGCCAGCGTGGTCCAGGGTTCCACAGGGGGCTCCGACGGTGTCACACCTACGGAGCTTCAGGCTAAAAGGCCTCGAGCTGACATTGTCGGCAGCTCGGGAGGAGGCTCCGGGAGTGGCTTTGTCAGATTTGGTGGAGGCACACTGGTGCAAGGTGGCGGCATCGTTGGTGGTTTTCGCGGAGGCCCAACGGGGATAACCTCGTCTGTTACGCCATCGTCAGGGCCCATGGCTTCAGGGTCGTCGAAAGTGGAGGCTCGTTGGAGCTCCCGGGGACGTCGGTAAGGCATTCTTACCAATGCTTGCTCTATTATCTCGCTTGCCTTTATTGATTGGTTAGGGATTGATCTTGATGTGCAGGGCTGCGTCAGCTGTTGTGATGCCCTTACTGATGGGGGTAGTGCCTGAGAGCGCTTCGAAGGTGGCCCAAGAGACTACGGCTGCGCTTGTTCAGAGGAGCACTGCTCCGGCGTCTGTGCCCGGTGCGGTTAGTGAAGTGTTTCCAGCTGCATCTCCAGCTGTCGCGCTAGAGGCACCTCCAGCTGTCGCACCAGAGGCACCTCCTGGCGTCGCGCCAGAGGCACCTCCAACCGTCGTGGCAGAGGCAATGTCGGAGTCAACTTAGGGGGCTGAAGGCCTGGCCTCCACTACTGCTGATCCGGCGGGCAACTCCTTGAGCGATGATGGTGTTGCTGCTTCTGGTGGCACCGCAACTCCCGGTCAGTCTCCAGGGGCAAGATCCCTGGTCTTGGTGGCCTCACCTTCACCGCTACAGGAGGAAGAGGTCTTCGAGATTATCACCAAGCGACCTTCCCTGACTTTGGTGCAGCCGGAGCGCCTCTCCGACATCATGCACTTAACACAGTCTAGCATCCTTCAGGTGCAATCCAACCTCCACCGGGCGCAAGAGGCTCTCGCCTCAAAGTGGGAGAAGCTGCGTGTCGAGGGCAAGCACCTCTGAGGATGGGAGGACCTTCTGAGATCCAGGGTCGCCGAGGCGAACGCGAAGTACCAGAAGGAGAGCAAGGAGCTAGAGCTGAGGCACCGCTTGGTGAGGGCCACAGACGCCCTGTCCCAGAAGATTCTGGTCGACACCAAGGTAGCCAATGACACGGCTGACGCCTGCCTGCACGCTCTTGAAGAAGGTCGATAATCCCTGATTCGCCAAGAAGCTGTTGTTGCTGAGAGGGAGGCTGCTGTCGCCGAACAAGAGGTGGCGGCTCAGGCGATGATGGCTCGGGTTGTTGCCGATGGGGACAGGTTACAGTCCTGCCTCGAACACCTTGAGCTCCGGGAGAGTGACTCGGCATGGGATCGGGCGCAACACTTGGCTAAGCATTAGGAATTCCTCCTGCATGATCTCGACGTCCAAACCCGGGAGCACACAGCCGAGCGCCGCGCCCGAGAGCTCGATCCGCGGGAGCGTCAGCTGACTCAGCGTCTGGAAGCCGAGGGTAGAGAAGCGGCGAAGTTGGTGGCATCCCACGTCTTGGTGTGCTACCGGAGTCAGTATCTCAATCTGCCTTTGGAGCCAGTTTTTGAAGTCCCTATCGAGGAGCACGAGGCGACAACATCGGCGGAGGTTAAGGAAGCGACCAAACACGGCGTGGCGCAATTCAGGCGGGGCTGAGG
This sequence comes from Tuctoria greenei, assembly GCA_036927565.1. Classification (NCBI taxonomy): domain Eukaryota; kingdom Viridiplantae; phylum Streptophyta; class Magnoliopsida; order Poales; family Poaceae; genus Tuctoria; species Tuctoria greenei. The sequence continues at coordinate 158,838,552 of JAYESD010000009.1, read as the reverse complement.
CTGGTAGCTCATCTTTGTATCCAGGGTTCGGCCCCTTGTAAAAATTCCTTAATGAATTTAAATTTGTGTTTGGCTTCTTGGCTTGTCTTTGTGCTTCTCAACTGTTACTTTGAGTCCTTAGTTGCATAACGGTTTGTAGAACCTTTGCCGATCCCGTTGGCTTTTGAGGACCAACGGTTGCATAATTGATATGGCCGAGGTGTTGCCCATTGACTTCCTGCCTATGGAACCCCCTTAGAGGCCCCTTGGTAGATGTGGTTAGTTGGCTGGGCACATCTACCATTTGATTTGCAGGATGTCTTCAACGTGCCCCTAGAGGACCAGGGGAGTTGGAGTGTCAGAGCGACACGAATTGTCAGAGCTGGACGCTCCAGTGTCGCCCATCGCCGTTGTGGAGACATCAATGGCAGGACCCTTGGGAGGTGCCAAAGCTGGGTGCTCCGGCGTCACCCACCACCGGAGCTGGATGCTCCGACGTCGCCCACCACCGTCGTGGAGACGTCGACAGCAGGCCCCTTGGGAGGTGCCACAGTTGGGTGCTCTAGCGTCGCCCACCATCGTCGTTGAGGCATCGACGACAGGCGCCTTAGGGGTTGCCGAAGCTGGATGCTCTGGCATCATCCACCATCATCGTAGATTGGTCGATGATAGGCCCCTGGTGTACAAGCTATCGCAAGAGAGTCCTGTTAGCAACAAGAGCAATGCAGGATAGTTTACTCACTTATCCGCGCTTGGTGCTGTCGTTGACATGCTGGGACGTCGACGGTAGGCCCCTTGCGAGGTGCCAGAGCTGGATGCTTCGACATCGCCCACCACCGTCGTGGAGATGTTGACTAATGGCCCCTTGGGAGGTTGTAACACCCTCATTTCCATGCATCATGCCTTGCATACATTCATATACATGTTTAACATTGATCCACATAAAGAGGAACAAGTTTAAAATTGATTTGCAGCATTTAAAATTGATTTGGAACAAAACCGCACTTAAAACGGAGGAAAGTGCGGACTAGTCCGATTTTACTGAGGAATAGTCCGATTTCTCTCTGAATAAAAACGGACTTGTTCATTTTTGCTGCGGACTAGTCCGATTTTGGCTCTGGAAACTTTCGGACTTGTCCGATTTTGTGCGGACTAGTCCGATATTCCAAGAATCCTTAAAAAAATTGCTAAGTCCTTGGACTTTTCCGGACTAGTCAGGTGTTCCAGCGGACTTGTCCGATTTCCTCTCTGTTTAAAGTCGGACTTGTCCGATTTTTGGCCAGACTTGTCCGATTTTCGCTCTGGACGACTTCGGACTAGTCCGGTCCTTTCCAGACTTGTCCGATATTTCGTGACTTCGAGTTGATCTTTTGTTTTATGACTTGTTTCTTGGGTTTCACATTAAGTGGGCCTAGGGACATCGTGCCTAACTCTTTTAGAGCCCATGTGGGACTCTAAACCGGCCTCTACTCCTCTCAAACTTGAAATCCGTCTAACCCTAGCCTGCACCTCTATATAAACAACCCCACCCCTTGGTTTGACATCTATTTGCCACTTTTCCACCCCACCCAAACCCTAGTTCGTAGAGAGCCACCACCAAGGAGGGAGGAGAAGATCCCAAGCAAGGAGAAGAAGAGGAGGAAACGAAAGAGGATCAAGATCTCCACCAAGTTTTTGTTCTTCATCACCAATTCATCCCCAAGTTCATCACCAACCCTAGATCATCAAGATCCAAGTGTTACCTCCAAGTTTCTTGATTCATTGGAGTTCTAAACACCTGGTATACCTTCTATTCTCTTTTCCTTACGTGAATTCAACCCCTAATCTCCAAATTCACGTCAATCTAGAAAACCCTAATCTGCTGATCTCGCAGAGGGCGGACTTGTCGGGTCCCTAGCGGACTAGTCCGATCCTTCTGGTTAAATTGTATTGAATTGGTTCTAAAATTTGATCTAATCGAATCCAAACCTGTATAAACTTGTTAAAAGCTATTAGAACTAGTTAGTTATCATTAAAAGCAATCAATTAACAAGTTCTACCTTGCATTTGCATCAATCATGCATGTCATATCATATTGAGTAATATTTGTGCACTCTTTGATCGTGTTTCTTGTCTTGTATGTTTATTGTGTGGATTAGACGGATTTGCGCTAGAGAGTGCCGTGGAGGATCTACAACATCAAGAGTTTGAAGGCTTTGACCCTAATCAACAGAAAGAGCAAGGCAAGTGTCCTTGAAGCATATTGATCCTGTTTTTAAAATAAATGTTTTGTTTGCAAAATTGCATGCTTGTGTCAATTTGATGGGAAACCTATGGTAGGAAGTTTACTAGAATTGTTGACCACCCTTGTCACCTGGAATATATGGTAGAGAGTCGGGAAGGGCTTTTTACCCTTTTGCTTCGCTTAATCAACTGGGATGGAAAACAACTATACCACTCAATTTAATTATGCATGGATGAGATCATGGTGAACATGAACTGGTTAAATATGACATGGTAATGGGTGATCTAAGCAAGCCTGGTATGTGGATGGGTTGGATGCTATGGTGGTTTTGCTTGCTTTAGATCTAAGGACCGGTTCATGCGAGAATAAGCCAGGACTACAGTGCCACCACGAGGCCAAGTATGGGTGTGGCATAGCTGATTAATTAGGGCTTTGCTAGTGCTGTTTGGATCATTGTGGATGCTCGGGGAAGGGGTAGTCGGATTGGGTTTGTTGATGATTGGCGGGACTACCCTGGGATCTGAATGGCTCAAGAGGGGGCCCTTGGTTGGAGATGTGCTTTGCGGGAGACATCGCCACCGGTGAAACCTCAGTGGGGTCTAAATAGGCTAGTAATCCCTTTGTAAAGGCTATTTTGTGATCTCTTGGCCACACACTGATGGAAGTGTGTGACGGCATAATAGAGGTTCTAGTCATCGAAAGGTGATGAAATCACAAACACGTGGGTAAAGAGGTACAAACTCTACAGAGTTAAATAAAACTATCATGATAGCCGTGCTCCCGGTTATGAGCACCTGGACAACTTCCATGATTAGAGGGAACTCGGTATTGGGATGGTATTTTGATGGTTATGGTTTGGTAATGGTTATGGACGGTTATGGATTTATTTCTGGTATTGAATCTGGTTATTGGCAATGGTGAAATCTGGAAATTTTGATGATGGTAATGAATTCAGATTTGGTATTATGGTATTACTTATGATTATGATGGGTTTACTTCACATACATATAATATATTGCTTTTCAAACGTTTTAATGTACTTTTCAGCACTTTGCCATTATTATTGTCGACATTTGAATAAGCCACATGTCATACTTTCCACACTTGCTGAGTACGACATGTACTCACTCTTGCAATTCCCCCCCCCCCCCCAACAGTTGCAGGACAGGACTGGGAGTTTAATAGCGATAATGCAGAGTTCTAGGCCGTGTCTACCGTCAGCTTTGCCTGTGGTGTTATTGGAGCTGCGTTATACCCTATTGCTTATGCTGCCTAGCTGTTTAGTCTGCTTAATTAGTTTATTTCCGCTGCATTAGTTGAACTTGTCATTAATATTCATTAGAGCTGGTATTCGAGGATAATCTGGTTTGTGTAATAAAATTTGGTTAATTAATCTTGTCTTGTGGAAATTTTCTGTATACTCTTTTGTGATTGCACTCGTGTATGTGTGATGAACATCCTGGGTACACATATGCGTTAGCTTGGTTCATTTTTCGGAACCGGGCGTCACAGATTGGTATCAGAGCCACAGGTTGACTGTAGGATGCAACCTAGATAGAATGGACACTTTAGAGCACATAGGAGCACTCAGGAATCGTTGTGTTTTTGCTTGGAGTGCTGTTTGCTATATATATTGCTTGCTTATGTGCTTAATAGAGGATTTTGGGATGCCTTAGCATTGCCATGTCCACCAAGGCTAGTGTAGCTAGCTGTTTAGTTTATACCCCTTGATGCATATAGTGGGGACGTTTTCTAATTCTTATCTATTGCTTTTCTTCAGATGGTGAGGACTCGCAACCAGAGGGATGGCAATGATGAGGAGGAGAACAATGGAGTGCCTCAGAACAACATCGGACAAGGATCTACTCAGGGAGCTATCAACATTGAGCAGCTATTGGCTATGCAAAACCAGCTCATGCAGACCATGATACAAACAATGGGACAGCTGCAGGCTGGCAATATCAACAATCAGCCCCACATGCCTCCACCGCCACCCCCGCCTCCTCATAACCGATTGGGAGAGTTTATGAGGACTAGGCCGCCGACCTTTGCTCAAGCTGCTGACCCTATGGATGTGGACGATTGGCTCAAGTCCGTGGAGAAGAAGCTAGCTATTGTCCAATGCGGTGACCGGGAGAAGGTCTTGTTTGCTTCTCATCAACTAGTTGGAGCAGCTGCGGATTGGTGGGATTCTTATTGAATTGCTCATGAGAACCAAGAGAGAATTACTTGGGCCGAATTCAAGGAAAATTTTCGTTCTCATTATGTGCCCGAGGGTGTTATGATATTGAAGAGGCAAGAATTTGAGAATTTAAGGCAAGGAAGATCAAGTGTGAGTGAATATCTCAATAAATTCACTCAACTCTCAAGGTACGCGCCTGAGGATGTTAGTCGGGACAGCCGAAAGCAATACTTGTTCATGAGGGGCTTGAACAATGAGATCCAAGTACAATTGCTCAATTGTGACTATGCAAATTTCCAGAAGCTTGTGGACAAAGCAATTGTGGTTGAGAACAAGATCCGTGAGATGGAGCAAGAAATCAAGAGGAAGGCGCCATATCAAGGACAGCAACAAGGAAGTCATGTGCGCCCTGGCCTTGCACCACCCAATGCGCCTCATTTCAGCTCTTCTATTCCTGCTCAGCGCCCTGGTTATGCACCACGCCCAACTCAGTTTGTGCAGCAGCGCCCTGTCATGCAAGCACCTAGGCCTCAAATGCCTTATGCGCCTCGTGCTAATTTTCCTGGTGCTAATGTTCAAAACCAAGCTCGTCCCAATAATTCTGGTGGGGTTAAGAAGTGCTACACTTGTGGAGAAGCTGGACATTTTGCGCATCAATGTCCTAAGTCAGGTCTTGGTCAAGGAAGCAATGCACCGAGGCAAAACCCAAGACCCAATGGAGGACAACCACAAGGGAACCGTGGACAACAGAATTTTGCTCGTGGCAACATGAACCATGTCTCAACGGAGGATGCTCAACAAGCGGATGATGTGGTCATTGGTATATTTCTCGCAAACTCCAACCCTGTGACTATGTTATTTGATTCCGGAGCATCGCATTCATTCATTGCATCAAAGTATATTGCCAAGTATAGTTTGCCTATCTCTCATATGAAGTTTACTCTATTGGTTAAGTCTCCTGGAGGAGAGATGAGGACAAATATAGTATGTCCAAAAGTAGGCCTTAGAATAAGGGGGCTAGACTTCTCCGCCAACCTCATTGTTTTGGATTCTCAAGGGTTGGATATTATACTTGGTATGGACTGGTTGAGGAAGCACAATGGAGTTATTGAGTGTGCCACGAAGACGGTGAAGTTGACCAATGAGGAAGGGATCACCGTAGAATTTGAAGCATCTCAAACCGCACCGAAGCAATTGGAGTTGAATCATATGGACGGTGCCACAATTGAGGAGATTCCGGTGGTGTGTGAATTTTTGGATGTTTTTCCGGATGAGTTGCCAGGTATGCCACCCGATCGAGACATTGAGTTTGTTATTGATTTAATACCTGGAACTGCACCTATAGCTAAGAGGCCGTATAGGATTCCTCCTATGGAATTAGCGGAGCTCAAGAAGCAAATTCAAGAGCAATTAGGGAAAGGTTTTATTCGCCCTAGCTCTTCACCCTGGGGAGCCCCCGTTCTATTTGTGGACAAGAAGGATGGATCCCAAAGGATGTGTGTGGATTACCGAGCTCTTAACGAGGTAACAATCAAGAACAAGTACACCTTGCCACGCATAGAAGACTTGTTTGATCATATGAAGGGTGCTTGTGTCCTCTCTAAGATTGACTTGAGGTCGGGATACTTTCAAATGAAGATTAGACCATCGGACATACCCAAGACAGCTTTTAGGACACGGTATGGATCTTATGAGTACACTGTGATGTCTTTTGGATTGACAAATGCACCTGTGTACTTTATGTGCCTCATGAATAAGGTCTTCATGGAGTACTTATATAAGTTCGTTGTGGTGTTTATTGATGATATTATGATCTACTCGAAGGATGAGAAGGAACATGAGGAACACTTGAGGCTTACATTGCAGAAATTGAAGGAGCATCAATTGTATGCGAAGTTCAACAAGTGTCAGTTTTGGTTGAAAGAGGTGCCATTTTTGGGTCATATCATCTCATGAGGAGGAGTATCGGTTGACCCTGGTAAAATGAGGGATGTGTTGAAGTGGGAACCGCCGCAAAATGTCAAGAAAATAAGGAGTTTTCTTGGGATGGCTGGATATTACCGTAGATTCATCAAGGACTTTTCCAAGATAGCCAAGCCTATGACGGAGTTGGTAATGAAGGGAAAGGCATTCCAATGGACTCAAGCTTGTCAAGAGAGTTTTGAGGAGTTGAAGAAGAGGTTGACAACAGCCCCAGTTTTGGTATTGCTAGATGTAAGCAAGAGTTTTGACATTTATTGCGATGCATCAAGACAAGGGCTTGGATGTGTATTGATGCAAGAAGGTCAAGTGGTCGCCTATGCATCAAGACAATTGAAGAAACATGAGCAGAATTACCCCACGCACGATTTGGAACTCGCGGCCGTGGTACATGCATTGAAGATTTGGAGACACTATATTCTTGGACATAGGTGTGAAATTTATACGGATCATAAGAGTTTGAAGTATATTTTCACACAAACAGATCTGAACTTAAGGCAACGAAGATGGTTGGAGCTCATCAAAGATTATGATTTGGGGATCAACTATCATCCGGGGAAGGCCAATGTAGTGGCCGATGCTTTGAGTAGAAAGGGAGTAAGTCACCAACTCACAGTTCGAGGGATACCATCCGAGCTATGCAGGGAGTTTGAACGGTTGAACCTTGGGTTTATAAACGAGATGGAGATGATGGAGTTAAATCCAACCTTGGAGCAAGAAATTCGAGAGGCACAAACCACAGATGAGGAGATCAAGGAAATCAAGGAAAGAACCGAAGAAGGGAGATAATTCAGATTTGACGAGGATGAACATGGTACCTTATGGCTTGGAAAGAGGATCGTTGTGCCTAATGTGAAGCACATACGAGAGACAATATTAAAGGAGGCACATGACTTACCTTAATCAATTCATCCCGTTGTACGAAGATGTACAAAGACTTGAAGACTTGCTATTGGTGGGATAGCATGAAAAAGGACATAGCTAAATACGTAGCATTGTGTGATGTGTGCCAATGAGTCAAGGCGGAACATCAAAGGCCAGCCGGATTATTGCAACCGTTGAAGATTCCGGAATGGAAGTGGGAAGAAATTGGAATGGACTTCATAGTTGGGTTACCACGTACTCAGTCTGGGTATGACTCAATTTGGGTAATTGTAGATCGCTTAACCAAGTCAGCTCATTTTGTCCCTGTGAAGACCTAATATACAGCTTCACGATTGGCCGAAATATACATGGAGCATATTGTGTGTCGACACGGAGTACCGAAGAAGATAGTCTCGGATAGAGGTTCTCAATTTACCTCCAGATTTTGGCAAAAATTGCATGAAGCTTTGGGAACGAGGTTGAATTTCAGTTCAGCATATCATCCTCAAACGGATGGACAAACCGAGAGGACCAATCAGATTTTGGAGGACATGTTAAGAGCTTGTGCTTTAAAGCATGGGAAATGTTGGGACAAAAGCTTGCCATACGCGGAATTTTCATACAATAATAGTTACCAAGCAAGTTTGAAGATGTCACCATATGAAGCGCTTTATGGGAGGAAGTGTAGGACACCTTTATTCTGGAATGAGGCAGGAGAAACCCAAGTATTTGGTCCAGATGTGTTGCAAGAAGCCGAAAAGCAAGTCCAAATAATTCGTGAAAACTTGAGGGCTGTCCAATCAAGGCAAAAAGGCTATGCGGACAATAGGAGAAGGAAACTAGCCTTTGAAGTGGGAGATTTTGTTTACCTCAAGGTGTCACCAATGAGGGGTCATAAGAGGTTTAACATAAGAGGAAAGCTAGCACCTTGTTATATTGGACCATTCAAGATTTTGGACAAAAGGGGAGAAGTAGCGTATAAGTTGGGGATGCCAGCTCATCTTTCAGACGTGCATGATGTCTTTCATGTTTCCCAGCTCAAGAAGTGCTTGAGAATACCGGAAGAACAAGTGCCAATGGAAGAATTGGAACTAGAGGAAGATTTGACTTATGCCGAACAACCGGTCAAAATCTTGGAAACTAAGGAGAGGGTCACAAGGAACAAGGTTATTAGATGGTGTAAGGTTCAATGGAAGCACCACACAGAAAAAGAAGCAACTTGGGAGCTAGAGGATGATATCAAGAAGGAATTTCTCTATCTCTTCTCTTCCGCGTCGAATCTCGAGGGCGAGATTCATTTTAAGGGGGGTAGGTTTGTAACACCCTCATTTTCATGCATCATGCCTTGCATACATTCATATACATGTTTAACATTGATCCACATAAAGAGGAACAAGTTTAAAATTGATTTGCAGCATTTAAAATTGATTTGGAACAAAATCGCACTTAAAACGCAGGAAAGTGCGGACTAGTCCGATTTTACTAAGGACTAGTCTGATTTCTCTCTGACTAAAAACGGACTTGTCCGTTTTTGCTGCGGACTAGTGCGATTTTGGCTCTGGAAACTTTCGGACTTGTCCGATTTTGTGCGGACTAGTCCGATATTCCAAGAATCCTTAAAAAAATTGCTAAGTCCTTGGACTTTTCCGGACTAGTCCGGTGTTCCAGCGGACTTTTCTGATTTCATCTCTGTTTAAAGTCAAACTTGTCCGATTTTTGGCCAGACTTGTCCGATTTTCGCTCTGGACGACTTCGGACTAGTCCGGTCCTTTCCGGACTTGTCCGATATTTCGTGACTTCGAGTTGACCTTTTGTTTTACGACTTGTTTCTTGGGTTTCACGTTAAGTGGGCCTATGGACATCGTGCCTAACTCTTTTAGATCCCATGTGGGACTCTAAACCGGCCTCTACTCCTCTCAAACTCGAAATCCATCTAACCCTAGCCTCCACCTCTATATAAACAACCTCACCCCTTGGTTTGACATCTATTTGCCACTTTTCCACCCCACCCAAACCCTAGTTCGTGGAGAGCCACCACCAAGGAGGGAGGAGAAGATCCCAAGCAAGGAGAAGAAGAGGAGGAAACGAAAGAGGATCAAGATCTCCACCAAGTTTTCGTTCTTCATCACCAATTCATCCCCAAGTTCATCACCAACCCTAGATCATCAAGATCCAAGTGTTACCTCCAAGTTTCTTGATTCATTGGAGTTCTAAACACATGGTATACCTTCTATTCTCTTTTCCTTACGTGAATTCAACCCCTAATCTCCAAATTCACGTCGATCTAGAAAACCCTAATCTGCTGATCTCACAGAGGGCAGACTTGTCCGGTCCCTAGCAGACTAGTCCAATCCTTCTGGTTAAATTGTATTGAATTGGTTCTAAAATTTGATCTAATCGAATCCAAACCTGTATAAACTTATTAAAAGCTATTAGAACTAGTTAGTTATCATTAAAAGCAATCAATTAACAAGTTCTACCTTGCATTTGCATCAATCATGCATGTCATATCATATTGAGTAATATTTGTGCACTCTTTGATCGTGTTTCTTGTCTTGTATGTTTATTGTGTGGATTAGACGGATTTGCGCTAGAGAGTGCTGCGGAGGATCTACAACATCAAGAGTTTGAAGGCTTTGACCCTAATCAACAGCAAGAGCAAGGCAAGTATCCTTGAAGCATATTGATCCTGTTTTTAAAATAAATGTTTTGTTTGCAAAATTGCATGCTTGTGTCAATTTGATGGGAAACCTATGGTAGGAAGTTTACTAGAATTGTTGACCACCCTTGTCACCTGGAATATATGGTAGAGAGTCGGGAAGGGCTTTTTACCCTTTTGCTTCGCTTAATCAACTGGGATGGAAAACAACTATACCACTCAATTTAATTATGCATGGATGAGATCATGGTGAACATGAACTGGTTAAATATGACATGGTAATGGGTGATCTAAGCAAGCCTGGTATGTGGATGGGTTGGATGCTATGGTGGTTTTGCTTGCTTTAGATATAAGGATCAGTTCATGCGAGAATAAGCCAGGACTACAGTGCCACCACGAGGCCAAGTATGGGTGCGGCGTAGCTGATTAATTAGGGCTTTGCTAGTGCTTTTTGGACCATTGTGGATGCTCGGGGAAGGGGTAGTCGGATTGGGTTTGTTGATGATTGGCGGGACTACCCTGGGATCCGAATGGTTCAAGAGGGGGCCCTTGGTTGAAGATGTGCTCTGCGGGAGACATCGCCACCGGTGAAACCTCAGTGGGGTCTAAATAGGCTAGTAATCCCTTTGTAAAGGCTATTTTGTGATCTCTTGGCCACACACCGATGGAAGTGTGAGACGGCATAATAGAGGTTCTAGTCATCGAAAGGTGATGAAATCACAAACACGTGGGTAAAGAGGTACAAACTCTGCAGAGTTAAGTAAAACTATCATGATAGTCGTGCTCCCGGTTATGAGCACCTAGACAACTTCCATGATTAGAGGGAACTCGGTATTGGGATGGTATTTGGATGGTTATGGTTTGGTAATGGTTATGGACGGTTATGGATTTATTTCTGGTATTGAATCTGGTTATTGGCAATGGTGAAATCTGGAAATTTTGATGATGGTAATGAATTCAGATTTGGTATTATGGTATTACCTATGATTATGATGGGTTTACTTCACATACATATAATATATTTCTTTTCAAACGTTTTAATGTACTTTTCAGCACTTTGCCATTATTATTGTCGACATTTGAATAAGCCACATGTCATACTTTCCACACTTGTTGATTACAACATGTACTCACTCTTGCAATTCCCCCCCCCCCCAACAGTTGCAGGTCAGGACTGGGAGTTTATTGGCGATAATGTAGAGTTCTAGGCCGTGTCTACCGTCAGCTTTGCTTGTGGTGTTATTGGAGCTGCGTTATACCCTATTGCTTATGCTACCTAGCTGTTTAGTCTGCTTAATTAGTTTATTTCCGCTGCATTAGTTGAACTTGTCATTAATATTCATTAGAGCTGGTATTCGAGGATAATATGGTTTGTGTAATAAAATTTGGATAATTAATCTTGTCTTGTGGAAATTTTCTGTATACTCTTTTGTGATTGCACTCGTGTATGTGTGATGAACATCCTGGGCACACATATGCGTTAGCTTGGTTCATTTTTTGGAACCGGGTGTCACAGAGGTGCCAGAGCTGGATGCTCCGACGTTGCCAACCATCATCGTTGAGACGTCGATGGCAGACCCCTTGGGGGGTGCCGGAGCTGGATGCTTTGGCATCGTCCACCATCGTCGTAGAGTCGTCAACGGCAGGCCCCTGGTGTTTAGGCTATCGCAAGAGAACCCTGTTAGCGACAAGAGTGGGGCAGGAGAGTTTTGCTCACTTATCCACACTTGTTGCTATCATTGGCATGCAGGGATGTCGATGGCAGCTGTAACACCCTCATTTTCATGCATCATGCCTTGCATGCACTCATATACTTGTTTAACATTAACCCACATAAAGAGGAACGAGTTTAAAATTAACTTGGAGCAAAACCGCACTTAAAATGCAGGAAAGTGCGGACTAGTCCGATTTTACTGAGGACTAGTCCGATTTCTCTCTGACTAAAAACGGACTTGTCCATTTTTCCTGCGGAATAGTCCGATTTTGCCTCTGGAAACTTTCGGACTTGTCCGATTTTGTGCGGACTAGTCCGATATTCCAAGAATCCTTGAAAATTTACTAAGTCCCTGGACTTTTCCGGACTAGTCCGGTGTTCCAGCGGACTTGTTCGTTTTCCTCTCTAACTAAAGTCGGACTTGTCCGATTTTAGGCCAGACTTGTCCAATTTTCTCTCTGGACAACTTCGGACTAGTTCGGTCCTTTCCGGACTTGTCTGATATTTCGCGACTCCGAGTTGATCTTTTGTTTTACGACTTGAATCTTGGGTTTCACGTTAATTGGGCCTAGGGACATCGTGCCTAACTCTTTTAGAGCCCATGAGGGACTCTAAACCGGCCTCTACTCATCCCAAACTCGAAATCCATCTAACCCTAGCCTCCACCTCTATATAAACAACTCCACCCCTTGGCTTGACATCTATTTGCCACTTTTCTACCCCACCCAAACCCTAGTTCGTGGAGAGCCACCATCAAGGAGGGAGGAGGAGATCCCAAGCAAGAAGAAGAAGAGGAGGAAACGAAAGAGGATCAAGATCACCACCAAGTTTTCGTTCTTCATCACCATTTCATCTCCAAGTTCATCCCCAACCCTAGATCACCAAGATCCAAGTGCTACCTCCAAGTTTCTTGATTCATTGGAGACCTAAACACCTGGTGTACCTTCTATTATCTTTTCCTTACGTGAATTCAACACCTAATCTCCAAATTCACGTTGATCTAGAAAACCCTAATCTGCTGATCTCGTAAGGTGCGGACTTGTCCGGTCCCTGTCTGACTAGTCCGATTTTCCTGGTTAAATTGAGTTGAATCGATTCTAAAAGTTTGATCTAATCACATCCAAACTTGTATTAACTTGTTAAAATCTATTAGAATTGGTTATTGATCATTAAAAGCAATCTATTGACAAGTTCTACCTTGCATTTGCATCAATCATGCATGTCATGACATGTTGAGTAATATTTGTGCACTCTTTGATTGTGTTTCTTGTCTTGTATGTTTATTGTGTGGATTAGACAGATTTGCGCTAGAGAGTGCCGCGAAGGATCTACAACACTAAGAGTTTGAAGGCTTTGACCCTAATCAACCGCAAGAGCAAGGCAAGTGTCCTTGAAGCATATTGATCCTGTTTCTAAAATAAATGTTTTGTTTGCAAACTGCATGCTTGTGTCAATTTGATGGGAATCCTATGATAGGAAGTTTACTAGATTTCTTTAACCACCCTTGTCACCTGGGACATATGGTAGAGAGTCGGGGTGGGATTTTTACCTTTTTGCTTCACTTAATCAACTGGGATGGGAAAACAACTATACCACTCAATTTAATTATGCATTAATGAGATTGTGTTTGACATGAACTAGTTAAATCTGATATGGTAATGGATGATCTAAGCAAGCCTGGTATGTGGATGGGTTGGATGTTATGGTGGTTTTGCTTGCTTTAGATCTAAGGACCGGTTCATGCGAGAATAGGCCAGGACTACAGTGCCACCACGAGGCCAAGTATGGGTGCGGCGTAGCTGATTAATTAGGGCTTTGCCAGTGCTATTTGGACCATTAAGGATGCTCGGGGAAGGGGTAGTCGGAGTGGGTTTGTTGATGATTGGTAGGACTACCCTGGGATCCGAATGACTCAAGAGGGGGCCCTTGGTTGAAGATGTGCTCTGCGAGAGACATCGCCACTGGTGAAACCTCAGTGGGGTCTAAATAGGCTAGTAATCCCTTTGTAAAGGCTATTTTGTGATCTCTTGGCCATACACCTAAGGAAGTGTAATTGGCGAAAGGGAGGTTCTTTAGTCGCCGACGGGCGATGAAATCACAAACACGTGGGTAAAGCGGTACAACCTCTGCAGAGTGTGTCTAATAAACTATCATGATAGTTGTGCTCCCGGTTATGAGCACCTGGACAACTTCCATGATTAGAGGGAACTCGGTATTGGGATGGTATTTGGGATGGTTATGGTTGGTATTATGGTTATGGATTAATTTCTGGTATTGAATATGGTTATTGGCAAATGGTGAAATCTGGAATTATTGATGATGGTAGTGAATTCAGATTGGTATTATGATATTACTTATGATTATGATGGGTTTACTTCACATACATATAATATATTGCTTTTCAAATGTTTTAATGTACTTTTCAGCACTTTGCCATTATCATTGCCGTCATTTGAATCAGCCACATGTCGTACTTTCCACACTTGCTGAGTACGACATGTACTCACTCTTGCAATCCCCCCCCCCAACAGTCGCAGGTCAGGATTGGGAGCTTAATGGTGAGAATGCGGAGTTCTAGGCCGTGTCTACCGTCAGCTTTGCCTGTGGTGTTATTGGAGCTGCGCTATCCCTTATGCTTAGTTTGCTTAGTCGCTTAATTAGTTTATTTCCGCTGCATTAGTTCAAACTTTTCATAAATATTCATTAGAGCTTGTATTCGAGGACAATATGTTTTTTTAATAAAATTTGGTTAATTAATCTTGTTCTGTGGTAATTTTCTGTATACCCTTTGTGAATGCACTCGTGTATGTGTGATGAACACCCTGGGCACACATATGCGTTAGCTGGTTCATTTTTCGGAACCGGGTATCACAGATTGGTATCAGAGCCACAAGTTGACCGTAGGATGCAGCCTAGATAGAATGGACACTTTAGAGCATATAGGAGCACTCAGGAATCGATGTATTTTTGTTGGTGTGTTGTTTGCTATATATATTGCTTGCTTGTGTGCTTAATAGAGGATTTTGGGATGCTTTAGCATTGCCATGTCCACCTAGGCTAGTTAGTTGTTTAGTTTCATATCCCTTGATGCATATAGTTGGGGACATTTTCTAATTCTTACCTATTGCATTTCTCTAGATGGTGAGGACTCGCAACCAGAGGGATGGCAATGATGAGGAGGAGAACAATGGAGTGCCTCAGAACAACATTGGACAAGGATCTACTCAGGGAGCTATCAACATTGAGCAGCTATTGGCTATGCAAAACCAGCTCATGCAGACCATGATACAAACTATGGGACAGCTGCAGGCTGGTAACATCAACAATCAGCCCCACATGCCTCCACCGCCTCCTCATAACCGATTGGGAGAGTTTATGAGGACTAGGCCACTGACCTTTGCTCAAGCTGCTAACCCTATGGTTGGGATGATTGGCTCAAGTCCGTGGAGAAGAAGCTAGCTATTGTCCAATGCAGTGACCGGGAGAAGGTCTTGTTTGCTTCTCATCAACTAGTTGGAGCAGCTGCGGACTGGTGGGATTATTATTGCAATGCTCATGAGAACCGAGAGAGGATTACTTGGGCGGAATTAAAGGATAGTTTTCGTTCCCATTATGTGCCGGAAGGTGTTATGATTTTGAAGAGGCAAGAATTTGAGAATTTAAGGCAAGGGAGACCAAGTGTGACTGAATATCTCAACAAGTTCACTCAACTCTCAAGGTATGCGCCTAAGGATATGAGTCGGAACAGCCGGAAGCAATACTTGTTCATGAGGGGCTTGAATAATGAAATCCAAGTGCAACTACTCAACTGTGATTATGCCAATTTTCAGAGGCTTGTGGACAAAGCAATTGTGGTTGAGAACAAGATTCGTGAGATGGAGCAAGACAACAAGAGGAAGGCGCCATATCAAGGACAACAACAAGGGAGTAATGTGCGCCCTCGCTTTGCGCCGCCCAATGCGCCTTATTACAGCTCTTCTATTCCTGCTCAACGCCCTGGTTATGCACCACACCCAACTCAGTTTGTGCAGCAGCGCCCTGTTATGCAAGCACCTAGGCCTCCGATGCCTTATGCGCCCCGTGCTAATTTTCCTGGTGCAAATGTTCAAAACCAAGCATGTCCCAATAATTCTGGTGGAGTTAGGAAGTGTTATACTTGTGGAGAAGCTAGACACTTTGCGCATCAATGTCCTAAGTCAGGCCTTGGTCAAGAAAGCAATGCGCCGAGGCAAAACCCAAGACCCAATGGAGGACAGCCACAAGGGAACCGTGGACAGCAGAATTTTGCTCGTGGCAATGTGAACCATGTCTCTACGGAGGATGCTCAACAAGCGGATGACGTGGTCATTGGTATGTTTCTCGCAAACTCCAACCCCGTGACTATGTTATTTGATTTTGGAGCATCGCATTCATTCATTGCATCGAAATATGTTGCCAAGTATAGTTTGCCTATCTCTCATATGAAGTTTACTCTATTGGTTAAGTCTCCTGGAGGAGAGATGAGGACAAATATAGTATGTCCAAAAGTAATCCTTAGAATAAGGGGGGTAGACTTCTCCGTCAACCTCATTGTTTAGGATTCTCAAGGATTGGACATTATACTTGGTATGGACTGGTTGAGGAAGCACAATGGAGTTATTGAGTGTGTCACGAAGACGATGAAGTTGACCAATGAGGAAGGGATCATCGTAGAATTTGAAGCATCTCAAACCACATCGAAGCAATTGGAGTTGAATCATATGGACGGTGCCGCAATTGAGGAGATTTCGGTGGTGTGTGAATTTTTGGATGTTTTTCCAGACGAGTTGCCAGGTATGCCACCTGATCGAGACATTGAGTTTGTTATTGATTTAATACCTGGAACTGCACCTATAGCTAAGAGGCCGTATTTGGAATTAGTGGAGCTCAAGAAACAAATTCAAGAGCAACTATAGAAAGGTTTTATTCGTCCTAGCTCTTCACCTTGGGGAGCGCCCGTCCTATTTGTGGACAAGAAGGATGGATCCCAAAGGATGTGCGTGGATTACCGAGCTCTCAACGAGTTAACAATCAAGAACAAGTACACCATGCCACGCATAGAAGACTTGTTTGATCAGATGAAGGGTGCTTGTGTCTTCTCTAAGATTGATTTGAGGTCGGGATATTTTCAAATGAAGATTAGACCATCGGACATACACAGGACAGCTTTTAGGACACAGTATGGATCTTATGAGTACACCGTGATGTCTTTTGGATTGACAAATGTGCCTGCCTACTTTATGTACCTCATGAATAAGGTTTTCATGGAGTACTTGGATAAGTTCGTTGTGGTGTTTATTGACGATATTATGATCTACTCGAAGGATGAGAAGGAACATGAGGAACACTTGAGGCTTACGTTGCAGAAATTGAGGGAGCATCGATTGTATGTCAAGTTCAACAAGTGTCAGTTTTGGTTGAAAGAGGTGCCATTTTTGGGTCATATCATCTCAGGAGGAGGAGTATCGGTTGACCCCGGAAAAGTGAGAGACGTGTTGAAGTGGGAACCACCGCAAACTGTCAAGGAAATAAGGAGTTTTCTTGGGATGGCTGGATATTACTGTTGATTCATCAAGGACTTTTCAAAGATAGTCAAGCCTATGACGGAGTTGCTAATGAAGGGAAAGGCTTTCCAATGGACTCAAGCTTGTTAAAATAGTTTCGAGGAGTTGAAAAAGAGGTTAACAACAGCCCCAATTTTGGTACTGCCGGATGTGAGCAAGAGTTTTGATATTTATTGCGATGCATCGAGACAAGGACTTGGATGTGTATTGATGCAAGAAGGTCAAGTGGTTGCATATGCTTCGAGACAACTGAAGAAACATGAGCAGAATTACCCAACACATGATATAGAACTTGCAGCCGTGGTACATGCATTGAAAATTTGGAGACGCTACATCCTTGGACATAGGTGTGAAATTTATACGAATCATAAGAGTTTGAAGTATATTTTCACACAAATGGATCTGAATTTGAGGCAACGAAGATGGTTGGAGCTCATCAAAGATTATGATTTGGGGATCGACTATCATCCGGGAAAAGCCAATGTAGTGGCTGATGCTTTGAGTAGAAAGGGAGTAAGTCATCAACTCACAGTTCGAGAGTTGCCATCCGAGTTATGTAAGGAGTTTGAAAGGTTGAACCTCGGATTTGTAAATGAGATGGAGATGATGGAGTTAAACCCAACCTTGGAGCAAGAAATTCGAGAGGCACAAACCGCGGATGAAGAGATCAAGGAAATCAAGGAAAGGACCGAAGAAGGGAGAGAATTCAGATTTGATGAAGACGAACATGGTACCTTATGGCTTGGAAAGAGAATCGTTGTGCCTAATGTGAAGCATATTCGGGAGACGATATTAAAAGAGGCACATGACTCACCTTACTCAATTCACCCTGGTTGTACAAAGATGTACAAAGACTTGAAGACTAGCTATTGGTGGGATAGCATGAAGAAGGACATAGCTGAATATGTGGCATTGTGTGATGTGTGTCAATGAGTCAAGGCGGAACATCAAAGGCCAGCTGGATTATTGCAACCATTGAAGATCCTGGAATGGAAGTGGGAAGAAATTGGTATGGACTTCATAGTTGGTTTACCGTGTACTCAATCCGGGTACGACTCAATTTGGGTAATTGTGGATCGCTTAACCAAGTCAGCTCATTTTGTCCCTGTGAAGACCAAATATACAGCTGCACAATTGGCTGAAATATACATGGAGCATATTGTGTGTCGACATGGATTCCCTAAGAAGATAGTCTCGGATAGAGGTTCTCAATTCACTTCCAGGTTTTTGCAAAAATTACATGAAGCATTGGGAACAAGGTTGAATTTTAGTTCAGCGTATCATCCTCAAATGGATGGACAAACCGAGAGGACCAATCAAATTTTGGAGGACATGTTAAGAGCTTGCGCTTTAAAGCATGGGAAAAGTTGGGACAAAAGCTTGCCATACGCAGAATTTTCATACAACAATAGCTACCAAGCTAGTTTGAAGATGTCACCATATGAAGTGCTTTATGGAAGGAAGTGTAGGACACCTTTATTCAGGAATGAGGCAGGAGAAACTCAAGTATTTGGTCCGGATGTGTTGCAAGAAGCCGAAAAGCAAGTCCAAATAATTCGTGAAAACTTGAGGGCTGCCCAATCAAGACAAGAAGGCTATGCGGACAATAGGAGAAGTAAATTAGCCTTTGAAATAGGAGATTTTGTTTACCTCAAGGTGTCACCAATGAGAGGTCATAAGAGGTTTAACATAAGAGGCAAGCTCGCACCTCGCTACATTGGACCATTCAAAATTTTGGACAAAAGAGGAGAAGTAGCGTATAAGTTGGAGATGCCAACTCATCTTTCAGATGTTCATGATGTCTTTCATGTTTCCCAACTCAAGAAGTGCTTGAGAGCACCGGAAGAACAAGTGCCAATGGAAGAATTGGAACTAGAAGAAGATTTGACTTACGTCGAGCAACCGATCAAAATCTTGGAAACTAAGGAGAGGGTCACAAGGAACAAGGTTATTAGATGGTATAAAGTTCAATGGAAGCACCACACAGAAAAAGAAGCGACGTGGGAATTGGAGGATGATCTCAAGAAGGAATTTCCCTATCTCTTCTCTTCCGCGTCGAATCTCGAGGGCTATATTCATTTTAAGGGGGTAGGTTTGTAACACCCTCATTTTCATGCATCATGCCTTGCATGGACTCATATACATGTTTAACATTAACCCACATAAAGAGGAACGAGTTTAAAATTGATTTGGAGCAAAACCGCACTTAAAATGCAGGAAAGTGCGGACTAGTCCGATTTTACTGAGGACTAGTCCGATTTCTCTATAACTAAAAACGGACTTGTCCGTTTTTGCTGCGGACTAGTCCGATTTTGCCTCTAGAAACTTTTGGACTTGTCCGATTTTGTGCGGACTAGTCCGATATTCCAAGAATCCTTGAAAATTTGCTAAGTCCCTGGACTTTTCCGGACTAGTCTGGTGTTCCAGCGGACTTGTCCGTTTTCCTCTCTGATTAAAGTCGGACTTGTCCGATTTTGGGCCAGACTTGTCTGATTTTCTCTCTGGACAACTTCGGACTAGTCCGGTCCTTTCCGGACTTGTCCGATATTTCGCGACTCCGAGTTGATCTTTTGTTTTACGACTTGAATCTTGGGTTTCACGTTAAGTGGGCCTAGGGACGTCGTGCCTAACTCTTTTAGAGCCCATGAGGGACTCTAAACCGGCCTCTACTCATCCCAAACTCGAAATCCATCTAACCCTAGCCTTCACCTCTATATAAACAACCCCACCCCTTGACTTGACATCTATTTGCCACTTTTCCACCCCACCCAAACCCTAGTTCGTGGAGAGCCACCATCAAGGAGGGAGGAGGAGATCCCAAGCAAGAAGAAGAAGAGGAGGAAACGAAAGAGGATCAAGATCCCCACCAAGTTTTCGTTCTTCATCACCGATTCATCTCCAAGTTCATCCCCAACCCTAGATCACCAAGATCCAAGTGCTACCTCCAAGTTTCTTGATTCATTGGAGTCCTAAACACCTGGTATACCTTCTATTATCTTTTCCTTACGTGAATTCAATACCTAATCTCCAAATTCACGTCGATCTAGAAAACCCTAATCTGCTGATCTCGTAAGGTGCGGACTTGTCCGATCCCTGGCGGACTAGTCTAATTTTCCTGGTTAAGTTGAGTTGAATCGATTCTAAAAGTTTGATCTAATCACATCCAAACCTGTATAAACTTGTTAAAAGCTATTAGAACTAGTTATTGATCATTAAAACCAATCTATTGACAAGTTATACCTTGCATTTGCATCAATTATGCATGTCATGACATGTTGAGTAATATTTGTGCATTGTTTTATTGTGTTTCTTGTCTTGTATGTTTATTGTGTGGATTAGACGGATTTGTGCTAGAGAGTGCCGCGGACGATCTACAACACCAATAGTTTGGAGGCTTTGACCCTAATCAACTGCAAGAGCAAGGCAAGTGTCCTTGAAGTATATTGATCCTATTTCTAAAATAAATTTTTTGTTTGCAAACTGCATGCTTGTGTCAATTTGATGGGAATCTTATGATAGGAAGTTTACTAGCTTTGTTTAACCACCCTTGTCACCTGGGACATATGTTAGAGAGTCGGTATGGGATTTTTACCTTTTTGCTTCGCTTAATCAACTGGAATGGGAAAACAACTATACCAATAAATTTAATTATGCATTAATGATATTGTGGTTGACATGAACTGGTTAAATCTGATATGGTAATGGATGATCTAAGCAATCCTGGTATGTGGATGGGTTGGATGTTATGGTGGTTTTGCTTGGTTTAGATCTAAGGACCGGTTCATGCGAGAATAGGCCAGGACTACAGTGCCACCACGAGGCCAAGTATGGGTGCGGTGTGGCTGATTAATTAGGGCTTTGCCAGTGCTATTTGGACCATTAAGGATGCTCGGGGAAGGGGTAGTCGGATTGGGTTTGTTGATGATTGGTGGGACTACCCTGGGCTCTGAATGGCTCAAGAGGGGGCCCTTGGTTGAAGATGTGCTCTGCGGGAGACATCGCCACCGGTGAAACCTCAGTAGGGTCTAAATAGGCTAGTAATCCCTTTGTAAAGGCTATTTTGTGATCTATTGGCCATACACCAAAGGAAGTGTAATTGGCGAAAGGGAGGTTCTTTAGTCGCCGACGGGTGATGAAATCACAAACACATGGGTAAAGCGGTACAACCTCTACAGAGTGTGTCTAATAAACTATCATGATAGCCGTGCTCCCGGTTATGAGCACCTGGACAACTTCTATGATTAGAGGGAACTCAGTATTGGGATGGTATTTAGGATGGTTATGGTTGGTATTATGGCTATGGATTAATTTCTGGTATTGAATATGGTTATTGACAAATGGTGAAATCTGGAATTATTGATGATGGTAGTGAATTCAGATTGGTATTATGATATTACTTATGATTATGATGGGTTTACTTCACATACATATAATATATTGCTTTTCAAATGTTTTAATGTACTTTTCAGCACTTTGCCATTATTATTGTCGTCATTTGAATAAGCCACATGTCATACTTTCCACACTTGCTGAGTACGACATGTACTCACTCTTGCAATCCCCCCCAACAGTTGCAGGTCAGGATTGGGAGTTTAATGGTGAGAATGTGGAGTTCTAGGCCGTGTCTACCGTCAGCTTTGCCTGTGGTGTTATTGAAGTTGAGCTATCCCTTATGCTTAGTTTGCTTAGTCGCTTAATTAGTTTATTTCCGCTGCATTAGTTCAAACTTGTCATAAATATTCATTAGAGCTTTTATTCGAGGACAATATGGTTTGTTTAATAAAATTTGGTTAATTAATCTTGTTCTGCGGTAATTTTCTGTATACCCTTTGTGAATGCACTCGTGTATGTGTGATGAACATCCTGGGCACACATATGCGTTAGCTTGGTTCATTTTTCGGAACCTGGCGTCACAGCAGCCCCCTTGCTGTGACACCCGGTTCCGAAAAATGAACCAAGTAAACGTATATGTGTTCCCAGGATGTTCAACACACATACGCGAGTGCATTCACCAAAGCATATACAGAAAATTACCACAGAACAAGGTTAATTAACCACTTTTATTACAAAATTCAGAATATCCCCAAATACAAGCTCTAATGAATATTGTCCGTACCCTATGTACCGGATACCTCGTGATACCGCAAGAAGTGTAAGAGAGTTCCACCCGTTAGAGTCGAAGGCTTCCTCAGGCCCACATGTCACACGGCACTGGACCCTCCTCTCTCATATGGGTAGCTCCAGGATTGCCATGTGTAATGTAAGACCAGAGCTGAATTCCCAACAAAGGGAAACTCCACAGTTGACACGTGGATAATAACCCCGGACCTAAACCCCCAGTAGAGGGAAGCTCCGGTGCCGCCACGTGTATAAGAGCTCTGAACCTATCTCTCCACGAGGGGAAACTCCGGAGCTGCCACGTGTGGATCCTTCGGACCTTACACCAGAAGGAATATGGGCGGATCTCCAACAGCACAGACATTCAAAGGACCGTTAAAGTGAGAGTTACATGGCCTGATTATGTGTCATCAATGCTATATTAATGACACACGATCAGTGGACTGTTAATAGGGGTAACGCTGCTATTAAGACACATTATCACTCTATTAACTACACTTAATACCGGTAGACCATGTATTAGGTTATCAAATATACCAGGGCCACATGTCGGGCTAGGCAAGTGTTGTAACAGTCAGTCCTTGGACTATAAAAGGACTGCGCCGCGCGGTACATGGACGACCAAGCTCATATGCACGCAAGCATTAGCGAACCCTCAATACAACAACACACACTCCGTGGAGTAGGGAATTACACTCAGGTGGCCCGAACCACGTAAATCACCTGTGTCATCATCTTGTTCTAGATCTCCGCACACCCAAACCGATACAAGAACCTCTGTGGGCTACAATTTAGCAGTACCGGGGGAAGTGTCGTTCCAACACTTCGACATTTGGCGCGCCAGGTAGGGGCGCCTGAGATAACAAGATGGCAAACTCTGCCGCAGGATCATCCAACGGCAACAACGATGTGCAGCCTGTTGGAGGGAATCCTTCCAACATGCAACAACCAGCGGGCGCCGTTGCCCCAGCAGGCATCGCACCACCACCACCACCATCTGCTATGACGAACAATGCTGGACAGCAGGATGGGGTACTTGTGTCGATCAAAACATCGGTAAACAACAACCCCGAGAACGCGCTAATTGCTGCGCGAACTCTATTGGAGCGCCCACCAACGCCCGGAGCACCTCAGGGTGCAATGGAGCAGTGGTGCGCTGATGTCCAACATCTGGTTGCAGTTGCAGCCGATGCCATCAGCAATCAAGGCCCCCCCCTTCGGGGCAGGCACCAACTCAACATAGGACCTTGTCTGGAAGACTTGGTCCTCACGTGTCACAGCACCGAAGGCGTGTTGTATCTCAATAGGTGGCGTTGCTGCCTTCTAGGGCGCGTCGTATCCATACTATGTCGAGACTTTCGACACATGATCTGCGATCAGAACTCGATCACCGTTACAGGCAACAAGATGACCGTGTCCACATCGAGCGTGCTCATGAGAGGCAGGAAGCTCGGGACAACCCTGCTCCAATGGGAGTAGGGGGAGGTTGTTCTGCCCTGGCCATGCACCTACACATGGTACGTTTGTAACACCCTCATTTTCATGCATCATGCCTTGCATACATTCATATACATGTTTAACATTAACCCATAACAAGAGGAACAAGTTTAAAATTGATTTGGAGCAAAACCGCACTTAAAATGTAGGAAAGTGCGGACTAGTCCGGTTTTGCTAAGGACAAGTCCGATTTCTCTCTGACTAAAAACGGACTTGTCCGTTTTTTCTGCGGATTAGTCCGATTTTTTGCTCTGGAAACTTTCGGACTTGTCCGATCTTGTGCGGACTAGTCCGATGTTCCATGAATCCTTGAAAATTTGTTAAGTCCCTGGACTTGTCCGGACTAGTCCGGTGTTCCAGCGGACTTGTCCGTTTTCCTTTCTGACTAAGATCGGACTTGTCCGATTTTTGGCCACACTTGTCCGATTTTCTCTCTGGACGACTTCGGACTAGTCCGGTCCTTTCCGGACTTGTCCGATATTCCGTGACTCCGAATTGAACTTTTGTTTTACGACTTGTTTCTTGGGTTTAACGATAAGTGGGCCTAGGGACGTCGTGCCCAAATCTTTTAGAGCCCATGTGGGACTCTAAACCGGCCTCTACTCATCCCAAAACTCGAAATCCATCTAACCCTAGCCTCCACCTCTATATAAACAACCCCACCCCTTGGTTTGACATCTATTTGCCACTTTTCCACCCACCCAAACCCTAGTTCGTGGGGAGCCACCATCAAGGAGGGAGGAGAAGATCCCAAGCAAGAGGAAGAAGAGGAGGAAACGAAAGGGATCAAGATCTCCACCAGGTTTCGTCCTTCACCACCAATTCATCTCCAAGTTCATCACCAACCCTAGATCACCAAGATCCAAGTGCTACCTCCAAGTTTCTTGATTCATTGGAGTCCTAAACACCTGGTATACCTTCTATTATCTTTTCCTTATGTGCATTCAACCCCTAATCTCCAAATTGGCGTCGATCTAGAAAACCCTAATCTGCTGATCTCGTCAAGTGCGGACTTGTCCTGTCCCTAGCGGACTAGTCCGATCTTTCTGGTTAAATTGAATTGAATTAATTCTAAAATTTGATCTAATCGAATCCAAACCTGTATAAACTTGTTAAAAGCTATTAGAATTAGTTAGTTATCATTAAAAGCAATCAAGTAACAAGTTCTACCTTGCATTTGCATCAATCATACATGTCATGTCATATTGAGTAATATTTGTGCACTCTTTGATTGTGTTTCTTGTCTTGTATGTTTATTGTGTGGATTAGACGGATTTGCGCTAGAGGGTGCCACGGGGATCTACAGCATCAAGAGTTTGAAGGCTTTGACCCTAATCAACAGCAAGAGCAAGGCAAGTGTCCTTGAAGCATATTGATCCTGTTTTTAAATAAATGTTTTGTTTGCAAACTGCATGCTGTGTCAATTTGATGGGAATCCTATGGTAGGAAGTTTACTAGTTTTGTTAACCACCCTTGTCACCTGGAATTTATGGTAGAGAGTCGGGAAGGGTTTTTACCTTTTTGCTTCGCTTAATCAACTGGGATGGAAAACAACTATACCAATAAATTTATTTATGCATGGATGAGATTATGGATAACATGAACGGGTTAATATGGTATTGCGATGGGTGATCTAAGCAAGCTTGGTGTGTGGATGGGTTGGATGTTATGGTGGTTTGCTTGCTTTAGATCTAAGGACCGGTTCATGCGAGAATAAGTCAGGACTACAGTGCCACCACGAGGCCAAGTATGGGTGCGGCGTAGCTGATTAATTAGGGCTTTGCTAGTGCTGTTTGGACCATTGTGGATGCTCGGGGAAGGGGTAGTCGGATTGGGTTTGTTGATGATTGGTGGGACTACCCTGGGATCCGAATGGCTCAAGAGGGGGCCCTTGGTTGAAGATGTGCTCTGCGGGAGACATCGCCACCGGTGAAACCTCAGTGGGGTCTAAATAGGCTAGTAATCCCTTTGTAAAGGCTATTTTGTGATCTCTTGGCCATACACCAAAGGAAGTGTAATTGGCATAAGGGAGGTTCTTTAGTCGCCGACGGGTGATGAAATCACGAACACGTGGGTAAAGAGGTACAAACTCTGCAGAGTTAATTAAAACTATCATGATAGCCGTGCTCCCGGTTATGAGCGCCTGGATGACCAACATGATTAGAGGGAAATTGGTAATTGGGATGGTTATGGTTTGGTAACGGTTATGGATGGTTATGGATTTATTTTTGGTATTGAATATGGTTATTGGCAATGGTGAAATCTGGAATTATGGATGAGGATGGTGAATTGTGGACTGGTATTATGGTATTACTTATGATTATGATGGGTTTATTTCACATACATGTAATATATTGCTTTTCAAATGTTTTTATGTACTTTTCAGCACTTAGCCATTATTATTGTCGACATTTGAATAAGCCACATGTCATACTTTCCACACTTGCTGAGTACGACATGTACTCACTCTTGCAATCCCCCCCCCCCAACAGTTGCAGGTCAGGATTGGGAGTTTAATGGTGATAATGCGGAGTTCTAGGCCGTGTCTACCGTCAGCTTTGCCTGTAGTGTTATTGGAGCTGCGCATATATACCCTATTGCTTATGCTTAGTTGCTTAGTTTGCTTAATTAGTTTATTTCCGCTGCATTAGTTGAACTTGTCATAAATATTCATTAGAGCTTGTATTCGAGGATAATCTGGTTTGTGTAATAAAATTTGGTTAATTAATCTTGTTCTGTGGTAATTTTCTGTATACTCTTTTGTGATTACACTCATGTATGTGTGATGAACATCCTGGGCACACATATATGTTAGCTTGGTTCAGTTTCCGGAACCGGGCGTCACAGATTGGTATCAGAGCCACAAGTTGACCGTAGGATGCAGCCTAGATAGAATGGACACTTTAGAGCACATAGGAGCACTCAGGAATCGATGTGTTTTTGCTTGGAGTGCTGTTTGCTATATATATTGTTTGCTTGTATGCTTAATAGAGGATTTTTGGATGCCTTAGCATTGCCATGTCCACCTAGGCTAGTATAGCTAGTTGGTTAGTTTCATATCCCTTGATGCATATAGTTGGGGACGTTTTCTAATTCTTACCTATTGCTTTTCTTCAGATGGTGAGGACTCGCAACCAGAGGGATGGCAATGATGAGGAGGAGAACAATGGAGTGCCTCAGAACAACATCGGACAAGGATCTACTCAGGGAGCTATCAACATTGAGCATCTATTGGCTATGCAAAACCAGCTCATGCAGACCATGATACAAAAATGGGACAGCTGCAGGCTGGCAATATCAACAATCAGCCCCACATGCCTCCACCGCCACCCCCGCCTCCTCATAACCGATTGGGAGAGTTTATGAGGACTAGGCCGCCGACCTTTGCTCAAGCTGCTGACCCTATGGATGCGGATGATTGGCTCAAGTCCGTGGAGAAGAAGCTAGCCATTGTCCAATGCACTGACCGGGAGAAGGTCCTGTTCACTTCTCATCAACTCATTGGAGCAGCTGCGGATTGGTGGGATGCTTATTGCAGTGCTCATGAGAACAAGAAAGAATCACTTGGGCTAAATTCAAGGATAATTTTCGTTCTCATTATGTGCCCCAGGGAGTTATGATCTTGAAGAGGCAAGAATTTGAGAATTTAAGGCAAGGAAAATCAAGTGTGAGTGAATATCTCAATAAATTCACTCAACTCTCAAGGTATGCGCCTGAGGATGTTAGTCGGGACAGCCGGAAGCAATACTTGTTCATGAGGGGCTTGAACAATGAGATCCAAGTGCAACTACTCAACTGCGATTATGCCAATTTTCAGAAACTTGTGGACAAAGCAATTGTGGTTGAGAACAAGATCCGTGAGATGGAGCAAGAAATCAAGAGCAAGGCGCCATATCAAGGACAGCAACAAGGAAGTAATGTGTGCCCTCGCTTTGCGCTGCCCAATGCGCCATACTACAGCTCTTCTATTCCTGCTCAGCGCCCTGGTTATGCACCGCGCCCAACTCAGTTTGTGCAGCAGCGCCCTGTTATGCAAGCACCTAGGCCTCCAGTGCCTTATGCACCTCGTGCTGATTTTCCTGGTGTTAATGTTCAAAACCAAACTCGTCCCAATAATTCTGGTGGGGTTAAGAAGTGTTATACTTGTGGAGAAGCTGGACACTTTGCGCATCAATGTCCTAAGTCAGGCCGTGGTCAAGGAAGCAATGCGCCGAGGCAAAACCCAAGACCTAATGGAGGACAACCACAAGGAAGCCGTGGACAGCAGAATTTTGCTCGTGGCTACATGAACCATGTCTCTACGGAGGATGCTCAACAAGCGGATGACGTGGTCATCGGTATGTTTCTCGCCAACTCCAACCCCGCGACTATGTTATTTGATTCTGGAGCACCGCATTCATTCATTGCATCGAAGTATGTTGCCAAGTATAGTTCGCCTATCTCTCATATGAAGTTTACTCTATTGGTTAAGTCTCCTGGAGGAGAGATGAGGACAAATATAGTATGTCTAAAAGTAAGCCTTAGAATAAGGGGGGTAGACTTCTCCGCCAACCTCATAGTTTTGGATTCTCAAGGATTGGACATTATACTTGGTATGGACTGGTTGAGGAAGCACAATGGAGTTATTGAGTGTGCCACGAGGACGGTGAAGTTGACCAATGAGGAAGGGATCACCGTAGAATTTGAAGCATCCCAAACCGCACCGAAGCAATTGGAGTTGAATCATATGGACGGTGCCACAATTGAGGGGATTCCGGTAGTGTGTGAGTTTTTGGATGTGTTTCCAGATGAGTTGCCAGGTATGCCACCCGATCGAGACATTGAGTTTGTTATTGATTTAATACCTGGAACTGCACCTATAGCTAAGAGGCCGTATAGGATGCCTCCTATGGAATTAGCGGAGCTCAAGAAACAAATTCAAGAGCAATTAGAGAAGGGTTTCATTCGCCCTAGCTCTTCGCCTTGGGGAGCGCCCGTTCTATTTGTGGACAAGAAGGACGGATCCCAAAGGGTGTGCGTGGATTACCGAGCTCTCAACGAGGTAACAATCAAGAACAAGTACACCTTGCCACGCATAGAAGACTTATTTGATCAGATGAAGGGTGTTTGTGTCTTCTCTAAGATTGATTTGAGGTCGTGATACTTTCAAATGAAGATTAGACCAACGGACATACCCAAGACAGCTTTTAGGACACGGTATGGATCTTATGAGTACACCATGATGTCTTTTGGATTGACAAATGCGCCTGCCTACTTTATGTACCTCATGAATAAGGTCTTCATGGAGTACTTGGATAAGTTCGTTGTGGTGTTTATTGATGATATTATGATCTACTCGAAGGATGAGAAGGAACATAAGGAACACTTGGGGCTTACATTGCAAAAGCTACGAGAACACCAATTGTATGCCAAGTTCAGTAAATGTCAATTCTGGTTACGGGAAGTTTCTTTCTTAGGCCACATCATTTCTGAAGGAGGAGTATCAGTTGACCCAGGGAAGGTGAGAGATGTGCTTAAGTGGGAACCGCCACAGAACGTCAAGGAAATAAGGAGTTTTCTTGGGATGGCTGGATATTACCGTCGATTCATCAAGGACTTCTCCAAAATAGCCAAGCCTATGACGGAATTGCTAATGAAGGGAAAGGCGTTCCAATGGACTGAAGCTTGTCAAAACAGTTTTAAGGAGTTGAAGAAGAGGTTAACAACAGCCCCAGTTTTGGTATTGCCGGATGTAAGCAAGAGTTTCTATATTTATTGTGACGCATCGAGACAAGGACTTGGGTGTGTATTGATGCAAGAAGGTCAAGTGGTCGCCTATGCATCAAGACAATTGAAGAAACATGAGCAGAATTACCCCACGCACGATTTGGAACTCGCGGCCGTGGTACATGCATTGAAGATTTGGAGACACTATATTCTTGGACATAGGTGTGAAATTTACACGGATCATAAGAGTTTGAAGTATATTTTCACACAAACGGATCTGAACTTGAGGCAACGAAGATGGTTGGAGCTCATCATAGATTATGATTTGGGGATCAACTATCATCCGAGAAAAGCCAATGTAGTGGCCGATGCTTTGAGTAGAAAGAGAGTAAGCCATCAACTTACAGTTCGAGAGATACCATCCAAGCTATGCAAGGAGTTTGAACGGTTGAACCTTGGGTTTGTAAACGAGATGGAGATGATGGAGTTAAACCCAACCTTGGAGCAAGAAATTAGAGAGGCACAAACCACAGATGAGGAGATCAAGGAAATCAAGGAAAGAACCGAAGAAGGGAGAGAATTCAGATTTGACGAGGATGAACATGGTACCTTATGGCTTGGAAAGAGGATCGTTGTGCCTAATGTGAAGCACATACGGGAGACAATATTAAAGGAGGCACATGAATCGCCTTACTCGATTCACCCAGGTTGTACGAAGATGTACAAAGACTTGAAGACTTGGTATTGGTGGGATAGCATGAAGAAGGACATAGCCGAATATATTGCATTGTGTGACGTGTGCCAACGAGTCAAGGCGGAACATCAAAGGCCAGCAGGTTATTGCAGCCATTGAAGATTCCAGAATGGAAGTGGGAAGAGATTGGTATGGACTTTATAGTTGGATTACCGCGAACCCAGTATGGCTATGATTCAATATGGGTCATTGTAGATCGGTTGACAAAATCAGCTCACTTCATTCCTGTCAAGACCACATATACCACCGCGAAGCTAGCAGAATTGTATATGGAGCATATTGTGTGCCGACATGGAGTACCGAAGAAGATAGTCTCGGATAGAGGTTCTCAATTTACTTCCAGGTTTTGGAAAAAGTTGCATGAAGCCTTGGGAACGAGGTTGAATTTTAGTTCAGCATATCATCCTCAAACGGACGGACAAACCGAGAGGACCAATCAGATTTTGGAGGATATGTTAAGAGCTTGTGCTTTAAAGCATGGGAAAAGTTGGGACAAAAGCTTGCCATACGCGGAATTTTCATACAACAATAGTTACCAAACAAGTTTGAAGATGTCACCATATGAAGCGCTTTATGGGAGGAAGTGTAGGACACCTTTATTCTGGAATGAAGTAGGGGAAACTCAAGTATTTGGTCCGGATGTGTTGCAAGAAGCCGAAAAGCAAGTCCAAATAATTCGTGAAAACTTGAGGGCTGCCCAATTAAGACAAAAAGGCTATGCGGACAATAGGAGAAGGAAATTAGCCTTTGAAATAGGAGATTTTGTTTACCTCAAGGTGTCACCAATGAGAGGTCATAAGAGGTTTAACATAAGGGGTAAGCTTGCACCTCGCTATATTGTACCATTCAAGATTTTGGACAAAAGAGGAGAAGTAGCGTATAAGTTGGAGATGCCACCCCATCTTTCAGACGTGCATGATGTCTTTCATGTTTCCTGGCTCAAGAAGTGTTTGAGAGTACCGGAAGAACAAGTGCCAATGGAAGAATTGGAACTAGAGGAAGATTTGATGTATGCCGAGCAACCGGTCGAAGTCTTGGAAACTAAGGAGAGGGTCACAAGGAACAAGGTCATTAGATGGTGTAAAGTTCAATGGAAGCACCACACCGAAAAAGAAGCGACGTGGGAATTGGAGGATGATCTCAAGAAGGAATTTCCCTATCTCTTCTCTTCCGCGTCGAATCTCGAGGGCAAGATTCATTTTAAGGGGGGTAGGTTTGTAACACCCTCATTTTCATGCATCATGCCTTGCATACATTCATATACATGTTTAACATTAACCCATAACAAGAGGAACAAGTTTAAAATTGATTTGGAGCAAAACCGCACTTAAAATGTAGGAAAGTGCGGACTAGTCCGGTTTTGCTAAGGACTAGTCCGATTTCTCTCTGACTAAAAATGGACTTGTCCGTTTTTGCTGCGGATTAGTCCAACTTTTGGCTCTGGAAACTTTCGGACTTGTCCGATCTTGTGCGGACTAGTCCGATGTTCCATGAATCCTTGAAAATTTGTTAAGTCTCTGGACTTGTCCGGACTAGTCCGGTGTTCCAGCGGACTTGTGCGTTTTCCTTTCTGACTAAGATCGGACTTGTCCGATTTTTGGCCACACTTGTCCGATTTTCTCTCTGAACGACTTCGGACTAGTCCGGTCCTTTCCGGACTTGTCCGATATTTCGTGACTCCAAATTGAACTTTTGTTTTACGACTTGTTTCTTGGGTTTCACGTTAAGTGGGCCTAGGGACGTCATGCCCAACTCTTTTAGAGCCCATGTGGGACTCTAAACCGGCCTCTACTCATCCCAAAACTCGAAATCCATCTAACCCTAGCCTCCACCTCTATATAAACAACCCCACCCCTTGGTTTGACATCTATTTGCCACTTTTCCACCCACCCAAACCCTAGTTCGTGGGGATCCACCATCAAGGAGGGAGGAGAAGATCCCAAGCAAGAGGAAGAAGAGGAGGAAACGAAAGGGATCAAGATCTCCACCAGGTTTCGTCCTTCACCACCAATTCATCTCCAAGTTCATCACCAACCCTAGATCACCAAGATCCAAGTGCTACCTCCAAGTTTCTTGATTCATTGGAGTCCTAAACACCTGGTATACCTTCTATTATATTTTCCTTACGTGCATTGAACCCCTAATCTCCAAATTCGCGTCGATCTAGAAAACCCTAATCTGCTGATCTCGTTAAAGGCGGACTTGTCCAGTCCCTAGCGGACTAGTCCGATCTTTCTGGTTAAATTGAGTTGAATTAATTCTAAAATTTGATCTAATCGAATCCAAACCTGTATAAACTTGTTAAAAGCTATTAAAATTAGTTAGTTATCATTAAAAGCAATCAAGTAACAAGTTCTACCTTGCATTTGCATCAATCATACATGTCATGTCATATTGAGTAATATTTGTGCACTCTTTGATTGTGTTTCTTGTCTTGTATGTTTATTGTGTGGATTAGACGGATTTGCGCTAGAGAGTGCCATGGAGGATCTACAGCATCAAGAGTTTGAAGGCTTTGACCCTAATCAACAGCAAGAGCAAGGCAAGTGTCCTTGAAGCATATTGATACTGTTTTTAAATAAATGTTTTGTTTGCAAACTGCATGCTGTGTAAATTTTATGGACATCCTATGGTAGGAAGTTTACTAGTTTTGTTAACCACCCTTGTCACCTGGAATTTATGGTAGAGAGTCGGGAAGGGTTTTTACCTTTTTGCTTCGCTTAATCAACTGGGATGGAAAACAACTATACCAATCAATTTATTTATGCATGGATGAGATTATAGATAACATGAACGGGTTAATATGGTATTGCGATGGGTGATCTAAGCAAGCCTGGTATGTGGATGGGTTGGATGTTATGGTGGTTTGCTTGCTTTAGATCTAAGGATCGGTTCATGCGAGAATAAGCCAGGACTACAGTGCCACCACGAGGCCAAGTATGGGTGCGGCGTAGCTGATTAATTAGGGCTTTGCTAGTGCTGTTTGGACCATTGTGGATGCTCGGGGAAGGAGTAGTCGGATTGGGTTTGTTGATGATTGGTGGGACTATCCTGGGATCCGAATGGCTCAAGAGGGGGCCCTTGGTTGAAGATGTGCTCTGCGGGAGACATCACCACCGGTGAAACCTCAGTGGGGTCTAAATAGGCTAGTAATCCCTTTGTAAAGGCTATTTTGTGGTCTCTTGGCCATACACCAAAGGAAGTGTAATTGGCATAAGGGAGGTTCTTTAGTCGCCGACGGGTGATGAAATCACGAACATGTGGGTAAGGAGGTACAAACTCAGAGTTAATTAAAACTATCATGATAGCCGTGCTCCCAGTTATGAGCATCTGGATGACCTACATGATTAGAGGGAAATTGGTAATTGGGATGGTTATGGTTTGGTAACGGTTATGGATGGTTATGGATTTATTTTTGGTATTGAATATGGTTATTGGCAATAGTGAAATATGGAATTATGGATGAGGATGGTGAATTGTGGACTGGTATTATGGTATTACTTATGATTATGATGGGTTTATTTCACATACATGTAATATATTGCTTTTCAAATGTTTTTATGTACTTTTCAGCACTTAGCCATAATTATTGTCGACATTTGAATAAGCCACATGTCATACTTTCCACACTTGCTGAGTACGACATGTACTCACTCTTGCAATTCCCCCCCCCAACAGTTGCAGGTCAGGATTGGGAGTTTAATGGTGATAATGTGGAGTTCTAGGTCGTGTCTACCGTCAGCTTTGCCTGTGGTGTTATTGGAGCTGCGCATATATACCCTATTGCTTATGCTTAGTTGCTTAGTTTGCTTAATTAGTTTATTTCCGCTGCATTAGTTGAACTTGTCATAAATATTCATTAGAGCTTGTATTCGAGGATAATCTGGTTTGTGTAATAAAATTTGGTTAATTAATCTTGTTCTGTGGTAATTTTCTGTATACTCTTTTGTGATTACACTCGTGTATGTGTGATGAACATCCTGGGCACACATATACGTTAGCTTGGTTCAGTTTCCAGAACCGGGCGTCACAACGTTGGACACAAAAGTTTCAGCCTCACTTGCTGGAGAAATTTGAGAGGACTATTACCCCGCCGAATTCCTTCAAATCTACTCCACTGCTATACTTGCAGCAGGGGGGGCAATGAAGCCGTGATGGCCAACTATTTTCCGGTGGCTCTGACTGGGATCGCTAGGTCCTGGTTCATTAGTCTTCCACCAGACTCCATCAACATTTGGGCGGAACTATGACAACAGTTCACTGCCAACTTCGGGAGTTCTTACACCCGCTCTGGCACTGAACTGGACTTGTTTGCTGTGAAGCAAACAGTGAGGGAATCACTGCGATCATTTATCCAGCGGTTTTCTCAGGCACGCAATACCATTCCCTCCATCTCGAACGCTTCTGTTATCATTGCATCAAGACAGGGCGCCCGAGACAAGAAAATGCTGGAGAAGCTGGCGACTAAAGAAGTCACCAGTGTCACGGAGTTGTTTAGCTTGGCTCACAAGTACGCTCGCGCCGCAGAGGGCAGGGAAATGCACTCAAAGCCAGCTCCGGAGGTTAACAAAAAACCTTCTAAAGCTGAAGCCGCTACCTCTGGTGGTGGCAAAAAGAAGAAGAAGAAGTCAAACGGCAAGAAGAAGTCGTCCGCTGGTGCACCTGCTGCTGCGGCTCCTGAACCTCCAGGTGGCCGGGGGCCACGCCCCGAAAAATAACCTTGACCTTCATTAAAGGACGGCAGCAGTTCCAAAATGTGGTGTCCAATCCACAAGACGAACAATCACAATCTAGAGGAATGTCGAGAGGTCCAGAACCTTGTCGAGCGCTACAACAAGTGTCGGTAAGAAGCTCTTTTCCGTTAATGGGAAGGAAAACAAAAAGTTGATGAAGCTCCGGTTGAGCCAGAGCTAGGCTTTCAGGACCCCAAGAAGGTCCTAGAGGTTGTCTACAACACAGTAGACGATGATTCCGACATCTTTGACAATGAGTGTCGGAAGACCCTGAACATCATTTATGGTGGTTCATTGGACATCACTTCTCGTCGCGTACTCAAGACAATGGGGTGGGATATGGCCACTGCAGCTCCGACTGCTAAGGCGGAACCTCAGCGGAAGTGGATGGACACTCTCATCACCTTCGATGCTACAGACTGCCCCCGAAACATGATCAAAACGGGCCAATCACCGTTAATGGTATCACCTACCATCAATAATGTCCAACTCTACCATGTTTTGGTGGACGGAGGAGCGGGGCTTAACCTTTTAAGCTACGAAGCCTTCATCAAGCTCCAACTCCGAGCCTCGGACCTTCACCCCTCATGACCTTTCTCTGGGATAGGTTCGGGGTCCATCAGCCCTCTTGGATCCATTACACTCCGGGTGACCCTTGGAACTCGGGAGAAGTATAGGACTAAGAAGCTGGTCTTCGACGTTGTGCAGATCAGCTTACCATTCAACGCCATTCTAGGCAGGCCTGCCTTGTACAGGTTCATGGCTGCAGCTCACTATGGCTACCTGGTGTTGAAAATGCCAACACCTTTTGGCGTTCTCCGCATCCAAGGGGACCGTACTACAGGAGTTATTACGTTGGAAGAACTCCACACACTTGCAACAACGCAGGAGGAGGCATCCGACAAAGAGCAATCTGCTCTACCTCCGAGCATTCGTCATCGAGGCTCAACTTCTGCACCACGTGTGCAACCAAGCAGTGACACAGACGTTCCTGTCAAAGTCATCCAAATCGGTTCTGATGCTGCTCAGACCACCCGTATATCAGGAGATCTGAACAACAAATAGGAACTCGCGCTCATCACTTTCCTCCGTGTAAATGTTGATGTGTTTTCCTGTCAACCATCACAAATGCCTAGGATCCCCAGGGAGGTGATTGAGCACAATCTGAAGATCCACCCCGACGCACGGCCTGTACACCAGAAGCCTTGAAAACAATCAGTCGAGCAACAAAACTTCATTCGACAAAAGATCAAGAAGTTGCTTGAAGCTGGTTTCATCCGAGAGGTTTTTCATCCAAAATGGCTGGCAAAACCAGTCGTTGTACCAAAGGCCGGCGGGAAGCTTCGGATGGTATCGACTACACTACAATAAATAAGGCATGCCCAAAGGATCTATTTCCACTACCTAGAATAAATGAGATAGTGGACTCCACCTTTGGGTGTGAACTATTGTGTTTCTTAGACGCATACTCTGGATATCACCAAATCCAAATGTCTAAGGAAGATGAAGAGCATACTGCCTTCATAACAGTAGATGGATTATACTGTTATACTGCCATGCCCTTTGGTCTCAAAAATGCTGCTTCAACCTTTGTGCGAGCTATGTACAAAACATTTGGAGAGCTAATTAGGGACTTGGTGGAGGTGTACGTCGATGACATTGTCATGAAGATCAAGAACAAGGAGGCACTCCTTGATAATTTACAAGTCATCCTCGACAAGTGTGTCTTGGGGGTCAGCTCCGGGAAGCTCCTAGGTTTCTTGGTGACTCACCGAGGAATTGAGGCAAATCCAGCGAAGATCAAGGCTATAGAAGATATGTGGCCTCCATCCCACATCAAGGATGTCTAGAAGCTAACTGGATGTCTACCTACACTCAGCCGGTTTATTTCAAGACTGGTAGAGCGAGCACTCCCCTTCTTCGAGCTATTGAGGGAGTCTGGGCCATTCCACTGGTCCGAAGAAGTAGAAAAAGCATTTCAAGAGCTCAAACAGCTCCTCACCACACTACCAATCTTGGTAGCTCCGAATCCTGGTGAGCCTTTACTGCTTTACATTTCTGCAACTATAGAAGTTATCAGCATGGTCCTGGTCACGGGAAGACCGGAGCCACATCCAGTTCAGGAGCTTCAACCCCCTTGGGAGGGTCCGGAGCTACCTGAAAGCGAGTCTGGGTCCCAGCTCCTAGACTCGAAACCTCAAGGCGAAATGCTAGGAGATCAACCCCTCTTGCCCGAGGGGATTCACCTAGCTGATCAAGATGATTTGGACCTTTCCAACAAGGTTCGGGTTGAACAAGAAGAAATTTTGAACCCCACAGGGAAGGTCCGGGAAGTTCAACAAGAAGGTTCGGACCCCTCTGGGAGGGCCCGGGTCGATGTAAAGGAAGCCCCAGACCCTTCTGAGAGGGTCCAGACCGTCTAGCGCCCAGTGTATTTCATAAGTGAAGTACTCCACGATGCCAAGACCAGATACATTGAGGAGCATAAACTGCTTTACGCAGTCCTTATTCCTCAAGAAAGCTTTGTCACTATTTTCAAGCCCACAAGATATCAGTGGTAACTTCTTATCCACTGTGTGCTATTTTGCATTACTCTAATTCTAGTGGGAACATTGTAAAGTGGGCAGCGGAGCTGGCCGAGTTCGATCTCGAATTCATGTCACGGCAGGCTATCAAGAGTCAGGCTTTGGCTGACTTCATGGCGGAATGGACTCCCTCTCCATCAAACCCTGGGGGCTCCAGTGAGCAGAAGCCGGAACCCAAGGTCCCAGTATTCACCGAACCTCACTGAACTCTCTATTTCGACGGCTCCGTGCAGAAGCCAGGGGCTGGAGCTGGAATCCTTCTCCTCACTTCGACTGGGGAGAAGGTCAAATATATGGTCCACCTTGACTTCAAAGCGACCAATAATATGGCAGAGTACGAAGCTCTCATCTATGGGCTCAAGGTGGCACTATCCTTTGGTGTCAAACAACTATTGGTGAAGGGTGACTCGCAGCTCATCATAAAACAAGTCAAGGGTGAATGATGCTGCAACAACCCTCAACTAGCTGCGTATCTCCTTGAAGTCCAGAGGCTCCAGAAGGACTTCGAAGTCCTGGATCTCTGCCATGTCCAGCGTCTACACAACACTGAAGTCGACGAACTCTCGACGAAGGCCTCAACCAGAGCTCTGGCTCCTGACAGAATCTTCGTCCGGAGGTTGTCAAGGCCAACAGCTCAGTATGCCAAACTGAGCGAAAGGGGGTGAGACTAGCACCTCGAAGCTGGCGGTCCCAGTGGCCCTGTTACCATGGCATCCACCAAGGGTCATAGGTGTTGTCGGGAGCTCCGAGCAACCTAGCACGCAAGACTCAGAAGCTCAAGCTAGCTCTGATGCATGGATCTCGGAGATCCAGAGCTACTTGAAAGACAACGTCCTTGCTTAAGACGGTGTATCCTCTAATCAGAACGTCAAATTGGCTAAAAGATACACGTTGGTAGAAGGGGATCTCTAGGCGTCAACGGCGTCCTAATGCATTGCATTGCAAGGGAAGAAGGCCGTGAACTCCTCGCGTAAATCCATGGAGGTGAGTGCAGGAACCACGCGTCTTCCCACACGTTGGTTGGTAAAGCCTTTCGGCACGGCTTCTACTTGCCTACAGCACTCCAGGACGTAGTAGAATTGGTGAAAAAATGTGAAGTGTGCCAGTTCCACGCAAAACAAATTCACACACCATCTCAACCACTGCAAATGATACCTCCTACATGGCCGTTCGCTGTGTGGGGTATGGACATCTTGGGACCATTCCCAAAAGCCGTCGGAGGTTACAGGTTCTTGTACATCGCTATTGACAAGTTCACCAAGTGGCCGGAAGCTACTCCAGTTGTGACAATCAACAAGCAATCAACAATCAAGTTCTTTAAGTACATAATATGTAGATTTGGAGTTCCGAACAAATTCATAACTGACAATGGAACCTAATTTACAAGTGCTGCATTGGAAGAATATTGCGAAGACCTCAGCATTCAAGTCAGCTACGCATCAGTAGCCCACCCAGCAAGCAATGGTCAAGCTAAGAGAGCAAATGCCGAAATTTTAAAAGGACTCAAGACGCGTACATATGAGCGCTTAAAAAAGCACGGAGTCAACTGGATTGAAGAGCTTCCATCCACACTGTGGGCAAATAGGACAACACCTAACCGGTCAACTGGGGGAAACACCCTTCTTCCTGGTGTACGGAGCTGAAGCAGTCCTTCCTCCAGAGATTACCATGGGGTCGCGCCGGGTCTGGACCTTCGACAAAGACACGCAGGACCAGCTCCGGTGTGAAGACCTAGACCTCGTCGACGAGGGAAGGTGCTAAGCAACGGTTCAGAATGCACGCTATCGCCAAGCGCTCCGGCGCTATCATCAAAGGCATGTGTGGTGCTGCGGAGAATACTAACTCACGAAGGGATGAACAAACTCTCCCCCAGATGGGAAGGTCCTTTCCGAGTTATCAAAGTATCCTGTCTCGGATGCGTTCGCTTGGCAACTGAGGATGGGACCCCGCTTCCCAATCCTTGGAACATCGAGCACCTCCGTATGTTTTATACTTAGTTTCACGGAGGTGAGTCTATAATTATACACAATGTATGTTATAGAGTCAATATACAGAGTCGGGTAGGTCCTCGAAGAGAACATCCAGACCCCTCCGGGAGGTCCGGAAAGTTCAAGCAACACTTATTACAGTCCCAGCACTAAAAGTGTGGCTACCTGTCCTAGGTTAGAACAAGTGAAATAGCGCATTTAGCCTGGTTCTGTACCCTAAGTGTGTCCTTGTCTCCCCTGTAATCCAGACCTATAATGAAAGACATTGTCGTGTGAAAACAATCTCCACATGCATGTATTTTGTACAGGCTCATTTCTGTTGAATTATCAATCTTTTCCTTCTCATCTGTAACAAAATTGTGCAATTCTTTTTTACTTTTAATCCGAGTTACTCATACATTGTACAAGTTACATTGAAGATCTCTTCCAATCTTAGCACTGTTGTATGGTCTACTCGCTTGAACGCCAAGCCAATTCAGGTTCGGAGTGAGCTATTGACTTAGCCTGGTCCTTCACCCTAAGTACGCCACTCTACCTACCGGCATGCCTTAGTAAGGCGAGTTCTAAAAGCATTAAGGTTCGGAAAGATTGCATCAATGTATTTATCGTCATATAGAGTTTCTTCGGATCTAAAATTCAAATAAGAATAGTAAGTCGCAAAAGAGTTATAAATGGGAGGATGAATTTTACTGTTTTTCTTGTCTTTGATGTACAAGAAAAATAAAAAACTCATAGTGATGGTGGACGATGTCGGAGCTACTAAGCTCTGACATCCTCCCAGGGGGCCTGCCGTCGACATTTTATATGTTGATGATGGGTACCATCGGGATTACAAAGCTCTAACAACACCAAGGGGCCTGCCATCAATGATTTGCGCGTTAACATTGGGCGCTACCGGACCTATCAAGCTCCGATAACTCCCAGGAGGCCCGCGGTCGACGTGGCAAAGGGTATCAGAGATAAATACTTCAGACCTAAAATCTACAAGTTCGAAGTGCTCAAGTCATCAGCATACTGTTAAAAACTATTAGTACATGTTCACAATTGAATTGTGCACATATACCGGGGGGCCAACAAGACAAAGTATAGTACATTGAAGACAAGACAAAGATAAAGTGAAATTCATGGCAGAAAGAGTGAATTCCATTCATTCAAGTACTGGATTACAAAATTAGGGATACAGCAAAAGGCGAAAGAGAAAGACCTAACTACTAGAGGATCTAAGTCCTGCGGAAGAATGACGCGACCTTCTTGACAGCTTCTTGAATGCTCGCCTTGGCGGCGTTCTCCTCTTCAGCAACGGGATCTTTGAGCACCGGGTCTAGGGATAATTGGGGATCTCGGCTCACATAATACGTCAACACATATTCTGCGATGTTCATCGCCAAATATTTCCCCTCTGTCTCCAGCTGGTCCACAATGACGTCACCCATCGCGTCAAGTTTGGCGCCAGCAGCATTGAGGGCCACCAATGCTCGGTCCAAGTCGAGCTCTGGATTGTCCGGACGTACATGACTGAAGCCTAGTGGTGTCAACGCGTCATTGGCTCGCCCCAAGAAGTCCAACACTTAATTGGACTCGGTCTCCCTCAAACTCCGCAGCTCCTCTAGTGACCTGTGGGCGGCCGCAAGCTCCGAACCTTCTCGAGCGAGGCGCTCGACCACTTTGGCATGTTGCTGTATATTCTCAGCAACTTGCTTTTCACGATCAGCTAGCTCCGTCTCAGGGAGGTGGATACAGTTCTGCCATTCGGACAGGTCCTTCTCCCTGCCCCTTACCTTCCCTTCTCTGGTGGCAACATCAGCTTCTCTTTTTAAGAGCTCCTGCCCCAGTTTCCAGTACTTCTCCTCCTCCTCCTCCTTACTCCACAGCTCAAACTTCTTTGAGCGATCCGCCAAATTTTGCTCTCCCAGAGCCAACTTCTGGACGAGCTCCTCCTCCCTATTCAAAACATCCTCCTGTTGTTCCAGGAGTTTCTCTTCCCTCGCCTCAAGGTCAGCTCAACGCTTCAGGAGGACCTCGTTTAATTCATTGAGGTTTTCATGACGCTCATCGGCAGCATCACTCCTTTCCTTGGCTTGCTCAAGGATCTCCCGAGAATTAGCGTCGAGTGCCCTGATGGCGGCTTCCTTCTCCTCCGACAGTTTGCCCCAGTATTCCATCCGGGTCGTTTCCCTCTTGACCCACTCTTTCTGGTCAACGAGCCTTGTCTAAGCAAGTCTGGTCTCGAAATGGAGCCTCTTGCGCCAACGCCTCAAGGTGTGGCGCTCCTCTTCAAGGACCTTGCTCTCGTGATCGAAGGCGAGTTGAACTTGTCGGAGGCTTGAGCACGCATTGTCTATGGACAACGCTAAGGGGATAGGCTCCAGACCTGCTGGGGTCATCTTTGCCAGTTCCAGTAGATTATCCATAACAAAAATAGGGTCCCACTCTACAAGCGTGGTTTCCTGAGCTTCTGTGGCACTAGGGCCACCCACCGGGAGCTCCTCGGCAGCCGCTGAGGAAGATCCCACCGCGGGAACTTCTACCGCCACAGCTGAAGTCGAAGGTCCTGCTTCCAGAGCTTCAGCTGCTGGCTCCGTGGGTAGAGAGCCCACCACCGCCTCTTAATGGTGTTCTGGCCCCAGTATGGACACCTCCGGGGAAATTATTGGAGCTTCACCCGAAGCCACTTCCACCACCGGCTCAGGCGCCAGTACACCAGCCACTTTCGGTTCGGCCGCTGGAGCTTCAAGCACCTCCAGCTCGGCAACCGGAACTTTAACTATCTCCGGCTCAGTAGCTGGAGCTTCTACCATCTCCAACTCAGCGGCCAGAGCCTCAACGACTTCTGGCTCGAAGGCTAGAGCTTCTAGCACCACCGATCCTGCAACATGGACCGGAGCCTCGATTACTTCTGACTCAAATGCCGGAGCTACCGACACCTCCGACTCATGCACCGGAGTCTCAACCTCTGGCGTTGTTGCTAGTAGCGCATCTTCAACAACTTCTCCCCCGTGGTCTGTTGCTACCACAGAAGCTTGTGGCGTTTCTTCTGGATCCAAGTCCACAACAGCTAGCGTTGGAGCTGCCGTGTCTTTTGCCGCCACTTGAGGAGGAGGCTCAATGGTCGAAGCCGGAGCTTCAGCATGCGCAGCCACAGTCGCTGCCACAGATGCTGAAGTCCCAGACTCCTTTCTCGACACCCTAGAAATAAAGGGACGGAAATATTAAAAACATAATAAAAACAAGACTAGTATTTCAAGGCGAGCCAACGATGCTTACCTAGGGTTGCTACCGCCCCAGTCGCCGTGGAACCTATTCTTCTGAGGCCAAGAGTCAAAGCCTGAAAGTGCATCTAGGCACCCCTTGTGGGTTTTGGTTGATTTATGACAAGCAAATGAGATCCTAACCAAATTGTTGAGATGAGTGCAGGTTTTAATGAAATCATGAATAAAGCGCAAACAGAAGGGAGAGTGAGAAATCAAGTTGAAAGGAACTCAAGAAATGATTATGATACTCTTTGTGTATGGAGTGTGTTGGAGAAACACACCCCAAGAGCTCAAGCTAATTTTAATCACTCTCACTGCACAAATTCACACAGGTTCGGACTAGTCCGATATACCCCGGACTAGTTCGATATTTCTCTGTTCAAAATCGGACAAGCCCTCCCAGTACGGACTTTTCTGCACACACAGTCCAGTTTACACAGACCGGACTAGTCCGATATCACCACGGACTAGTCCGATATCTCTCTGACTAAGATCGGACTAGGCCTCCCCAGTGCGGACTAGTCCTCAGCACTTCACAGTTTTGCACGAAATCAGACAAGTCTGATATCACCATGGACTGGTCCGATATCTTTCTGGTCTAAATCAGACAAGTCCGATATCTGCACGAATTAGTCCGGAAAACCTTCTGACTAAAATTGGACAAGTCCTCCAAGTGCGGACTTGTTCCCAATTCACTAAGGGTTTCACACCAGTCGGGCTAGTCCGATATGTGTTGGACCAGTCCGAACATTTTCAGAGACAAAAATGGACTAGTCTGCCCCTAGCCGCACAAGTCCGATAATTTAGGGCACTTAGGGTTTCCCACACGCCACACACCATACTAGTCTGGAGTCCACCACGGACTAGTCCGGACTTTGAAAACCCTAAGTGTAACCTTTGCAAACCCTAGTATAAATAGAGGTGCACGACCCAATTATGAACACTCTCGACCCTCTGAGCCATCATACCCTCCAAGAGCCTAGAAAACACGTCTCTCCACACAATCCAACGCAAGAAAGATCAAATCCTTGAGGACTAACTTGATATCAAAGGAGAGACACGATTCTTCATGTTTTGAGATCTTGGTTTGATTCTCTCACATAATCTTGTTCTTTATTGCATATAATTTGAGTGTGTTGGTGGTGTCTTTAGTTGTAAATCTTGGGGAGCCCTGAACTTGTGAGAAGGCCCCTTGAACATGGTTATTATTACCCCTTTGTGATCAGTGGAAGAGAATCGGCCTCCGTGGAAATTCGACGAGGGTAGGGTTGGTTAAGACCCGGTCCTTTTGTGGGCTCCTCAAAATTGATGTAGGTTGCCTTCATGGGAACCGAACCACAGGATAAAAATATTGTGTCTTCACTTTGTGCTTATTGTTCATTGCATCTAGGGTTTAATTGATCTTAGTCAAATTACATCAAAACTTGAAACTAAAGTTACCTTGTGCTATCTTCAGTTTAATTAAAGCAACATACTCTAGTTACATCTTAGTTTCCGCTGCGTAGAGTACTTGGATCGAGACCATTGATCAAACTTGATCGATTTAGTCCGCACGCGCCGGACTAGTCCGCACACTACCAGACTAGTCCGATTTATCGGTATTTGATCAAGTTGTTGAGTGTTGCAGGTTCCGACTAAAAATTCAAAAAGGCCTATTCACCCCCTCTAGGCCACATTTAGAGCCCACCAAGTCTGGTGAGACAACAACTTCAGACCCTAGCTGGGGACAATTTGCAGCAACTAGAGTCTTCTCGGCCGGAATTTCCCTCGATCGGGAAGAACTTCCAGACCTGGATCTCTTAGCCATCACTGAGGCCGGAGTTGATTGTCTAGAGCTGGCGCCTCTCGAGAACGCTTGCACTGGAGGAGGTATAGCCGTAGAAGATCTCCCTCGCCGGGGAGAAGGAGCATTTGTAGATGGAGCAGGACTGA
This sequence comes from Tuctoria greenei, assembly GCA_036927565.1. NCBI lineage: Eukaryota > Viridiplantae > Streptophyta > Magnoliopsida > Poales > Poaceae > Tuctoria > Tuctoria greenei. The sequence continues at coordinate 158,793,804 of JAYESD010000009.1, read as the reverse complement.
CGGACCTCCCATCGGAGTGCTTCAGTTTTCTCTTCTAGCTGGAAGATTTGGCTGGCTCCTTGCCCTTGCCCTTGCCGATGTCTTCAACCCTGTGGCTCGGAGCAGAGGCATCCACCCCTTCAGAAGCTCCGGGGATTACAACCCTAGAGGTCCGACGCTTCTCCACTTCACCCAGGTCATCAAGCACTGGCATTCTCCTCCGGAGTTCCCTACTGAACTGTAAGACCTATGTGTGCTGAATACATTGGCTTGTAGTGAATACACTTGCTTTGAAGATAAAAGTTTTGAATATCACCAAAACACCTTTTTACTAAGGTCCGACTAGGTTTGGTCAGCTCCGGTGAAGTTTTGTCTTTAGCTCCGGCGTGTTTTTGCTAAGCTCCAAGTTGATTTTTCTAGCTCCGGCTTTTGGGTTTACTAGTTCCGACTAGTTTTGGTAAGTTCCGGCGCTAGGTTCTACTAGTTTTTGTTAGCTCCGGCTCAAGGTCCGAGTTTCTCTGGCAAGGTCCGGAACTTGACCGTAATGCTTCTGTTTTTCATTTGCAATGTTTCGTACTTGCTTTACATCTCTGAAAGATTTCTTAGTATTCATTTGCTAAGTCTTTGGTGCATTTTTGGTTGATATGGATGATATCGTATTACTGTGGTTTTGCAACATGCTTATGTGAGGTTCTCACGTAAGTTGTTGTGTTCGGAACTAACTTGAGTCAAGTCGAGGACTTGGACTCGTATGGATTGGTTGTTTATTCATGTGCAGGTGTTACTTGAGTTCAAGACATGGCTGGTGATGGGATCCATTGGACTAGTCTCATGGAGGAGATGAGGTTCCAACAACCAAATTCAGGAGGAATTGTGGTTGAGCTGATCAGGAGGTTGCGCAGCATGATTGAATCAAAAACAATGCATGTGAAGGTATCGTGGACGTCATTGGAAGATGTTTGCACGTGTGCAAGTAGTGCATGGACGTGGCTACATGGTTCCGAGACGTGATGAAGAGATGTGGACATAAAGAGTTGGTCGGAAAGGTCCAACCGACTAGGTTATGGACTCAGGCTGTGGCTGAGTCGGGTTTGACTCAAATATGAAAAGATTTGAGTTGGTTATGATAGGATTTCGTGTGGGTCATGAATTTGAGTTGTTTATGAATGTGGGATACGTTCCTAAGGTGTTTGGAAGTCTTAAGATTGCTTCTATCTGCGTATAGAAGAATCCTAAGCAGTTATGGAAAGTTACGATTCGTGAACAGAGTAGGATTAGGTTCCTGATTTGAGTTGAGTTGGCTTTCGAGCTGGTTATATAAGCAAGGGAGCCCAGAGCTCATGGTGTACAACTTTGGGGCTGTTCCTCTTATGTTCTATTGAAAAAAATTCGTAGCTTGAAGTAACTTTTGAGCCTTGTTCGTCCGACTTGTTCCAGACAAGTTTTACTCGTCGAGTTTCTGGACAGCACTACCTTTTGTTGGTGGTTCTATCATAACTAGAGTTTTACAGATCCAATTGACGTGATTCTTTTTGGGTTATCTTCACAACTTGATTATATATCATCTGTAAAAATTTCACGGTCATTGGATTTGTGGTCTATGATCTACACGAGTTTCTTTGCAGTGTTCCAGAACTGTTTTTTTCTCGGGTAGGACAGATTGACCTTCGTTTGATCTTTCGATCATAACTTGAGTTTTTCTCGACGGATTTGAGTGATTCTTGTTGTGTTGTCTTTGTGACTTGATTCTCTCTGATATCTATCACTTTTGTCACGGTGAAACACGTTTAGATTAGTATCACACACAATTTCTTTAACAGATCATTTTTCTGCCGAAGGGGTTGGGGTTTAATTGTTTCCGCTGCGTAAGATTTTTAAATCTACCATTCACCCCACCTATGGTAGCTTTTCACGTGCTCTTTGATCCTGCAATTAGTATAAAAGCCACGGTGCTCTAATATTTGTGATCTGTGCATGTTTTTGACTAATCATCATAGAGAAGTACTCTGCCAAACCTTGTGTGTTCGCTGGTATTGATTTTCAGGTTTGGAAGGCATGCATGGAGGCTTTCATCCAGGCACAAGGCTTTGCAATATAGGAGAAGGTATACAAGCCTTACGAAGTGCCATCAAATGATCAAGTTACAGATATAAATATGAGAGATGTCGACAACAACAACAAGGCTCGAAACTTGATCATACAAGGATTAACACAAAGCGACTTCGACCGTGTTGCACACCTCCGATCTGCATACGATGTGTGGAAAGCACTTTGTGACTACCACGAAGGATCCAAAACGATCAAAGAGGTAAGGCAAGACATGTTCAAGAAAGAATACATACGCTTCGAGATGCAACCCGGTGAGTCTATTGATGACCTTTTTGCTCGCTTTAATAAGATTCTCAGCAACTTGCGTAGTGTCAATGTTAATTTTTCAGATGCTGAAAATGCTAGGCAATTGCTAAGTGCATTAGATATGTCAATTTGGGAGATGAAAGTCACATCTATTCGTGAATCTACTGTCATGAGTTCACTTACTTTAGATGTGCTATATTCCAAGTTAAAAACTCATGAAATTGACATAATCTCACGCAAGAACCCCAACAAGTCTATTGCTTTTGTTTCTCAACGTGACATGCCTAGTTCCGGTCAAACATCATCTTGTGGTACACTTGCTTTGTTGTCCTCTCTAACCCTTGAATAGATTGAGGAGTTTTCAGAGGAGGAGCTAGCGCTCATCTCTACCCGGTTCTCAAAAGCATTGCAAGATGTGAGAACTAGAAGGAGAAGAAGCTCCGGACCTCAACAATGCTTTGAATGTGGTAAGACAGGATATTTTCATTCAGATTGCCCTAACCTTTCAGGTCCTACTTCCCGGGATGAAAAGAAAACAAGAACGAAGCACTCCTCTGCAAAAGATACGAAGAAAAAGAAGGGTTTTACAGGACGTCAATTGGTGAGCAGTTTTATCTCAGCACTCCAGGAACTTGGCTCAAGCGACGTGGACATTGGAAGTGATGAAGATGAAGATGATTTGGCAAACTTGTGCTTCATGGGGGGCAAGTCAAGATCAAGTATGGAGGAGGCAGAACACAATAGCGACAATGAAGAGGTATGTCCTACTTGCGAAGAAATGTGTGATGCTATTTCTCGTGCCACTGTTATTGTTAAGAAAAAGGACAAAAAGATTAAGGACAATGCTGTTAAAATTGAGTCACTAGAATCTGAAATTAATCGTTTGAAATCTTTGATTCCTAGTGATGATGCATGTCCCTCATGTGATTTAATATATGAACAATTGTCCTCATTAAGAAGTGCGCACACCTCCACACTTGATAAACTTGAGTTAGAAATTGAAAAAAACAAAGAGCTTGCTGCACTTAATGATAAAAACTTGAAAGATGCTAGCTGTTTTACAATTGATTTGCATTGTTCTACTTGTGATGATCTTGATAAGAAAATACAGGATGCTATGAATGCTACTTGTGATGAAGTTAAATTTTGTTCCAATTGCAAACTAAAAGGAAAAACTTCATGTGAAAATTGTCTTGATCTGTCCAATAAACTTGATGATATGCATAGGACATTAGATCGATTTTGTAATGGGAATAAGAACCTAAACTTGCTGCTGAATTCTTCCAAGTCTTGCAATGATAAAACTGGTTTAGGTTTAGATTCTCATGCTCATGCTAAGGCACATTCACCTAAAATTGTAAAGTCATTAGGAAGTGGTTTGATTCAAACAGTTCCTAAACAAAAAGGAGTGGTTTTCAAATCTGCAAGAGTGTTGTCTCATTCGGTTTCAAATAAAAATATTGCTTGCTCATCTAGACATGAACATAAAGTTAAATTTCATTGTACCTACTGTGGTAGAGATGGTCATGTCATAGATTTTTGTTATAGACTAGCTAAACAACAGAAAAGGGAAAGAATGGTTGCTAGATCTCATAACTTTCATGCAAAATTTGCTGCACATATTGAACCGAATGTACAACCTGCTGTTTTGAGTCAAAAACATTCAAAGTTTACCTCCGGACCTTCTGCTTTTGCCTCTGGAGCTACTGATTTTTGTGCTACACAAGTAAAACCTTATAGGTCAGTAGTTAAGAATAAAAAATCTCAAACTTTGACTCATAAACCTGTTGTTTTGTCTCAGCTTTCGCGTGTTTTTCTTGCTGCAGTTGCGTGACTCAGTACTGGATTCCTAAATGCCTTTTAACTAACCCCAGTATTGAGTCATCGACGTATTGTGCTTCTATGTAGGTTACACGTTTGAGGAAGGAGAACATTTGGATTGTGGATTCAGGTTGCTCACGCCACATGACCGGTAACAAAGATTGGTTCTCCTCCCTCTCTTTTGTGTCACGTGTAGAAAATGTTACTTTTGCCAATAATTCTTCAACTCCTATAATTGCTAAGGGTTCGGTTAGAGTAAATGATCACTACATTTCGAAAGATGTGGCACTTGTCAAAAATTTGAAATACAACTTACTTTCTGTTTCACAATTGCTAGATGAAAAACTGGAAATTATTTTCAATAAAAATTGCTGCAAAGTTGTAGGTTCAAATAGTGAGCTTATTTTTAACATGTCACGGTTTGGAAGAGTTTTTAAAGTTGATTTTGATATGTCTTTCTCTAAGCGTAGGTGTCCAGTTGCTAATGATTCAAAGGACTTATATTTTTGGCATCGTAGACTTGGTCACGTAGGCTTTGATCATCTAACACGTGTTAGTGCTCTTGATCGCATACGTGGGCTGCCTAAGCTTAAAGGGGACAAAGAAATTGTGTGCTCTTCTTGTAGACATGCTAAGATGGTTGCAGGTTCACATACTCCTCTCACAATGATCATGACAACTGAACCATGTCAACTTTTGCATCTTGACACCGTAGGACCTTCACGTGTTCAATCCTTCGGAGGTAAATGGTATGTACTTGTGATTGTTGATGATTATTCTATATACTCTTGGGTTTACTTTATGGCGTTTAAGAATGAAGTTTTTAGTCACTTTAGGACTTTATTTCTTAGATTATCAATTGATTACCCGGGATCTTTAAAAGCAATTAGAAGTGATAATGAAACTGAATTCAAAAATCAATCTTTTGATCACTTTTGTGCTGAAAATAGAATAGATCATCAATTTTCTTCACCATATGATCTCAACAAAACGGTGTTGCAGAAAGAAAGAACAGAACCTTAGTTGAGATGGCTAGGACTATGCTTGATGAATATCAAACTCTTAGGAAATTTTGGGCTGATGTGTTAGCAACCGCTTGTTATGTCTCAAATCGTGTTTTCTTGCGTGCTAAGCTAGGTAAAACACCATATGAGCTCCGGTTTGGACATAGGCCTAGTGTTACACACTTTTGGGTCTTTGGATGCAAATGTTTTGTTAAGAAACATGGTAATCTTGATAAATTTGAACCTAGATCCATTGATGGCATGTTTCTTGGTTATCCATCTCATACTAGAGGCTACTGTGTGCTTTTACTTGACACTAACAAAATTGTGGAGACTTGTGAAGTGTCTTTTGATGAAGCTAGCCCAGTTACTAGCTCAAACATTGCAGGTCCAGATTCATATCCGCAGGGGGAGCATTTTCGTTGAAGATGAGGAAGAATTGGAGCTATTGCCCAAAAATTCAGCAGCTAAAGACTTTGGTTCAGCTCCGGATGTTAATTCTCAACCAGCACCGACAACCATCAATGCTGATTCAAATCATCCTCAAGTCACAAGCTCATCGATTTGTGATGAACATGAAGAAGAAGAAGCTTGTGAGACATCTGTTCCCCTACGGTTTTACAAAGATCATCCCCCACAACAGATGATTGGAAGCTTGCACGAATGAGTCACACGGTCCAGGTTTTACGATCCAAACTCTTATGTTCATTCTGCTTTTGTTGCTTCTTTTGAACCCAAAGATATAGCACACGCACTCACTAATGAATCTTGGATTATTGCCATGCAAGAAGAGTTAGAACATTTTGAAAGAAATAATGTTTGGAAACTTGTACCTCCACCTCAAGGTCACACTTTAATTGGAACTAAATGGGTATTTAAAAATAAACAAAGTTAGGATGGGGTTGTGGTTAGGAATAAGGCTAGGTTGGTTGCTCAAAGTTTCACTCAAGTTGAAGGTCTAGATTTTGATGAAACTTTTGCTCCTGTTGCTAGATTAGAAGCCATAAGAATTTTGTTAGCTTTTGTTGCATCTACTAGTTTTAAGCTATATCAAATGGATGTTAAAAGTGCTTTTCTTAATGGCTACATAGATGAGGAGGTTTATGTGAAACAACCACCAGGTTTTGAAAATCCAGATTTTCCTAATCATGTTTACAAACTCTCCAAAGCCTTGTACGGTCTTAAACAAGCCCCTAGAGCATGGTATGATAGGTTAAAAACATTCTTACTTGAAAAAGGGTTTACCATGGGTAAGGTTGATAAAACTCTTTTTGTGCTTAAGCATGGCAATGACTCATTATTCGTTCAAGTGTATGTGGATGATATTATCTTTGGTTGTGCGTCTCATGATCTTGTGTCCAAGTTTTCAGCAATGATGAGTTCCGAATTTGAAATGAGTATGATGGGTGAACTCACTTACTTTTGGGGGCTGCAAATCAAGCAAACAAAGGAGGGTACCTTTGTGCATCAAACGAAGTATACAAAAGACCTCCTAAGGCGTTTCAACATGGACAAAAGCAAGCCTCTTCGGACACCAATGGGAACAGCAACAACACTTGGACTTGATGAAGATGGTGAACCCGTGGATCCAAAAGAATATAGAAGCATGATCGGATCACTTTTGTACCTCACGACATCAAGACCAGACATACAATTCAGCGTATGTCTTTGTGCACGGTTTCAAGCCTCCCCACGTGCTTCACATTGTCAAGCCGTCAAAAGGATTCTCGGGTACTTACATGGAACTCAAGAATTTGGAATTTTTCTTCCTTCTTCCTCAACCGTTACTTTGAAAGCTTTTTTGGATGCTGATTTTGGGGGTTGTATGATTGATAGGAAAAGTACTTCCGGTGCTTGTCATTTTCTTGGTAATTCTCTTGTTGCTTGGTCCTCTAGAAAACGAAATTCAGTTGCACAATCCACAACCGAATCTGAATATGTAGCTGATGCTAGTGCTTGTTCACAAATTCTTTGGATTGTTCAAACACTTAAGGACTATGGGGTTGATCTAGATAGTGTTCCACTGTTTTGTGATAACACTAGTGCCATTTGCATTGCTAAAAACCCCATGCAACATTCTGGAACTAAGCACATTGACATTAGGTATCACTTTCTCCGAGATAAAATTGAAAAAGGAAACATTGTGCTTCACCATGTAGATACCAAACAACAATTGGCTGACATTTTTACAAAACCATTGGATTTCACTCGTTTTTGTTACATTCGTAGTGAAATAGGGGTTATGCATCCTCATGGCTTAAATTGAGGGGGAGTTTTGAAACTTGGGAAGTCTATATGTGAATCTGAAATTAAAATAATATGAGCATAGTATTTCATACATATATGACTTTGTGATTCCTTTTACATGCTGAAAGTTCTTACTACATTACTCGTGTTATACATTTTGTAGTTTTTGCCATGTCTAATAATTGGAATAATTACTTACACTAAAACTGGTCATGGTCGAACTTTCTTGCTATTTGAACTTGTTACATGTTCACAAGTACTTTTAATCATTAAGAATTAATCAAGTAATCAACTCACATGTTGAGTTTTTATGAACAAATATAAATTGAGAAAAGATCAAGTGAATATGCATGCATCGCACTTCTTCTTTTGAGATGGCTTATCATTGCACTTAGATATGAACTTGGAAGAAGTTGTGTATGACTAAAACTATATCCTTAAGCTTCTGATTGTCAAATGACATAGGATTGGCTTGGTTGGTTAGAATAAGGCAGATGTGCATATAATCTCTTGCAAATATCATATGATCTAAATTTATGCTTTGAAAAATAATAAAATGCAGCAACTAGTGTCATGATTTCAGGTTTTGAAATAGTTAAGTTTGTGAGATCATGACTTACTTAAATTGAAAATTACATTTGATCTCTAGCATGGCTTACACTACTTTATGTATTTCATTGATGTGATAATGTAAGGTACTTGATAGTATGACTTGGATGAGCTTTGTTTATATGTATATGTTATAATATGCTCATAACAACTAAAGGGGGAGAGATAATTTGATTATATGCTCATGACTTGCTGAATACATTGTCAAAGGGGGAGAGATAAGCATAAAGAGAAAGAGAATATGTGCATAAGGAGAGATAATAAAGGGGGAGAGATAATATAGGATAATATTTGGATTTTCTTCTCATTTTACTTTTGATTTACAAAGGGGGAGAAATTGCCTTCAAAACTTTTATGTGAATAAGCCAATGTTCGGATTTTAAATGGTGTTGCCAATGCATTCATCAAGGGGGAGATTGTAAGACCTATGTGTGCTGAATACATTGGCTTGTAGTAAATACACTTGCTTTGATGATAAAAGTTTTGAATATCACCAAAACACCTTTTTATTAAGGTCCGACTAACTTTGGTCAGCTCCGGTGAAGTTTTGTCTTTAGCTCCGGCGTGTTTTTTCTAAGCTCCAAGTTGATTTTTCTAGCTCTGGCTTTTGGGTTTACTAGTTCCGACTAGTTTTGGTAAGTTCCAGCGCTAGGTTCTACTAGTTTTTGTTAGCTCCAGCTCAAAGTCGGGATTGCTCTGGCAAGGTCCGGAACTTGACCGCAATACTTCTGTTTTTTATTTGCAATGTTACGTACTTGCTTTACATCTCTGGAAAGATTTCTTAGTATTCATTTTCTAAGTCTTTGGTGCGTTTTTGGTTGATATGGATGATATCGTGTTACTGTGGTTTTGCAACATGCTTATGGGAGGTTCTCACGTAAGGTGTTATGTTCGGAACTAACTTGAGTCAAGTCGAGGACTTAGGCTCGTATGGATTGGTTGTTTATTCATGTGCAGGTGTTGCTTGAGTTCAAGACATGGCTGGTGATGGGATCCATTGGACTAGTCTCAGGGAGGAGATGAGGTTCCAACAACCAAATTCAGAAGGAATTGTGGTTGAGCTGATCAGGAGGTTGCGCAGCATGATTGAATCAAGAACAATGCATGTGAAGGTATCATGGACGTCATTGGAAGATATTTGCACGTGTGCAAGGAGTGCGTGGATGTGGCTACATGGTTCCGAGACGTGATGAAGAGATGTGGACATAAATAGTTGGTCGGAAAGGTCCAACCGACTAGGTTATGGACTCAGGCTGCGGCTGAGTCGGGTTTGACTCAAATATGGAAAGATTTGAGTTGGTTATGATAGCATTTTGTGTGGGTCACGAATTTGAGTTGTTTAGGAATGTGGGATACGTTCCTAAGGTATTTGAAAGTCTTAAATTGCTTCTATCTGCGTATAGAAGAATCCTAAGCAGTTATAGAAAGTTACGATTCGTGAATAGAGTAGGATTAGGTTCCTGATTTGAGTTGAGTTAGCTTTCGAGCTGGTTATATAAGCAAGGGAGCCTAGAGCTCGTGGTGTAAGACTTTGCGGCTGTTCCTCTTGTGTTATATTGAATAAAATTCGTAGTTTGAAGGAACTTTTGAGCCTTGTTCGTCCGACTTGTTCCAGACAAGTTTTACTTGTCGAGTTTCTGGACAGCACTACCTTTCGTTGGTGGTTTTATCATAACTCGAGTTTTACAGATCTAATTGATGTGATTCTTTTTGGGTTGTCTTCACAACTTGATTATATATCATCTGTCAAAATTTCACGGTCATTGGATTTGTGGTTATGATCTACACGAGTTTCTTTGCAGCATTCCAGAACTGTTTTTTCTCGGGTAGGACAGATTGACCTTTGTTTGATCTTTCAATCATAACTTGAGTTTTTCTCGACGGATTTGAGTGATTCTTGTTGTTTTTTCTTCGTGACTTGATTCTCTATGATATATATCACTTTTGTCATGGTGAAACATATTTACATTAGTCTCACACACGATTTCTCTAACAGATTGTTTTTCTGCCGAAGGGGTTGGGGTTTAATTGTTTCCGCTGCGTAAGATTTTTAAATCTACCATTCACCCCCCTATGGTAGCTTTTCACGTGCTCTTCGATACTACAATTGGTATCAAAGCCACGGTGCTCTAATCTTTGTGATTTTCGCGTGTTTTTGACTAATCATCATGGAGAAGTACTCTGCCAAACCTTGTGTGTTCACTGGTATTGATTTTTAGGTTTGGAAGGCACGTATGGAGGCTTTCATCCAGACACAAGGCTTTGCAATATGGGATAAGGTATACAAGCCTTACGGAGTGCATTCAAAAGATCAAGTTAAAGCTACAAATCTGAGAGATGTCGATAACAACAACAAGGATCGGAACTTGATCATACAAGGATTAACACAAAGCTACTTCGACCATGTTGCACACCTCCGATCTGCATACGATGTGTGGAAAGCACTTTGTGACTACCACGAAGGATCCAACACGATCAAAGAGGTAAGGCAAGACATGTTCAAGAAAGGATACATGCGCTTCGAGATGCAACCCGGTGAGTCTATTGATGACCTTTTTGTGCGCTTTAATAAGATTCTCAGCAACTTGCGTAGTGTCAATGTTAATTTTTCAGATGCTGAAAATGCTAGGCAATTGCTAAGTGCATTAGATATGTAAAATTGGGAGATGAAAGTCACATCTATTCGTGAATCTACTGTCATGAGTTTACTTACTTTAGATGTGCTATATTTCAAGTTAAAAACTCATGAAATTGACATAATCTCACGCAAGAACCCCAACAAGTCTATTGCTTTTGTTTCTCAATGTGACATGCCTAGTTCCGGTCAAACATCATCTTGTGGTACACTTGCTTTGCTGTCCTCTCTAACCCTTGAACAGATTGAGGAGTTTCCAGAGGAGGAGCTAGCGCTCATCTCTACCCGGTTCTCAAAAGCATTGCAAAATGTGAGAACTAGAAGGAGAGGAAGCTCCGGACCTCAACGATGCTTTGAATGTGGTAAGAAAGGACATTTTCGTTCAGATTGCCCTAACCTGTCAGGTGCTACTTCCTGGGATGAAAAGAAAACAAGAACAAAGCACTCCTCTGCAAAAAAGGTCCACACTCAAAGATCTCATCTGCCGCATTCAAAACAAGCCACGCAACGATGTTTTAACCCCGAACCATTACCCCAACAGTACATCAGAAGTCCTTTGAAATTGTAGCGCGGGAATCGAGGATGGCCCCACCTCCGGTAGAATAACTTAACCCAAAGGATTTCTTCTAGAGGTGGGCCCAGGGGCCACTGTCGGTGCCCTGCGTACCGGATACCCCATGATACCGCAAGAAGCATAAGAGAGTTCCACCGTCAGAGTCGAAGGCTTCCTCAGGCCGACATGTCACACGACACTGGACCTGCCTCTCTCATATGGGTAGCTCCGGGATTTCCATGTGTAATGTAAGATCGGAGCTGAATTCCCAACAAAGGGAAACTCCGCAGTTGACACGTGGATAATAACCCCAGACCTAACCCCCAGTAGAGGGAAGCTCCGGTGCCGCCACGTGTATAACAGCGTCGGACCTATCTCTCCGCGAGGGGAAACTCCGAAGCTGCCACGTGTGGATCCTTTGGACCTTACACCAAAAGGAATATGGGCGGATCTCCAACAGCACAGACATTCAAGGGACCGTTAAAGCAACACTTATAAGGCCTGATTACGTGTCATTAATGCCATATTAATGACACCCGATTAGTGGACTGTTAATAGGGGTAACGTTGCTATTAAGACACATTATGACTCTATTAACTACACTTAATACCAGTAGACCATGTATTAGGTTATCAAATATGCCAGGGCCACATGTCGGGCTAGGCAAGTGTTGTAACGGTCAGTCCTTAGACTATAAAAGGACTGCGTCGCGCGGTACATGTACGACCAAGCTCATACGCACACAAGCATTAGCGAACCCTCAATACAACAACAAACACTCTGTGGAGTAGGGTATTACGCTCAGGCAGCCCGAACCACATAAATCACTTGTGTCATCATCTTGTTCTAGACCTCCGCGCGCTCAAACCGATACAAGAACCACCGCGGGCTACAATTTAGTAGTACCGGGGGAAGTGTTGTTCCAACACTTTGACAAATTATAATGGCAAGTTTGATCTAATGCTACGAAAATAAACTAATTAAAGCAAACTAAGCAGCTAAGCATAAGGGTATAGCGCAGCTCCAATCAATCCACAGGCAAAGCTGACGGAAGACACGGCCTAGAACTCCACATTATCATTGTTATACTCCCAAATCTGACCTGCAACTGTTGGTGGGGGAATTGCAAGGGTGAGTACATGTGGTACTCAGCAAGTGTAGAAAGTATGACATGTAGCTGATTAAAATGACGAATACAATAAAGGCTAAGTGATGAAAAGTACATTAAAACATTTGAAAAGCAATATATTATATGTATGTGAAATAAACCCATTATAAACCATATAGATATCATAATAACAATCCAAGTTCCATTACCATCCTCCATATACCAGATTTCACCATTACTAATAACCATATCCATTGCCACAAACCATAATACCATAACCAGCCATAACCATAACCAAACCATCCCAAATCCCAGTTTCCCATAATCATGTGAGGGTCCAGGTTGCTCATAACCGGGAGCACGACTATCATGATAGTTTTTAAGACACTCTGGAGAGGTTGTATCACTTTACTCACGTGTTTGTGATTTCATCACCTTTCGATGACTACAAAATCTCAATTGGTGTCTCACACTTCCTTGGGTGTGTAGCCAAGAGATCACAAAATAGCCTTTACAAAGGGATTACTAGCATGTATGGACCCACTGAGGTTTCACCGGTGGTGATGTCTCCAACTGAGCACATCCTCAACCAAGGGCCCCCTCTTATGCCATTCGGATCCCAGGGAGTCCTGCCAACCATATCCAAACCCAATCCGACTTCCCTTCCCCGGTGCGCCAAATGATACGCTCAATACTAGCAATATCCTAATTAATCAGCTACGTTGCACCCATACTTGGCCTCGTGGTGGCACTGTAAGTCCTGGATGGTTGCTCCATGAAACGGTCCTCAGATTCTAAGCAAGCCAAACCACCATAAAATCCAAACCATCCACATACCATGCTTGCTTAGATCACCCATTACCACATCATGTTGACCAGTTCATATTAACCATAATATCATTAATGCATAATTAAATGATATAGCTGTTTTTCCATCCCAATTAATTAAGCGAAGCAAAAAAGTAAAAAGCCCTTCCCCAGTCTCTACCATGAATTCCAAGTGACAAGGGTGGTTAAACAAAGCTAGTAAACTTCCTAGCATAGGATTCCCATCAAATTGACACAAGCATTTAGTTTTGCAAACAAACCATTTATTGTCAAAACAGGATCAATATGTTCAAGGACGCTTGCCTTGCTCTTGGGCTTGATTGGGATCAAAGACTTCAAACTCTTGGTGTTGGAGATCCTCTGTGGCACTCTCTAGCGCAAATCCATCTAATCCACACAATAAACATACAATACAAGAATCACAATCAATAAGTGCACATATATTACTCAATATATCATGATATACATGATTAATGCAAGTGCGAGGCAAAACTAGTTAATGAATTGTTAATGATGTTTGCTAACTAGTTCTAATAGCTTTTAACAAGTTTGGACAGGTTTGGAATTGATTCAAATCAATTTAGAATTAATTCAACAAGGAACAAATCACAAAATCGGACAAGTCCGCAGTAGGGTCGGACTAGTCCGCCCTTCGCAGAAACAACGAACTAGGGTTTTCTAGATCGACGTGAATTTGGAGAAACGGGGTTGAATTCACATGAGAAAAAGGAAGTAGAAGGTATACCAGGTGTTTAGAACTCCAATGAATCAAGGGTTTTGGAGGCAACACTTGGATCTTGGCGATCTAGGGTTGATGAAGAACTTGAAGGTGAATTGGTGATGTAGAACGAAACTTGATGGAGATCATGATCCTCTTTCATTTCCTCCTCTTCTTCTTCTTGCTTGGGATCTCCTTCTCCCTCCTTTATGGCGGCTCTCCATGAACTAGGGTTTGGGTGTGGTTCAAAGGTGGCTAAAAGATGTAAAGTTGAGGTGTTGGGTTGTTTATATAGAGGTGGAGGCTAGGGTTTGATGGATTTGAGTTTAAGAAGGGTAGAGGATGGTTCGGGGTCCCACCTGGGCTCCAAAAAGAGTTATACACGACATCCCTAGGCCCACTTAAGGTAAAACCTAAAACAATTCGTGAAACAAAAGATCAACTCAGAATCACGATTTATTGGACAAGTCCGCAAAAGGCCGGACTAGTCCAAAGATTGACAGAGGAGAAAATGGACAAGTCTGGACTATATCGGACAAGTCCGAACTTGGTCAGAGAGAAATAAGACAAGTGTGGCCAAAACCGGACAAGTCTGATTTTAGTCAGAGGAAAAACGGACAAGTCCGCTGGAACACCGGACAAGTCCGGACAAGTCCAGGGACTTAGCAAAATTTCCAAGCAATTGGAATACCGGACTAGTCCGCATATGACCGGACAAGTCCGAAAGTATCCAGGGGAAAAAACAGACTAGTTCACAGCAAAACGAACAAGTCTGATTGAGGTTAGAGAGAAATTGGACTAGTCCGCAGCAAAAACGGACTAGTCCGCACTTCCCAGAATTCTTAAGTGTGGTTTTGCTCTAAATAAATTTTAAACATATTTCTTTTTACGTGGGTTAATGTTAGACATGTATATGAACTTATGCAATGCATGATGCATGAAATGAGGGTGTTACAAACCTACCCCCTTAAAATGAATCCTGCCCTCGAGATTTGAAGCGGAAGAGAAAAGATAGGAAAATTCCTTCTTGAGATCATCCTCCAGCTCCCAAGTTGCCTCTGATTTTGTGTGATGCTTCCATTGAAATTTATACCATCTAATAACCTTGTTCCTTGTGACTCCCTCCTTGGTTTCCAAGATTTTGACCGGTTGCTCGGCATAAGTCAAATCTGCATCTAATCCCAATTCTTCTATTGGCACTTGCTCTTTCGGTACCCTCAAGCACTTATTGAGATGAGAAACATGAAACACATCATGAACATCTAAAAGATGAGATGGCATCTTCAGTTTATATGCTACCTCTCCTCTTTTGTCCAAAATCTTGAATGGTCCAATATAGTGAGGTGCTAGTTTGCCTCTTATGTTAAACCTCTTATGACCTCTCATTGGCGACACCTTGAGGTAAATAAAATCCCCTACTTCAAAGGCTAATTTTCTTCTCCTATTATCCGCATAGCCTTTTGTCTTGATTGAGCAACCCTCAAGTTCTCGCTGATGATCTGGACTTGTCTCTCGGCTTCTTGCAACATGTCAGGTCCAAACACTTGATTTTCTCTGGTCTCATTCCAAAATAAGGGTGTTCTACACTTCCTTCCATATAGTGCTTCATAAGATGACATCTTAAAACTTGCTTGGTAACTATTGTTGTATGAAAATTATGCATACGGGAGGCTCTTGTCCCAACTTTTCCCATGCTTCAAAGCACAATCTCTTAACATGTCCTCTAAAATCTGATTGGTCCTCTCAGTTTGTCCATCTGTTTGAGGGTGATATGCTGAGCTGAAATTCAACATTGTTCCCAAAGCTTCATGTAATTTTTGCCAGAACCTGGAGGTAAATTGAGAACCTCTATCCGACACTATCCTTCTTGGAACTCCATGCAAACATACTATTCTTCCCATATACAGTTCGGCCAATTTCTCTCCATTAGAGGTGGTCTTGACGGGAATAAAATGAGCTGACTTAGTCAACCGATCCACAATTACCCATTTAGAGTCATAACCGGACTGAGTTCGCGGTAAACCAACTATGAAGTCCATTCCAATTTCTTTCCACTTCCATTCTGAAATCTGCAATGGCTGCAATAATCTAGCTGGCCTTTGATGTTCCGCCTTGACTCGTTGGCACACATCACACAAAGCTACATATTCGGCTATGTCCTTTTTCATGCTAGCCCACCAATAACAAGTCTTCAAGTCCTTGTATATATTCGTACAACCGGGATGAATTGAGTAAGGTGAGTCATGTCCCTAATTTAATATTGTCTCCCGAATATGCTTCACATTAGGCACGAACATCATCTTCCCAAGCCATAAAGTACCATGTTCATCCTCATCAGATCTGAATTATCTCCCCTCTTGGGTCCTTTCCTTGATTTCTTGGATTTCCTCATCCTTTGTTTGACCCTCTTGAATTTCTTGCTCCAAGGTCAGATTTAACTCCATTATCCCCATCTCTTTTACACATCCAAGGTTCAACCGTTCAAACTCCTTACATAACGCGGATGGCAGCTCTCGAACCGTGAGTTGGTGGCTTACTCCTTTCCTACTCAAGGCATCGGCCACGACATTAGTCTTTCCTAGATGATAATTGATTCCCACATCATAATCTTTGATGAGCTCCAACCATCTTCATTGTCTCAAATTTAGGTCCGTTTGTGTGAAAATGTACTTGAGACTCTTGTGGTCCGTATAAATCTAACACCTGTGTCCAAGGATATACTGTCTCCAAATCTTCAATGCGTGTACCACGACTGCAAGTTCCAAATCATGTGTTGGATAATTCTGCTCATGTTTCTTCAATTGTCTCGATGCATATGAAACCACTTGACCTTCTTGCATGAGCACACATCCAAGTCCTTGTCTCAATGCGCCGCAATATATATCAAAACTTTTGCTCACATCCGGCAATATCAAAACTGGGGTTGTTGTTAATTTTTTCTTCAACTCCTCAAAACTTTCTTGCTTGAGTCCATTAAAAAGCCTTCCCCTTCATTGACAATTCCGTCATTGGCTTGGCAATCTTGGAAAAGTCTTTGATGAATCGACGGTAATATCCAGCCAGTCCAAGAAAACTCCTTATTTCCTTGACATTATGTGGGGGTTCCCATTTCAACACGTCCCTCACTTTTAAGGGGTCGATCGATACTCCTCCTCCTGAGATGATATGAGCCAAAAATGACACTTCTTTCAACCAAAACTGACACTTGCTGAACTTGGCATACAATTGGTGCTCTATTAATTTCTACAACTATTGGATCACAGAGTGAATTCCGCAAGCGCACAGAGATATCATTGTAGCATTTCCCCTTAAGAGTATTCCCAAGGGTGTCATTTATTTGATCCCAAAGGAAGGCAAGGAAGAGATATAACAATCATCAAGTGGAAAGGGTAGAAAGGTCTAGGTAAGAATCTAGTAAGGATGGATAAAATAATAGTGGAGGTAGTGTGACACACACAAAATCTTTCAAGTCTATGGGGGGTAAGAGGATCCTAGAGGTTAGTTAAGGTTGAGAGTTACGGAGGTGCTCCTACTATGCTCTATTGTACATATACATAGTCTAAACTAATTATTCATAAGCTATATCAATAGTGAATACTTATGCTATGTGGTTCAACACATCGGGCAAGGGCTTACCCCTAGCAATACTAGGGCGACTCCAGCCAAGAGCCTGTGGCATAGCCGAACGTGGAGGATTACAAAGGACAGATAGAGCTGTCACCACCTACTGCCTACCTCTTCAATCCGTGGGTCTACAAGACATCAATTGCTACTTAGCTATCCTAGCACCATGCTAGCATACTAAGTAATTACCTTAAGAGCCCAGGCACAATCCATCCTAAGGCAATGAATTAAATCATCATTGAACCAATATTGATACACAACATAATTATCCATACTAACCTAGTTATGTTATAATTAACTAGACTATAGTGGGGGTATATAGGTTCTATGATAATGAGATATGTTCATGATAAAATAGTCATAGAAGCTATACCTTCCACATACATGGACTCCACAATCAAACAAGAAACGCTTTGCCCAAGTATATGTATAAGTAGAAACTAAAGATACTATCTTTATTATGCATAAAGTAACAATTACAAGAAAGAATACATGAGTCATACCTTTCCCAATGTAGGATTGGGAAGAGGGAGACTCCTTACTTCTTTCCCAATTTGGACTTGGGACTAGAGACTCTCCTCTCTACAACCTAACTCCTCTAAGACTATGGATGATAGCGTATACAATAGAGATGAAGCTCAAGTGGTGTGTTAAAGTGAGGGGTAGGGGGTCCTATTTATACTAGTGTTGGGGTCGGTTCCCGCCACCAAAAGCGCGCGAATTAGTCACCATTGACTCCTTCAAGCCAGGAGGAGCCAATACGCGTCGTTTGATCGCGTTTGGCGCCAGGAAGGGGTCAGCCGAACCCCTGGTTCGGCCAACCTGGTCAGCACTCCAAACGCCGAGTGCTTCCTCCAGGTGGCTGCCAAGTGGGCCCCCTTGATGTATCTGGGTGATACACCGTTGGATCTCCTCGGATACTTCTGTTTGTGGGCCATTTGATCCATGGGATGCCACGTGTCGTCGCCTGATTGGCTGGGATGATATTTTATAGGATTGGTCCCTCTACATTTCCTTATTTCGTGCATAAAATGATGCATACACATATTTCTCCAAGTCCAAGTGGAATTGGGTTATATAGAAAGGTGATGTGTGCAAGAAATGACAAATCCTTCACATAATTTCGTTAAATTGGCGGATGAAATTGGTATATAACAGCCGTCAACAAACTCCCCCAAGCTTATCCTTTGCTCGTCCTGAGCAAAGTCAAGACTTTAGGTTGATGATCAGGAGTTGCTACAATGTCTTATTTTCAAAAGTATCTAATGCACAACAAGATACTCTACCTAGTATTGCAGAAATTGGATATGATACTCTTCCTTTCTTAAGTTATCATGGGGCTTATGCTTTTTCATAATCATGAGTAGTTGAAAGGTAGAATAGAAAATGGAGCAAACATAGCCTATAAATCAAGTTCCACTTAAATCCTGAAGAATTTAATTTAGATATTAAGTTCCTAAATTTGATTCTCTCAATCACTCCTTTGTGGATAGTGGAAATATTTCCTCACCAAAGCATTGTGCCTCTACTATTCCTACTCATTGAATATGGCTTGTATGTGGAGCTTGGTAAGGAAAGTAAGTAGGCATATTTGCATCACATATATTGCTAAGTCAAAAGAGTAAGCCTTAGGAGAATTCAAATCAAAACTTTTTGATTCAAGACTAGTGCATGTGTGATGGAGTGGAAGTAGATGTGGATACTTGAGATAACTCCTTTTTGGTATAATCTCTCTTTCTTTTGCAGGGATGAAACATAGCTACTTTTTTTCTCATGCTTATGATGTAAGCATGCTTTTTTTATTTTCTTATTGTAGCCATGTCTTCTACTCCCTTTCTTTGCAATGAATTTTGAAGAGAGTGCTAAACATGAGTAACATGGAGTTTCTTTTTTTATTGTGGTATGGTGGATATGATGGGCGTTTTGCTTACTTCTAGTGTAGAAGTATAACATGTGCAAGTGAAGTCTTGAATTCAAAAAGAATTGAATGATTTCTCTCATAGGTCTATACTAGTTTGACTAGGCTCAATGTGAAAGCAAATAGCATATGCATAAGGTCTTGTCTATGTATGAACATCATATGACTTTGGTAGGTATTTCCAATCAATTGAGGGAAACTTAAATCTTTTTAGAATTTCTCCGGAAATCTAAGTTTTACTTTCAAACTAGGAATAGCAGCCCTATTACCAATTCTAATCTCGCAACAACCTAGAATTAGATTAAGCTTTTGCTACCCACAACTTCCAAATTAAGGTAAAAGTATTTCAAACCAATGAAAGTAATATTCGGAGAGTAGCAAGTTGTAAACTAGAGACTTAGGAAAATAAAACAGAGCAACTATTCATCATTTAATCTATGTGAATTCTAAATCATTCTTACCGCACATCTTTATTTGATGAAAGCAAATATAACCTATATTTTTTTAAATGCAAGGTGGATGATGGATGGATGGAAAATAAATATGCAAGGAATGTGATACATGTTACCTCAAGTGGGAGTCCTCCCCCAAGCTTGTTCTCAACTACCTCCGTGATAAGGGTTGAACCCTTGATGATGGAAGTACGCTACAAGATCGGCTTGTTGTTGTTGTAGCGCCGTGTTGAAGTTGGTGAATTGAGCATCCATGTGTTATTGCCAATCTTGGGTACCTTGAACATGCTCTTGGAGTGTGCTGTAGATGTCACCCATTCTCACTTCAAGTTCTCCCATACGTCTAGTGAGGTCCGTCATTCCTTGGCTATAGTCATGATGACTTCTAGCCGAAAAGGAACGACGTCCTCTCATGGACGTTGGGGGCAAGCTGCTAGAGCTTGAAGTGGATAAGGGTGGATCCCTTTGCCATTCTTGCCAAGATGATCCCCCAATCTCATACGTCGTAGGTTGAGTCCATCCGGGCACATAACCCGTTGGGTTCTCTTCCTCTTGGTATTCATGGACCGGAGAGATTATCGGTGGCATGCCTGTGGCTGCAGTCCTCACACGATTCCTTGTTACCCTGCCAAAGACATTACTTCTTCTTGCTTCCTCATGGGGAAGAAGATTAATGGTTAGCCTCCGGCATTTGTACAAATGAAAATCCAGGTTAGGTAACCGAATTTCATTGACAAAGTCGGGATAGAAAAATATCAAGGACCCATCTTGATCATGCTTAAGGTTATGTTCTTGCACTAAATAGTCTTCATCAATTAATTCTCTTTCAGTTTCAATATATTCAAATGAAGAGTATTTAAGTGCTCCTACCCTATCAGCAATATGAGTAATCAATGAAGTGCATTCAATTGGTCCTGATTTTAAAATGTAATCTAACCACTGTGTCATCATGGCTTTGACTGGAGCAACTTTTATCTTTTTAGTCATGGCAAACAAAGTTTTCAATTCATCATCTTGCACAACCCTAACATCTCCCCTAGGGAACATAGTCATAGCCACCCAACTATGCATGAAGCGTAAGGTAGGGTTTTGGATGTGGCTATTCCTAGGAGCCCTACATGTGACCTCACTAGTTAGCTCATGCAGAAAATATTGTTAGTTAAACTTAGGCAAATTGTCTAAATCTAGCAAACACCGTTTATGGAAGCCTAGGATGCTACCTAATTCTTTCCATAGGATGTTGTATTCTTTTTGAAACAATCTAAAAGTAATACCATCAAATCCTATTCTTAGCGTGCAAAGGAATTGGATAGTGAGAAGGCATGAACCTTCCTCCTCTATGTGAGCAAAGTCATCAAATCCAATTGCATGCCAAATGGAAAGAAATTCGGATTCCATACCTATCTTGGAGATCAAATGTGGATCGTAAGCCTTAGTGTGGCGGAACTCACGATCTTGGAGAAGTCTGCGTGCTTGATCTTCAACTTCGCTTAGTATGTCGAGGTCGTTGTCATGAAGAAGTTGGTGTGGGTTGCTTCTCTCTTCCATGGGAGTGTCCCCACACACACTTCTCCTTGGGCTTGTACCCATAGAAGAGAGGCGTGCACTAGAATCTTAACCATGGCTTGAGCTTGCAGTCTCCTTCCTCTTTCCAAACAACCTCTTCATGTCTTTTTGGGTTCAACAAGCAAGAACAAAACAAGGCGAGAAAAATCCGAAAAGAAGCGATGTTTGGAAAACAAAACTCTCAACGAATTTTCTCCTCTTGAAAGCTTGGATGTTTGGAAAACAAAACACTCAACGAATTTTCTCCTCTTGAAAGCTTGAGTGTAAAATGCAAATGCAAACAAAAAGAAAATCTTTTTGGGGACGGATTTGAGCAAGAGTGTTGCAATGAAGAGCAAGAAAAACAAGGTGGGCTAGAGAGTGACTTGGGGAGGTGTAAAATGATGTGGTGTGTGAAGAGAGGTGCTCCTCACGGCCACAATTTATAGGGTGCACCCTCCAAAGGTCACTTGGGGTTCAAAATATAGCCGTTGGAGGAAGGGGAGCCAATTTGGCTTCATTCCCTGTTCGGCCGATCAGGGGGTTCGACCGACCCGACAGGTGGCCCCCCTGGTTCCCCTTTTGGCAAGTGGCTCCCCAACGGCTATAAAGTTAACACGTTGGTGAAATGCCACATGTGCAGCTCAGAAAAAATTGTTTTTCAAATAAAAACCTTTTTTCAAATCCAATAAAAAAATTCTTTTCAAAAGAAAGAAAGAAAAATGATAGTTGAGAATATAAGATTCTCAACTTGCTAGGAAAATCAAATATGCAATGGGAAAAATCCAAATGAGGTGGAAAAAGAAAGAAAGAAAAATAAAGTGGGATAACTACCAATTTAACCTATTGGTGTAGGTCTCACCACCGTCCGATGAGATGGACATTCCTCCGTCTTCATTTCACATCCGGGCCCGAAGGGATGGGCTTGGACGGCTTGTCTTGCTTCTTCTGCCATTCCTTCTTTGGTAGTTTGGTGGAGTTGGGCCTTCGGGAAGGTCCAGATGATTCCGTCGCCTTTGGATATCAGCGTGGTCGAAACGACGGATTCTCCTCGTAGATTAATCTTCTTATGAATGCAATGAGTGAGTCCACCTTTGGAGGTGTGACTTCGACCTCTCTAATGTGTTTATCATTCGGCCCATTCTTGATTCTAATCATGGAGCATTGCTCTAATCTTGGTCAAAAGTTAAACTTTTCCTCCTTTCCATTGATATGGAAGTGGATTTCTCCAGCTCCCACATCTATGCGAGCTTTTGTAGTACTTAGGAATGGACGGCCAAGAATGAGTGGTGTATCTTTCTCAGTTTCCATGTCTAGCACCACAAAATCCACGGATATGAAGCAGTTCCGGATCTTCACCGGGACGTCTTCAGCAATACCCGTTGGATAACGGAATGAAGAAACAGTCAGTTGTAGCTGCATTGGTGTTGGAGTCAGTTCTGTGAAGTTCAGCTGGTCGAACACAACCTTGGGCATCACACTAACACTTGCTCCCAGATCACAAAGTGCCTTGTCAAAGTGGTGAGCCCCAATTGAGCATGAAATGGTAGGACACCCAGGGTCCTTCTGCTAGTTGCTCTCTCGTACGGAAATCATGTTGGCATTTTCCGTCGGGGGTTCTGGCTGGCCTGGCATCTTGCCATTCTCCATCGGAGGAATAGCAGCTGGCAACTGAGTCTCGAGCATCTTGTTGAAGCTCAGTTGATTCTTGAAGGCTGAGGATAGTCCTTCCATCTTTGCATTGATATTCTCTAGGTACTTGTCATTAGCTGACAGCTTCTTGGATAGGGCATCGTTGGTCTTGAGCTGGCTAATGGCAACTTCTCTCAAGTTGGGCTGATTTCCAGGGTTGCCATTGTTGTTGTACCCTCTTTGAAAGAATGGGCGTTGTTGACCCCACCCTTGACCTCCTGGACGATAGCCATTGTTGTTGTTGAAATTTCCGTTATTGGCGAGGTATAGGGCATCCTCACGAGTTTCTGGGCAATCATTTCCCATATGACCCATGTTGCCACAGACTTCACACGTGATGTGAGAGTCTAGGGCATAGGCATTGCCAGACACTTCACCACCAGCTTGTCCATCTATTTTCTTCATTAGGAGGTCCAATTTTGCAGCAATCATGTCCACCTCCTTCAAGGTGTGCGTGCCTCGCTGTCGGGTATGGAGACACTCATCATTTCATCCCATGTTTGACACCATCTTCTCAATAAGATCTTTAGCTTTTGGCAGCGTCAATGAGAAGAAGGCTCCTCCAGCAGCAGCATCCAAATGGTCACGAGCTGATGGGATCAGCCCATTATAGAAATTCTGAATAAGGAGCCAGTCATCCATCCCATGGTGGGGACAGGCTAGGATGTACTCCTGAAGCCTTTCCCATGCCTCGGGAATAGATTCCTTGAGCTCTTGCTGAAAGTTGTAAATCCTTCCACATAGGGCATTGGTTTTGCCCAACGGGAAGAATTTGGCGAGAAATGCCGTAGGACACTTCTCCCAAGTGTCTACAGCACTTCGGTTCGCGTAGAACCACTATTTCGCTCTCCCAAGGAGAGAGAATGGGAACAGTCTCAGACGGACCACATCCGGAGACACGTCCTTGATCTTAAAAGTGCTACAGATCTCGAGGAATTGTTGCAGGTGAGCACTTGCATCCTCGTTAGCCTTCCCACAGAATGGGTTGGCTTGCACCATAGTGATAAGGTCAGTTTTGATCTCGAAGTTCACATCTCCCGTGTTAACAGTGGGCCCAATAGGCACATTATTAGCAGAGGGAGTTAAGAACTCACGAAGGGTATTTTGAGCCATTGGCGTTTGGATTGTTGGTGCAAAAATGTTGGCTTGCTTTTCTGCTCGAATCTTCTGAGGAGTAACGACACGAGGTTGGTCTCTCAGAAGAGATTCGGGATCTTCAACAAAGTTTTCCGGCAAGCGGAAATCAAACATACACTACCCTGTTTTCACATTTAAAATAAATGTGAAAACAAAGAATGGTTATCCTACTAAAATCCTACCCAGGGTTCTATCCTATTCACTTAGTCATGTTATAAATCTATATGCCTTCCCCAGCAATGGCGCCAGAAATGCTTGTTGGCGGCTCCTAAGATATACTAACAAATCATCCCCGACAATGGTGCCAGAAATGCCTGTTGGTATTACTTATGCACCATTAACTAAACATCTCCAACTGATGTGTCAGAAATGCTTGTTAATGGTTCTATTGAATCACAGAGTGAATTCCGCAAGCGCACGAAGATATCATTGTAGCATTTCCCCTTAAGAGTATTCCCAAGGGTGTCATTTATTTGATCCCAAAGGAAGGCAAGGAAGAGATATAACAATCATCAAGTGGAAAGAGTAGAAAGGTCTAGGTAAGAATCTAGTAAGAATGGATAAAATAATAGTGGAGGTAGTGTGACACACACAAAAGCTTTCAAGTCTAAGGGGGGTAAGAGGATCCTAGAGGTTAGTTAAGGTTGAAAGTTATGGAGGTGCTCCTACTATGCTCTATTGTACATATACATAGTCTAAACTAATTATTCATAAGCTAGATCAATAGTGAATACTTATACTATGTGGTTCAACACATCGGGCACGGGCTTACCCCTAGCAATACTAGGGCGACTCCAGCCAAGAGCCTCTGGCATAGCCGAACGTGGAGGATTACAAAGGACAGATAGAGCTGTCACCACCTACTGCCTACCTCTTCAATCCGTGGGTCTACGAAACATCCAATGCTACTTAGCTATCCTAGCACCATGCTAGCATATTAAGTAATTACCTTAAGAGCCTAGGCACAATCCATCCTAAGGCAATGAATTGAATCATCATTGAACCAATGTTGATACACAACATAATTATCCATACTAACCTAGTTATGTTATAATTAACTAGACTATAGTGGGGGTCTATAGGTTCTATGATAATGAGATATGTTCATGATGAAATAGTCATAGAAGCTATACCTTCCACATACATGGACTCCACAATCAAACAAGAAACGCTTTGCCCAAGTATATGTATAAGTAGAGACTAAAGATACTATCTTTATTATACATAAAGTCACAATTACAAGAAAGAATACATGAGCCATATCTTTCCCAATGTAGGATTGGGAAGAGGGAGACTCCTTACTCCTTTCCCAATTTGGACTTGGGACTATAGACTCTCCTCTCTACAACCTAACTCCTCTAAGACTATGGTGATAGTGTATACAATAGAGATGAAGCTCAAGTGGTGTGTGTTGAAATGAGGAGTAGGGGATCCTATTTATACTAGTGTTGAGGTTGGTTCCCGCCACTAAAAGTGCGTGAATCAGTCACCATTGACTCCTTCAAGCCAGGAGGAGCCAACACGTGTCGTTTGACCGCGTTTGGCGCCAGGAAGGGGTTCGACTTGGTCAGCACTCCAAACTCGGAGTGCTTCCTCCAGGTGGCTGTCAGGTGGGCCCCCTTGATGTATCTGGGTGATACATCGTTGGATCTCCTCCAATACTCCTGTTTGTGGGCCATTTGATCCATGGGATGCCATGTGTCGTCGCCTGATTGGCTGGGATGATATTTTGTAGGATTGGTCCCTCTACATTTCCTTATTTTCTGCATAAAATGTTGCATACACATATTTCTCCAAGTCCAAGTGGAATTGGGTTAGATAGAAAGGTGATGTGTGAAAGAAATGACAAATCCTTCACATAATTGAGTTAAATTGACGGATGAAATTGGTATATAACAGCCGTCAACAGCAACGTAAGCCTAAAGTGTTCCTCATGTTCCTTCTCATCCTTCGAGTAGATCATAATGTCATCAATGAAAACCACTACAAACTTGTACAAGTACTCCATAAAGACCTTATTCATGAGGCACATAAAGTATGCAGATGCATTTGTCAATCCAAAGGACATCACGGTGTACTCATATGATCCATACCGTGTCCTAAAAGTTGTCTTGGGTATGTCTAATGGTCTAATCTTTATTTAAAAGTATCCAGACCTCAAATCAATCTTGGAGAAGACACAATCACCCTTCATCTGATCAAACAAATCCTCTATGCGGGGCAAAGTATACTTGTTCTTGATGGTCACCTCATTGAGAGCTCTGTAATCCACACACATCCTTTGTGATCCATCATTCTTATCTACGAACAGAACGAGCGCTACCCAAGGTGAAGTGCTTGGGCGAATAAAACCTTTCTCTAGTTTCTCTTGAATTTGCTTCTTGAGCTCCGCTAACTCTTTAGGAGGCATCCTATATGGCCTCTTAGCTATAGGTGTAGTTTCAGGTATTAAATCAATAACAAACTCAATGTCTCGATCAGGTGGCATACCTGGCAACTCATCTAAAAACACATCCAAGAATTCACAGACCACTGGAATCTCCTCAATTGCGGCACTGTCCATGTGATTCAGCTCCAATTGCCTCGGTGCATGTTGAGATGCTTCAAATTCTATGGTGATCCCTTCCTCATTGGTCAACTTCACCGTCTTCGTGACACACTCAATGACTCCATTATGCTTCCTCAACCAGTCCGTACCAAGTATAATGTTCAATCCTTGTGAATCCAAGACAATGAGGTTAGCAAAGAAGTCTACCCCCTTATTCTAAGGCTTACTTTTGGACATACTATATTTGTCCTCATCTCTCCTCCAGGAGACTTAACCAATAGAGTAAACTTCATATGAGAGATAGGCAAACTATACTTGGTACATATTTTGATGCAATGAATGAATGTGATGCTCCAGAATCAAATAGCATAGTCGTCGGGTTGGAGTTTGCGAGGAACATACCAATGACCATGTCATCCACTTGTTGATCTTCCTCTGTAGATACATTGTTCACGTTGCCACAAGCAAGATTCTGCTGTCTACGGTTTCCTTGCGGATGTCCTCCATTGGGTCTTGGGTTCTATCTTTGAGCATTGCTTCCTTGACCAAGGCCTGACTTAGGACATTGATGTGCAAAGTGTCCCGCTTCTCCGCATGTATAGCACTTCCTTGATGCACCAGAATTATTTGGACGAGCTTGATTCTGAACATTTGCACCAGGAAAGTTGGCACGAGGTGCATAAGGCATTGGAGGCCTAGGTGCTTACATGACAGGGTGCTGCTGCACAAACTGAGTTGGGCGCGGTGCAAATCCAGGGCATTGTACAGGAACTGAAGAGCTGTAATATGGCGCATTGGGTGGTGCGAAGCGAGGGCGCACATTACTTCCTTGTTGTTGTCCTTGGTATGGTGCCTTCCTCTTGTTATCTAGTTCCATCTCACGGACTTTGTTCTCCACAACAATTGTCTTGTCCACTAACTTCTAGAAGTTGGCATAATCACAATTGAGCAATTGCACTTGGATCTCATTGTTAAGGCCCCTCATGAACAAATATTGCTTCCGGCTGTCCCGGCTCACATCCTCAGGCGCATACCTTGAAAGTTGAGTGAACTTATTGAGCTATTCACCCATACTCGATCTTCCTTGCCTCAAGTTCTCAAATTCTTGCCTCTTCAAGATCATAACACCTTCCGACACATAATGGGAATGAAAACTCTCCTTGAATTCCGCCCAGGTGATCCTCTCCTGATTCTCATGAGCATTGCAATAAGCATCCGACCAATCCGCAGCTGCTCCAACTAGTTGATGAGAAGCAAATAGAACCTTCTCCCGGTCGCTGCATTGGACAATAGCTGGCTTCTTCTCCATGGACTTGAGCCAATCATCAGCATCCATAGGGTCAGCAGCTTGAGCAAAGGTTGTCGGCCTAGTCCTCATGAACTCTCCCAACCAATTATAAGGAGGTGGGGTGGCGGTGGAGGCATGTGGGGCTGATTGTTGTTGTTACCAGCTTGCAGCTGTCCCATAGTCCGTATCATGGTCTGCATGAGCTGGTTTTGCATAGCCAATAGCTTCTCAAAGTTCATAGCTCCCTGGACAGGTCCTTGTCCATTGTTGTTCTAAGGTGATCCATTGTCCCCCCCCCCCCCCTCATCATTGTCATCCCTCTGGTTGCGAGTCCTCAACATCTGAAGAAAAATAAGAGATAAGAATTTAGAAAATGTCCCCAACTATATGCATCAAGGGATATGAAACTAAGCAACTACCTATACTAGCCTATTTGGACATGCCAATGCTAAACCATATATAGCAACCAACACACCAAGCAAAAACACATCGATTCCTGAGTGCTTCTATGTGCTCTAAAGTGTCCATTCTATCTAGACTACATCCTACGGTCAACCTGTGACTCTAATACCAATTTGTGACCCCCGATTCCGAAAAATGAACCAAGTGCAGTATATGTGTGCCCAGGATGTTCAACACACATACACAAGTGCATCACAAACGATATACAGATAATTACCATAGAACAAAATTAATTAAGCACTTTTATTACACAATTCATATTATCCTCCAATACAAGCTCTAATGAATATTAATGACAAGTTTGAACTAAAGCAGCGGAAATAAACTAATTAAGCAACTAAGCAAACTAAGAATAAGGGATAGCGCAGCTCTAGTCAACTCCACAGGCAAAGTTGAAGGCAGGCACAACCTAGAACTCTGCATTATCAGCGTACTCCCAATCCTGACCTGAAACTGTTGGTGGGGGGGGGGGGGGGGATTGCAAGAGTGAGTACATGTCGTACTTAGCAAGTGTGAAAAGTATGACATGTAGCTTAACAAATGACGAATATAATAATGTCTAAGTGTTAAAAAGTACATTAAAACATTTGAAAAAGTAATACATTATATGTATGTGAAGTAAACCCATCATGTCCCACAATGATTATCATAGTATAAGTTCATATTCCATATCCATCAACCATATTCCAGATTTCACCATTGCTATTAACCATATTCAATAACAGAAATTAATTGATAACCAGCCATAACCATGTTACCAATCATAACTAGTACCAAACCATCCCAATACCAAAAACCCTCTAATCATGTAGGTCATCCAGGTTCTCTTAACCAGGAGCACAGCTATCATGATAGTTTTTAAGACTCTGCAGAGTTTGTACCACTTTACCCACATGTTTGTGATTTCATCACCTTTCAGTGACTAGAACATCTATTATGTCATC
The DNA here is from genome assembly GCA_036927565.1 of Tuctoria greenei. Classification (NCBI taxonomy): domain Eukaryota; kingdom Viridiplantae; phylum Streptophyta; class Magnoliopsida; order Poales; family Poaceae; genus Tuctoria; species Tuctoria greenei. The sequence continues at coordinate 158,764,337 of JAYESD010000009.1, read as the reverse complement.
TCACACTTCTATCGGTGTGTGGCAAAGAGATCACAAAATAGCATTTACAAAGGGATTACTAGCCTATTTAGACCCCACTAAGGTTTCACCGGTGACGATGTCTCCAACTGAGCACATCTTCAACCAAGGGCTCCCTCTTGAGCCATTCAGATCTCATGGTAGTCCCACCAATCATCAACAAACCCAATCCGACTACCCCTTCCCCGAGCATCCCTAATGGTCCAAACAGCATTGGCAAAGCCCTAATTAATCAGCTACGCCGCACCCATACTTGGTCTTGTGGTGGCACTGTAGTCCTGGCTTATTCTCGCATGAACCGGTCCTTAGATCTAAAGCAAGCAAACCGTCATAACATCCAACCCATCCACATACCAGGCTTGCTTAGATCACCTATTACCATATTATATTAACCAGTTCATGTTGATCATAATCTCATAAATGCATAATTAAGTTAAGTGGTATAGTTGTTTTCCCATCCCATTTAATTAACGAAGCAAAAAGGGTAAAAAGCCCATCATGACTCTCTACAATGAATTCCAGGTGACAAGGGTGGTCAAACAAGGTTAGTAAACTTCCTACCATAGGATTCCCATCAAATTGACACAGGCATGCAGTTTTGAAAAAAAAACATTTATTTCAAAACAGAATCAATATGTTCAAAGACACTTGCCTTGCTCTTGGGATTGGTTCGGGTCAAAGCCTTCAAACACTTGGTGCTGGAGGTCCTCCGCAACGCTCTCTATCGCAAATCCGTCTAATCCATGCAATAAACATACAAGACAAGAATTACAATCAATAAGTGAACATATATTACTCAATATGACATGACATGCATGATTAATGCAAATGCAAGGAAAAACTAGTTAATAAGTTGCTTTTAATAATTATTAATCAATTACAATGGTTATGAACAAGTCTACACAGGTTTGGAGTTGATTCGATCTAATTTTGGAATTAATTCAACATAATTTAGCCAGGAAAATCGGACTAGTCCGCTAGGGACAAGACTAGTCTGCACTTTGCAGAACTAGCGAACTAGGGTTTTCTAGATCGACGTGAATTTGAAGAATTTGGGTTGAATTCACGTGATAAATAGTAAACAGAAGGTATAACAGGTGTTTAGAACTGCAATGAATCAAGAGTTTTGGAGGCAACACTTGGATCTTGACGATCTAGGGTTGATGAAGAACTTGGAGATGAATTAGTGGTGTAGAACGAAAACTTGATGGAGATCTTGACCCTCTTTTGTTTCCTCCTCTTCTTCTTCTTTCTCTAGATCTCCTTCTCCCTCCTTGGTGGCGGCTATTCACGAGCTAGGGTTTGGGTGTGGTTGAAAAGTGGCAAATAGATGTCAGACCAAGGGGTGAGATTGTTTATATAGAGGTGGAGGACTAGGGTTGGGTGGATTTCGAGTTTAGGATGAGTAGGGGTCGGTTTGGAGTCCCACATGGGCTCTAAAAGAGTTAGGCACGACGTCCCTAGGCCCACTTAATATAAAACCCAAGAAACAAGTCGTGAAACAAAAGATCAACTCGGAGTTGCGATTTACCGAACAAGTCCGAAAAGGGTCGGACTAGTCCGAAGTTAGATAGGGAGATATCAGACAGGTCCGGACTGGATATCAGACAAGTCCGAACTTATCCAGAGGGGACAAAACAGACAAGTCTGGCCAAAATCGGACAAGTCTGACTTTAGCCAGAGGGGAAAATGGACAAGTCCGGACATGTCTAGGGACTTAGCAAAATTTCCAAGGAATTGGAACGTCGGACTAGTCCGCACTGGACCGGACAAGTCCGAAAGTGTCCAGAGAGAAAAACAGACTAGTCCGCAGCAAAACGGACAAGTTTGATGGAAGTCAGAGAGAAATCGGACTAGTTCGCACCAAAATCGGACTAGCCTGCACTTCCCAGAATTCTTAAGTGTGGTTTTGTCTCTAATTAATTTTAAACTTATTCTTTTTTTGTTGCTTAATGTTAAACATATTTAATGATGGATGCAGGGCATGATGCATGAAAATGAGGGTGTTACAGAAGTATCATCATAAGAAGATGATTCTTTTGGAGAAGATAGTGCATCAGGAGAAGATGGGTCATCAGATGAAGATGATTCAACTGGAGTTGATGTCTCACCAGAAGAAGGTACAACTCATCCAGTATAGATCTGTGTCATGGGAGGCTTCATAGTATAATCAGGGACCATAGAAGAAGGCTCCGAAGAAGATACCGTGGGATGCGGCACCGAGTGTGAAGGAGGTACACTAGCAATGGGGGTATCTGGAAGAAATAGGAACAAAATCGGATTGACCAGAGATACAGGAGTATCCGAAGAAGGACGAGGATAGAAATGGCGTGTCTCATCAAAGATAACATCCCGTGAGACCCTCATGCGTCGACCATCAGGATCCCAACAACGATACCCCTTATGTGCATCACTATTCCAAGAAAAACACACTCGACCGACTGAGTAGTGAGCTTAGTGCGCTCACAAGGTGTGAGCAACACATAGCACGCACAACCAAAACGACGAAGGTTGGTATAGTCAGACATCTTGCCAGTAAGACGCCTAAAAGGAATCTCACCCTGAAGAGCAGACAAAGGTTGAATGTTAATAAGGTAAGTGGCAGTAGAAATAGTCTCAGCCCAAAAGTGAGGGGGAACAGAGGAAGCAAGCAAAAGAGTACGAACAGTCTCAAGGAGATGTCAATATTTGCTTTCAGCCACACCATTCTGTGCATGAGCACCAGGACAAGAAAACTGAGCAAGAGTGCCTTATTTAGAAAGAACCTGATGAAAAGCATCAGAAAGGTACTCACCAGCAGAATCAGCAAGAAAAACACGAATAGACGTGTCAAAATGAGTGCGGATCATAGCTAAAAAAGTTTTATAGATAGACAAGGCCTCACTACGATGCTTCATAAAGTAAATCCATGTGTGGCGAGAAAAGTCATTTATAAAAATGATGTAATATCGGTGTGCTCCTTTAGAAACAAAAGGAGCAGAACCCCATACATATGAATGAACAAGATCAAACGAAGCTCAGACACTGAATTACTAGAATCATAAGGGAGTTGAATCTGCATCCCTAATCGACAACCCTGACACTGAGCTAAAGACTCAGAACCTGAAACCGATCCTAAAAGACCATTACAAACTAAGACTGATAGACGAGAGCCACACAGATAACCCATACGATGGTGCCACTAAGCAAACGACAAGGTGGATGAAGCAGTAAAAGCGGAGCCAACACGACTAGCAGGCATAGCAAAAGGAAGATGAAGACAGTCGAGCTCCCAAAGACATTGTGAGTCATGATGATGGGGGCCAGTGCCAACCAGATGACCCGTGTGATGATCCTGAACATAACAAAGATCAGGATCAAGAATCACTCGACAATCATGATCAGTTAGCTGGCCGACAGATATGAGCTGGATGGTGATACCAGGAACATAAGAAACATCAGGAACATGAAAAGAGTCAGATAAGAGAGTGCCATGTCCAACAACAGAAAGAGGAGAACCATCCGTAGTATGAATGGTAAGAGAATGAGAGGAAGAACTCAAAGGAGAAAAATTGGTATGATGCGGAGTCATATGAAATGAAGCATCAGAATCAAGAATTCATTGACGAGTACCTGGAACAGATGTGGAAGGTAGTCCCTTAGTGGAAGATAGTGAAGCAGTAGCAAAACCTGAAGGTGCAGTAGGTCGAGTCACAGAACCAGCAGCTACAGATGGTGTAGAGGCAACAAGGTGACGAAGAAGCGTGAGTGTGCATCTGTAGTAGCAGAACCCCCATGAGAGCCTCCAGTACTAGCACCACCAGTACCCTGTGAAGAGCAGCGAGCCTGATCCTTCCTATTTCTGAAACAGCGTGTCTCCTCATGCCCATCTTTACCACAATAGTCACAATGAAGACCACCACGCCCCCGAGACACAGAGGGAGGAGAAACTGAAGAAGGTACTGTCGGTGAAGTAGCAGTATGACGAGAAGCCAAGGAACGAGCAGCCAACACTGAAAAAGATTGTAGTAGACCAGCAACACGAAGACAAGTTTGCTCATTACGAACGCTAGATAGAGCGTCCATAAGAGTGACACAAGTGTGACGAGCAAGCAGCTGAGCACGAAGAGGCTCAAACTCATCACGAAGCCAGGTCAAGAAGTCATATGTGCGATGAAGCTCAAGTGCATCTTTCTAACTCTGATAAGACGAACAGGTATCCGGTGACAGCTGGGGACCAAGAGTGTCAAGCTGACGCCAAATAGCATACATCTGAGCAAAGAACTCATCCACTGTGACATCTTGTTGTCGTAAAAGCTACTCCTGATGAATAGTAGAAAGATATGTAGACTGACCAGTAGGCTCATAGCGGTGACAAAGAAAAACCCCCATCTGATGTGCATGCTCAAACTCCACTATATCAGCAGACAAACGATCTTCCATACTAGTACCAAGAATAGCACCTGCCTGAGCATCCTCATCCAACCACGTCCTGTACACACTGAACTGAGACTAATAGGAAGCCAGATGAGTCTCATAATCTTCAAGTAACTTCTGCTTCTTAACATCAGTAGCCTTCTTTGAATGATAGGCTTTGAAGGAGCAGCAGGACAGGACGGACATTTGAGATCATCCGTGAGAAATTCTCAAAGACGCAGATCACACATATGTAGATGCATGTGGGGAACTCAGTCGCAATAGTTAGTGCCATTGAAAAGCACCGGATAACGCGAGACTAGAATCCCACACAAAGAAGAAGTCATCCTGATCGGACAACTGGTGACGGCAAGGGCGCAAAATAAGCAGTGGCAGGAGACGGCAAGAACGCAGAGGACAAAGCGACACGAGCTGCAATTTTGTTTTTTTATTTTTTTTATTTTTTTCCTTTTTTTTTTGCTTCGGTTCAAAACCTAGGCAACCTCAAGCCTGACTTGTAGGCGGCGTCGGATCAACCGAAGGCAGGCGGCGGCAGGTCAACAGAAGACTGAAACCACCAGAACCCGTCAATCTGGGACATGGATATGTGGCCATTAGTTCTGATCGACGTCACCGGCTCCGGATTTGCAGGGTGGCGCCAAGTCTTCATGATAGATCAATGGTGACGGTGGAGGTCACGCACGGGCGCCGGATCCAGGCGCCTTAATGCAGGGCATCGCCGAGTATGCAGTCCGCGGACTGAGCGAGAAAAGGCGGCAGATGGATGCCAAGGGCAGCACCAAGCCCAATACAGAGGCTTCGATCAATGGACCTGACGGAGCATAGCAGATTCAAAGGCGCAGAAAACAAGCGCCGAACCGACTGGGCAAGGAGAAGCACCAGCGGCGGAGAGAATCACCGATTCGCCGTGGGTAAAACAAATGTGTTAGGGTAGAGAAGAAACCCTAATTGGAGGCTCTAATACCATGTTACGAATAATGAACTCGTATTATTATGAGAGCTAAGGACCACAATAGATAGAGGTACAAGAGATTATAAATATGCATATAACCCCTCAGATAATGGGGAAATACAGAAACACTCATATATCTCTAACAGTCTATAACATTGCAAATAAGGTCGTCCATGATGATTCCTTTGGGCGTGCCCAGCCTAGCTAGCAGTACGTGACGATGGATCGGGATGGGAGTGGGACATGGATCCCCTGACTTAGTGCAGTCCGTGACTTGGTCACTGATATGTGGTCCCGGACCCACATGTCAGTGACTGAAGATTAAGTCAGGGTAGGGATGGCAATCAGACCCGTGGGTTCGGGTCCCCGTCGGGTTTGGCACCCGGCGGGTTCGGGTTCGGGTTCAGTTTTCCACCCGCGGGTCAGACCCAAACCCGACCCGACATTTTGCGGGATCGGGTTCGGGTTTGTTTTTGCACCCGCGGGTCCCCGTCGGGTGCTCGAACAGCCCAATATAGCCCACTACAACTCAGGCCCATGTTCACTAAAATGTATATAACTGAGATTCCAACCTTGGGAGAACCCTAGCCGCAACACTCCTGACCAGCCTTGATCCTCCGCCCGCCGCCCCGCGCCCCTGCTCCACTCCTCCCTCCCAGTCCAGATCGAGATCGAGTCTCGGCGGCCGTCTCTCGCGCGACGCCTGTGGCCCGTCTCGGCCAGCTTTGGAGTCTGGAGCTCCATCACCAGCCCTCGCCCCGTCATGACCAGCTCCGAGCTCCCTCTCCCCGCCCCGACCGCGCCAGTGCTCCTGCACTCGGGCCTCCGCCAGTCCGCTACCTCCTGCTGTCTCCAGCCACCGGCCTTCTGTCTCTTACGTGAGCTTGCTTCCCCCTTCCTCCTGACCTCCTCCATCTTCTCACTTTTTTAGGGTTTGAAATGGTTAATCCTTAATCCTGGTACTTCATCTAATTACTTCATCTTCCCTAGTATTAATTAAATTTAGATTACCTAGTTGTAGGATTAGGAACTTAATATTAATCTGGTATCAATTTTATGTTTTTCTGCCAAACCCGACGGGCACCCGAAACCCGCCCAAAACCCGTCGGGTGCGGGTTCGGGTGCGGATTTTCACCCGCGGGTGCGGGTTTGGGTTTGAAAATCCACCCGCGAGCTTTTTCAGTTCGGGTGGGTTTTCGATCGACCCAACCCGAACCCGACCCATTGCCATCCCTAAGTCAGGGGATCCTGATCCATGGGAGTGACGATGGCAAAAGGAAAGCGCACTGGTTTTGTACCATTGTATCATGCCATTGCTACTGACGGTATGGTGTTGGAGTAGTGATGTGCCTCGTTATGGACGGCAGTTGATGCCGTTGCATTGTAAGGTGTACATGAGGGAGTCAGCAGCAATCAATCCACATCCTGTCGTGCGCCCCGTTTTGGAGCGTCGTCTGCTATAGACTTCTACTCTTAATTAATCCAGTCATTTTCGACATATATTTATAGATCCCCAAATGGGCCACCTGCCCGAGCCCGGCACGTGCCCGGTTTGGCCTGGCACGACGCGGCCCGACACTATGCGGCCCGGCGAACATTATGTGTGGTGTCGGGTCGTTCCGCCGTGCCGAACAGCTGGCCCAGGCAGGCACGATAGCCGTTTCTTCGTGTCAGGCCGGCACAGCGGCACGATGGGCGCGTCGGTGCTCATGTTGGGTCAGGAACAGGCGGCTGCTTGAAGGCTGGCGCGAGGCTGGCGGCGCGGACAACGCGGCGGGTGGAGGAGGCGGACGTAGGCGATGGCTCAAAGGCGAGCGCGCGCTTGGCGGCTCCAAGGCCAGCGTCACGGACGGTGGGCGGAGTAGCCACCGCATCTCACCATCAAGCTCGAAGGATGGTGGCAGTTCGGGTCGGAGGCGGGGCGGCGCGGCGCGGCGCGGCCTGCGGGCGACGGGGCAGCCGCCTGCGATGCTGCGCGACGTGGCCTGCGGCCGGCAGGTGGCAGCAGGGCGGGGCGGCGGCTCGGGTCAGGCGGCGCGTGTGGAGAAGTTGGGGAGGCTGCGTGCTAGCGGCTAGGGTTTGAGAAGGGAGGAGTTAGGATTTGAGGGATGGGATGGATATTTATATGCACTTCATCTAACTAGATCTAACAGTTGGAAATAGATCTTGGAATCAACGGTACATATATCAGATTTCAATGGACTTCGAGCCAACATTGGGTCGGTCCAAAAATCGTGTCGGGCTCATGTTGACCCAACATGCTGGGAAGTTGGCCCAAGCACGGCCCAATTATCGTGCTCGGGCCGTGCTTCGGGTCACCCGATAGGCCCAGCCCATTTGGGAATATAAACATATATTATTATCTCTCACTTGCAACCGGATGATGAATGCGATGGAGAAAAGTGTGAATGCCTACTCCTGCTCCTGCAGCTAGTACTACCTTCCCAGAACAGATTTCATCCTTGCCCGTGTGTCGTGGACTTTTTCGTAGTGTGGTGTTGCTATGCTGCATCATGGATATAGATGTGGGTTGTTAAGGTTTTTATAAGCAGTCGTACGGGAGTTTTTATCGTATTCTTTTTGTATCAAATTGTTGGTGTTAAGATAAAATTTTTCTAATAAAATTAAGCTAAAATTGTTCTATCGTAGATTTATCGGTTTGAGCTAAAGTATACTCCAACATCTAAGTTGCAGTATTGCCTCCTCAGTCGCTTGCGAAGGTCGCCACCAACACTACCCAAGTGGCCAGTGCTTCGTCCCCTGTCGGGAACTACAGCCGTGACAACTGCCGCAACTGGCGTGGCGTCTAGAACTCCGTGTTAGTTGTGATCTCGGGGGTGACGTGGGCAACAACCACGCCCCCGAGTCAAACTCCCCACGCGCCCTGATCGGAGGCGCAACGGACTCTGGTTCCATGCGGCCCCCTCTCGTACGCGCTATATAAATAAGGGGAGAGGGTCGGGGCTCTAAACTCACGAGTTGATTAGACGCCTAAACCTCTCCCACAATTCAACTAATCCAATCCTAAGAAAGTGTGGAACGAGGGGAAAGGTCCGCCGCCACCTCTGCACCTAGCCGGCACTGCACCGCCATCTTCCTGCATCACCGATCGCCACTGTACCGACTTAATCGACAGCGACCATCCACCCGAGCCCAATGGCATCAGGTGGATCCACAGACGGTAACCCTAATCTCTCTCTCCCTCTCTCTAATTCTCTTCTTCTATACTAGTTGATGCATGATCTGTTTCTGGTCTGAATTGCCTGATTATTGTCTAAGTCATTAGATTAATTGTTTGATTATGCTTTAGTGTATGTGTCAGATTAAGATTAGTACTAAGTGATCCTAATTAGGCATTGCTAGTGTTGATCCTAAACACCCTAAGACCTAATAATGGTATCAGAGCCGTGCTAGTCAATTCCTAATTAGGTTAATAGGTTCTAAGATAGATTAATTAACTTCTAATCATTTCAATTAAGGCCTAGTTCCTAATCATTCAAGATCAGTTTTAGTTAAGTTGTTTAGCGCAGAAATTAGGAGGGGAATCAAATTTTAGTTTTGATTTCAACTAAGATTAAGAAATCAGACCAAACCGAATCGAATTAAGGAAAATTGAGATTAAGGGAGAGAAGACTTATCTGGATCAAGGTGGCCTTGGGCCACCGAATCCTCCTTAGTGCGGGGTTAGATTAAACCCTAACCCTAGCACCTTCTTCTTTCGTCGGCGGCCAACCAGCCAATCTCTCCCAACGGAGAGAACAGCAGCATTGTCGTCCTCAGACACAGCACTAGGGTTCGGGCCAAAGCCCCAACCCTAGCCGTGCTGCTCAGCCGTCGCCGCCACCTCAGAGCCTAGGGTTGGGAAACCCCAACCCTAGGTGCCCTTCTCCACCGGCAGCATGTAGTGCGCGCCATGGTGGAGGCCCTCGGCGACGGCGAAATCCCTGCAAGCAAAAACACTTAGAAACTTAGAGCTCACCGGGCTAGGGTTAAGGGTCAAAACCCTAACCCTAGCCCCCCGGGTTTCCTTCGACGGCTGACCGCACGCACCACGTCGACGACGGTGATGCGGTAGCGCCGGAAGTCCCTGGGCGGCGCACTCAGAACCTTCCCTCCACTCAGATCCAGCGACGCGCGACGGATTTCCCTCAACGGCGGCTGACTCAGTACCGTCAACCCCGGCGAGGGAGCACCCCTTGGTGCGTTACCCTCGTTGGAGGCGAAGGTGTCGTGGCTCGCCGGAGGTCGCTCGCCGGCGTCGCCTTCGTCGCTCGCTCGCCGCTCTCGCTCGCAGTTCGCTCGAGTGAGGAGGAGAGAGAAAGTGGGGGTGCAAATGAATTAGGGTTCGGCGCCCCGCGGTCGACGGCCTTAAGTACCGGCCCGATCTCGCCGCGGAACCGTCGGATCGACGATGGACGGCTCGGATCAGCCCAAGTGTTAAGCCACCGTCAGATCATGGTCGTTGGATCCGGATCCAACGGCCCACGTCGCGCGCCACCCGCTGCCTCGCCTTAGCGGGTTGCGAGCCCATGCGGGGTGGCTACACAGGCCGCTGGGCTGCCCTTTCAATTTTCGGATTTTTCTCCGATTTTAAGTGGGCCGATTTGAGTCTTTGGCCAAAAGGCTGGTGGGCTGCGTGTTGGGGTTCTTTTTAATTTTTTAAGGGAATTCCAGTGTTGGGTTGGGCCATTTTTCAGTGGGCCAAGAGTTTAGTCAGTGGGCTTAATGTAAGGTTTTGAGCTCATTTAGCCTTTTAAGTATTTTCTGATTTTCAGAATAAGTTTAAAATGGGAAAATAATTCCACAAATTAGAGAAATGATTAGAAAATTAGTTAAATAGCTAGGAAAATTTCAAAAAAATTTGTGTGATGTTTGAAATATATTGATTGCATTATTTTTGTAATTTTGGGTAATTTTAAGTTATTAAGTGATTTTTCTCAGTTATTTAAATCCAATTAATTGCATTAAGTTTTTGCAATTAATTTCAGTAATTTAAGAAAATAAGTTTATTATGCTTCCGCTGTTATTTAGCAGTAAATTTAAATAAGTAACCAACGTGAAAGTTTAAATTTGCTAGAATTTTAAGTGTATATGTTTTGCATGGAAATTAAATAAGTAACCAAAGTGAAAATTTAATGTTGCCATTTTCTAAGTTTATTTCCAGTATATTTGCATTATATTGGGAATTTCTTCATGAATTTTAAGTATGTCTATATAGAAATTAGAGTAACCAACGTGAAATATTTCCATGCTAATTAAGTTATTAAGTAAAGTGGAAATTAGAGTAACCAACGTGAAATATTTCCATGATTATTTAAGTGAAATTGTTTTGTTGAGTAACCAATGTGAAAGACATTTTATGTCATTCTTGTTGTTTAAGTACAATTTTAAGTATATGCTTCATCATATGTTGTTAAAGTCATTTTTTCTAATCCCTATACTTTGTTTTATTAAGGTGCCTCAAATGTGGTAAGTATCATTGCCTCCATAGAGACCCTTCCTGGTCATAACTATGGGACATGGAATGAGAGACTCAGGATGAACTTAGCAATTGCAAATCTTAATCTTTGCCTAAGAAAGGATCGACTTGTTGATCCTACAGCTCCCATTGCTCAACCTGAGGAGACTGATGAGGATTTTGGAGTAAGAAAGGAGGAGTACCTTAAGCTTAAGGAAAAGTACCTTAAGTATCTTGAGGCATGGGAGGAATCCAACAGAAAATGCCTCATGGTCATTAAGGCCACCATTTCTGAGAGCATAAGAGGAGCTATTCCTGACTGTGAGCTGGCAACTGAGTATCTTGCCAAGGTCAAAAGTTAGTACATAGGATCCACTAAGACATTAGCAAGCACTCTTCTCAAAAGGCTTGTTAATGAGAGGTACACTGGTGGGGGTGTGAGAGATCACATCCTTAAGATGAGTAATTTAAATGCAAACCTCAAGACTCTTAACTTAGCCATGCCAGATGAGATGCTTGTGCATTTCATCTTCATGTCTTTGCCCAAAGAGTTTGAGGCATTTGTGATAAATTACAACTCTAACTAAGATAGTTGGACTTTAGAAAAGGTCATGGCTATGTGCGTTCAGGAGGAGGAGCGCACAAAAGGTAAGGGTGGAGACTCCATTAACTTCACCAAAGGTAAGGGTAAGGGAAAGGCAAAGACCTACTTCACCTCTCCCAAGCCACCATCTTTTAAGGTACATGACTCCTCTTCTAAGGGCAAAGGGACAGCTCCTCATCCTTGTGGTTCTAAGTTGAAATCAGATCAGTGCAAATTTTGCAAAGATTTTGGATATCGCCAAAAGGACTGCATTGGTTTTATTAAGTGGTGTGCTAAGAATGGTAAGGATATAATCACTTTCGTAAATGAATCTCTGTACTTAGCTTATTCTTGATCTACTTGGTGGATTGACTCAGGTGCAACTGTGCACGTTTGTAATTCTATACAGGGGTTAAATATGATGAGGACTATAAGAAGGGGGAAAAGGACCATCAAAGTCGCTGATGGCCAAGAAGCTGAAGTTGAAGCCATTGGAACTAATCCTCTTAGACTTAGTAGTGGTTTCATACTTAGACTTCATGATGTTTTTTATGTCCCTAGTTTAGAGAGGAATTTGATATCAGTGTCATGTATGGATAATTGAGGGTTTGTTTGCCATTTTGGCGAGGACAAATGCTTTATTAGTTTGAATAATAAGATTGTGGGTCTTGCCTTCAGACAAGACATGCTTTATCTATTGTCCACTCATGATAATGTGAATGCATTAAGTAATGATCAAATTCCCGCTAAGAATGACATAAAAAGAAACAAGCGCAAAAGAATCGATTTCGAAACATCGTCCAAATTATGGCATTATCGATTATGCCACATTTCGAGGGGGGGTTGAACACTTAGTATCTCAATCGATCTTACCCCACTTAGACTTTTCATATTTAGAAGAATGCATTGATTACATTAAAGGTAAGTTTGTTAAGACCGTTAAGAAGAACGCCATACGCAGCACGGGAATTTTAGAAATTATTCACACGAACATTAGTGGTCCATTTCCCGTAGTCTCCTTAGACGGGTATGAATTGTTCATAACGTTCACGGACGACTACACTCGTTATGGTTACATTTATCCAATCAAGGAGCGATCTGAAGCATTGGATAAGTTTAAGATATTTAAGGCTGAAGTAGAAAATCAGCACAACATTAAGATTAAGGTAGTAAAATCCGATCGTGGAGGTGAGTACTACGGTCGTCATACCCCATATGGTCAGGTTCTTGGACCCTTTGCAAGGTTTCTACAGGAACATGGTATAGTCGCCCAGTATTTTACACCGGGCGAACCTCAACAGAACGGTGTTGCAGAACGTAGAAATCGTACTCTTATGGACATGGTAAGGAGTATGCTAAGTTATTCTATGCTACCGGTTAGCCTATGGATGGAGGCGTTAAAAACCGCCATTCGTGTGCTTAATCGGGTTCCCACTAAGTCAGCACCTCAGACACCGTATGAGATGTGGACAGGACGTAAGCCCTCATTAAACTATTTTCATATTTGGGGCTGTCCAGCTGAGGCTAAGATGTTCAACCCAAACATTAGTAAGATGGAATATAGAACAGTTAGTTGTCATTTTATTGGCTATCCTGAGAAAAGTAAGGGTTTTAGGTTCTATTGTCCAGATCGGCATACTAAGTTCATAGAAACACGACATGCCGTATTCTTAGAAGACGCTATTATCAGGGGGAGCACGGTACGACGGGAAATAGACCTTGAGGAGGAATGGATTAGTTTACCCATTCCGATGACTCAAGAGTCTTATTTCACCCTACCTGCTGTCGTCGTGCCACCGGCACCTGGTGCTGGTGACACAACGCCTATTGTTGCACCTCCATCGGTCACAACAGAAATAAGTGAGGTACAACCTCCTCAGCCTGTTGAGGATATGGTCGAACAAAATGAGGTTCAGCAGCAGCCTCAACCATTAGATGATGCTCCAGTAAGAAGATCACAAAGAGTAAGATGATCGGCCATCTCGGACGACTATCAGATATACTTGAGCGAAGAAGTTAAGATAGAGGATGATCCCACCCCTTACGAAGATGCCATGAGGCGACCTCAGTAATCTGAATGGCATAAGGCCATGGAAGATGAAATGAGTTCCATGAGTGCCAACAAAGTCTGGGACTTAGTAGAGATTCCTAAAGGAGCCAAAACTGTAAGCTGTAAGTGGGTCTACAAGATTAAGCATGACTCCAAAGGGAAGATCAAAAAGTATAAGGCTAGGCTTGTGGCTAAGGGATTCACTCAGCAGGAGGGTATTAATTATAATGAGACCTTCTCTCCCGTGTCGTCAAAGGATTCTTTTAGAATCATCATGGCATTAGTAGTGCATTATGACTTAGAATTATATCAGATATGTAAAGACGGTGTTCCTCAATGGGGATCTATATGAGGATGTCTATATGACACAACCGAAAGGTTTTGTCGTTAAGGGTAAGGAACATATGGGATGTCACTTGAAGAAATCCATTTATGGACTTAAGCAAGCTTCAAGACAATGGTATCTCAAGTTCGATGAGATTATTAGAAAGTTTAGGTTTAAATAAAATGAGGGGGATAATTGCATTTATGCTAAGTTTAAGAATGGAAAATTCATTTTCTTAGTCCTTTATGTGGATGACATCCTATTAGCAAGCAGTGATGTCAACCTACTCTTAAAAACTAAGAAGTTTTTATCCTCAAACTTTGATATGAAGGATCTAGGTGAAGCGACCTATGTTTTAGGGGTTGAGATACACCGAGATCGTGTTAAGGGGGTTTTAGGACTATCTCAGAAGGCATATTTAGAAAGCATACTTAGAAAGTACGGTATGCATAGTAGCAAAGCCTCGCCTGCTCTGATAGTTAAGGGCGATAGATTTTCAAACTCTCAATCGCCTAAGAATCAGTATGAGGTTGATCAGATGAAAGGAATTTCTTATGCTTCTGCTGTCGGAAGCTTGATGTATGCTCAAGTTTGTACACGCCCTGACTTAGTTTTTGTGACTGGGATGCTTGGCAGATATCAAAGTAATCCAGGGTTAGATCACTGGAAAGTCGTTAAGAAAGCATTAAGATACATACAGGATACTAAGCACCTCATGCTGACATATAGTAAGACTGAGTCACTAGAAATAGTGGGCTATTCAGATTCAGATTACGCGGGTTGTGTGGATACTAAGAAATCCACGTCAGGTTACATATTCACCCTCGTGAATGGAGTTGTATCGTGGAAAAGCTCCAAACAAGCAATCACTACATCGTCCACAATGTATGTTGAGTTTGTTGCTTGTTATGATGTCACCGGGCAGGCATCTTGGCTTAAGAAATTTGTTCCCAGTCTTAAAGTGGTCGACAGCATCCATAAACCACTTAAGCTATACTGCGATAATCAGCCAGCAGTAATGTACTCTCACAACAACAAGTCGAGTGGTGTTGCCATACACATTGACATTAAGTACTATGTTGTGAAAGAGAAAATCCAGGATCACACGATTAGTCTCGGGCATACCAGTACTAAGCAAATGCTTGCGGATCCGCTAACTAAGGGCCTCTCACCCAACGTGTTCAGTGAACACGTAGCCGGCATGGATTTAAGGGAGACCCTGTGATAATATCCTGGATTCTAAGGGGTCACCTAAGTGTAAGACTATTTCTATTTGTTAGATGTATCGTGGTCTTCGAGTCAAACAGTACGTAAATGGCTGTTTTGATGTGTCATGCTCTTTATGTCAAAGCAAAAGAGATATGTGTAAGATTAGTTAGTAAATAAGATAATAAGTTAAGGTCCCTAGATCAAGGGGGAGAATGTTAGTTGTGATCTTGGAGGTGACGTGGGCAACAACCACGCCCCCGAGTCAAACTCCCCACGCGCCCTGGCGCAACGGACTCTGGCTCCGTGTGGCCCCCTCTTATACGCGCTATATAAATAAGGGGAGAAGGTCGGAGCTCTAAACTCACGAGTTGATTAGACGCCTAAACCTCTCCCACAATTCAACTAATCCGATCCTAAGAAAGTGCGGAACGAGGGGAAAGGTCCGCTGCCGCCTCTGCACCTAGCCGGCATTGCACCACCGTCTTCCTGCATCACCGATCGCCACTGCACCGACTTAATCGACAGCGACCATCCATCCGAGCCCAATGGCATCAGGTGGATCCACATACGGTAACCCTAATTCCTCTCTTCCTCTCTCTAATTCTTTTGTTCTATACTAGTTGATGCATGATCTGTTTCTGGTCTGAATTGCCTGATTATTGTCTAAGTCATTAAATTAATTGCCTGATTATGATTTAGTGTATGTGTCAAATTAAGATTAGTACTAAGTGATCCTAGCTAGTGATCCTAAACATCCTAAGACCTAATCTAACACTCCGGCGGCTAGAACTCAACGAACGCACGTCCTCCTCACCCGTCAGAACCTTGGGTGCGCTTTAACCAGCGGGCAGTGGGCACCCGGCTCCTGGCGTTCCGTGCTCAACTCTGGAGCCGGCATCATCGCCCTCACCCACCTCGGCGCCACCTCATGTCTGCTACAGCTCCTTCGGGCCGCTGCCATCTCCGCCAGCCTCCACTGCCCCGGTACCTCAATGGCCCAATGGGATCAAGCTAGAAACAAGGGTCAAGACCTGCAAATGCCAAGGAGCAAGGATGACACAGAAAATAAAAACATGTACGTATTCTTACCTTCACACTCGTTGTGTCTCAACTATAATATTTTCTAATAAATGAGGGTCAAGACATAATATATTCTCAACTAATATTGTTTTGCTACCGACACACTTTAATCTTGACTCCATTTCTTACACACAAGCAAGCAAACAAAATTTATTAAGCTATGAAAGAAACTACTGTTCAAGGTACACCCACATTTGCACTCTTGTGTACTGCAATAGTGATAAAAAGGAAAGATAGCAGAGGTCAACAAGCAGGTCCAAACATAAATAAACGCAACTAATCTGGTACGTACATGGCCCCTCACTATGAGTTACTCTCTTTAAATGGTTAGACATATAGACGTATCATATGTTGTATAAATATACATTGTTAGAGGTACATAGATATGTGCTTGCAAGAAAGGAGAACGAGTAGTATGTAATACAACTTGTCCATGTCACAGAATTCATTCTGAGTAGGGAGCACCCACATACCACACCCAGCCATTCTTCCATTTTGGGAGCAGTGGTATTTAACTATTGTTGATGATCAGTTTAGGATTGAGAAGCATTCCGGAACTAAGTGCTACTTACATGAACGGCGTGGGAAATATGATGACCTACATTGGCGGGAGTTTCATTTTGAGCCTCATCCTTTTGTTCCAAATGTAGGCGGAGATGAAGAGCACAACAGCAAGATCAAGTCAGATGTGGTGACTCTAATGCAGAAGACCAAGCTGACCAAACTACCACGGATGGATGTCATTCTCGATCGAGTATCCTCAACCACACACCTCTCTTGGACTGTGCTTTTCGCGCATATGTCTTATGTTGTGCAGTACATGCACCTGAGTCTGGACGTTTGAAGTGACATTCTACCTCACGGGAGCTGCTTTGATGTATAGCTTTTGTTGCTGGTTTAACACATTGCCCTTAGCCGTTCCCGAGTCCCAACTACTATAGTGCTATACATGTCGTTCGTGGATCGATAAAAAGGAGAAGTGATGTTCTCCTTCATGATTAGTCCACGCGTCCTACGGTCACGTCACCGGAGTAGGTGTTGCTACTTGCATACAAACACACGAAACATTGTAATTTTGTAACAATTCTTTCTCCACATAGAACCATATCAGATTAAAATACATAATCATATCAAAGACCAATAGCAACCATAGTGCAAACTTTCCATGTGTCCATTTAGTCCGCAGAGGAAGCAACAACACCAGGTGAAACGGGAGAAGTTCGTGCTGACATCGGTGAATAAATCCAGTTTAATTTCTTTTGAAATGCTATAAATCCTTTTTATGACATTCACTTTTTATTCCCTTTACAATATTGTGTTCTCTATGATGAGATGAACAAAATTATATCTCATTTTAATATATTTTTTGAAAAAAAAATCCTGACACAAGTTACTATTGTCTTTGTCGGTACCCAGCATATCGGGTACCCTCGCGCACAAGCTAGATCCGCCTAGGTACCTCGCCTCCAAACAGGGACAGGTTCTAAGGGCGCCACGTGTTCAAAGAAACCTGGACCCGTCGGCTTCTGATGGGAAGTCCGGGGTGCCCACGAGACATCCAAAAGGGGGATCCCAACTCCACCTTGACGACAAGCTCCTAGGTAGCCACGTGTCCAGCAGGACGGGACCCGACCTCCTCCGCAGAGGTGAGCTCCCAAGTTGTCACGTGGTCCACGAAGTCGAGACCCGATGTCCCCAGTGAAGGCGGGCACCCGAGCTACCACGTGGCCCGCGGGGTGAGACCCGGCCTCCCCAACGGAGGTGAGCTCCCGAGCTGCCACGTGGCCCACAAGACGGGTGTGGCCTTCACCATGGCGGAGAGCTCCCCAGCGGCTGCATGGTCAGTCAACTTGCCCTGAGCAGATAGTGGGGAAGTTAAGAGGGCAGTGCACCTTGTCTCCATCAAGCCTTGAAAATCCGCGGCTTCCCTAGGCGCATGGTGCGGTGCACGCCTAATGTCAGGTACCACTACGACTAATCGCATCACAGTGAAGGCGCCGCAGACCTATCCCCCTCTGCCAAGTGGGTAGCTTACGGCGCCAGAGATAGTTGGATGGGACATTCCCTGCCAATATCAGCATCGGTGCGTGGGCTACTGACAACCCGGGCGGCAAGACGGCGAGTCCTCACATCCGCGGTCAGAGCAAGCTTAGAAAAGATGCCTTAGATCTCTTAGGATAAGATCACTCTAGGACCACCTATTGGGCCCTAGGACCCCACTTGAAAGGCATCTGGCCTTGACTATAAAAGGTTCAGACTGCCATCGCTACAAAGACAAGTCTCAGAATCCCCGATACACACACTCACATACACACTCGCATACACACTCACCAAGTAATACAATCCACCGTGGAGTAGGGTGTTACGCTCCTTGCGGCCCGAACCACGTAAAAACTCGATTGTTTCATACTCCTCCACTAGAACACTAGTTTGAGGCCTAAGCCCCGCCGAACAAGAACCTCCGCGGGCTGCTCCTTAGTAGATCTGGAGGAAGTGTCACACTGACCCTTCGACATTTGGCACGCTAGGTAGGGGCTTTTTACCTCAAAAAAAGTGGTAGCGCTTTCACCATCATGGTGTTCATCAGGCTCGTAGAAGGCGGTTTTCGGTCGTCGTCCGGTGACCAAGTCCATCGCTTGAGCGGCACTCTCCGGTCCGTCTCGACCCTGTGTAGGTACGGCTGGCCAAAATGGCACGTCGGGACATGCCCTAGCTCAGTCAGATCCACCTGTCGTCGACGTCTCTACGACGATGGTGGACGACGTCGGAGCATCTAACTCCGGCACCTCCCAAGGGGCCTGCCGTCGACGTCCCAGAAAGTCAACGACAGCACCAAGTGAGGATAAATGAGTAAACCCTCCTGCCCCGCTCTTGTTGCTAACAAGGTTCCCTTGCGACAGCCTGTAAACCAGGGGTCTGACGTCGACGACTCCACGATGATGGTGGACGACACCGGAGCATCCAGCTCCGGCACCTCCCAAGGGGCCTGCTGTCGACGTCTACACGGAGATGGTGGACGATGCCGGAGCATCCAGCTCCGGCACCTCATAAGGGGTCTATCGTCGACGTCCAGGGACGTCAACGACAGCACCAAGCACGGATAAGTGACTAAACTCTCATGCTCCGATCTTGTTGCTAATAGGGTTCCCTTGTGATAGCCTGTAAACCAGGGCCTGCCATCGATGACTCCACGACGATGGTGGACGATGCCGAAGCATCCAGCTCCGGCGCCCCCCAAGGGGCCTGCCATCCACAACTCCACGACGATGGTGGACGACACCGGAGCATCTAGATCCGGCACCTCCCAAGGGGCTTGCCGTCGATGACTCCACGACGATGGTGGACGATGTTAGAGCATCCAGCTCCGACTCCTCCCAAGGGGTCTGCCGTCAACGTCTCCGCGACGATGGTGGACGACGTCGGAGCATCCATCTCTGACAAATGGTGGCCCTACAACACTCCAAACACCCCCACTCCACTGGGGGCCAGTTCAAGAAATTCTGCGATCAAGTAGTAGATGTGATTAGCCAACTAACCACATCTACCAAGGGGCCTCTAAGGGGATCCACATGCAGAAAATCAACGGACGACACTTCGGCCATGTCAATTGTGCAAATTGTTGGTCTTGAGAAGCCAACGAGCTCAACAAATGTTCTGCAAATCCTTACGTAGCTAATGACTCAGAGCAACAGTTGAGAAGCACAGAGACAAGGCGAGAAGCAAAACACAAATTCGAGTTCATTAAGGAATTCTTTACAAGGGAGGGTGAACCCCGAATACAAAAACAAGCTACTAGCCTCAGCCCCGAATGAACTGCGCTACGACATGTTTGGCGGCTTCCTTAACCTCCGTCGCTGCTGTCGCCTCGGGTTCCTCAACATGGCCTTCAAAAACTGGCTCCAGTGACTGATCAGGGTATCGGCTCTGGTAGCACACCAAGATATGGGATGCCACCGTCTCCGATGCCGCCCTACCCTCTGCTTCCAGACGCTGAGCCAACTGACACTCTCGCAGATCAAGCTCCCGGGCGCGACGCTCTGTTGCATGCTCCTGGGCTTGAACATCAAGATTGTGTAGGAGGAGTTCCTGACGCTCATCTAGGTGCTACACCCGATCCTGCACCAAATTCCTCTCCTGAAGCTCAAGGTATTCGAGGCGGGACTGCAGTCTGTCCCGATCGACCTCAGCCCAGGCCATCATTTCTTGCGCTGCCACCTAATATTCGGTGACAACAACCTCCCTCTTGGCAATGGCGGCTTCTTGGCGACTCAGGGCCTCTCGACCAGCAGCAAGAGCATCCAGGCGGGCATCAGCAGCATGGTTGGTTGTCTTGGCATCGGCCAGAATCTTCCGAGTCAAGGCGTCTGAGGCCCTCACCAAGCGGTGCCTCACCTCCAGTTCCTTGCTCTCCTTCTGGTACTTCGCCTCAGCAATCGTGGATCTCATGAGACCATCCCAGCCTCGGAGGTGCTCGCCCTCGGCACGCAGCTTCTCCCACTCCGCGTCAAGAGCCTCCTACGCCCGACGGAGGTTGGATTGCACCTGAAGGATGCTGTATTGCATCAAGTCCATGACGTCAGAAAGCCGCTCCGGCTGGCTGAAGTCAGGGAAGGCTGTCCGGTGATCATCTCGGGGACCCCTTCCTCCCGTAGCGGTGAAGGCTAGGCCACCAGCACTGGGGATCTTGCCCCCAGAGTCTGAGCAGGAGTTGCGGTGCCACCTGACACAATAGGGCCACCATCACTCAAAGAGTCGCCCACCGAATTGGCAGCAGTGGAGGTCAGACCCCCAGCCCCCGGAGTCGGCTCCGACATGGCCTCTGCCACGACGGCCGAAAGTGCCTCTGCCACGACGGCCGGAGGTGTCTCTAGCGTGACAGCTGGAGATACAACCGGAGAATCTTCACTACCCACGTCGGGCATAGACGCCGGAGCAGCGCTCCCCTGAACAAGCTTGACAGGTTGCCCCGCCAACACAGCCGTAGCATCCTCCGCCACCTTTAAAGCACTTCTGGGCACTACCCCGGCGGTAGGGGCCTCACAACAGCTGACGTAACCCTGCAAATCAAGATAAAGCCCTAACCAATCAACATAGGTAGGCGAGATAGTAGAGCAAGCGTTGGCAAGAATGCCTTACCGACGTCCCCGGAAGCTCCAGCGAGCCTCCACTTTCGGCGACCCTGAAGTCGCAGGCCCTGGCGATGGCGTAACAGGCAATGCCATCCCGGCAGGGCCTCCGCCAAAACCACCAGTAGTGCCACTGCACTGCGCCGGTGTGCTTCCACCAACCCCGACAGAGCCACCTCCCGAGACGTCGATGATGTCGGCTCGAGGCCTTTTTGCCATAGGCTCCGTTGGTGTGATGCTGCTGGAGTCCCCTATGGCACCCTGGACCGCGCAGGTGACGGGGATGTTGGATGGCGTGTGGACCGCCGACGATAGTGGAGCCGCCGCTTGATGGACCGAAACTCCCCCCAAGAACCGCCGACGCCAAGTACTGAAGGGGGCGCGCCAGTGGACGCTGACTTGGAGCAAAGGCCACCTGCGGTGGCACCCTCTGTGGCGACCGAGGGCGTTTCTCCTTCACGACCTCGATCACCAGGGCCTTCCCTTTGCCTACGTCGGGGACCGGTGTCTTCCCCTTACCTACATCAGGGACCAACGCCTTGCCTTTCCCCCCAGTAGCATGTGCCTCCTCCACCCCTGAGGCTTCGGAACCTGAAGAAGGTGCGAACTCCTCTGAAGAGTCGATGATGGCCAGGCCCCGACTCCCATCGCCAACCTGCTGCGGCGCAAGACGAATCGCGTCCAAGTTGGGCATCTCCTTCAGAACCTTTGTCTAAAGGTTCCGATTCGTGCAAAGCGGCGGGCAAGCCTGCGGAAGGTTGAAGACATCGTCCAACAGTAGGTCGTTGCACGCCTTGGACATTGCTTCAAACACCTCCTACGGGGTCATCTTTGTGTCGCGACCCCTCAGCAACCTGGTACCATCTTGGAGCCCGAAGTAGAGCCATGCAGGGTGGCAACGGTGCTGGAGAGGGGCCAGACGACGGCGAACAAAGTCGGCCATCACCGACAGCTCCGACAGGTCATGGTCCGCCAGGAATCGGATCCTCTCCATCACCGGCGTGTACGTCGCCTCAAGCTTCGGGTGTTCCTCCTAGGACACCTTCCTAATCGCTGGCCAGCCGATGGGCAGGACCATGCGATCGTGGGCGTCGGTATGTATGACCACCCAATCGCTCCTCCAGCCGGGCCACTTCGCCGAGGAAAGCGGAGTAATGTACTTAAAGGGGTTGTTGTCCCGATGATGGAAGCAGAAGTCGCCGAGGAAGTTGGCTTTGTTCTTCTTCCCGGTCCGCCTCAGCACGAAGAACTGCCGGAACACCAGCACGCATGGGCACACCCCGACTAACATCTCGTAGAAATGCGAGAACACCGCTACAACCACCAGAGAGTTCGGCGGCAGGTGATGGAGCTGGAGCCCAAGGACTTCTAGGAGTGTCAACAGGAAGGAGGAAACAGGAGGGACGAACCCGGAGTATGCGTACGCTTGGAAGAAGACGATCTCCTTCTCCCCCAACTCCAGTGGCAAGGAGCCGGGGCGGATCAGATCCCATCGTTCCTTGTCCTCCTAGCAGCAAAGTTGCCTCACGGGTGAGACATCCTCCATCCAGGAAGGAGGCGTAGCTGAGTCCATTGGAGCAGGGGGTTGAGAACCTCAAGGATGGGCAGACACACAGGGAGGGAGTCGAAGGCTCGAATGCTTGGGACGTGTGGAAGAAAGGAAACTCCATTGCCCACAAAGGTACCTTCTTAAAGTACCCTAGTGATGTTTGGGCGCACCGTGCAAATTTGAGCGGACTCCAAATCAACGGCTCGTAACATGGCATCCATGGCGAGCGGGCCCATGTCCCCCATCAAAAAAGCCAGCTTGAGCAGTTCCCCGTCAGAGAAGGCAACCCAGCGGTTCCCATAAAGACGGAAGTGAAAGCAGCAGAAGTGCAACAGGCGCCTTGGGAACCATCGCGACAATGTCGCAGCAAGCAAAGATCCCGTCGCCACGACCCCTTAACCAGAGAGGGACGCGTGGTCACAGCAGCAGAAGAGCGCACCGCTTCGACTGATCAATACAAAAATTAAAAGACCGCGCGGGAAACAGGATAAGGCCCCACCCTCGGGCTCATCGCCTCACCCCAAGGTGGACCCAGGGGCCACTATCGGTAGCCCGCATACCGGGTACCCTCGCGCACAAGCTAGAGCCGCCTAGGTACCTCGCCTCCAAACAGGGACAGGTTCCGAGGGCGCCACGTGTTCAAAGAAACCTGGACCCACCGACTTCTGATGGGAAGTCCGGGGTGCCCACGAGACATCCAAAATGGGGAGCCCAATTCCACCTTGACGACAAGCTGTGAGGAAGCCACATGTCCAGCAGGACGGGACCCGACCTCCTCCGCGGAGGTGAGCTCCCAAGCTGCCACATGGCCCACGAAGTTGAGACCCGATCTCCCCAGCGAAGGCGGGCACCCGAGCTACCACGTGGCCCGCGGGGTGAGACCTGGCCTCCCCCACAGAGGTGAGCTCCTGAGCTGCCACGTGGCCCACAAGACGGGCTTGGCCTTCACCATGGCGGAGAGCTCCCCAGCGGCCGCATGGTTAGTCCACTTGCCCTGAGCAGATAGTGGGGAAGTTAAGAGTGTGGTGCGCCTTGTCTCCATCAAGCCTTGAAGATTCGCGACTTCCCCAGGCGCATGGCGCGGCGCACGCCTAATGTCAGGTACCACTACGACTAATCGCAACGCAGTGAAGGCGCCGCAGACCTATCCCCCTCTGCCAAATGGGACATTCCCTGCCAATATCAGCAACGGCATTTGGGCTACTGACAACCCGGCGGCAAGACGACGAGTCCTCACGTCCGCAGTCAGAGCAAGCTTACAGAAGAAGCCTTAGATCTCTTAGGATAAGATTGCCCCGAGACCACCTGTCGAGCCTCGAGACCCCACTTGTAAGGCGTCCGACCTTGACTATAAAAGGTTCGAACCGCCATCACTACAAAGACAAGTCACCAATCAATACAATCCACTGTGAAGTAGGGTGTTACGCTCCTTGCGACCCGAACTACATAAAAACTCGACTGTTTCATACTCTTCCGCTAGAACACTAGTTTGAGGCATAAGCCCCGCCGAACATGAACCTCCGCGGGCTGCTCCTTAGCAGATCCGGAGGAAGTATCACATTGAACCTTCGACAATCTTCATCCCAAAATACTTGTCACTTAATACAAAGTGACAAGTATTTTGGGATGGAGAGAATACTATACAACGACAACAAACAAGGCTTCAAAGGAAGGTGAGGCTATATAATACCAGTCATCTCATAGACTTCTCGATTAAATTGACCCCAGTCTGATCCCAAAGCGCTCAAGATGCAAGCCCAGCGCGTCTTGCTTTACTGGCCCAGCGAAATGAAAGGGTACTCTAGAACCATGAAATTTGGTCCACTCCATGGTAAAAGGCGATTCGATCTCCAAATTGTGAAAGTGATGGCCATGACATTATGACTCCTTATTTGTCCCTATAAATTTGCATTAACGCATTTGTGTGTCATTGCAATAACCAATGAGAAACACCCATCCATCAACATTGGACATGTAGCTGTGCAAGTGCTACCCTAAGACTACGTTCACGAAAGGCACATCAGTTCCTCCGTCTGAAACCACATGCATACGGATTGCTCCTTTCTGTGTACATGGTACAGGTATCTGAATTTAGATTGAGGGGCATTGGGAATCCAGCTAGTACACCTGCAACGACTTCAACAACTTCTGGGAGTTGATTTCTTTCATGTTCCATGTCTTGCACGACGAAAATGAGGCCATCTTCAGAAAGCAACAGATTTGCAAGATGACTTGTTGCACTATGACGGAGGTGTGTGTATTCGGCATCCGCCGGTCGAACTCATACGCCATGCCTCGTGAAGGTTGTAGACGTATACCTTCATTATTTTCGAGGACCTGCAACCTTCAGTATAGTTGCGGAGTGCTTCACATATACAAATTCTTATCACCGATTAGTTTAAAAATGAACTAATTAGTGATAAATATTTAGAGGCGGATGGAGTAATCTAGTTCATTAGTTGTCCTAATTAACTATTATTTATTTCAAAATAGAGGGAGTGGTACATGAATTTTCTTGTAGTATCCGCTCTAGACAAATAGGTATTATTCCAATACTTTTGTTAAGATTCCAAAATACTAGTAACAAACTTATACCAATATTTGATTTGCATTCTTTACATATGTTTTTGCATAATTGCTCCACCAAGGTTTAGTTGGAGCCTTAGCTTGGAGCGATGTATGTTCAATTCGGACCAATTTTTGCAACCAAAATTGATCAATACAAATCACACTCGTCTTGCCACTCACACGCTCACTGATAGCAG
Source organism: Tuctoria greenei (assembly GCA_036927565.1). NCBI lineage: Eukaryota > Viridiplantae > Streptophyta > Magnoliopsida > Poales > Poaceae > Tuctoria > Tuctoria greenei. Next base: position 158,738,806 of record JAYESD010000009.1, on the reverse strand, counting down.
CAGTTATCGGCTAAATAAATCGTAATTCTCATACGTCCCATTTGACAGTACCTACCTACTACAACAGATGTTAAAAAAATGATGAAGTAACAAAGACGAAACTGAACACATTTCAGGTGAAAACTGACCAGGTAGTTTTAAAAGCTCATAAAAGTTGCCGTATCCCCAAGGGAGAGCAAACTAGTACAAGTTTCAGCAAGAAAACATAAAAGGTAGCGTTTGATGGCCTGCGCGTGAGCTTGTGCTCGCTTGTTGTTTCATTCTGCAGCACATGTGCATTTCCAAATGCTAAAACATTCTAGCTACCCAATTCACTAAAAGAAACTCATTGCACTCTGGTAGCAGCTAGGAAGATGAGGCACCGGGAACCAATCCATAGCTGTTTTTCCATGAGGATCCATGCGGTTCATGGTGTTAGAGCGTCCCCAAAAGCACCTAAAGACTCAGTACTTCCTTCTTCTCTTGTGTCTCATGGTGTTTCTGTCCTCTTAAAAAATTAAAAGGCGTTTAGGGAGGCTGCAATGAAGTTGCAGCAAGTAGGAGAGGCAACTCCGCTTAGCTGTACCTGACATCTTCACAACCCATGACCGCTCACAATCCAGCCAGACGGGCAAATAGGTGAAACAAGATTACTATGTGTGCATGATTAATTTCTCAGGCCTTTTAATTTTTTTCAAACAAACAGCCAGAAGCCCTGGCCTTATATTATAAGAAGGCAAATGTTGTACAATATACAGAGTTTAAACACGAGGGATTTTGATATCAGTTCGCAGGCGAGTCACACCAGAAAAATAAGAGCTAACTAGAAAGATGCAACAATGCCATCAGATCCTTACAACCAACAGACAACCAAACAAGTTACTCGTCCTTTAGCGCAGCTACAATCCGTTCTACTGTTTGCTCCTTTTGTTGAAAAATTATTGCGTTTTGCTCGAGCCAGATTGCCCAAACTACAACAATAGCTAGTGTTCTGATTGCTTTGGTTCGTGGAGCACTTGAACCCGAGGGCAGGCCATTGAACCAGAGCAATAGCATCGTATTTGATGCCCAGGTGCTTGGTTTCAACCTCGACTCTCCGACCCATTCGCTGACTATTTGTCAAACTTGACGGGCTACAAGGCATTCACAGAATAGGTGATGTGTCGTCTCTAGGTTTTGAACACACAATGCACAAAAGTCGTTGTCAGACCATTGATCCTCTTGCAATCGATTTGCGGTCCATACCCGGTTTGCTATTCAAAGCCCTCAAATCTAATCTTGCTTCAGCGATTTGCTACTCTGGTCGGACTCTATACGGGAGCGGCCATGCGTTGCTAAGATGTCCACAGGTGCTTTATTTTTTTAGATAATGAATTGAACCGACCTTTACCTCAAAAAGAGGTTACGGCCAAAAAAACGTCTTACAAGAATCCTTGAGTAACTTGACTAAGCAACGACCCACACAACTGAATAAAATTATAGCAATTATCGAAGCTCAATTCTTCTAGTAAAACACCATCCAAATCTTGCGAAAATCTCTATTGATGTAACTTCCAGAGAGCAGCATGTCCTCTTCATGTTGTTGATCTCGTCGTCAGCCTTCTCCAGTGACGTCCAAGTACGATATCAATGTGTTCCCCTAAAAAGAACCTGCAGATAGTTTTTCATAGGATTATTGTCAAACACACGGTCATTTCTGGAGGTCCAGATCGCCCAACACAAAGCTTATAGATGCTTAAGATAGATTATTCTCTCTCGTCGTTTTTTAGGGGATTCAAATTTCCCTCAGCTGCTGCAAGAAATTGTGCACAATATTAACAAAAAGAATCAGTGTGTAAAATCTTATTGTATCATCTTGATATCATTGAGTTTATTAAAATGATCATTATTGAGAAAATAACAAAAATCATCGAAACCGTGTTTCATTTTCTTCTTCTTTGACATTTCCAGCGGACTGATTTATTATCTCCTTTTCATTCGAGAACTAAGGACAGGGCATGACCGTGTGAACTTGGGCTTCCGTACACAATAGCCCTCCATTGTAATAGTCCTCATGGTACAGGGATACCATCATCGTTGAAGCTTCGTTCCCATAATCAAGGTGAGCAAATTTGTCATGGGTGGCTACTACTTCGTTCCCATAACTACGACTCCCACATGCAGTGCTTTGTTTGATTCGAGCTTCAGCTTCGATACAGTTTATTTGTGCCGTAAGTGTTGAGTCAATACATAAGGCAGGTGAGACCTGAGGCTTCCTTGGGATCCACCGAAATTGAAGACGCCTATCCGCCTTGGTCAGCAGGCATTAGTAGTAGGTCACATTGTCACGTACTACTCTCTACTTTCTCAAAAAAAATGTCACTTTTAGTTTAAAAAATGAATTAAAGGTGACAATATTTTGAGAAAGGAGACGTAACACCATACTATCACAGCAAAGCACCGGAGTTGAAGCTCCGACCATACAGAGATCTCAAGCTTAATTCTTCTTAATTCCATATTCATTTTACCAATAATGATAATCGTCATTGTTCATGCAGAAGAACGTTGTTTCAGCACTTAGTACTTGCTTATGTGACTGGTTCACGTTTTTTCACCCCCCCCCCCCCCCTTAATGGAACTGAAACTAAACTAAACTAAAATGTGCATACACAGTAGTTCTAAAGATGCAGTTTTAGTCTCTGTTGTCGCTTTACTCGCCGGCTAGAGATATTCATCTTCAGCTACCAGCAGAAAAGGCATTGCGAGTTCACAGTCAATAAACCTGCTCTAAGATTAATAATAGACGTGCATCGCCGGCTAGAGATATTCATCTTCAGCTACCAGCAGAAAAGGCATTAGAAAAGGCATTGCGAGTTCACAGTTTCGATCACATTCACATGTGAAGCCAGTAGAAAAGCCATTGCGAGTTCAGAGTCTGAACCTGCTCTAAGATTAATAATAGACGTGCATTGATAGGTGCCACCAATGGCTTCCCTGAGATCCACCAACCAATAGATATGTCAATGAACTTTAATACCCTTTTAGATGCCCGGGGACTCGGATATCGTAGATAACCACCAGAGGGGCCAATACAAGAAGGGTACGCAAGGCAACAACATTGCGTGCAGAGATAATGGACTTGGGTTTATGTATAGGATTGGAGGGTGTCATGAAACACTCATGCATGATTATTGGCTTCCTTTGAACTCGTGTTGTTCTGTGCTCTACCTGATGATAGGATAGATGTGGAACTCACAGAGTTTACTTGAGCTGAACTCGCTCCACCAGAAAGGTTATTGACATGGTTCTCAAGTCCATCATCATCTTTCTACAATTGTTTCCCCTTTTACGCCACAAATGTTATTACATTCTGCATGCACTGACTACACTGCTTCCAAACTCGTCGCTGCCAATTCAGTGATCTGCACCAAGGGTTGGTGCGCATCTGCGGAACCATCGCTCTCTGCACCAGCTACACACCAAATGCATTCATAGTTTGAGAAATAATAGTTTGAGAAATAAAAAGGAAAAAAAACGAAGAAGACAGCGACCCCAGAAGGGTCACTGGCATGGAATCCTGACCTGAGGCTCCAGACACCTTAAAGACGCCGTAGCGGATAGCGTATCTTCACTGTCACAGAAGTTTCTCACAGCCTCCAGTTTCTGTTCAGAAGCAGAAGATACATAGCATCTCAGGACCGCCGAGCAAGCAGTGGACGAAATGAAGTTCATCTTAGCCGTACTATCTGGCTGGTCACCGTGCATGCTCACATCCGTACCCAAAAGTGAGCAGCAAGGCCACAGAAAAAATGGCGAAGAGAGATAGGTTCGTGCATCATGCTGTTCACATGCTCGGTTGATGCTACAGCTAAACTAAGCAGAAGGCAGAGACAGCAGGAACAAGCCGAAGCACTGACTGAGAGAGCAGATTCTATTTTGTCCGCTTGTTTGTTGTTTGTTAGGATTGCATTCAGTTCCTGCCAAAATTGGCAGCGACAAGCGAGGCCAGTTTGCAAATCAAGGTATTCGAACTGAATAATGGTGACAAGTGTTGCCATCACACTTGAAATTGACATGTAAAAATGTCAAGTTCATTGCAAAGGCAAAGACATTAAGATATATATAGGGAAGAACGAAATAGCAAAATGCAAGAACAAAGGGCAAAAGTGTGATTTGAACCCTTTTGGACAATCTCGGAGACAACAAACATGAAAGCAAGCTATCAGTTCCTTGTCGATGTTTACAAAAAACGCTACCCGATTTAATCAGGCAGAACCGTCTAAGGGTGACCAAATAAAACAACGTAAATGGAAAAGGCATAGTTTATTACAGGCCTAAAATACCACTCACGCTCCAAATGCTGGCTTACTCTTCTCCCCCACATTATTCCAAGCTTTTGGGCACAAGACCTCAAGGTATGGTGCACCTTGGCGTCAGTGATGACAAAAAAATCAAACTGTAATCTTAAAAGCTCTTGGCTGCCGCAAGGATGCTCTCCACAGTGATGCCGTACTCCTTGTAGATCTTTCCAGCAGGAGCACTGGCACCAAATTTGTCAATGCCGATGGCCTTGCCACTGCCTCCGACGTACTTCTGCCATCCAAGAGTAGATCCTGCTTCGATGCTGATTCTTGCGGTAACAGCCGCGGGGAGAACACTCTCCTTGTATTCATCTGACTGCTCGTCGAAAAGCTCCCAGGAAACAAAAGACACAACACGGACAGTCTTCCCCTCCTTCCTCAACTCATCGGCAGCCTTGGCAGCAATCTCCAGTTCAGAACCGGTGCCCAACACGATGAAGTCAGGCTTGTTGCCAGTTGAGTTGTCAGAGATGATATACCCACCCTTCTCAACACCCTCAATCGAGGTACCAGGCAGCTGCGGAAGCTTTTGCCTGGAGAGAGCAAGAATAGATGGCCTCTTCCTGTTTTCGACTGCAACTTTGTATGCCCCAGCAGTCTCATTGCCATCAGCAGGACGAAGCATCAATATGTTGGGCATTGCACGGAAACTGACCAAGTGCTCAATGGGCTGATGGGTCGGGCCATCTTCCCCAAGACCAATAGAGTCATGGGTCATAACATAGATAACTCCAGCTTCAGACAAGGCTGAGATCCTAATGGCACCTCTCATGTAGTCGGTGAAAACGAAGAATGTAGCACAGTATGGAACGAACCCTGGGCTGTGCAGAGCAATGCCGTTGCAAATGGCTCCCATACCATGCTCTCTGACTCCAAAGCGGACATTGCGCTCCTCGGGAGTATCCTTCTGGAAGTCACCATACATCTTAAGCAATGTCATGTTGGAAGATGCAAGATCAGCACTACCTCCAATCAGACCAGGCACAACTTTAGCGATTGCGTTCAAACACAGCTGGGAGAGGTTCCTGGTGGCATCTCCCGGGCTCTCTGGAGTGTATTTCTGGAAAAATCAAGGTCTTTCATCAGAGTCTCATTATCCACATATAAGTTTTAATACAAATGGTAAATATGTACACTTACCGGAAGAGCATCAGTCCAGCCAGCGGGTAGCTCCCCAGTGATGATACTTTTCAATGTTGCTGCGTCCTCTGAGTACTTCTTCTCGTACTCAGCAAACTTAGCATCCCAATCAGCCTCAAGTGCAGCACCTTCTGGAGTGTGGCGGCTCCAGTGGCTGCAATAGGCCATGTAAGGTGAGTGCCAAGTTTTCCGATCATATCATTCAGAAAACCAGAACAATTGGTAGACAAACCTCTTGACATCCTCAGGCACAAAGAATGGCTCGTAGGGCCATCCAAGGTTCTGCCTGGTTGCTTCAACCTCTTTGGTTCCCAATGCACTTCCGTGCACACTGTAGGAGTTGGCTTTGTTTGGAGATCCAAAACCAATTGTAGTAGTCACCTAAAAATAGCACATCTTAGATAAATCTAATAAACAATACATTAACTGAACAGTTATCAAAGAAACTAACCTTGATTAGTGTAGGCTTGTCTGTTACTGCCTTTGCTTCCTTAATGGCTGCACGGATGTCATCATAGCCATTGTTCCCACTCTTAACCCAGATGGTGTGCCACCCGAGTGCCTCAAAGCGAGCGGTCACATCTTCGGTGAACGCAATCTCTGTATCTCCATCAATAGAGATATGGTTGTCATCATAGAAGGCAATCAGCTTCCCAAGGCCCCAGTGTCCAGCAAGTGAGCAAGCTTCATTGGCGATGCCCTCCATTTGGCAACCATCTCCCAAAATACAGTACCTATACAAAATTCACGAGGTCAAACTCAAACTCTTTATTAATATAGGCAATCGTGTTACCAATACTGAAACCACATAAACTGAAAAAAAGTTGTATTCATAATTTAATTATTACGTGTAGTGATCGACGATCTCGCTGTCAGGTTTGTTGAAGCGAGCAGCCAGGTGCTTCTCAGCGAGTGCTAACCCAACTGCATTGGCAATACCCTGACCAAGAGGCCCTGCAGAACAACCAAGTAATGAACCAAAACTTTCACTTTCATATTACAGCAGGGCAAGTCACAACAGGTATGAGCTCAGCTGAGCAGAGATGAACGGACCAGTGGTAACTTCAATTCCGGGAGTCTCAAAGTTCTCCGGGTGACCCGGTGTCTTGCTACCCCACTGCCTGAATTGCTTCAAATCCTCCTCCTGCAGCATACAGACCATGGTTACAACAAGTTTGGTTGCATAAGATGTTATGTAAATGATCCGTATTTAAACACCTAGTAGCCCAGCCCCGGTTTTATGCTGAACAGTTTGGTCAACTAAACATGAGTGGTGAGTCCATGGTGCAACTAATCTTCCTATGAACCATACATTCAACTGATGGATCTCTGAGTCTCTGACAACTGGACAAAGGCACATGCTTTTTAGCAGTCAACATCCCCCAATTCCCCTGTTTTACGGAACAAGATCCAAAACTTCCACAGACGAACCTACTTCCGATTCTGCCGTTCCAACTAGCCGGCGGCGATGTAAACACATGATGCAAGTATTGAGACGTGAGGTGGCCGCCGTACCTTGACGCTGTCGTATCCGGCGAGGTGGAGCAGAGCGTACTGGAGCATGCAGCCGTGGCCGGCAGAGAGGACGAAGCGGTCGCGGTTGAACCAGTAAGGGTTCTTGGGGTTGTACCGCATGACCTCGTCGTAGAGGATGTGGCCCATGGGCGCGCACCCCATGGGGAGCCCGGGGTGGCCGGAGTTGGCCTTCTCGACGGCGTCGATGGCCAGGAACCGGATCGTGTTGACCGACTTCTCGAGCAGCTCGCCCGCGGCGGCCTTCCCCTCGAGCGTCTCGACGGCGGCTGCGCGCACGACGCTCTGGCAGCGGCGGCGGGCCGGGAGCGGCGAGGAGCGCAGGCCGCGGCAGGGGAGCGAGGTGAGGCGGCGGCGGCTGAACCTGAGGCGCTCCGCCGCTGGCGCGGCCGCGGCGGGGCCGCCCGCGCGCGCGGCGATCGTGGCGTGCGCGGCGGCGACGGAGTGCGCGGCCATGTCGATGGGTGGGATGGTGCGGGTGGGTGGGAGAGGCGGAGATGGCGAGGAGGTTGGTGGCGGAGATGGGAGGGGCTTATGTATACACTTCGGGGTGCGTTTCGTGGGGACTCGTTGGCATTGCAACAAGACAGTAGCAGCCGAGGCGGGTACGACGGAGTTCCGAGTGGACATGGTCCATGGACCATTATCAATTTTTCAGTCAGCAAATACTGACTTTGTCAAGGGTGCTCATCTTCCTCAGCTAAAAGCTCTATAAATCCCTGGAGTTTGCGTTCATGGACCAGGTGTAGAAGGACTGGTCATGGTGACGTTAGGTTGGTGGATGGATGAGAGGAGGATCATCGTCGTCTGGTTGGATGAAAATTTCTCGAGTCAAAAAAACATCTTTATCAGCAGGAATGAGGAATCCTTTTCGCTTTGTGTTCATCTGATTGGACGATCCGCGATCGCGAGAGCGAACGGCGGAATCCAGCCACACGTGAATACGAACAAAACGGAACAGGAAGCGTGCATGAATCTGGGTACCTGTTTGTCGCTTCAGCGACGGCATATTCACTTCTCTCGGAGCAGTTGCAGCCACTCACCTCGCCGCCGTACCCTTGGTATCCATCTCCGGCTCGCCGGTCACGTCCGGTCCTGTCTCCGTTGTCATCGCCGCCAATCGGCCAGTGCCCAGTGGCGGCACCCACCACAGGTGGCATGCCCGTCACCACGGTGATTAAACCATCAGATTTTATATTGTAGTTAAAAGATGCCCTGAGGCCAGCACCCAGCATGCACACACCACGCATCTAAAATATCTTAAATACAGTAATCCTCTTGGCTGCTGCAAGCCATCAAGAGACCAGCTAGCAACAGAAGTGAAAGGAGCTAGAAGCATCTTTTTGACGCCCCCTATGTTCGGTTGTTGATGCAACAGCCCCAGCCTTTGGAGGTCCCGAAGGAAGGGGTCTCCTCTCCGCCGCCGTCGCCGGTCGGCAGGCCGCCCGAAAAGACCACCAGGTGGCGTTCCGTTAAAGAAACTGACCGCGCGCGGTTTGCAGCTGGCAGTCAGTCTAAACCTGCGGCGACGTGAACAATCGGCAACCTGTACGTATACGCCGTGTGTTTGTTTTCAGTTTGCTTTTTTTTTTTCTGACACTCGGTGTTGGTTGATTTTGATGCTGTTGTGAGGTGTCATGGACGTAAAGTCAAGGAACCACGATAGGCGGACGAATGGACGACGACATCAAGTATGGTGGTATGGGCTGTAATCTTGGAAGTTGGATGGAGTGGGGCAGCAACGTGGGAATGGAAGTGAGAACGTGTGCCGTGCAGGGCCCTGATATCTCACCAAACCCCTAAAGCCGGGTTGACCGGCCCAGCTACCGACCCCTCCTCGTTGCCGTAGCGGTGGAGGCCTGGGAGCACGGCGAAGTTGGTTGGCGCCATGGGCCAATACCGGGTCGGGGTAGGTAGCTGACGAGCGTCTTCGAGCCCGCCACATTTTTTTTCTCAATTCCGCATTCCTTCCACGAGTCGTCCTGCGGGGCGGGGGTTGGTGGGCGGCAGCGGCGCACGCCTCAGCTCTGCTCACCGGTTCCTTCCCTATTTCTTCCTCGTCCGCGCCCACTCCACCAACCGCAGCCGGACCAAACCAAACCAACCCCGCCCCGATCCCACCGCCACCACCACCTCCACCGCGCGTGCACTGCCAATGGCGGCCATGGCCTCCTCCAAGGCGGCCACCGTGTCGCTCGACCTCGCCGCCGCAGCCCCGTCCCGCCGCCACCGCCTCACCTCGGCTCGCCCGTCCCGGTGCCCCGCCGCCTGCTCGCTGCGGACGCGGGGGCGTGACCGTCGCTCGGCTGTGGCGGTCACCGCTGCCGCCGCGGCGGCGGCGGCTGCCCCGGCGAAGGCGGGCGCCGAGGAGGAGGAGGTGCTGCTGCAGCCCATCCAGGAGATCTCCGGCGTCATCAAGCTGCCAGGCTCCAAGTCGCTCTCCAACCGGATCCTCCTGCTCTCCGCCCTCGCTGAGGTACCAATAACAAGGCTCTCTCCACCACCTCCTCCTCCTTCCGGGTCAACTCAAATTTGTTTTGGCGATGAGATTTAGCGAGGGTTAGGTAGGTGGTTAGCGAGGCACTTGGCTTCTTATTACTACCCTGGAAAACAAGGATCAGACGGAGCTCGGTCATTAGTTAAGGGGATCCATGCGCTGAACTGGAAACCACCCGGGAGATCTTGCTGTGTTTGTATAACGTGCTGAAGTTCACATCACTGTTGGAGCTTGATCTCCATAGCCCGCATTTTCAGGGCTGTTTATTTGGCTTACATTAGTCAGGAAAAACTCTAGTAGACCATTCACTTTTAAGCCTTTAATAAGGATAAGAAACGTATACCCTCACGGCCTCACCTTTTCCTTTCTTCTTTTAAATGGAGAATTGTAACATTGGATGACTGTCTAACAAGCAGTTCTCGCTGTTGTTACCTTTCTTAGGGAACTACCGTGGTGGACAACCTGTTGAACAGTGAGGATGTACACTACATGCTCGAGGCGCTGAAAGCCCTCGGACTCTCTGTGGAAGCGGACAAGGCTGCCAAAAGAGCCATAGTTGTTGGCTGTGGTGGCAAGTTCCCAGTTGAAAAGGATGCGAAAGAGGAAGTGCAGCTCTTCTTGGGGAATGCTGGAACTGCAATGCGGCCGTTGACAGCGGCTGTAACTGCTGCCGGTGGAAATGCAACGTGCGTTGGCTTTTGTCCATCTTGAAAATATGCTCGTGGAACTGAGTATAGAAATTGTGGTAGTATTTTGTGACTTATGGTGTATCTTTTCGGAACTTTCAGGTATGTGCTTGATGGAGTACCAAGAATGAGAGAGAGACCCATTGGGGACTTGGTTGTAGGATTGAAACAGCTTGGCGCGGACGTTGATTGTTTCCTTGGCACTGACTGCCCACCTGTTCGTGTCAAGGGAATTGGAGGGCTACCTGGAGGCAAGGTCAGTTTCTAAAACATGCATGCTACATTCTTCTGTGACTGGTTGATATGTTTTTTTGTTGAACTTCTGCATTTTCAAGAAAAGTGTACAATCATGTGTGTAAAAATTACCTGCAGATACTCATCCCCTAACCAGGAATCCATATTTTCATTAATCTCATCAAGTAGTACTAGACATGTGTGAGATATCATGAATTAGCTCTTTAAAATGTGTTGAGGTGGTGTTTGTTTTCTGGTCTCGACGTGTGTAATATCATGAATTATAGCTCTTAAAAATGTGTTACTTTCTACAGGTTAAGCTTTCTGGTTCTATCAGCAGTCAATACTTGAGTGCCTTGCTGATGGCTGCTCCTTTAGCTCTTGGGGATGTGGAGATTGAAATCATTGATAAATTAATCTCCATTCCCTACGTCGAAATGACATTGAGATTAATGGAGCGTTTTGGCGTGAAGGCGGAACATTCTGATAGCTGGGACAGATTCTACATCAAGGGAGGTCAAACGTACAAGTAAGCCAGTCAATTTTACATGTTTGATGTTAAAGGTTCTTTTCAGCTTACCTTACTGATAACAGATGCTTCCTCGATAAACTGGAGACTGAAGTTATTGCATAGAAAATATGGAGTGTTGATTCTGTATTTTATTTAATCAGATGGAATATGACCTGTCTATTGGATCAAGAAAGCTAACTGAAATAGCTACGTTATGGCTACTAAGTCAAACCATTTACTTGTAGATAGAGTTGGCAACACCACAAGTGGCATCCATTCTACAACTTGGCTTATAAGAGGCAAGCTAGTTAGCTAGGGGACTAGTAGCTGCTTAGCTTAAGGTAGCATTTGTTTTCCATGGAAACTTGATTAGTTTCGTTGCACACTTTTTGATGTGAACCTGCTCCTTTGTGGTGTATTTGTCCTTATTTTTCACTCAAAGTAGTCTCCTAATCTTTTGTCAAACTTCACGAGAAGTCATTCTTTGTTCACTAAACTAAACCTGTTTCTGCTTAACAGGTCTCCAAAAAATGCCTACGTGGAAGGTGATGCCTCGAGCGCGAGCTATTTCTTGGCTGGTGCTGCAATCACTGGAGGGACTGTGACTGTTGAAGGTTGTGGCACTACCAGTTTGCAGGTAGAAATTTGGGAAAATAGTGTTTTTTTCTTCACAAAAAAATAAAGGTCGTTGCACTTAGATTTCACAGTATGACATATTGGTCTCATCTGCCAATGTCTTGATGAGTTAGTGGATGGATATTCATGTAAATGAGCTAAAATTATGAAACCAAACGTTCCTGTAAATGCCTAGATGGCTTTTTACTTGACCGTATTCGCCGACTAATATGGGTAATATTGCAGGGTGATGTGAAATTTGCCGAGGTACTCCAGATGATGGGAGCGAAGGTTACATGGACTGAAACTAGCGTAACTGTTACTGGTCCACCTCGTGAGCCATTCGGGAGGAAACACCTAAAAGCTATTGACGTCAACATGAACAAAATGCCAGATGTCGCCATGACTCTTGCTGTGGTTGCCCTCTTTGCTGATGGCCCAACTGCTATTAGAGATGGTAAACGTTCTCAGCTCTAAAAGCCTGACTTCATAGCACTTGAAACTGGTTTCGGCTATGCTTACTGGACTTTTGTTCTTTAACAGTGGCCTCCTGGAGAGTAAAGGAAACCGAGAGGATGGTTGCAATCCGGACTGAGCTAACAAAGGTAAGAATACTACACAAACCTGTCCTGTGCTCTCCTTCCGGTGTTCCATCTTTAGCTGTTCACCTGCTGACGGCTGTTTACATTTTGCTAGCTGGGAGCTTCGGTCGAGGAAGGACCGGACTACTGCATCATCACGCCACCCGAGAAGCTGAACGTGACAGCCATCGACACATACGACGACCACAGGATGGCCATGGCCTTCTCCCTCGCCGCCTGCGCGGACGTACCTGTGACCATCCGGGACCCTGGCTGCACTCGCAAGACCTTCCCAGACTACTTCGACGTGTTGAGCACTTTCGTCAAGAACTGAAGAGAGATGGGTTTGAGTTATCTCGTTACGAACCTGTCCATGTTATGAGAAAATTCGACTTTTCTGTTTATTTTTTTCTTTTTCAGGAGATGAATTTTGAGTCTGTACTACTATCCTGCAGCGTGTTGCTAAGGTAGTCTTGAGACGTGCATTGTACACTAAACTTGATTGAAAATCATTAATATATTTCAAATAAGAAATGAACCACGGTGGTTCTTCTCATCTGACCAAAAAACTGTCAAAACATTTGAAACAAGGTATGCCAAGGTTACAATCATAATCTGTGGCTTCAAAACTTCTGCCTGTCCGAACCCCAAACGAGCATAATTTATTGCTTACAATCATAACTTGTACTAGCTGCGAAACAAGCATAATTTATTGCTTCCAAGCTTTGTTTGAAACGCACAAGAGGTACAGGCCATAAAATCCATGCGAGTTCACATAAACCAGGGGCAAGTGTGCACAGAAGCGGAAGACACAAACCAAATGCAAAGAGAAAGTTTAAGCGGATGGTCATCATCTCATAAATCAATAACCAGTCATGTATTAACATCTGCTGAAAGAGACCACAGCTATACAATGACAGAAATTTGACAAGACTGATAACTCTGTTGTGAGTGACCTATGTATTAGCGGGGCAATTATCTGTTGCATCATCTTTCTCATACTACAAACTTCCAAAACATACTTTCCACTTGATATTCTAGTCCTTCAGAAAGGTAAGAGTAAGGCACTGGCCAGCTTATCATGGGTCGCTGATCGTCACTTCAACCTCCACGCCTGGTTCATGGTGATTGAGGTGATCTGCTTGACGACATCCGGTGAACTGACAAGATCTATCACCCTCTTGTGCACCCGCATCTCAAAGCGGTCCCAGGTGTTTGTACCTGAAATAGAGTCAGATCATTAGTGGTTGCAAAAATTTGAGTGAAACAAGACGAATCATCAGTGTAACAAGGATAATATTGCTTGACTCGAACAATATTGATGCCAACAAGAGATTCAGGCACAACTAATAAGAAAATTGTCGAGAAATTGCAAGGGATGAATGTGACAGGCTGAGCATCAGTTTTAAGAAGCTCAATTTTGAAACATCAGATGGATCAGCATATAACAAATAGTAAATCATCATCTGCTCAGCCCATTACAAAAGCAAATAAATCGTTATGTGAATACTACAGTGCTCAATGTTGAAGCTGCTAAATATCAATACTTCCTGTTATCTCGAACTCAAGTGCAATGTACAAAAGATGACATCAAAAAACAAAAAAAATGCAGAGCTAGGCACACATAATGATGCGCACCTTATGTTTAAGTGAAACAAATAATACCTAGGAACATCAGAAGAGTAGACAACAAACACCACCACAACTGGCTCATGCCAAATGAACGGAAAATGTTTCAACATCAATACTAACTACAAGGCACTGGATAGGCCAACCATCAGTTTTAAAAAGCTCGATTTTGTAAGTCATCAGAGGTAATCTCAGCAACAACTTGTTTTGGCATCATTTGGCTGGCCCATAATAAATAATGCACACAAAGATACATCCGAAGATAAATAGATGGATAAGAATGGGTCCTTAATAGGAAACCATGCATTCCTAAACATTAAAATTTGTAGCAAAAACTAACGCATGCACCAAAGCGGAGAAAAAGAGCCATGATGCTACATAAGCTTCCAGAAGAACAGAAGTCTGCAAAACAGCAGCAGCTAACTCAAACTCGCACATCAAATAAACAACCATTTTCACAAATGGGGAAAATCAAGTATAAGATGGATAACCAGCAATAGTAAAATGAAATATAAAAAAATAGAGCTTGTAGCTACATAACCATAACCATAGCACAGCAAGCATTTATGCCTAGTTGAACACCCTACAACAACAAAACGCTTTCCATACGTATTATGACAATATGACAGGTCAAGCATCAGTTTTAAAAAGCTCGGTTTAAGAGACTTCAATGATGTAACATCTCAGCAGCATCTCCTTGCATCATCACATGCTTGGCCTACCATTCACCCTCTAAAACTCAACTCGCATCCAAAAAACATAATGGTATTCAAATATGACAAATGTTCTTCATATCACAATGGTAAATGCATGGCAACGATATGCTAAGCATCAGTTTTAAAAAGCTCGATTACTTGGACATCAGAGAGCCAAAGGATCTCAGTCGATGTTAATGTTCACATCATCTGCTCAGCATATCACTGCGATCAACAGCACTAAACATCCAACAAATCACACGGTTTCGAGACCCGTACTACTAAGGACGCATTGCAGTGGAAACTGTAGAACTAAAATAAGGCACAGTAAGTAGGTGGTGTGGGAAAACGATATGTCACCTTAGCCGCAGGGAGACTTCCTAGTGGTGATGTTGAGCACCTTGGTGGGTATACGCACGGGGCCCTTAAGCGTCAGCTGCTTACCCTTGGCTCCGGTCACCAGGTCGCGGCAGACTGCTCACACAGCAACAAAGACAGTCAGTTCGATTCAACCCGTGTCGCAGAAACGGAAGTACGTACTCTCCTAACGGTGGGCAGAGAATCGCGCGTACCTTTCTCGAGGTTACTGACGTTCCTGGAGGAGAGGGTGATGCGGATCCTGTGCTGCATCTCCGGCATGCAGCCCTCGAACCCGGCCTTGCCGGACTTCATCGGTGGCGCGTACGCCACGTCCGCCGCCGCCATTGCTCGTCGTAGGAGATGAGGTGGTCGAGGGCTAGGGCTTCGCCTCCAGGAAGCGGGAGCGGAGGCGGCGGCGCGAGGTTAATGGTAGGTTTAGCGACGCGCGGTGCCGCCGTTTATGTAGAAGTCGGGAGGTAGGGAGCGATCTTTGTGGCCGTTGGATCGTTTTCATTGTGTTACTTAGCCATTGGATCAGACCTTGATATCATGAGTCCATGACAATGGGTCCGCAGGTGACACCCGGACCAGCCGCTGCCGAGACCAGACATTAATATTTTGTATGCAAGGAAGATGCTACTGAATGTTTTCCGTTCTTAAAACTCAGTCACTTCTTAGTTTCAAAATAAACTAAATGATAAATATTTAGAGACGGAAGGAACATATTTCAAGTGTAATCTAATGATTCCGTGAAAAATTGAAAGCCACAGATTACGCAGTTTCCAGGGTCGTTCTTAACAGTAGGATTGAGGTGTTCTCGTGGAAGCAACAAGTGAGGCCGTCTTCTGCTAATCAAGGATGAATGGATTGAACAAAGGCAGCAAAGTTTCCTACCAGATATGCTCAGTGTGGCCAATGCCATTGGTGCACTGAGATGCAGAATGCATAAACAAAAAAGAAATGGATGAGTTGCAATGCGAATACTGTTTATATTTCAAACCACTCTGTATACAGCATCATACAGAGCAAAGTCAAACAAGACAAATCAATGATACAACTGTGAATATAATGGGGAGACACCATCCACGAGTTGGTTACCAACTGGTTTGCATGACCACTTCCACAAGAAGGCCACAACAATACATTTTTTGTCTCATGAGCACGACTGAATTGCTGAAATAGCTCTTTCAGTTCTACTCCATGTCGACATTAGTTTCTGGGATGGGCATTCGAAATTGTGAACAAGGAGCCATGCAGAAACAGAAACTGCAGCACTACTACAGTGGCATCCTATCTTTGAAATGGCATTGGCACTCGTTGTGGCCATGTTTCAATTTTCTCAAAATATTTCGCAGGAACTACACCGTCAAAACCCTCTGTCAGGATCACTTTGTTGTCTGAAATGTAGAGCTTCATTCCATCTGAAGACGGGATCAGTTACCACATATTAGACAGCAATATGAAAAATACAAAACAAAAATATTTGATTCTTTTTTACAAACAGCAATTGGTACCTTGCAATGCCTTTCTGACATCTAAATGTATTAAGATGTTGACATTATGCCTTATACCTGGATAAGAAAAGGTAATGTAACCACAGAAGTTGTCCAAAAAAAGTCAGCTGAGTGAACAGCAGCAATGATTAAAACATAGTGGATTTTACACAAGAAAAATAATGGAATGATTTACTGCATGTGTTGCAAATCTTTTGCGACGATAACGATCTTAACTTTTCTACTATTTTCCATAAGAATATATTTAACAGTGTGTTCCCAGGGGGCAAAGCATACCGCTAATCACTTCCCCCTCTGAGGGTAAGCCACTTGAGAAATGAACATGCAACCTTGTCATACGCTTTAATCCAGATACCAAGATCGAGTCAAGGTTTCTTTTGTAAGTTCCATGCACACAAACTGTAGATGAAAGACAAATAGCATGAAGCCTGCCATTCCATTCAAGAGAAGATGCTAAAATAAGTCTTATAAAAAATAAATACCTGAGATTTCATCAGCTGATAAAATGGGTTTCAACAAGCTCTCTGATGTGACGGTCTGCAAGAGTCATGCAGAATTAAGAAAAAAGGAAAACTTGAATAGCCAGTCCAGCTGCATTTCCTATGTCAATCTATCTGACATATAGTGATTGTGGAAAAAAGGTACCAGAAAAGTCAAAAATAGTAACAGCTTTACATTTTATTTTCACAAAGCTCGCTGTGTGTACTTCGAGGAAAATGAACTGCATGAAATAATCCCTAGTACAATGGAACCTAGAAGATACAATAACGGGGTAAATAAACACAAAATTTCCTACATTTCCCGCATTTTGTCGCCTCAAAACATGCTTGCTGGGTTACAGTGTCAATGAAGATATATCTCAATTAAAAAGCCAAATGCTGAAATCAGTGAAACAACCAGAAATATCTTGACGATTGAAGCTCTATGGTACAATTGATGATCAACATATACATGGAACCGTCATGATAAGTCCTACGCGTGAGTATGACAAAAACCCAATCAGACAGTTGAGGCTACCAAGCATTTGAGTGACCTTCTTCTCAGAAAGGAAGGGCAATAATAGAGACTCAGCTGTTATGTGAAGATATTCTCATCGCATGATAAACAAAAGTGTGAATGTGTGATTTAGCCTAAGAAGAGCATCACCACAATCAAATGGTGCCACAGGCCAGTATTACTGCTGTTCTAGAAATTCACGTGTCTGTTTCTTCTGCAGTTACAGCGAAAACTTTTAATGCAAACAATTATCCCTATTAAAAAAAATTCTCGCAGTCTTTCCTTTTTCTTATCAAGCTAACACAAGTACACAAACAACTTGCAACATCAGTGCAGGAGATGTCAGGCAGAGAACATACATTAACTGAGTGCCCCTGGTTTGCTCGAATCAACAGCTCACCATTCTCCTCAAGCAGACTGAACCGCTGCTTGTTACACAGCCTGACCGCCTGCACATGCAACAATAACCTCATCGAATTGAACAAGTCCACTCACAACTCAAAGAAAATTTACTGCACATGAGCTTCCCCTGTGCAGTAAATTAACCCATTTCTAAAATAAATAAAATGTAGAATCTTATTTTATTTGTATTTTATTATTATTATTATTATTATTTTACTTTCATCTTATTTTCTTTACTTTTCTTCAAAATTGTTGAGTTTCATTTCTAGCCGACCCCAACTTGTTTGGGACAAAGGCTTGTTTGGGACAAAGGCTTGGTTGTTGTGGTTGTGAGCTTCCCCTGTGCAATTTTGGTGCAAGGTAACGGGAGGCAGGGTTGTAAAAGGGCGCCTGGACGCCTAGGCGCCTGCCGAGCGCCTGGACGCCCAGGCGCCCGCCTAGGCGCCTAGGCACCCAGCCAGGCGCTTGAGGTGGCGGCGGTCCGGAGCTGGGAGGGCGAGCAGGGAGGCGGTCTGAAGCTGGAGAGCGCAGCAGCGGAGAGCAGGGAGCGGGAGAGAGCAGAGCTAGCGGAGAGCAGGGGAGGAGAAAGGGAGGCGGCGGCGAAGTCCCAGAGCGGATGAAGACGGAAGCCGACGGCGCACAGTGGGAGGAACCGAGGGAAGCGAACAGGCGGGCGTGGAACGCATTTTTAAGGCCCATCACAGCCCAATATCGTTTCATAACCCTAGCCTCCCAACTTGCATCCAACGGCCAGTGCTCCTCCATTGGTACTGACTCCTCCACGCGACCACGCCTCCGCCTCTGCTCTCTGCGCCGCCGGCTCCCGTTCGCCGCTGCGCTGCGCCGCTGGTGCTCCTCCTCCTCCCCCTGCCTCTGCTTCAGGCTGCCGACGCCTCCCCCCGTCCCCACACCCCTCTTCCCGGCCGTGTTCTAGGCGAGGCGACCGGTCCAGGCGTCCGGGCCGGAGCGCCGGGACGACTAGGCGGCGACGCCTGGACAACAGTGACGGGAGGCAACCAATTACGCCACCTCCCAGGCCGGCGACCCAGGCTGGAGCCCCGGTGCTGGCACAGGGAGGCCCCTCTATAGCCTCATATATGAAAAATAAATAAATAGCCTGGCAAGTTAATCTGCTGTTCCGAACGAGGAATTACCTCCCTGATTTCGTCTACAGTGTGGGACTTGAGAGGGACGTTGGCGAAAGTGCGCAGGTCGAGTCGGAGCAGGTCCGGCACCCGTACGTAGCCGTCGGGCCTCATATCCAGACCCAGCTCCGGCGCCATGTGCCGCAGGACCCTCGTCCTGCAACCAAATAGCAGCCAATGAGCAAGCCGTGACCACTACGCAGCAGCAGCAGCTGAAAGGAGACATGACGCGGCGTTTTACAGCAGGCGACCGAGAGCGTCGACGCGCTCGCTCCCTTCTCCGCCGCGCCCGCCTCCGCGTCGCCTGCCGCCGCCTCTCCCGCCGCCGCGCGGCTGCGGGGAGGCGAAGGCGGCGGACCTTGAGTGGTAGCCAGAGGAGGAAGAAGAGGATGGGTGCATGGTGAGCGGGCGGCAGGAGGCTGGCGGGAGGTCGGGGGAGAGGGAGAGGAGGAGAGAGCGGAGGCGGAACGGGGTCGAGGCGGCGACCGCGAGAGCCCTCATGAGCAGCACGGGCGGTCGGAGCCGGGGCTGTAGCGGCGTGGGAGATGTTTCTTGGGCCTGGGCCGTTATTTGTGTTGTGGATTGATGCTTCTTGGGCCGAGGCCGTTAATTTATGTTGCGGCCTTGCACATATATCTTGGGCCGGGATCGTTATTTGTGTTATGGCCTGGGGATGTGTCTTGGGCCAGGCTCAACCCAACAGAATCCTATCGCCCATGACATGTCGGACAAGTGATATTGCAGCCCTGTTAGACTACCTACCTTGTCAATCAACTTTAATAACATGAGTTACTCCTTCTGTCCTGGAAAGGATATTACTATGTAAATACTACTATAAAACTTCTTCCGTTTTATTTGACAAATAAAAAAACGGTGGGAGTAATAGGTAACTCTTTTGGTTTAAAATAATTTACATTTCTAAACAGTGTTGATCAAATTATTTTTAGAAATATCGAGCTGTTGTTTAAGGACTTTGAGTAAGAAATCTGAGAGAAGATCTAGGGAAGTTAGATGGTACTGTAATATACATGTTGTAAGTATACAACATATGAATAGTGCTGGAGGAGCAAATGCAGAGCACTGCCTCCGAACCGGACACAAACTCCGAGACATACATACACGTATCATATTGTAAAGTGGCCACAAACTCGCACTAGAAAACATAACACACACAGAACCCTCTTCACTCTCAAATACACTCCCCCCTCTGCGTTCCCTCTCCCTGCTTCAATGGCTGCCGCGTGCTTCCGCTCCCTCCTTCCTCTCCTGCTCCTGGTCCCGCTCTTCTCCGCCTCCGCAGCCACGGCACGCAACGAGGAGGATGCCCGCGCGCTCATGGCGCTCAAGCGCGCACTTGACCCCGCCGGCCGTGTCCTGGGCTCCTGGGACGACACGTCCGGCGACCCTTGCAGCAGCGACTCATCCTTCGCCGGCGTCAAGTGCGACCGCACCGGCCGCGTCACGTCCGTCTCGCTACAGGGCCGCGGCCTCTCCGGCAGCCTGCCGCCGGCGGTCGCCGGGCTCCGCCGGCTCCAGGGGCTGTACCTCCACTACAACGGCATCAAGGGCACCATTCCGCGGGAGATTGGGAAGCTGTCCGAGCTCACGGACCTCTACCTCGACGTGAACCATCTCACCGGACTAGTGCCCGTGGAGATTGCCGCCATGGCCAATCTCCAAGGTAAACTTCTTAGGTTTCTATGGCGTTTATCTTGGTTGGATGTATGGTTCCTTTCCTCGCTGTAATGACGGAGAAAGGGAAGTTTCCTCTTCGTCGTTTTGGGCATATAATAAGATTCAAGACTGCATTTTGGGCAGTAGTTGGTTTTCTCTTGTTTCAAACTCGGTTGGATTTTGGATCTGCACATTGGAGGAAAAATGTTTCTCTTCCGTTTGAGCTAAAAAAAGGTCATGTTTGACAACACTCCTTTTGAGTAGACATACAACTCCTTTTTTTTTCTGCGCTTATGCCTGATTTCCAATCAAAGTGGCTTAGAAATGCTACAGTCTGACGCAAGTTGGAGTGAAGCTTTCCAACGGTCCAAGAACCGTTTCATCTTGTAATGGCGAAAGTGCTCCATTTTCGTTGGTTTGTAGCAGGATTTTTGCATAGTGTCAGGACATTGGTTCAGCTTTCTTTCAAATGTTTTGTGCAGTGTTCGATTCATTTAATCCTGTACTACCGTAGAACCGAGATTTTGCGAGTAGAGAACACGAAAATAAGTTGGTCCGTCAGTGCGACGCTCGGTAGTCGTTGGCGGTCGCAATCTGTGCAACGGTTAGATTTTTGAATGCGCTATTTGTTTACTTCTACACCTCACCTAACTACCTCTCCTGTTCTTCTTTATATTGTTGTTTCGGTTCCGAATCTTCGTCTGGAGCAGCTTATGGCAGTCACATGTTTATCTTATTTATTTGATTTACATATCTGTCTGGCCTGCATATGCAAGAAGAGTGGCTTCTTGGAGTTGAAGCATTAAATATGCTTGGGTATTAAAAGCTTCGATTTAAATTATGAAGGCATAAATGCGCCCAATTTTCTTACTCTTGGCTGTTCTGTTTTGCAGTTTTGCAGCTGGGTTACAACCAGTTGACAGGCAGCATACCACCCCAGCTAGGCAGCCTGAATAAGCTCAGCGTTCTTGCAGTGCAGTCCAATCAGCTGACTGGAGCCATTCCGGCAACTCTTGGTGACCTAACTCAGCTGACACGGCTGGATTTGAGCTTCAACGGCCTGTTTGGTTCAATTCCTTCGAGGATTGCGGAGGTTCCATTGCTTGAGGTCTTTGATGTTCGCAACAACTCACTCTCCGGGAGTGTTCCAGTTGGTAATAATCTTCTCTTTACACTTTATGAACGAATAGTTTGTTGTGTTCATCTTTTTAACCAATGCATTATTCTGTTGGATGGTAGGACTGAGGAGGCTAAATGGTGGTTTCCAGTACGCAAATAACAAGGGGCTTTGTGGAGTTGGCTTCTCTTTGCTAGATCTTTGCCCGTCTTCGGAGGATGGCCTGAAACCCAGCAAGCCTGAGCCATTTGGCCCAGATGGTACTGTCAAGACACGGCAAGTGCCCCAATCAGCAAATCCAGACTGCTCAGGCTCTCACTGCTCGAAGTCTTCAAATGCATCTACTGGAGTTCTTATTGTAGGTGTTGTTGCAGTTGTGATTGGTGCCACATTTTGTTGGTTATTTGCATTCTCATGGTACCGCCGGCAGAAGCAGAAGATCGGAAGCTCACTGGAGGTTTCTGATAGCAGGCTCAGCACTGACCATTACCAGCAGAAGGAGGCCTGCAGAAGGAGTGCTTCTCCCCTGATTAGTGTTGAGTACTCAACTGGGTGGGACCCTTTGTCAGGTGGGGGTGTTGGATCATCTGGTGAAGTCGGTGATAGCTTTAGGTTCAACCTAGAGGAGGTTGAATGTGCAACACAATATTTCTCGGAGGCTAACTTGCTAGGCAAGAGCAGTTTCGCTGCAACATACAGGGGAATCCTCCGGGATGGGTCAGCCGTCTCTGTTAAGAGCCTCAACAAAACAAGCTGCAAGCAAGAGGAGTCAGATTTCTTGCGTGGTCTGAAGATGCTCACCTTGCTTCGACATGAGAACCTTGTTAGCCTGAGGGGGTTCTGCTGCTCCAGGGGAAGAGGGGAATGTTTCCTTGTCTATGACTTCATGGTTAACGGGTGCTTGTCACAGTATTTGGACGTTACATGCGGAAGCGGTACCAGCACGAATGTTCTTGCCTGGGCTACTAGAGTTGCCATCATCAGAGGCATTGCAAAAGGCATGTCACCTTTTTTTCCATCTCCTCTACCTTGATATCAACTTCAATTTTGTACAACTCAACCATTTAACCTGTTCCACATTTGCAGGAATTGAATACTTACACAGCAAGAGAAGCAACAAGCCTCCAGTAGTTCACCAGAACATATCAGCCGAGAAGATCCTTCTCGATCACCACTTCGCTCCCCGTTTGTCAGTCCCGGGACTGCACAAGCTCCTTGCAGACGATGTCATCTTCTCAACCTTGAAGTCCAGCGCTGCAATGGGGTACCTCGCTCCCGAGTACGCTACAACAGGCCGATTCACGGATAAGAGTGACGTCTTTGCGTTTGGGATTGTGGTTCTCCAGGTCATGACGGGCAGGAGGGATGTCTCACAACTGAAGGTTGGTACCGCTATCAGCGACCTTGAAGGCCTTATCGATGGAAACCTCCATGGTGTCTTCTCTAGGACAGAAGCAGCAAAGCTCGCCGCTATTGCTGCATATTGCACCAGCGAGGTGCCGAATCAGCGGCCAGCGATGGAAGCTGTGGTTCAGCAGCTCAGCCACTAATGAGTTGCTGCTGCTGCTTAGGTTCTGAACCCAGCTGATTTATAACATGTATTTTGGGAGCCTTATGGCATGCATGAGGCCTTCTGTAGCGGTAGTGAACTGTTGGAATGGTAATGATCCAGTTGCCACTGACATGCTAATGTGAAACTAGGTGTTGATTAGTTTAAGGACTATTCTGCTGATTCCAGCATCTAATGACTGGAGTAGCCCATGCTGAAATGTTAATTAGGATCTGAATGCCATGAACGTGGCGAATTCAGAGCATTTCTAATGTGACTTTGGTCAGCTTTACGCTGGCCTCTTGCATTGGCGTGCTCTGTTGTTCTTTACTACCTCTGTTACTAAATAGATGTCGTTTTAGACAAGAGCAAACAACTAAAAATGGACTAGACTTTGACTGTCCTAACGATATCTATTGAGGGATGGAGGGTATTTTTTTTTGTTAGTTTTACTTACAGATCTCGAATTGACAAGGTCGGCAACTGGGAGGTCTTATTAGAACACCATGCATGCCGTTTGCTGGGCTATGAGCGTACATTCACTGTTGTTCAGTGCTGAAACTGATTTGATCAGAACATTGACGCTCACTCCTTAAAATACATGAAAAGTTCTAGCATCTCGTGGTAGTAGTGCTGCAAAATTCTGCTGAACAAAGGACTTGCAGCAAAATTCAAAAATGAATCTCCGAACAAAAAGGACACTTCATACAGTTCCACTGTTCCGCGTTTCTGCACGAGAGGCACGGGACTGGCAAGCGCGAGTCCTTTTTGCTCCCTCCTGACTGAGACCATCAGCACCAGCGTACTCTAAAGCATACTCTCTCTGGTGTACAGTACAAAATATTGTCGTTCTATACTAGAGTCAAGAGTGCACAAAAAATTGTTGTTTTACACTGCATGCCATGGAAAATTGTGTAAAAAAATGGGGTAGCGCGTACCTAGGAATCAAACCTGCATCAGATTGGCTGGAAAAACGTGAAGAAGACCACTAAGACCACTAAGGAGAGTTGTATTGTAAAAGAAAGAAATGTATTTAATGCTTTCTTGGTATGCGAGAACATGTCCAAAACGACAATTTTTTGTACACCGAAGGGAGTACTCTATACACTATTCTTCTTTAGTTTTTATAGTACATACTCTAAATTACACTGCGAAACAGTGCATCCAGTATGCTTTACAGCGTGCCACTGCCGATGGCCTGAGCCCTTACCGTTCGTCGGCTGAGCACTGTGTGTTCGTCCTGTGCGTCTCTGAGAATTTACATACAGTACGTTTCTGCCACAAATACCTACTAGCTACCATATGCTAGCTACCATATGCTGCACCCTCTTGCCATTTGCCAACACTGTCAAAAGTCAAAACAGTTTTAATTCGAGAACAAGTCAAAACAGTTGGAGAAATGCAGACTGAAACAGATTTAATTCCGGGTGCACATCATCGAATGCAAACTCCAGCAGTACACGATTCGATTGGATTCCGGCGAGAGAAAAGCAGGTGCCACCCGATTCGTCAAATTTCGGTCAAGTTCCATCTCCATCATCAGCATGGGCATCAGCATCTGTCCGCCCATCGGGAACCGCCAAGCATCCGCGTTTGTTTACGCAAGCCGAGAACGAAAGGAACCAATGTCACACATATCATGAAAGCCCAATCACCGAGGAGCCCCGCATTTAATCACGGCGCCATTATACCATGATCTTGTCTGCCTTGCATGCCATTAGTAGGCGGCCAAGACAAACCTGTCTTTACTCCTGCACTGTACGGTTGTTATACCATGCTAATTTCAGCGTGCTTTTCCCTTGAAACGAGGTCAAGTAGCGGTTCCCGTCGCGCGCATGCTTCATTCACTGCCTCCAATGATGCATTGGCATTTCAAATGCGTGGGATAAAGAGAAGGGGGTAGAGTCAAAAAATCGTGCTCCTCCCAAAGCTTCTGTTCTGACCTCTGCTGCAGTGTTGTGTTGCAACGTCTCACGCTCGCTCGGGCTCTCTGCACGAACAAGACAGCACCAAGCAAAGCGAAATTTGTTGAGTGCCCGAGCCAAATTCTTGCATGCCCCAGCTCCAACCAAAGGGGGGCATTGGGCGCTTCGTCGTCGGTGTGGAGTGATCGGAGTGTCTGGGGCTGCTGTCCGCCATACGGGGGTTCAACAGTTCAGGCTCCACAGAGCACGAGCAGCACCAGCATTGACTCCTGCACCGGGCGCCGTGACGCTTCCTTTCCTCCTCGCGAGGACGCTGCTTTCGCTGTGACGCTGCGGTCCTTGGGAAGCAGCAGGAGCAGCGAGGTCTCCTCATCAGTGACGACGAACCGTTGGGCTGAGCCGACGATATTCGAACGTGAATGAACGCATCAGTTTGAATTCGAACACGTACAGTACCTGAACAAACATTTTGGATCCCACGCCGTGCCAGCGTGTTCTCTTCCGCGTGAACAGAGCCGGATTTTCGAATGGCAATGTCAATGTCTTGATGCGCAGCGTAACGAACAGCAGTTTTTTTCTTTAATGAGGCTGGCTTTTAGCCACTTTATCTGCCTAGCTTTAAGCACGCCGTTGGTGATACTGTGAGGGAAGTTTCCTATTACCAGTCTTCTCGTGTTCATGCTTTATTACCATGGTGATTACTGTAGTGATTAGTGATTTGCCGCTTTGATAGCGATCTCAGAAAAGTGTGGCCTTGCCTTGGATTGCTCGTTGTAATAGTAAAAATCTTCAAGCTCTCGTTCCTGGTGAATCGTACTAGCTGCGTAGGGCGGGTAAGTACTTTGGTGTCACGTGTGCGCATGGTCCCTCCATTAGCTTCTTTTTGTACCCTGCACATCTACAGACTACAGCTACAAGAGAGCAGTAATATTCTCATTTTTACCCTTCTGGATTCTTAACCAAGTTTGGAGATTAAAGGTTGACAATTGTTCCTTCCGTCTAAAAAGTTTATAGCCACAAACTTTTAAAAATGAAGGAATTACTACATAGACTTGTTAACAAAGATTTGGTACAGTACTGCTCCACTACAAACTCTAGTTGCAGCGACTGCATCTGCGGCAGTATGTATTTACCAGTAGCATATTTGGATTACGCAACGCCATTCTCGTTCTACATTCCATTTTCATTCGGTTGGTGGTCTACAGAGACCAAAAGCTAACAGGGAATCCCAGGAGTCGTCTGCTCCGGCAAGGTCAAGGCTCACGAGACCACGGTCCACGGCAATGGCAGATGACTTCTGCTGCAGCGATCTCATTTGTACCCATGGGCTGGCACTAGAGGGCCGGGCTGCCAGCCTAGTGTAGTGTGGTCCATGGAACAGTGCCGAAGGTTCAAATCTTGCGAAGGCTATCGCAGATTCGCATAATAGAGAAATCTAGCCTGTTCGTGTACAGTACAAAGAACAAGACAGTGCTAAAGCAGCATACTGACAGTGCTAATTATTTATTTCACTTTCATCATCCAGAAAACTTCCTCATTAGATAATTACTGATAACTCAAAATACAAGAGTTGTTCACGCGAGAGTAACGTATCTGTTCCCTGAGTCTGAATGATAAATATTGTAAAATAGTAAAAGATGATTTTATTGCAGGCGAGCTGTCAACAAAGGAACTTATTCAAATTCAGTGCGCCCTCCATCCCCTAAATATATGACGTTTTGAGAACTAATTTTAGTTATCAAAAACGTCATACTCCGTATATTTGGAGACGGCCACAATACTGCCGCTTATTTCTGATCAGTATAAAGTGAAGCGCGGGCAGAGAAGAGGAAAACAGGCTATGCCTTGATACACCGGAGAACACAACTAAATGGAAGCTGTTAGCTACATGAGCCTCTCTTAACATCTGAAAAGGACGTACTCCCTCTGGGATCAATTTATTTGTCATCCATACAACGATGTTTAGTTCTTTTTTCTATTCTATTGGTTGTCGGGAGCGACAATTAATATGAACTGGAGGTAGTATTATGGAATCTGGGAAGGATTAAACAGGTGTTTTGGCTCGAATTGCTCTCAAGCAGCTGCACTCTGCTGTTCAACCACATGTGTCCACTCAGCTGGCCACCAGTCTGGTTTAATCGCCATTACCCTCACATCCCTCTTACCTCCGATGCGAAGGGACGAGTTCTGTTTCAGCGCTTCTTTCAGTCTTAACACGCCCATACCACGGGAGCCGACTGCAGTGTTTACGGCACCGATTTTCTTGCCAGAGGCCTCGTCCACAACTTCTGAACCTGGAGCTACAGTCTGCACGAGTTCTGATAACAGACGTTGCAAAAAGAATAAGGATCTGACCAGGAAGGATAGAAGTACGCATGTATTTAGCACAAAAGTTTGTACCTTGTCCATTTTCAGTGACAAACTTCATCGGTACTAGGCGCTTCCGTATGACACCACGATGGTGTGTCCGTGCGATAAGCTCCTGTCCAATATAGCACCCCTTCTCGAATGAAATGGCATTCAAGCCAGCAAAATTATACTCGAGTGGGATTGCTTCACCTGAATCAAAGGAAGGCAACGTCAGGAAAAAGGAAGGGAACATGCTAAGCCACTTAACCAAGAAAAAGGAAAAAGGATGACAATGAGAGAAGAGGACTATATAAGTACTTTTAGATAACTTTCATCACATGTGTAATATAACATATGTTTCCAAGTGTTTACCCTAAAATTTCTAAGCTAGATCCAAAATAGCACCAATGGTCCAATACCATCTAACCAGATGTTATCACCTCCAAAAAAACACACTTGCTCTAAAGTTGTTTTGATGGATGGAGATGTATGGTGTGTCTATGTTAGCAACAGGATCAGCAACACTTCGATCACAGAGGCATTGCCCTTTATGACAGGTTGTTCTACATATCACTGCATACTACAATGGAAATTCTAAAATCAACCTGTTTCAATTCAATAGATAAAGTTTGTAGCTTCTAAGTCAGAGATACAGACAACAAACACGAAAATCATATGATGGTGTACGATTAAGAGAGCAAATAAGCTGAATCTACAATTACAACATCATAATATGTACAGGAACTAAACAATTCTCTATAGCAGCACCAAAATTCTACAGAAGCAACAACATAAATACCTACTAACATGAAAGTGTATCTATTATATCATTGCATTCTCTTGACAAAACAGATTGGATAACGTATCTTACCTTTCCGGATCTCAGTTGAACCTTCCGCAACTCCATTTTCTATGCGCCAAAGCTGATAATGGTGCTCATCTGCTTCTTTATCTGATTCAACAAGTGGTGCTGCAAAGAAATCAACAGGTCAAGTATTGGACTGAATCATGTTTCATTTCATTGAAATATCATACCAGTGAGGCATTAGAATTATCAGTCAGTGACTTACGTATCGTATCAGCTGGAAAAATTCCTCTGTAACCAAGGCAGTCCAACCTAGGATCCTTGAACCACTGCCAACCATGGTCATTTCCTTGTGCAGCTGACTCAGCAGCATGGTCAGTACCTTGTCCCCATCCAATCGACTGAGCGTCAGGTTCTTGAGTAGAAGCTTCAGTATGCACCACATCATGCCCAAAACGTTGCCAACAAGCAAAGTCCTCACTTACATTATCTATCTCAACCTTGGATCTCAATCGATACCTGAAATTACGGAAGATCACAAGGTATGACATTTATGCATAGAAGGGGTATCATTTAGGAATACAAGGGGAATACAGTCCCAATTCAGTGCAAAGCTATATAGCGCAATGTGATGTATCCTCAGCTACAACAGGTATGCAAGTGTAATCCAAGTAGAGCTCAATAAAATAACCTAACAACCACAATTGGTAACAGGGACCTGTTACAGAACATATGGTATCTGCAATTCCAATTTTGTCACAGTAATATAGTCTCCAGCTATGCATACATTACAATGCTGATATTTAATGAAAATTCTAGTTAGACTACAACAACTATTTTGCAACCGAAGCATAAAATGTCCACGTCCAACTATGGCATTAAAATGTCCAACAAACTGTGCACTTAAACATAATACACAACATCCACATTTCCAACCTGAAATAAAATTATCCAGAAAAACGCCTGATAGGAATCACTATGCTAACTGAATTCTGATTAAATAAGCGTACTTTGGGTTGATTAGCTCCAAAATTCCCAGGTTAAGCGTGCTGGATGGTGTCTGTTTGATCAGAGGTCCCTCTCCGAACAGAGGAGAAGTCTTTGAATGTACTAACTACTCTTATAGGTGGTAGTAAACTGAACACATTTGATGACTAGATTGTTAAACTGGCAAGCCAATCAATCACCTCTTAAAGCACGCGAGGAGCTCGTCGACCTCGGCCGCGTCAACATCGGCGAGCACCTCGCTGCCGTCCTCCTGTTTCCCACCGGAGGCCTCCCCTGTCTGCGGCGCGGAGCCGGTGTGGTCGAGCATCTGCGACCGCGGCGGCGGGCGGTAGAGGAAGAGGTCGTAGAGGAATCTGCCCTGCGGCGTGAGCAGCGCGGCGTATGCGGGCCCGCGGGCGGGGGCGTTCGGCGTGGGCCCGTACCGCCGCGGCGCGGCGGCGAGGAGGTCGTTGGTGAGCAGCGAGTGGAGGAAGCGCGCCGCCTCGGGTCCCGCGAAGCGGACCAAGGCCCGGGAGGCCAGGCGGCTCGTCAGCACGCCCGGGTCGGTCGGCGCGCTCGTGTGGAGGGACCGCCGCGGGCGGCGGCGGAGGAGGTGCGTTGCGGGGCGGCCCGCCAGCGGCGGCATGGCTGGGGAGTTTTTGGAGCCGAGGAGTTGAGTTTGGGCGCGACTAGGCCTGGATGTCGTGTAGACGGGGTCGGGTTGCCTCGTGGCCGTGCAGGTGGAGGAATGGACTTGTAGATTCGTCAAGGAATCACGGCCGTCGCCCGACGTGGCGGCAGTGTCGTGCACGGGCGGCGAGCGGCGCAAAGCGGACGCCGCTGGAGAGGCTGTGGCGGCGTGCTGTTCAAATGAAGACGCGCGCCGTGAGCAACTGAACACTTGCTGATTTGCTCAGTTTCCCGGAGTCGGAAGCCGACCGTGCCCCGCGGGAGGCATGCGATGGGTCGCCACCTCGGCAGCCGGCAGCACCCTGTATTCTGGGAGCCGTGGCGACGACTGCTACGGCACAACGCTGTTTCAGGTGACGATAGGCCGAGCAGTGAACACACATTTCCTGCCTGATCCTGACCCCTTCGACCATTCCTTTGAACGAAGAACAATCCACCGAGATACAATGGCACAAACAGAAACAATGATGCCCTGAACAAGAGCACCATGAGAACGCAGGCACAGAATCAGGTTTCAAATATAAGATGCTTTTACAGTACACAGCAATATGCTGAACGAGCCAACATAACTCGAACGGTACCAAACATGGGTGCCAAATTGTTCGTTTCAGGCATCAAAAGGACAGTACCACACATCAACACTTTCGGTTCATTCAGACAGTACACGAAATCAGTGAATGCATGGACCTAGATGACCATTTCCTGGAACCAACTTGGACGGTTGGACCTTAACCTCGGTGGTTCCACAAATCAACTGCTTATTTATTTATTTACTCCGATGGATGCTGCAAGACACTCTCTTCAGGAGATTGGGATGATTCGTGACTTTGGCTTTCCATCGCGGCTTGAATCACGGGGTTGCTCTCTTGCAGGAAGCGCCCAACCCCATGCGGAGCGCTGGTCGCGTCCCCTGGAGCCACGGTTATCTGCGGTGTACAACAAAGGTGTAAAAAACGAATATTAGAGAAGGCAGACAATTCAAAATAAGATCATCAAGACTTGGCAACATCTTGAGTAAACTTAATGCCCAACGCATAGCAGCATTTACAAATCGAAGAGTTTTGATGGAGAATCACAACATATAACAGACAATAACTGATCAACTATGAAGGCGTAACAGACAACCGATGCTCAAATAATGCCAAATAGAACCCCCCCCCCCCCCCCCCCACATAAAAAAATTGTGAGAAGAATACAATTACTATGTATCTTTAGAAATGGGGAACACCCTTGTTTGACCAATTAAATATCTGAGATGTCATATGCAAAAGTTCATAACATAAATTACTTCTTACCATAATTATCATTATTAGGTGCACCAGCATTTTGATTCCAGGCAGGCAGTTGATGTCCAGCATTCCCCTTCCATGATTCCTCAAATCCAGCTAGTTCATCTGTAGAGTATACTAAGTTAAAAAGTACCAAAAATCCAGGATACAAAACGAAATGCTAGGTTAATAAAAAAATGCTAAAAATATCAAACAAACCTTCGTTCAGATTGTGCAATATCTGAGTTGTGTCAACCTTCCCATCTGGCTTCAGCTTCCTTGTCAGCGAGTGACCCTAAAAAGACAACACAAGAAAATTAGTTATGCAGCATAGCTCAAATGTTGTTGTTGTATGAATAAGAATCTGATGCCAGACTGTTAGGTACACAATTCAGTAAGCATCAGGCCACTGAAGTAGGGCAGTAAATATAGCAAAGAATGTCTACCTTGTCATGGATTCCTCTGGAGATTCTATGAGTTGCCTCCTTCGTTGTGGTATCCGCTTCCTTGCTTTCTTCCACGGTAATCTGCAAGAAACACAAGTTTGTCATTTATGCATACCACAAAATAAAGCGTCACAAGTAATTTCTATGTAATTTTCTTACCCCGTCACTGCCACTCCGACGAGTCTTTGAAGCAGTGTAATAAGCTCCATTAATACCACCATAGGTCACTGAAGAACTCTGATAGGTGAAAGTACGAGCTTGCGGCTGCCCTCCATTAGCCTTACTGAAATCTCTCCGCAGCTGAACCTGGCCCTCTTCCCTCCCTAACATTTCAAACACACCAAAATAAATGATATAGTAAATGTGATCCATAAAGCATCAGCATGAAACTAGACAAGTGAAAGTAACTGAATCGACCCTGCTCAGCTTACCATTACTCTCACCATCTGGCTCCTGGACATATGAACCGTGGTTGCCTTGCTCGGTACCGCGCTCCGCATCCTCCCCCTCTTCCTCATCAAGCTCTGTAATGACAGGCCTCCCGCCGTTACTTGTCCTTGGAGGAGCTTGCTCGATGAATCCATCATTCCTCATGTCCCCGAACGGCCCTCCCATCGGGCCGAAAAGACTAGGTCCAAACATGCCAGAGCCACCCATCATCTGATGACCCCCAAATGGCTGGGTAAAGAATGGGTCGTCAAATGGATCCCTGCCTCCAAAGAAGCTAGAAACCAAGCTCCTTTGAGGACCGAAGCCACCAAACCCAGCAAATGGGTCCCTGCCACCAAAGAAGTCCTCCCTTCCGCTCTGCCCTCTATCCATTTCCTAGCGATTTGGCAGGCTCGGTGGCTGCAACAGTTACGGAAATGTCAAGTGATTTGCATCGTGAAATACATTAGCGAAACTGTGTGCAACAGAAAGCAAATACTCCCTCAGAATCTTTTTATTTGGGAGTACTTATATTTCTAGAACAGGCCAATCCTTTCAATTGCGCGTGAAATACATATACTGAGCTTCAACATCACTAAAATTGCACGATTAAGATGACAATTCGCGGTATAGATGGCCAACACCTAAAGCTTCGATTCCCCGTTTCTACATGCAGATGATTATCTAGGATTGTTCTGACAAAGCTAATAATGTTCCTGCACCGGGAGGAATTGGAATAATAGCGCCACCAACCAGACCGGCAATAACAAACGAACCGCCCAACAAGCATCGGAGATTCACAGCTAGCAACACGCTTGAACGATCCCTGACCGATTCCCGAATTAATAAAGCAAGCATCTCCGGCAACCATCCTTACCTGAAGGACAGACACCTCGCGAGGGCACCGAGGAGGAGGAAGGATCGCGGGAGGCAATTGCCGAGGCTTGTGCTCTCCTCTGGTGTGCCTTCTATTTCTGGTGCGGCGGCAGATTGGGAACGCGGCGGCGGAGGAGGAAGACGAGAAGGTGTTTTGTGTGGCCTCTGGAATTCGCCTTCTCGCGAACGTTCAGGTTGGTGGAGGTCCGTCCGAGAACCCTCCAGACCAGTGGACAATTTGGGCTGCTGGGCTTACCGCTTACGTGCGAATTCGTGGACTTGACTAACTCAAAGGCCCATATGCACGATGCGGCCCACCGTGTACCGGTTTGTATACATGGGCCGAGGTGGCTGACCGTACAAGACCCATGTATTTCCGGCCCATCTATCTAATTCATGTCGCAGTTAGTTAACCTTGCATAAGGTTTTGTTGAACATTAGTAGATTTTGCATGATCTTACGATTTGCGACAACCTGGTGTACAGATGGATGCTTCTCTGCCCACGGAGCAGATTGACACTGGATGGAGAGCAGATTCCTCCTCTGCTTACAAGTTCTCACCTCACCTGTTTGCTTTTCTTAACTAGATCACATGTTCACCGCTGAATTTTGAACCCACGGGGTCACTAATTATCATTGGTACGACAAACTTAATTCAAAATTAAAATAGTACTGTTATCTCAACGATGAATATTTTAAGGACGAAAGGAGTCTATCAGTATCTCTTTACTATTACCCACTCCATCCCAAATTACTTGTCACTTTGGACAAAATATTTAGTTTATTTTGAAATAAATTTATTGTTCTAAGTGACAAGTAATTTGGGTTGGAGTGAGTATATAGTTTTGAGGATTATAAAGTCAACAAATTTTTTTAGAAAGCCAACCGATTATTCAGAATACAAACTGATATCCAATTTGGTTCCACATTTGATACCGGATATATTGTCCACAATTGTCTCGCGGAAAGTACAAAAAAAAAGTTGTTGCAAAATTTGGACGGAGCTGCGCAGCATTGTGGCGCGTGCAGCGAACGTGCATGCAACGAAGCAGCCACCCTTTCGTCCACCGCGGCGAGAGAGAGAGAGAGAGAGAGGCCGCGGCCACGCTCCTCCGTTCCCGGCTTCCGCCCCCGCACGTCGTGGCCATGGCCTCCCCCTCCCCTCACCTCCGCGGACGCGGGCATCGCGGCGGGCCCCACGCCTCGCCTCCCCTCCCCATCCGGTGCGGGCATGCGCGCACGCACGCACGCGTCACCATTCCCGGCCGGCTAAATCTGGATATAGGCTAGTGAGACAACGACAACTTCCAGGAGGAGGAAGAAGAGGTGGTGCCCGTGCATGTGCCTGTGGGAAAGGCCGATCGGATAGAATCGAATCGGAGGCAGCGGCGGCGAAATTGTCGAAATGTCGATGGACTTCGGCGCCCCGGCGGATGACCCCAAGGTCTTCCGCAACGTCTGCCGGGACCGTACGCACTTACGCCCTTCTGAATCATTTGATCCTCTGCTCGGCACCGCTACTGCCCTTATTGTGACCCTTCGATGGCTACTTACTCCCCCCAATTTCTATTTGGATTTTCTCAGGGATACTGAAGGACTTGCTGAAGCCCGACAAGGATAAGGAGACCAAAACCTCATGGAAGGTATCCTCGATGTTTTGAACAGCTTGCGTCGTTGTCTCTGCTTAGTGCTCAATTTGTTACAAACAATGAAAAATGTTCAGATTAACACATTTTCGTCTGAGTTGTAGAATGTATGATTTGGTTCAGAAGAGAATCATTGCAGTATTCATTTGACATAGCTGTTGAATGTTTGTGTAATGTTAATGGTGTACTCCTTCCGTTCCTTTTTATTTGACGCTGGTTAGTTCATTTTTAAACTAACCAGAATCAAATAAAAATAAACGGAGGGAGTATCTCCCACGATGTGTGATGGTATTGATGCATGTGGCTTTGATGGAATGAAATTCATCGGCTCAAGCTTTATCTAGTCAGTAGCGCGTGCAGGGTCATTGGGAATGAAAGGGAGATTGATTTTCTCATATTCAGGTTCTTATAATGGACAAATTCACGGTGAAGATCATGGCTTACGCTTGCAAGATGGCAGAAATTACTGATGCAGGAATCTCGCGTAAGTCACCCAAACCTGGACATGCTGATCATTGAGCTGAACAGATATGGTGGTGGTTATCACATTCTTCCGACCAGAAGACTCACTTTTTCTGCCAATAACACTTTCAGAAAAGCTGGTCATTTTTTTTGTAACTTATTTTGAAGCAAGATAGTCAAACAAGTTTATTGTCATATCATGCAGTGGTTGAAGATCTGTTCAAGAGAAGGGAGCCAATGCCTTCAATGGATGCAATCTACTTTCTGCAGCCACTGAAAGAAAAGTAATTTTCAATAAACATCTACTGTCTTTTTTCTTCAGGCGATACTGACTTTTCAACTTCTATACATCTCAATCTAAAACAGCTGTAATTCATGTTCTGTTTTTTTTTTCATAACATCAACTTTTTCTGGTTCGTAAATGATAAACACCAAGTGAAGAAAAAAACAGCCCTCCATGGCACCATCTATTTGTTGTGTAGCCAATTTCATATGTTATATGATTTTGCATCTCTTCCCTGATGCATGAGATTTCTCTATCTGCAGTGTCATAATGCTCCTGTCTGACATGTCTGGGAGATGTCCGCTGTACAGGAAGTATGTTGAATTTTTGTTTCAGTTTGCAGTTAGAATACCATTTGGTGAAGCTTTGAGCTTTGAAACGTTCTAATACATTTTGACTAACACTTTGAAGATTTCATTTCCTACACTAGGGCTTACATCTTCTTTAGTTCACCAATTCCTAAAGAGCTTGTCACTTACATAAAGAATGACAGCAGTGTAATACCACGAATTGGTGCACTTAGAGAGGTCCGTTATTGCACAATGAGACTTTCCTGCCTTTGAGATTTAACAGAAGTTTTTTCTATTGATGTGATTCTGTTAACTGCAGATGAATTTGGAATTCTTTACTATTGACATGCAGGTATTCAGCTTTTGTTTCGCTGAATTATGATACTAATATCCCTCTTTCCTGATTGCTGCCTCCAAAAGTTCCACATGCTGATTTTATTATTTATTTTTCTTCTGTCAGTATGAAGTATGAATGTCAACAAAACATTACAGCATAGGCATGTGAAAATCATAGAGAGCAAGTGAGGCTGGTATTGAACTAGTGTTGTCTGGAATTTTGTTAGACATTTTCGGGCTTCTGCATTCTTCAATAGTTCATGATAAATTAAACTTTTCCTACTGTTGTGGAAATAACCATGATTTCTTGTAACTGAAAGCATAGAACATGAGTTCTTCTAGGAATGCTGTGTATTTGCATATCATTTGGTTCTGTTCTTTAACTTTATGCCTGTTATCTACTTTATTTTATAAATTTAAGTAACAGTTATTACTGTCCTGGTAACTTTTTGTGCCATATACGCAGGGCTTCGTAACTGATCATGATACGGCACTGAATGACTTGTATGGTGCAGATGGACAAAATAATTCCAAAAAGTTCAACGATACTATTACTACGATGGCTACTCGCATTGCGACCACGTTTGCTTCGTTGAAGGTATACTATTGAGCTTCATTTGTCGTCTATTAATGCCCACTACTAATCTAAAGAAGGGCTCATAGATCTTATGATACAAGGTTAATATATTATAACACTTTCATTAAAGGCAAACCATTCTAAAATTATCAGCAAAAGCATTATTTTCCATATCATTGTTCATAGTCTGTATTCCTACTTGTCCTTCGAATCTGTGGACGAGTATTATAGGCTTGTAGGATGCTCCTATTTTTATATATTCTCTTTTTTTTACTATTCAGAAAAAACTTTATTGCATGCATATGTTTGCTTCCCAGTTTTTGCGTTAAAATTCACATTGGACTACCTCTGGTGTTGAAAATTACGTGCCAACACAAAAAGGGTGTTTTAAAAGATTCCTTAAGAGAGTTGATTAAAAGGTGAATATATTTTATTAATAGAATATATGGACTCTGGTCTCTGGGAACATATATAGGTTATACACGGTCTCGACAATCTCATGAACCTCATCTTGCAGGCTATAAAATATAGGTTAAAACACTAATACCAACGGCCAATAGATCTTAGTAGCTCCTATCCAAGTATAACCTTAGTATAAGTTCAAAAGGTATAACCTTAGTATACCTCCCAGAAAAAAATGGTGATTTGGGTACTGTACAGGAATTCCCATGTGTGCGGTATCGGGCCCCAAAAGGGGGGGATCCGTCTACAACACCTAAATTTGACATGGTTCCAAAATGGCTTGCTACTGCCGTTTGGGATATTGTGTCAAAATATAAATCAACAATTCCTGAATTTCCCCAGAAGGAGACATGTGAACTGCTCATCGTCGACAGACCTATAGATCAGGTGATAAAACACAACCTCAATGCTAAAATTGATTTAATAGTTTGTTTGAAAATACAGCAAGCTAACAACAGTTTAATATAACTGGGAAGATTGCACCTGTTATTCACGAATGGACCTATGATGCAATGGTCCATGATCTACTAGAAATGGATGGCAACAAGTACATATACGAGGTAATGTAATATCATGCTATTAATGAGCTATATGTTCTCTTTATTTCATTTTTCTTAGAATTACCTTATGTTGGAAGGTCTCCAAGGCAGATTCAGAACCAGAAAAGAAGGAGGCTTTACTGGAGGATCATGATCCGATTTGGCTTGAGCTTCGCCATGCCCATATAGCTGATGTGAGTTCTGTCTAATGGTGTTTCATTTTTCTAGAGTATTTTAGCCTGTTTCTTCTAACGCTATGAAAATGTTAGGCTAGTGAGAGGTTGTACGAGAAGATGAACAATTTTGTTGCAAAGAATAAAGCAGCGCAACTACATTCAAGGTGCTTCATCTTATAGACTCTGATTATGACATGCAAATGCAAATGTTTTTGTGCACTGTGTATAGAAGCATAATTTGCAGAAATATTACTCATCTATCTTTCACTATTGGTGCTATTTACTGCCTAGACTTCTGATAGCAGTCATATTCTAATTCTGTCTCACCTCTTGAATCTTCCTTTTCCTCATTTGTAATGTATCTTACTAGCATATATCTCTCCTTATAAACATCTGCTTTCACTTGGATTTGAATTGCAACTCCATGAGACAAGTCACAGTGAAATATCTATGGCCTGAATGAAACTGTGCCCTAGTTCAGGGCCGAGCCGGTAAAATTCGAGGCCCCGTACAAAATACCAAAATTTCTTCAAGATTATTTAGGGATAATAATGGTGGAACTTGATAAGGTAGAAGATAGTAGGAGTAGGATTATGAGGGTAAATAGATAACTGGCTACCAATTAGCTGAGTTGAAACAGTAGTGAAATACTCTTTCGTTTCATTTTATTTAACGTTGTTAATTTAAAAGGTAATATTTGTTA
Organism: Tuctoria greenei; assembly: GCA_036927565.1. NCBI lineage: Eukaryota > Viridiplantae > Streptophyta > Magnoliopsida > Poales > Poaceae > Tuctoria > Tuctoria greenei. Next base: position 158,700,360 of record JAYESD010000009.1, on the reverse strand, counting down.
GCTAGTGATACAATCATTACTTAAATCATTAATTAGACATATTACAAATCAATAAAATAATTTAACATATACGTAACAATCATCTCTATTAGCTTAGAACATTTTGAAAGATGTGAGATAGCGGCAATCTGCCCTTGCGGTCGTGGTCCACCAAATACAACAGTTGTGTCCTGTCATGATGCACGAACGAACCATGTTTTCAGTTTCATGCCCTGATGACGCATGCCAGTTAGGTTTGCTTGATGGTCCCGCAGGCCCAGCTGTTGCGCTGCCAGAGTTGGATTTGCCTACGCAGCCAATGCTAATGAACTGGTTAGGCCGACTGTATTGTAATCACGTACCATGCTGCCTATTTCACAGACATGCGCTCTCTCGTGACTCTCCCGACACGTAGTGCGATAATGCTTATCTGCTGCGCCAGTGGATGTTTTGGTGGACCGGGCCCCTCAAATTTTGGGGGCCCTGTGCCGGTGCACAGGTTGCATGTGCCTTGGCCTGGGCCTGCCCTAGTTTGTATTTTCCTATAATAGGAATTATTTGGCGTTGTGTTTTCTGGTTATTTAAAACCTTGGTGCTCTCTCTTTGTTATTTTTTCCTAATGAATACTTTTGATTTCATTTTCAACTAGAGATGGTGGTGAAATCTCAACAAGGGATCTGCAGAAAATTGTTCAAGCTTTGCCACAATATAGTGATCAAGTTGAAAAATTGACACTCCATATAGAGGTACGATTGCTATCATGGAATATCTGAGCTATATTACTTATGTTATTATGTTTAATTTTTGAATTTCTACAAGTCACAAATTACTTGTATTTCCTCTTATTTGTAGCATTCCAAAAATAATTTATTTTATAGTTAAAATGTATGATATAGAATCAGGCACGAAAAGATTATTCATAGATCACATAGCAAATGCCAGCAATGGAATACATTACAGCCTCCAGTAGGTAAACACATTGCAGCCTCTATCAATGGCATATAAGGAATTATCCCTAAATACATTATATTAGTTGACAATGTGGAACATTTCATTATCAATCATTGCACATTTTCAGGTTTTAAATACATCGTTCAAAGGCACTTGCTTTGACAGGAGTAATATTCATATTTTGTTATGGCTCAGTACTGTACTTTTGAACACGTTGTTTCATAAATGATATATCTAATTCCGAAATGATAACTTTCTAATATTTTTTATGGTCTCTTGTTCTTGTTCAGATTGCTGGAAAAATTAACAAGTTTATCAGGGAGTATGGGCTACGTGACATTGGGCAGTTGGAGCAGGATTTGGTTTTTGGGGATGCTTCTGCGAAGGAGGTGATCAGCATTCTCAGATCAAAGCAGGTCCGTTATGAATTATAGAAATGAAAGTTTGGCTTGCTGTTAAGGTCCTGTTAGTTTAATTGTGTTGTTTGCTTGACATGCCTGTTTTGTTATCAAGGATATGAGTCCAGAAAACAAACTGAGGTTGCTGATTATATATGCAATTGTGTATCCAGAGAAGTTTGAGGGTGACAAAGGGGAAAAATTGCTGCAGGTATTTCTTTCATCATTTACGAGCAGTACAATGATTACAGCAATAATGCAGGCCCCATTCCAGATGTGAATATGTTATTAGCTTCTTTATTCCATATGCTGCTTTACATTATGAATTTTTCAGGAATACATGAAAATCATTGGGTCCAAACTTTTGTTTATAGTTTCATGTTATGCAATTGATTCTGTAGATATATGACATGGGAACTATTTATTGACTTGCAGCTAGCGAAACTTCCATATGATAATATGAGTGTAATAAACAATTTAAAATACTTGGGCGGTTCAGATACAAAAAAGACATCACGGGCTGGTGCTTTTTCTCTCAAATTTGATAACCAAAAGGTAAAGTCAAGATTTGGTAACAATACTTCTAAAATCTTCCAAGTACTAACATGCTTGTAATAATTTATATGCCAGAAGAAAAATGCTGCGAGGACAGAACGCCATGATGGGGAGGAAACATGGGCATTATCACGTTTCTTCCCACTTATTGAGGCATTTTCCTTGATCGTCACCTATTCGATTTTGATCTAAAGCAAGTTGAAACTGCAAGTACTCAGATTTTGTTAGGGGCATGTGTACATTGTTACGTTCTCCTCGAAGTTTCTTCTTTGCAAATTTTCTTGCATGTTGAAGTAGCAGTGTTAACATTGAGTACCTATTTCAAAGAATGGATTTTCAGTACTTTTTGTGACACAATGTTCATTAAGTAATATGTAACCGTTGGAGTGCCTTGTTTTGTCTACAGGAATTGATAGAGAAACTCAGCAAAGGTGAATTGCCTCTAAATGAATACCCTTCCATGGGTGAACCAAGTTCTACTGCTCAAGGGGCCACACAAACCTCGTCATCGACAGCACGACCAGCCCAAAATCCACAGCCAATGTCAAGGCGATCACGGCGGACGCCGACATGGGCTAAATCTCGAAACTCTGATGATTCCCAGTCAAGGTAGTTATCACAGTTAGTGTTCTTTTAATCACTTGCGAGCTTAATGTTTAGCTGCTTTCTTACCAAGATGTATTGGTTTGGCAGTGACTCTTCAGTTCTTAGACACGCGTCAGGTGACTTCAAGAGGCTAGGCAACCGAATTTTTGTCTTCATGATTGGTGGAGCCACTAGATCTGAAGTACGTTGATATTACCATAGAATGTTAATTTCCACGTGTCTTGGGCATGTATGTTTATTTATCATTTCACACTTCAATGGATCAGTTGCGCACGGTGCACAAGCTTACAGCAAAAATGAAGCGCGAAATCGTTTTGGGTTCTTCTAGCATCGATGATCCTCCACAATTTATTTCGGTAAAATATCGATTTCTCTTAAAGTTTCCCGTTTACTTTTTTTTCTTTTGTAAAGTCTTCCCAGCAGAGAAAAAAGTGGGCACACAAACTGCTGAAATTCACCCTGTCATTCTCATAACTGACTTCTACATGTGCAGAAACTGAAGGCCATAGGTGCTAACTGCTAAGGATATATAGTCATGCGCTGAGCCGCTGACTGCAAATGTACACAAAATTAGCTACCTTCTCACCCCACTAGTGATCTAATTTTATTATTATTATTGGTTGATTCAAACTATCTGTAACACGTCACACGTCAGCTTTTGCATGCAGCTTACAGCAGACATACTTCGCCTATAAAGAACTGGACGTTTTAACAGGATTATGTTGTGTCAGCTGTAACCAATGACTAATTGTTTCTCGAGCACTCAACTGGTCACACGAGTCATTCTTGTTGTTTCTATAATCCTTCGCGGAAGCGAGATGACTCGAAGGCCATTCATTTGTTACTCTCTGATTTATTTTTTATATGAAGAGTGATAAGTACACAATAAAGAAGCTTGTATACAACTGTCGATAGGGTGGGATTTTATATCTAGGGAGTTGGTAATTTTCAACCCCTTGAAAACTAGAGGTCTTTTCACTCATGGATAGTAATAATTTATAAATTTTATAGTTAATGTATTAATAATATTTTTCTATACCTGTACAAAGCAGTACAAAACAGGTCTACGCATGTTGAGTGAATGAAATCCTAAATTCAGGCGCATTTTCCACCGCAAAGCGGCCGGTTTCGTGCTAGTCCGAGTCGCATTATTGTGTGATGCACCTCATAAGTTGGGATTCGCAGATTGCACGTTTACACAGAAGTCTAGATTTTACAGCAGTCGGTGCTCGAAAGAAATCAGTGTTCCCTTCTCTTTGTTCATTGTCTCTACTTTTCATTTCAGTCGTCGCTAATCGACAGAACTACTTGTTACATAACCCCCAATAAACACAAAATAAACTAATCAGCACATTTAGTCCGCAACACTTCTCTTGAAGCAGTGGTAATAACTTCTGGTCGCGTATAGGAGTAGTGGTAATGATTACACCGCGTATAGGGGCATAGGGCCAGTGGTACGTTGGAGTTCTACCTATATTTTTCTAATATTTTTCTCATCCTTTCTTTTCTTTTTTCTCTGTTGATTGTCTCCACTTTTCTTTCCAGTCGTCGCTACCTGTTAGTACTGTATACTACTTTACAGACCGCTTTGTAGGCCCCGCTGCGGGCGATCTCCTGGCACCTCTAACGGCTAAAGTATCGTACAGACAACTTTACAAATGAGCTTCCTCGAACTTTTAAAGCTTGAGCTCATCAAGCTGGCAATACTCAACTTCATCCTCAAACTTTCAATCAGAACTAAGTTTGGTCCTTCAACTTTCAAATGGCTCAATTATTTAGTCCATCAACTTCAAAAAACCGTTTCACTTTCATCCTTACTCTGAGTTGGACATCCACACATTGGGATGCCACATAAGATAGTTAATGTGTTTTTAATCCTGTTAATTTGTGATAGAAGTTTGTTTTATTTAAATGTTTAAAGTATGCATCATTATATGCATGTAAACTCTTTCTCATGTTGAAGCAAGTAGGCAAGAGTTTAAGAAACCATTTGAATGGACCCCTTAGTTGGATAGCTGGGAAGTACAACTGTCGGATCAAAACAAACGGTGGATGCAGCCTTTACTGCACGCATGCAGCAAAATGTCGCTACGTTAGGCAATTTGGGTTCAGGCAGGTATGCTCCGATTCCTGTCCTCCAACTCCATCTAGGCTTCCGATGACGCAGGCGGTTCACCACCAGACTGTAGAAAGGATAAGCACGCACACATGTAACAGTCATTATTGATTGCGTTAGTCTAACGTCATTGTTTGACTGTGTAGGCCTACGTTTAGTCATTAACGCTAGCTTCTGAATCTGTGTAGTGCAAAAGGGTTTTGTTTTGGTTTCACACTATACTAGTTAGCCTATATAAAGTGTATCTGTGTTCCCTGATGAATACACAACAAACATTCTCCATACAGAATGAAACTTGCATGCCGCTTTCTTCTGCCGGAGGTTCGAAGGAAACTACACGAATGGCCGCGTACACGTACGGTACGGGTGTGCCGGTGTACCTTAACCCCCCGTACGTCGTCCGTCCCCGGTGGTTGTTGGGAAGAGCCTTACGGGTATGCTCTAATTCCAGTCCTCTTACTCTATCTCTAGGTTTCTGATGACGCAGGCGGTTCACCACCAGGCAAACCAAAAAAGGTTGAGCAGCATGCAAGTTTTTTGATGAAAAACTGACTGTGGCATGCTGACGCATCCATCTCTAGTTTTTTGATGACACTCTCACTGACATGTCATCATATTATTTGTTGTGAAGGTATGGTAGTTAAACTAAGCATTAATAAAGTGACCAATAACATTTTGACACATCAGCGGGATGACACATGGGAGGACAGAACGGGAGGGACACGACTTGCAGCCAGTTTGTCATCAAGAAAATTGCATGCCGCTCTCATCACCGAGGTTTTGCTGGTTTGTCTGGTGGTGAACCGCATGCGTCATCGGAAACCTAGATGTAGTTAGAGGACATGAATCAGAACATACATGCAGGGGTCTTCCAACCACCACTGGGGACTCACGACAGGGGTTAAGGTACACACCGGCACACCTGGACCGTACATATGTGCTGGTGAAGATGAACGGCATTCCAGCTGTGGAAGCACCTGCATGGCTTCCGTTGGAAGGTGACCGACTCGCGGAAGATGTGCGAGGTCGACTACGCCAACATTATTTGTTGTGAAGGTATGATAGTTAAACTAAGCATTAATAAAGGGACCAATAACATTTTGACACATCAGCGGGATGATGCATGGGAGGACAGAACGGGAGAGACACGACTTGTATACTCCCATTCAGTGCTTCCATACGTGCTCCTACTTAAGTGTCATGATTTTATTGGCCCTTTCATTTACCAAACATAATGTCTAATTTAACTTCAACCAATTAGATGATGACACATAAGCGGGAGTACGCATGGAAGCACAAACAGAAGCACCGAAGTTGCATCCGAATGGGAGGACACGGCTTGTATACTCCCATTCAGTGCTTCCATGTGTGCTCCTACTTAAGTGTCATGATTTTATTGGCCCTTTCATTTACCTAACATAATGCCTGATTTAACTTCAACCAATTAGATGATGACACATAAGCGGAAGTACACATGGAAGCACAAATGGGAGCACTGAAAGCATCTAGGCCCCCATGAGGTATGGTTTCGGTGATCAATGACAACCGTTGGATATCACTAATAAGTTTGTAGATGCAAGGTCTCTCATATAATTCATCACACTTAATAGACTTTATATTTATATTACTGCTCATTGGATACAATTGGAGACCCCTCAACAAACTATTTTACGAGGTCAATCGATTTTCATGAAGACTAAAAGAAAAAGCACATATGTCAAAATTATTCTATCAAAATTGACAGCACTCGAGACTTGGTCGTCACCATAAGAACATTTCAAACCAATGTCTAAAAGGTCACTCAAACAATTTCCAAAAGAATCACTTAGAACAACTCGAAGCAGACAAAATGAACTCACTGGATCATCCAAGTATCCAGAAAAGACTACATCAGTCGAGTTGGCTCTGAGCAGAAGAAGACCTCAGTCTTGAGTATACATCGGATCATTCGATGATGAAGCAAGTGTTACATCGGTCGATCATTCCAGTAAGCAATTTCCCTGGACCAAGTGTAACATCGGACCATTCGATGTACAATTATAACACATCGGTCAATCATTCCAGTAAGCATTATTTCTGTACCATTCTGGATCAAGTGTCACCGGATTATCTGATGTACATGTGTGTACAACATCTATCGATCAACGGTCATATCTGACACAGTGACATCAGCTAATTTGTATTCGATTGATGACAACTGAAGGGAGAACATCGGATCATCCGGTGTCTGCAGAACAATGATGTCACCCTGCTTTTCAAACAGCTATCTCGTGGAAGCTGGCTATTTATACCCCTTCAACCAATCATTTCGATAAGTCTTGATGCCCAGAGCTACTCTACACATTACCAAGCATTCAAGACGTTGAGCAACCACTTCCACATCATTTACACCACTTGTACACCAAGAGATAGGCTAGAACTTGCTAGAGATGATGCTTGTGTGCTTCCATTCTTGGTGATTGGAGTCTCTAGTCTAGTGAGAGCTGTAAGCGAGTGTCTCTTGGTGATTGCATTCACCGTGTAATAGTCGGTGATTGGAGAGATCCTTCCGGAGCTTGCCAAGTCGGTTGTGGAAGCCCGAAAGACCAAAATTGTACAAGGCTTGAGCTCCACCTTGCCAGAGATGGTGAATGGAGAATCTTAGTGAAGATCCCCGGTCTCGGTGACTTGGGAGTGGCTACACCCTTTGGTGGGTGCCACAACGTGGATGTAGAAAGGTCTTGATGATCTTGCCGAACCACGAGATAAATCACCGTGTCTTCGTGTCTCCTCAGGAGTTTGCGAACTCTTCCTTTCCCGTTACACTTATGCATTTCATATACTGCAAACTTATTATTCACTTGAATGCATAGGTTGTTTGCATAGGGAATTGGGCTTTTAGTAGTTAAGTTTTTATTGCTTTAATTTTTGAAAAGAAGCCCAATTCACCCCCCTCTTGGGCATTCGGTCCTTACAATTGGTATCAGAGCAAGGTTGCTCATTGGATCATTCTAGCTTCACCGCTAGAGAGCTAAAATGGACAAGATTGGGGGTTCAGTTCCCATCTTCGAGGGCAAGAACTTTGCCTATTGGAAAGCACGTATGCGTTCTTATCTAGAGGCTATTGCTCCCGAGGTATGGGAAGCGACCCATGCGGGGTTTGGTGAGCATAACTATATAGGCGATCAAATCAAGTGGGATGCAAAGGCTAGAAATGCTATTTACGAATGCATTAGTCAAGATGTGTTTGCTAGGATTGCTAGCAAAGAAAAGACTTGTGAAATTTGGGCTTGCTTGATTGAAATTCATGAGGGTTCTTCTCGTGTTAAAGAACTAAAGTATCACATGCTTAAGGCCAAATATGATGAGTTCAAAATGCTACCTCATGAAAATGTCAATGAAATGTTTTCTCGCTTGAATGTTCTCATTGAGGAAATTAATGCTCTTGATATTGCTTCTCTTCGCAAGGGACTCATCAACCGCAAGATTCTTATGCTCCTTCCTAAGCCAAAGTACAACATCATCAACTCCATGCTTCAAAAGGAATTTCTTGATCACATTGAAGTTTCTGAACTTATTGGAGAGATTCACGCTCATGATATTAGTGTGCTTGGGATGATGGAGGAATCATCTTCAAAGACAATTGCTCTTAAGGCTTCCACCAAGAGAACAAATCTCAAGAAAAAGAAAGTGATCGAGCCTAGCTCAAGTGAAGTAGAGCAAGCATCAAGTGAAGATGACGATGATGAGTTTGCATTGATCATGAGAAATTTCTCTCGCTTGAACTCCAAGATTGCCAAGAAGGGATACACCTTTGATTCCAAAAAGAAAGCATTTCTACCAAGAAAAGATGACAACAAGACCTGCTATAACTGTGGTGATCAAGGCCACATCTCCTATGGTTGTCCAAAACTAGACAAAAGAAGAGAGAACCGCGAGGGCAAGCATCGCAAGCTTGAGGATAGTGAGGATGATGAAGAAGAGGTCAAGACCAAGCCAAGATTCTTTGGGAAGAAGAATTATGACAAAGGTAAAAAGGAAAAACTCTTTCCAAAGAAGAGAAAAGGTCCACAAAAGGTGTTCATGTGTGAGGCAAATGAATGGATCACCGACGAAGAATCTAGTGATGAAAAGAGTGAAGTTGAAGAAGAGAGCTTGGCCGGCCTTGCCATTGCTAACAATGATGATTCATCTCTTCGTCCACCTCCCATGTGCCTCATGGCAAAAGGTAACACCAAGGTAAGTGATGATTCTAGCGATGATGAGCTTTCCCCCGATGACCTAGCTTCATTGATAAATGAATACCACACTATCATTAAAAGGGAAAAGAGTAAGGTCAAAGCTCTTGAAGAAGCTCGTGCTAAGCTTGAGAGTGCTAACCTTGATCTGCTTGACAAGTATGAAAGCATACTTAAGGAGCATGACACACTCAAATCTCATGTCAAGCAAGTTGAGGAAGATAAGGCTCAAATCAAGTTAGATCATCATGAGCTTGCCGTAGCACACAAAGCACTCTTGGGAAAGCACAATGAGTTAATCCAAGAGCATCAAGTACTTAACCTTGCATATGAAGTCATTGATCAAGAATTGAAAATCATAAAGAAAGAAACACTTAATGATAAGGTATCTATTGTTTCTCATGCCACTAATGTCTTGCATAAGTCTTTGCCTTTGAAAGAGAATACTAGGGAGAAGGATTTGATGGATGAAATTGAAAGTCTTCGCACTAGTGTGGCAAGACTATCTAAGGGAGAAGTCAAGCACAAAGAAATCCTCTTCCAACAAGCAAAGGCCTTCAACAAGAGAGGACTTGGATCCTTCTCGGTGCCTAACAAAGGAAAGGTGACCTCACTGGATCTTAAAACGTCTTCATCAAGGAAGTTGGTTCTTATTGCCAACATTGTGAGGTCACCGGTCACCATACAAGGGAGTGTCCTCTTCCTAACCGGCCTTCTCCAAAATTGCCTACTAACTACAAGTCCACCTTTGATGATCATTATTATCTCTTGAGTAAAGTAGATGGCAAGGTGAAGGCAAGGTTCATTGGCAAGGACATGAAGGGCATGAAGGGGAAGCTTCCCAAGCAACTTTGGGTCCCAAAAACACTTGTATCACACATACAAGGACCTAAGTTAGCTTGGGTGCCTAAAATCAAAAATTGAATTTATGTGTGTAGGTGAACTACAAATCCGTAGGAAAGCATTGGGTACTCGATAGCGGGTCCACTCAACACATGACCGACAACGATGGTATGTTCACCTCCATAGAGAACCCTGTCAATCATGAACAAGTCACCTTTGGTGACAACTTTAAGGGGAAGGTAATTGGGTTGGGTAAGATTGCAATTTCACATGATTTATCTATTTCCAATGTGTTGTATGTTAAGTCACTTAGTTTCAATTTGCTTTCTATTACACAATTATGTGATCTTGGACTAACGTGCACCTTTGGCAAGAATGATGTTGTTGTGACTAGTGAAACGAGAAAAGAACTAATCTTCAAAGGGTTTCGGCATGGACATCTCTACTTAGTATACTTCTCCGACAAGGATGCTAGCTTGACTACTTGTCTTTTCACCAAGACGAGTTTGGGTTGGCTATGGCATCGACGCATTTCTCACATTGGAATGAGCAAGCTCAAAAAGTCATTCAAGCTCGGGATGGTGACCGGCGTGAAGGATGTCACATTTGAGAAGAACAAGCTCTGTAGCGCTTGTCAAGCCGGGAAACAAGTTGCTTCACACCACCCGATGAAGACAATGGTGTCAACCTCCAAGCCACTTGAGTTGCTCCACATGGACCTCTTCGGACTGTCCACATATCAAAGTCTTGGTGGTAATCTCTATTGTCTTGTTATAGTTGATGACTACTCTCGGTATGCTTGGACTTTGTTTCTAGGTGACAAGAGTGAAACTCCGGAAGTGTTCAAGACTTTCACTAAACGTGCCCAAAGGGAATTTCAACTTCCCATCATCAAGGTACGGAGTGACAACGACACCTGTCGGTGGTTTTGATCCGGCAGATCTCCCGACACTACTAAAAGTGTTTGTGGAGTTTGAGGTTCGGTGTGGGCGCGCGGAGATTCAAGAAGGTGAAATGTAAAATGACACAGGAGACACAAATATTTACGTGGTTCGGGCCGCCTGAGCGTAATACCCTACTCCACGGGGTGTGTTGGTGTTGTATTGGATGTATGAACTCAACTCAGGTGACGTGAGTTGAGAGCGCTTGTGAGCAGATCAGGTCAGCCAGATGTTATCAGCCCAGAGGTCATCAGCTCAGACCAGCCTTTTTCTATGTATCATCGGCCTGTCCTTTTATAGTACAAGGATAGGCCGTTACAAGTTGGCCTGACCCGACATGTGGCCCCGGCGGCTACTAATATTGATACACATTTGATGCGCTTAATTACCCTTAATGACCGAGTTACGAGCTTTGACAGCGCCGTTACTGGTCATTAGGGTCGTCCGATTGTGTGTCATTAACATAGTACTAATGACACTTAATCGGGTCTTGAAGTCCTTGATTCCCCTTTGAAGATCCGGAGCCGTTGTGGATTCTACCGGAGGTTTGAGGCTGAAGATCCGACGGTTGGACACGTGGCAGCTCCGGAGCATACTATGGGGAACAGATAGGTCCGGTGCCACCAGACACGTGTCAGTTCCAGAGCTTCCCTCGGTGTGGGGTTAGGTCCGGGGGTGCCGTTATGGTACATAGCCCGGAGCTTCCCCCTTGTGGGCGGTAGCTCCGGTTCGATGGTACACGTGGCGACTCTGGGACTAACCATGTTGGGGAAGCGGGTCCGGTTATGTCTGACATGTGGGCCTCCGAAGGTCTTCAAATCAAGTATATGACATTTCGTTGAGATCTTTGCAATCTCAAGGGGTATACGGTACCCAGGGTACTGATAGTGGCCCCCTGGGCCCACCTCTGGGAAGACCCCTTGGGTGAAGTCATTCCGCCGGAGGTAGGTCCATCCTTCGACTTTTGAGCCGAGTCTTCAAAGGTCTTCAGAAGTCTTCGATAGTGAAGGCCCCCTAAGGTTGTCGGAGCTCAGAAGCTCCGACATTTACTACCGTCGGAGCTTAGTAGCTCCGGCAATAGTCCCTATCATCGCGTAGAGCATCAATAGTTAGCCCTCCGGGGTGTCGGAGCTTAGTAGCTCCGACAGTGACCTTTGCCAACGCGTAGCTTGTCGGCAGCAGACTCCACTTGTGGGGTCTTCTCACCATCTTTTATTTTGCGTCGACGGCTGACCCCCCTAGCTTTGCTGGAGCTTGGTTGCTCCGGTAATACTCGTTTTCAATGTTTAACATCGATCACAAGCCACCTAAGGGGAGTCGGAGCTTTGTTAGCCCCGGCTTTTCTCCATCAACGTGGATTCTTTATTTTTCCTGCACACTGAAGCCAAGAAAAATAGTAAAATTCACTCCTTGCCTATAACTTCATCGCAGCTTACGATTCCCAAGAAAGTTTTAGGTCAAACACAATTCTGAATACAACCGAATGCGTTGCCTTCTTTCTTCCAGATCCAATTGTACTTGGACCCGCCTTACTTCGGCCTGTCGGGGTGTAGGTAGAGTGGCGTACTTAGGGTGCTTGACCAGGCTAAGTCGATAGCACACTCCGGCCCTAGATTGGCTTGGCGGCATTCAGGCGGGTGGGCCAGGAACAATATTTGAATCCAAAAGAATTGACAATACAGATCGAATTGTACATGAACTGGTCGAACTAAAATTTCTTAAGAATTGCACAACTTTGTTATAGACAAGAAAGAGAAAAATAAAAAATGTTGAGCCTGTACAAAATAAATGCACGTGGAGTCTGTTTCACATGAAGATGTCTTTCATTATAGGTCCGGGGTACAGGGGAAACAAGTACACTCTTAGGGTACGGAACCAGGCTATGCGTGTTTCATTTCTTGTTTGACCCAGGGTAGCTAGTCACACTTTTAGTTCTGAGACTGTGACAAGTTTTGCATGAACTTTGCGGACCTTCCGGGAAAGGTCCGACTGTTCTCCCGGAGGAACTACCCGACTCTGTACAATGACTCTATAACATACATCTCAAGTTAGTACAGACTCATCTCCGTGATATTAAGTGTAGAACTTACGGAGGTGCTCAATATTCCAAGGATTTGGGAGAGGTGTCCCATCCTCAGTAGCCAAGTGAACGCTTCCGCGACGGGATACTTTAATCACTCGGAAGGGTCCCTCCCAGCTGGGGGAGAGTTTGTTTAATCCTTCTCTGGGTTGTATTCTCCATAGCACCAGATCACCTTCCTCGAGCTGTCGGTTGTGTACATGCCGCTGATGATAGCGCCGAAGGGCTTGGCGATATCGGGCATTCCGAACAGCTGCTTGGCACCTTCCCTCCTCAAGGAGGTCTAGGTCTTCACGCCGGAGCTGGTCCTACGTGGCTTCATCGAAGGTCCGGACCCGGAGTGACCCCAAGGTGATTTCCGAAGGAAGGATTGCTTCAGCTCCGTACACCAGGAAGAAGGGTGTCTCTCCAGTTGACCGGTTTGGAGTTGTCCTGTTGGCCCATAGAGGAACCGATTATGACGACTTTGACGGGAATGTCGGTGTCGCCGCTTGGCTGCACACGAGGTGCAGAAGTCGAGCCTCGTTGACGAATGCTTGGGGGTTTTGGAGCTTGCTCCTGCCTGGAGTCCTCCTCTTGCGCCGTAGTAAGCGCATGAAGTTCTTCCAGAGCGGTTACTCCGACAGTGCGATCTCCGCGGATCCGAATAACGCCTACTAGTGTTGCCATTTTTAATACCAGGCAGCCATAATGAGCAGCTGCCATGAATTTGTACAAGGCATGCCTACCCAAGATGGCGTTGAAAGGTAAGTTGATCTGATCAACGTCAAAGACCAACTTCTCAGTGCGATACTTCTCCCGGGTCCCGAAGGTAACGGGGAGAGTAATAGCACCGAGTGGGGTAATGGCTCCCGGACCTACTCCGAAGAAAGGTCGGGAGGGGTGAAGATCCGAAGGTCAGAGCTGAAGCTTGGTAAAAGCTTCGAAGATTATGAGGTTCAGCCTCGAACCTCCGTCTACCATAACATGGTGGAGCTGAATGTTATTGATGGTAGGAGATACCATCAAAGGTAACTAGCCTGCTCCAACCATGCTTCGAGGGCAGTCTGAAGCATCAAAAGTGATGGCTATATCCATCCACTTCCGATGAGGCTCCGCCCTGGCTCTAGGAGCTACAGCAGCCATGTCCCGACGCATTGTCTTGAGGACGCGGCGGGAGGTGATGTCCCATGATCCACCAAAAATGGTGTTCATGGTCGTCCGACGCTCGTTGTCAGAGACGTCAGAATCGTCATCGACGGAGGTGTAGACGGCCTTCAGGACCTTTGTAGGATTCTGAAAACCTAACTCCTCTTCAGCCGGAGCTTCGTCAACTTTTTGTTTTCCTTCCCTCTGTCGAAAAGGAACTTCTTCCCGGCGCTTGTTGTAGTGCTCGGCAAGGTTTTGGACCTCCCGACAGTCTTCCAAACTGTGGATGTCCGTCTTATGAATTGGACATCACACCTTGGGTTTGCCACCGTCTTCAGAAGACGGTCGGGGTCGCTTCTCAGGGCGTGGCCCCCAGCCACCCGGAGCTGCAGCAGCTGCAGCATTAGATGCATCGACCGACGACTTCTTCTTTCCGTTGGTCTTTTTCTTCTTTTTGCCACTCCCGGAGGTAGTGGCTTCGCCTTTGGAGGATTTCTTGCGATCCTCCAGAGGTGGTTTGGAGTGCATTTCACGGCCCTCCGCAGCTCTGGCACATTTGTCGGCCAAGCTGAAGAGTTCTGTGACACTGGTGATCTCCTTGATCGCTAGTTTCTCCAACATCTTCTTATCCCGTACGCCCTGTCTAAATGCCACAATGACAGAAGTGCTAGAGATAGAAGGGATAGTGTTTTGTACCTGAGAGAATCTTTGGATGAATGATCGCAGGGATTCTCCCCCTTTTTGCACAACTGCAAAAAGGTCCAGTTCGGTGCCTGGTCGGGTGTATGAACTCCCGAAGTTGGCGGTGAACTGTCGGCACAACTCCTCCCAAATGTTGATGGAGTTGGGTGGAAGGCTCATAAACCAGGACCGAGCGGTCCCAGTTAAAGCCATTGGAAAATAGTTGGCCATTACGGCCTCATTTCCTCCGACTGCCAGGATAGCAGTGGAGTAAATCTGAAGAAATTCGACGGGATTAACGGTCCCTTCAAACTTCTCCGGCAGGTGAGGCCGGAATTTCTGTGGCCACCTGACCATACGCAGATGCATGGCTAGGGCTGAACAGCCTCCTCCTACTCCTTCAGGAGCAGGAATGTCCTGAGCTTCTCGTCTTTCACGAGCACGCTCGATATGGACTCGATCGTCTTGTTGACGGTATCGGCGATCAAGCTCCGCCTGGAGGTCATGAGTTGAAAGCCTTGATACCGTGTGAGTGCATCGCGCCCTGGAGGGCAACGATGTCACTTGATGTGACACAGCACGTCTCCTGTTGTTGGAAACGTGCGGACCAAGTCTGCCAGACAAGGTCCATCGCTGCAACAGGGCCCGTCCTGAAGGAGGAGGACCCTGGTTACTGATGCGGCGGCTGCTGCTGCAACCAAGTGTTCCACATCGGCCCTCCACTGCTCCATTGCATCCTGGGATGCATCTGGAGGTGGTGGGCGCTGAAGGAGAGCACGTGCTGCATGGAGCGCGTGTTCTGGGTTGTCAGGATTCGCCGACGCAGTGATTGACGCCGGTGCACCATCACGCTGCCTAGCTTGATTTGCTGGTGGAGGCGGAGGTGGTGGAAGTTTGACTCCTGCTGGAACTGAGGTTCCTGCTGGTGGCTGCATATTGGAGGGATTGCCCCCAGCAGCTTGAACAGCGGGATGGCCATTGGATGATTCAGTAGCTGAGTTCACCATTCTTGAAATCTCAGGCTCCCCCTACCTGGCGCGCCAACTGTCGGTGGTTTTGATCCAGCAGATCTCCCGACACTACTAAAAGTGTTTGCGGAGTTTGAGGTTCGGTGTGGGCGCGCGGAGATTCAAGAAGGTGAAATGTAAAATGATACAGGAGACACAAAGATTTACGTGGTTCAGGCCGCCTGAGCGTAATACCCTACTCCACGGGGTGTGTTGGTGTTGTATTGGATGTATGAACTCAACTCAGGTGACGTGAGTTGAGAGCGCCTGTGAGCCGATCAGGTCAGCCAGATGTTATCAGCCCAGAGGTCATCAGCTCAGACCAGCCTTTTTCTATGTATCGTCGGCCTGTCCTTTTATAGTACAAGGATAGGCTGTTACAAGTTGGCCTGGCCCGACATGTGGCCCCGGTGGCTACTAATATTGATACACATTTAAAGCGCTTAATTACCCTTAATGACCGAGTTACGGGCTTTGACAACGCCGTTACTGGTCATTAGGGTCATCCGATCGTGTGTCATTAACATAGTATTAATGACACTTAATCGGGTCTTGAAGTCCTTGATTCCCCTTTGAAGATTCGGAGCCGTTGTGGATTCTACCAGAGGTTTGAGGCTGAAGATCTGAGGTTGGACACGTGGCAGCTCTGGAGCATACTGTGGGGAATAGATAGGTCCGGTGCCACCAGACACGTGTCCGTTCTGGAGCTTCCCTCGGTCTGGGGTTAGGTCTGGGTGTGCCATTATGGTACATAGCCTAGAGCTTCCCCCTTGTGGGCGGTAGCTCCGGTTCGATGGTACACGTGGCGACTCTGGGACTAACCATGTTGGAGAAGCGGGTCCGATTATGTCTGACATGTGGGCCTCCGAAGGTCTTCAAATCAAGTAGATGACATTTCCTTGATATCTTTGCAATATCAAGGGGTATACGGTACCCAGGGTACCGATAACACCGAATTCAATAACTACAACATTGGGGAGTGGTGTGATCGTGAAGGCGTGAAACATGAATTTTCAGCCACATACACTCCTCAACAAAATGGTGTTGTTGAAAGGAAGAACAAGACTCTCATCACTCTTGCACGAGCAATGCTTGATGACTATGGCACGTCCGACAAGTTTTGGGCCGAAGCAATCAACACGGCGTGCCATACCGCAAATCGGGTCTATCTACATCGACTACTTCAAAAGACCCCGTACGAACTCCTCATTGGGAGAAAGCCCAACATCTCCTATTTCTGAGTCTTTGGGTGCAAGTGCTATATCTACCGCAAGAAAAGGCTCAATAAGTTTGAAAGAAGGTGTGATGTTGGTATCTTTCTTGGTTATGCATCAAACTCAAAAGCATATCGAGTATTCAACCAAACCTCCGGTTTAGTTGAGGAAAGTTGTGATGTTGAGTTTGATGAAACTAATGGCTCCCAAGAGGAGAGTTTTGATCATGATGAAATAGATGATGAGCCTCTACGAGAAGCTATGAAGAACATGACCATTGGAGACATCAAGCCTAAAGTTGAGGAGAGCCATGATCAAGGGGGAGCTTCAAGTTCCAACATCAACACATCTATGGCACCTCAAGTTGACGAAGAAGAAAAAGATGATACATTGCCGACACAAGATTCACAAGCCACACAACATCAAGAAGAAGAACAAGTCCATGATCATGTCTGTCGGTGTTTGGATCCGGCAGATCCCCCGACACTATCTTTGGTAGATCGAGAAGTTGTAGTTCGGTAATGGGTGCGCAGAGATTCAAGAAGGTGAAAGACAAATGGACACAAAGTTTTACGTGGTTCGGGCCGCCTGAGCGAAATACCCTACTCCACGGGGTGTGTTGGTGTTGTATTGAGCGTGTGAGTCTAGAAGAAGCTCCAGAAGAAGAAGCTCGTCTAGCTCATGGAGTTCAGTAGTGGTCTGGAACCGTCCCTTATGTATCATCGACCAGTCCTTTTATAGTACAAGGACTGGTCGTTACACCATTAGCCTGGCCCGACATGTGGCCCCGACGGTTACACATGCTTGATACAAATTAATGAGGTTAATTACCCTTAATAGCCTGGTAACTGGCCTTAACAAGGCTGTTACCAGTATTTAGGGCCATCCGATCGTGTGTCATTAATGTGGTATTAATGACACTTAATCGGGTCTTGAAGTCTTTGATTGCTCCTTGAAGGTCCGGAGCCGTTGGGGGTCCACCAGTCTGATTGTTGAAGTTGAAGGTCCGGCGGTCGCCACGTGGTAGCTCGAGAGCTTACCGTCGTGTACGGGTAGGTCCGGTGCTGTTGGACACGTGTTAATACCAGAGCTTCCCTCTGTCTGGGGTTAGGTCTGGGGGTGCCATACCGGTATCTAGTCCGGAGCTTTCCCATGTTTGAGCGATAGCTCCGGTCTTATGATACACGTGGCGGCCCTGAGACTAACCATGTCGGGGAAGCAGGTCCAGTTACGCCTGACATGTGGGGCCTTCGGAGGTCTTCCAATCTGGTAGATGAAGTTTCCTTGTGATCTTTGCAATCCCAAGGGGTATCCGGTACGCAGAGTACCGACAGTGGCCCCCTGGGCCCACCTCCGGGAGAGACCTTTTGGATGAAGTCATTCCACCGGAGGTGGGTCCATTCTTCGGTTTTTGAGTCGTGTCTTCAAGGGTCTTCGGACGTGCCGTTGGCGATAGTTCGCAGTTAAACCTCCGCCATGTGGCATATCCAGGAGGCGGCAGGTGAGATCTCAGCGTGCGGATCTCACGCAATTGAAGGTTGCCGGTTCCCGATACGAAAATTGTATCGGTTCCGCGCGCCCTGTCAGGCCGCCGCCTTCGGGTTTCCTGCCTTTCATGATGACAACCGTTCGCCTGGTGTAAGAACCTCGACTTGATCGTCGGGGTGGCCCCGGGCCCCCTTGTCATTGGCGGGGTGAAGTTTTTGACTGGTATCGTCGGCTCCTCTGCGGTTTCCATCCAAGCATTGTGGGGGCTTACTTAAGAAGGAAAGCACACACCGTTTGGGGTTCTTTATGCCTTTCATTCGAACTTGCGCTCAAACCTTCCAAACTTTCGCTTGCTTTTCCTCTCTTGCCTCGCTGTGCCGCGATGGAGTTGGGTCCCCGCCAGAGCCGACTGAAGACCGATGATGATTTGAAGAAGGTCCGGGCCCTCATGGGATGGTCCCCTGACTTCTTCAACCACTTGGTCCATGCCGGCAAGCTTCCGTTCGAGAAGGAACACGCCGGCGACATGGTGTACTTCTCCGCGTACGCCATGGTGGGGCTGATCCCACCTTTCTTCTCTTTCTTCTTGATGCTGCTAGACTTCTATAGTCTACAGTTGTACCACCTTGGCCCCCACTCTATTCTCCTAATGTCGATCTTTGTCCACTTCTGTGAGATGTGGGTGGGCATTCCCCCCTGCATTGAGCTCTCCTGCACCTTCTTCACTGTTCAAACTACGAGCAGGAGTGACGAGTACCTTGGCTTCTACTATTTTGTGAAGCGCAAGAAGTGCCCGTACAAGTATTTGCGGTCGTTCCCTTCGGGGAAGTGGGACGACTGGAAGAAGGATTGGATTGTCATTAGGGTGGAGGAGCACTAGAAGGTGAAGCTGCCGGAAGGCCTCCCCAACATCGACACTGCAGTTTGGAGTGAAGCTCCAGTGTTGTTAGACGCCTTCAACTGTGCTCTAACCAGGATCCGCCTGTGCGTGGAAGGAGGGGTGACTCCTCAGGCGGTGTTTTGCAACTTCCTGACCAACAGGTGGGCTCTGCTGAAGAGGAGGGAGAAGCTTGCTTGGGCCCTCAATAGTATGCTGGACGACGACCGATCGAGACCGGTTTGAAGTCCAACATGGAGGGTGCAACTTTGGACTTCCACCTCAAGAAGTTCGAGCACGGCATCGACGTCGAGGGTTACGACTTGGCTCCGCCGGTAGCTTTCCTCCCTCTGAACATGGAGGCAGAGTTCAACATGGAGCTCTGGCGGACGATGCTGATGCTTGACGACCTTGGTGTCGTTGAGAGGCGTTCGACCACCGGGTTGGCGATCTCCGAAGCTCCTGAAGGCAAATCCGTTCCCGCCCCTAAGCCAAGAACCGAAGTCGTAGTAAAGGGCAAGGAGTTGGCCGAGCCCTCGAGCCATAAGAGGAAGCATGCCGACAGAAGGTCCGTCAGGCCTGCTTCTTCCGCGGCGGCTCCTTCTCCCCAGAGGGGGTGGTCTACAATGGCGACATCTACTCCAGTAGCGGCATCTTTCGGAGGTGCTAGCTCCAGCCATGTGACTCCAGTACCAGGGCCAGTTGAGGGCTCTGGGTCTGGAGGTCCTTCCCGGTCAAGGGGGGCCTCCACCAGGGCAACGCCGATAGCAGCAGCAAGCTCCGGGGGACCCTCCAGGACTACCACGCCAGTGGCAGCTGCGGTGAGTCCGGAGCGTCCAGAGAAGAGGTTCCATGCTAACTGGTGCGAAAGCCTTCTGAGGTAATTTTTGATTTTTTACCTCAGTCAGTTGTTTTATTGTTAATAGTATTTTGAGTTTCTTCGTCCTTCATCCACAGTGTGCCTAAGAAAAGGGCAGAAGCTCCGGTCCCTACAGCAGCAGTTGAGGTTGTGCAGGCTGAAGCTCCGACTCTGATTCCAGCGCTGCCCCAAGAGGTGGCTGAGGTTGCGGCAGCTCCGGCGCTGGCTGTCGTGGTCTTGGACCTCGACTCATCCCCAGAAGCTTCCGTGGTAGCGCCGAACCACGGGAATGAAGATGTACCAGTGGCACCAGCCCCGGAGGTTGAACATCCGGACTTGGATGCTGAGATGTTGGATGCTCCGTCCGCAGAGCCGGAGGTAGCTGCGATTCCGGCCCTAGAGCCGGATGTTGTTAAAGCCCCGGCACTTGAGCCGGTGGTTGATGAGGTCCCGGCGATGGAGCCGGGTGTTGATGAAGCTCCGGCGCTTGAGCCGGCTGCTGAGGAAGCTCCAGTGATAGAGTCGGTTGCTGTAGAAGTTCCGGTTGTAGAGCCGGTCGTCGAAGAGGTTCTGGCGTCCAAGCCAGTTGCCGCGGAGGTGTCGGCGCCTGAGCCTATGGCGATCGAAGCGCCAGCGCCAGAGCCCATAGTGGTCGAAGCGCCTGCACCTGAGCTAGCGACGGAGGAGGCGCCTGCGCCGGAGCCGGAAGTAGCTCCTACTCCGACTGAACCTTCAACACCTGTTCCGGAAGTGGTGATCCCGGAGGCGCCCGCTGCTGAGTCAGGGTGCCAAGATGAAGCTGTTGGCCCCCCGCCTGAGGGGCCAATTGTTTATGACCTGGCGGTGGGACCTTCGGAGTCAATTCCAGAGGTCGGAACTTCTGCTACAAGTACTTCCTCGGCGGCGGCCGAGGCTATCCCGGAGGACGACCCTAGTGCCGTGTAAGCTCAGGGGACCGCTCTTGTAGAGTGGGACCCAATTTTTGTCACTGAATATCCGCTGGAGCCAGCGGAGAGGACCCCGACAGGTCCGGACCCAATCCCCCTATCGTTGTCTATTGACAACGCCTGCTCCAGTCTTCGCTAGGTCCAGCTGGCTTTCTACCACGACAGCAAGGCCCTCGAGGAGGAGCGTCAAATCCTTAGGAGGTGGCGCAACCGGCTCCATTTCAAGACCAAGCTGGCGCAGTCGAGGCTGGCTGACGACAAGGAGTGGGTGCAGAGGGAGAAGGTCCGCCTGGAGTACTGGGGTAAGCTGTTGGATGAGAGGGAAAGCATGACGCGATCCCTTGACAACCAGTCTCGGGCCATCTATGAGCAGGCCAAAGCTGCTAATAGCGCAGCGGATGACCGCTAGGAGAGGCTTGCCGCCATCCACGATAGTATTGTCAAGCGCCGGGAGGCTCTTGAAGCTCGGGAGAGAAGGCTCGAGGATGAAGAGAAAAAATTCCTGGAGCTGCGGGACGACCTCGTGAAGAGGGAGGAAGAGCTTTCCCAAAAGACAGCTCTGGCTGACAAGAGCCTCGAAGAACGAACCAAGAAATTGGAGGAGCGTTGCGAGGAGGAGGAGAAGAAGGCCTGGGAGCAAGGGCAAGATCTCTACAAGCAGGAGAATGCCATCGCCGCCAGGGAGAAGAAAGTGTGGGGCCGAGAGAAAGATCTGGTCAACCGCCAGAATGAGAGCCACCTCTGGGAGGAAGAGCTCGGCAAACTCGAAAGGCAAGTTGCTGAAAAGATTCAACAGAATGCCAAATAGGTGGAGCGTCTTGCTCGGGAGAGCTCGGAGCTTGCGGCGGCCAAAAGATCCTTGGCGGAGATGCGTAGCGCAAGGGTTGCGGAGTCCCAACAAGTTTGGGACTTCCTGGGCAAGGCCAACGACGCGCTGACGCCAATGGGCTTCAGTGTCGTGCGTCCGTATGATCCGAAGCCGGAGCTAGATCAGGCGTTGGAGGCGCTGGGTTCGGCAGGCAACAAGCTCACCAAGATGGGCGATGTCATCGTGGACCAATTGGAAACTGAGGGACAGTCCCTGGCGAAGAACGTCGCAGAGTTTGTGCTGATGTGCTACACCAGCCAGGACCCTCAATTCCCTCTGGACCCGGTGCTTGCAGGCCCCATCGAAGGAGAGGGTGAAGCCGCCCGAGCCAGTGTGTCGGAGGTGGCCCAGAAGGTCGCCCAGTTCTTCCATAGGGTCTAGGACCATCTCTCCGTTGCTCCCGCTTGTATTCTCTCTTCTTCTTCTCCAATTTTGTAATCTCTTGTCTCCAGATGAATGAAATCCAATTTTTTTTTTATGAATTTCATTTCTTGTCTACAACACCTTTGTCTCACTTGGCCCCCTGGTAGATGTACACAATTTGATTGTGAACATGTACCAAGAGGATGTAACAGTTGTTGAAGACTTGCGTGCTTCGAACTTCTAGAATGTAGGTCCGAAGTCTTCGATGGTGTAGGCCCCCTGAGGCTATTGGAGCTAAGTGGCTCCAACATTGACCATCATCGGAGCTAAGTAGCTCCGGCAGTAGTCTCCATCAACGAATAAAGCATCGATGGTTAGCCCTTTTGGGGTGTCGGAGCTTGACAACTCCGGCAGTGACCTCCGTCAACACATGTTGTGTCAACGTCAGACTCCACTTTAGAGTCTTTCCACCATCTTCACGTTGATGGCTTGCCCCTAGCTTTACCGGAACTGAGTAGCTCCAGAGATGCTTGATGTCAATGTTTGAACATCGACCACAAGCCGCCTAGAGGATGTCGGAGCTTTGGCAGCTCCGGCTTCATTCACCATCACAATAAAATATTTATTTTTCCTGCACACTGAAGTCAAGAAAAATAGTAAAATCTGTTTCCTATCTATAACTTCATTGCAAATTACTATTCCCGGGAATGTTTTAGGTTGAACACAATTCTAAATACAATCAAGAGTGTCGTCTTGTTTCCTTCAGGTCTGATCGTTTCTGGACTCGTCTTACTTCGGCCTGCCGGGGTGTAGGTAGAGTAGCATACTTAGGGTGCATGACCAGGCTAAGTCGATAGCACACTCCGACCCTATATTGGCTTGGCGGCATTCAGACGAGTAGACCATCAACAATGTTTGAACCCGAAAGGATAGACAATGCAACTCAAATTGTACATGAACTGGTCAAGCTAAAGTTTCTTAAGAACTGCACAACTTTGTTATAGACAAGAACGAGAAAAATAAAAAATATTGAGCCTGTACAAATTAAATGCACGTGGAGTCTGTTTTCACACAATGATGTCTTTCATTATAGGTCCGGGGTACAGGGGAAACAAGTACACTCTTAGGGCACGGAACCAGGCTAAGTGTGTTTCATTTCTCGTTTGACCCATGGTAGCTAACTACACTTTTAGTTCTGAGACTGTGACAAGTGTCGCATGGACGTTGCAGACCTAACGGGGTAGGTCCGGCTGCCCTCCCGGAGGAGCTACCCGACTCTGTACAATGACTCTATAACATACATCACATGTAATTACAGACTCACCTCTGTGATATTAAGTGTATAACTTACGGAGGTGCTCAATGTTCCAAGGATTTGAGAGAGGTGTCCCATCCTCGGTTGCCAAGTGAACGCATCAGGGACGGGATACTTTGATCACTCGAAAGGGTCCTTCCCAGCTGGGGGAGAGTTTTTAACCCTTCTCTGGATTGTATTCTCCGTAGCACCAGATCGCCTTCCTCGAGCTGTCGGCTGTGAACATGCCTTTGATGATAGCGCCGAAGAGCTTGGCAGTATCGGGCATTCCGAACAGCTGCTCGGCACCTTCCCTCTTCAAGGAGATCAAGGTCTTCACACCGGAGTTGGTCCTGCGTGGCTTCGTCGAAGGTCCGGACCCGGAGCGACCCCAAGGTGATTTTCGGAGGAAGGATTGCTTCAGCTTCGTACACCAGGAAGAAGGGTGTCTCTCTAGTTGACCGATTTGGAGTTGTCCTGTTGGCCCATAGAGTGGGCGGAAGCTCTTCGATCCAGTTGGCTCCATGTTTTTTCAGGTGCTCATATGTGCGCATCTTGAGTCCTTTCAGGATTTCTACATTTGCTCTCTCAGCTTGGCCATTGCTTGCCGGGTGAGCTATGGAGGCGTAGCTGACTTGGATGCCGAGGTCTTCGCCGTATCCTTAGAAAGCAAAGCTTGCGAATTGGGTCCCATTATCTTTTATGATTTTGTTTGGGACTCCAAATCTACATACGATGGACTGCAAGAAGTTGATAGCTGATTGCTTGTTTATTGTCACAACTGGAGTTGCTTCTGGCCATTTGGTGAACTTTTCAATGGCAACATACAGGAACTTGTAACCTCCGACGGCTCTTGGGAAAGGTCCCAAGATGTCCATCCCCCACACAGCAAAAGGCCATGTAGGAGGTATCATTTGTAGAGGTTGAGCTGGTGTGTGAATTTGCTTTGCATGTAACTGGCATGCTTCGCATTTCTTCACCAGCTCAGTTGCATCCTGGAGCACTATAGGCTAGTAGAAGCCATGCCGGAAGGCTTTACCGACCTACGTGTAGGAAGACGCGTGGTTCCCACACTCGCCTCCATGGATTTCTGCGAGGAGCTCACAGTCTTTTTCCCTTTTGATGCACCGCATTAGGATGCCATTGGCACCGCGCCGGTAGAGATCCCCTTCTACTAGCGTGTATCTTTTAGCCAATCTGAGTATCCGATCAGCGGATACATCATCGTCGGGAAGGATATTGTCTTTCAAGTAACTCCGGATCTCCGAGATCCATGCATCGGAGCTAGATTGAGCATTTGAGTCTTGCATGCTGGGTTTCTCGGAGCTTCCGACAGCACCTACGACCCTTGATGGCTGCCATGGTAACAGGTCCATCGGGACCGTCAACTTCGGGATGTTGGTCTCGCCCCCTTCGCTCAGTTCGGCAGGCTGAGCTGTGGGTTGTGACAACCTCCGGATGAAGGTTCCGTCAGGAGCCGGAGCTCTAGTTGGCGCTTTTGTCGAGAGTTCGTTAGCTTCAGCATTATGGACACGCTAGACATGGTGGAGATCCAGGACTTTGAAGTCCTTCTGAAGCCTCTGGACTTCAAGGAGGTAAGCAGCTAGTTGATGATTGTTACATGAGCATTCACCCTTCACCTGTTTAATGATGAGCTGCGAATCTTCCTTGACCAACAGCTGCTTGACACCATATGATAGTGCCACCTTTAGTCCATAATTGAGTGCTTCATACTCCGCCATGTTGTTGGTCGCCTTGAAGTTAAGGTGGACCATGTATTTTACCTTCTCCCCTGTTGGAGCGAGGAGAAGGACTCCAGCTCCGGCCCCCTGCTTTTGCATGGAGCCGTTGAAGTAAAGGGTCCAGTGAGGCTCAGTGAAGACCGGAGCCTTGAGTTCTGGCTTCTACTCACTAGGGCCCCCAGGGTTTGATGGAGAGGGGGTCCATTCCGCCATGAAGTTTGCCAATGTTTGACTCTTGATCGCTTGTCTTGGGACAAATTCAAGATCGAATTCGGCCAATTCCGCTACCCACTTTGCAATGTTCCCAGTTGAGTTGGCATTATGCAAGATCGCATGCAAAGGATAGGAAGTCACCACTGAGATCTTGTGAGCTTGGAAGTAATGGCGAAGCTTCCTGGAGGCAATGAGAACTGCATAGAGCAGCTTGTGTACCTCTAGGTATCGAGTCTTGGCATCATGTAGTACTTCGCTGATTAAGTACACTGGGCGCTGGACTGACTGGACCCTCCCAGAGGGGCCCAGAGCTTCCTCCACATCGATTCGGACCCTCCTGGAAGGGTCTGGACCTGCTTCGGGGACCTCCGGGTCCTTGCTGGAGGAACCTGGAGCTTCTACTGGAGCGACCCGGACCCTCCCGAAGGGGTCCAGATCTTCTGGAATAACTCCCTGTAGATCCAAGTTTGGGGGTTGGGACCCAGACTCACCTTCAGAAACCTCCAGACCCTCCCAGAGGGGTCTGGATTCCTAAACTTGGGATGGTTCTGGTCGCTCCGCAACCAAGACCATGCTGACAACCTCGTCGGTTGCTGAAATGTAAAGCAGTAAGGGCTCACCAAGGTTGGTAGAGTGGTGAGGAGCTGCTTTAGCTCCTGGAACGCCTTTTCTGCTTCTTCAGACCATTGGAATGGTCCAGACTTCCTCAATAGCTTGAAGAAGGGTAGCGCCCGCTCCGCCAGTCTTGAGATGAACCGGCTGAGGGCAGCTAGACATCCAGTCAGTTTTTGGACGTCCTTGATGCGGGCAGGTGGCCACATATCCTCAATGGCTTTAATCTTCGCCGGATTTGCCTCTATGCCCCGGTGGTTTACCAGGAAACCAAGAAGCTTTCCGGAGCTAACCCCGAAGACGCACTTGTTTGGGTTCAGCTTCATGCGGGTGACCCGCAGCTTGTCGAAGACAGCTTGCAAGGTGTCAAGGAGTGACTCCTTGTCCTTGATCTTGACGACGATGTCATCAACATACACTTCCACTACGTCTCTGATGAGCTCTCCAAAGGTTTTGTACATAGCTCGTACAAATGTTGAAGCTGCATTCTTGAGACCAAATGGCATGGCAGTATAGCAGTACAATCCATCTACTGTGATAAAAGAAGTATGTTCTTCATCTTCCCTAGACATTCTGATTTGGTGGTACCCAGAATATGCGTCTAGGAAACACAATAATTCACACCCGGAGGTGGAATCCACTATCTGATCTATTCTAGGTAGTGGGAATGGATCTTTTGGGCATACCTTATTCAGTGTTGTGTAGTCGATACACATCTGAAGCTTCCCGCCGGCCTTGGGTACAACGACTGGGTTTGCCAGCCACTTTGGATGGAAGACTTCTCGGATGAATCCAGCTTCAAGCAACTTCTTCACTTCTTGTCGTATGAAGTTATATCGCTCTACTGATTGCTTCCGAGGCTTCTGATGTACGGGCCGAGCATCAGGATAGATCTTCAGATTATGCTTGATCACTTCCCTAGGGATCCCAGACATTTGCAACGGTTGCCAGGCAAACACGTCAACATTAGCTCGAAGGAAAGTGATGAGTGCGAGTTCCTATTTGTCATTCAGACCTCCCAATATACGGGTGGTCTGAGCGTCATCGGAACCGATTTGGACGACTTTGACCGGAATGTCGGTGTCACTGCTTGGTTGCACGCGAGGTGCGGAGGTTGAGCCCCGTTGACGAATGCTCGGGGGTTTTGGAGCTTGTTCCTGCCTGGATTCTTCCTCCTGCGCTGTAGCAAGCGCATGAAGTTCTTCCAGAGCAGTCACTCCGGCAGTGCAGTCTCCGCAGATTCGGAGAACACCAGCTGGTGTTGGCATCTTCAACACCAGGTAGCCATAATGAGCAGCAGCCATGAACTTGTACAAGGCGGGCCTGCCCAGAATGGCGTTGAAAGGTAAGTTGATCTTAGCGACGTCAAAGATCAACTTCTCAGTGTGATAATTCTCCCGAGTCCCTAAGGTCACGGGGAGAGTAATGGCACCGAGTGGGATTATGGCCCCCGGACCTACTCCAGAGAAAGGTCGGGAGGGGCGAAGGTCTGAAGGTCAGAGCTGAAGCTTGATGAAAGCTTCGAAGCTTATGAGGTTCAGCCCCGAACCTCCGTCCACCATTACATGGTGGAGTTGAATGTTATTGATGGTAGGTGATACCATCAAAGGTAGTTGACCAGCTCCGATCATATTCCGAGGGCAGTCCGAAGCATCAAAAGTGATGGTGGTGTCCATCCACTTTCGATGAGGCTCGGCCCTGGCTGTAGGAGCTACTGAGGCCATGTTCCGCTGCATGGTCTTGAGGACACGATGGGAGGTGATGTCCCACGAGCCACCAAAGATGGTGTTCATGGTCTTCCGACGCTCATTGTCAGAGACGTCGGAGTCGTCGTCGACGGAGGTGTAAACATCCTTCAGGACCTTTATAGGGTCCTGAAAGCCTAACTCCCCGTCAGTCGGAGCTTCATCGACCTTCTGTTTTCCTTCCCTCTGACGGAAAGGAACTTCTTCCCAGCGCTTGTTGTAGCGCTCGACAAGGTTTTGGACCTCCCGACAGTCCTCCAAGTTGTGACTGTTTGACTTGTGGATAGGACACCACACTTTGTAGTTACCACCGTATTCACAGGACGACCGAGGTCGTTTCTTATAGCGTGGCCCCCGGCCACCCGGAGCTACAGCAGCTGCAGCAGTAGATGTGCCAGTCGACGGCTTCTTCTTGCCATTGGACTTTTTCTTCTTTTTGCCACTCCTGGAGGTAGTGGCTTCACCTTTGGAGGATTTTTTACCATCCTTCGGAGGTGGTTTGGAGTGCATTTCACGGCCCTCCACAGCTTTGGCACACTTGTCTGCCAAGCTGAAGAGCTTCGTGACGCTGGTGATCTCTTTGATCGCCAGCTTCTCCAGCATCTTCTTATCTCGTACGCCCTGTCTAAATGCCACGATAACAGAGGCGTTGGAGATAGAAGGAATAGTGTTTCATACCTGGGAGAACCTCTGGATGAATGAGCACAGGGATTCTCCCCCCTTCTGCATGACTGCAAAAAGGTCCAGTTCGGTGCCTGCTCGGGTGTATGAACTCCCAAAATTGGCGGTGAGCTGTTGGCACAATTCCTCCCAACTATTGATGGAGTTGTGAGGAAGGCTCATGAACTAGGACCTGGCGGTCCCAGTCAAGGCCACTGGGAAGTAGTTGGCCATTACGGCCTCGTTACCTCCGGCCGCAAGGATTGCAGTGGAGTAAATCTAGAGAAACTCAGCGGGATTAACAGTCCCGTCAAATTTCTCCGGCAGGTGAGGCTAGAACTTTTGTGTCCATCTGACTATGCTTAGGTGCATGGCCAGGGCAGAACAACCTCCTCCTACTCCCTCGGGAGCAGGACTGTCCCGAGCCTCTCACCTTTCGCGAGCACGCTCGATATGGACACGACTGTCCTATTGACGGTAACGGCGATCAAGCTCCGCCCAGAGGTCATGAGTTGAAAGTCTGGTTACCGTATGAGTGTGTCGCGCCCCTGAAGGTAGCGACGTAACTTGCTGAGATGTAGCACGCCTCCTATTTTGGGAAGCGTGCGGACCAAGTCTGCCTGACACGGTCCGGCGCTGCGATGGGGCCCGCTCCGAAGGGGGAGGACCTTGGTTGCTGATGCGGTCGACTGCTGCTGCAACCCGATGTTCCACGTTAGCCCTCCACTGCTCCATTGCACCCTGGGATGCACCTGGAGGTGGTGGACGTTGGAGGAGAGCACGCGCTGCATGGAGCGCGTTTTCAGGGTTGTTGTTATTCATTGATGCAATGACCGACGCTGATGCACCGTCACACTGCCCGTCTTGACGTGCTGGTGCAAGCGGTGGCGGTGGAGGCATGACTCCGCTGGAGTCGTGGCACCTGCTGGTTGCTGCATGTTGGAGGGATTGCCCCCAGCGGGTTGAGCAACAGGATTGCTGTTGGATGATCCAGCAGCTGAGTTCGCCATACTTGAAATATCGGGCGCCCCCCTACCTGGCGTGCCAACTGTCGGTGTTTGGATCCGACAGATCTCCTGACACTACCTTTGGTAGATCGAGGAGTTGTAGTTCGGTAATGTGCGCGCAGAGATTCAAGAAGGTGAAAGACAAATGGACACGAAGTTTTACGTGGTTCGGGCTGCCTGAACGTAATACCCTACTCCAAGGGGTGTGTTGGTGTTGTATTGAGCGCGTGAGTCTATATGAAGCTCTAGAAGAAGAAGCTCGTCTAGCTCAGGGAGTTCAGTAGTGGTCTAGAACCGTACCTTGTGTATCGTCGATCAGTCCTTTTATAGTACAAGGACTGGTCGTTACACCGTTAGCCTGGCCTGACATGTGGCCCCGGCGGTTACACATGCTTGATATACAATTAATGAGGTTAATTACCCTTAATAGCCTGGTAACGGGCCTTAACAGTGCTGTTACTAGTATTTAGGACCATCTGATCGCGTGTCAATAATATGGTATTAATGACACTTAATCGGGTCTTGAAGTCTTTGATTGTTCCTTGAAGGTCCGGAGCTGTTGGGGGGTCCACCAGTTTGATTGTTGAAGTTGAAGGTCCGGCGGTCGCCACGTGGCAGCTCCAGAGCTTACCGTCGTGGACGGGTAGGTCCGATATTGTTGGACACGTGTTAATACCGGAGCTTCCCTCTGTCTGGGGTTAGATCTGGGGGTGCCATACCGGTATGTAGTCCGGAGCTTTCCCATGTGTGGGAGAGAGCTCCGGTCTTATGATACACGTGGCGGCCTTGGGACTAACCATGTCGGGGAAGCAGGTCCGGTTACGCCTGACATGTGGGGCCTTCGTAGGTCTTCAAATCTGGTAGATGGAGTTTCCTTGTGATCTTTGGAATCCCAAGGGGTATCCGGTACGCAGGGTACCGACAATGTCCAACCACAAGAAGAGCAACACGCATCACCACAGCCAAGTGCTTCACAACCACTTATGAGGCATGGACGCATCTCCAAGGCGCATCCGATTGATCAAATTATCGGTAGTCCGTCAAGGGGAGTAAGTACACGTTCTTGCCATTTCGCTACGTTTTGTGAGCACTACTCGTTTGTTTCATGTGTAGAACCCACTCGCATTGAGGAAGCACTCCAAGATCCAAATTGGATAATGGCCATGCAAGAAGAACTCAACAACTTCATCCACAATGAAGTTTGGGTGTTGGAGGAGCGACCCAAGGACAAGAACGTCATCGGGACAAAGTGGGTGTACCGCAACAAACAAGACGAGAACGGTGTTGTGATCCGCAACAAGGCAAGACTTGTGGCCAAGGGTTTGTTGCAAGTTGAAGGACTAGACTTTGGAGAAACATTTGCTCCGGTCGCTCGACTAGAAGCCATCTGTATACTTCTTGCTTTTGCATAACATCATAATATAAAGCTTTATCAAATGGATGTGAAAAGTGTCTTTCTTAATGGTTATATTAACGAGCTTGTCTATGTTGAACAACCTCCTGGGTTCGAAGATCCGAGGAATCCTAATCATGTGTATAGGTTGTACAAGGCGCTCTACGGGCTCAAGCAAGCAACTAGAGCATGGTATGAACGACTACGAGATTTCTTGATCATGCAGGGATTCAAGATCGGGAGGGTGGACATTACACTCTTCACCAAAGACATCGATGGAGAACTATTTGTTTGTCAAATTTATGTCGATGATATTATTTTTGGTTCAACTAACGAAGCGCTTAGCCATGAGTTTGGCAAAATGATGTCTAGGGAATTCGAGATGTCGATGATTGGAGAGCTCAACTTCTTCCTTGGATTTCAAATCAAGCAACTTCGAGAGGGGACCTTCATCTATCAAGAAAAATAGACCAAGGATCTCTTGAAGAAATTTGAGATGGGAGATTGCAGCTCAAGAAGTACTCCAATGGCAACAAATTGTCATCTCGACGCGGATAAGGACGGTAAACCTGTTGACCAATCTAATTACCGTTCGATGATTGGTTCATTGCTTTATCTTAACGCATCTAGGCCCGATATCATGTTTAGTGTATGCTTGTGTGCTCTCTTTCAAGCGGCACCTAAAGAATCGCATCGGAAGGCAGTCTTTAGGATACTTCAGTATCTCCAGCATACTCCAAGTGTAGGCCTGTGGTACCCCAAAGGTGCTAAATTCCATTTGTTGGGTTACTCGGATTCGGACTTTGCCGGATGCCGTGTGGATTGCAAGAGTACCTCTGGAGGGTGCCACTTGCTTGGGCGTTCCCTAGTATCTTGGTCCAGCAAGAAGCAAAACTCTGTTGCTTTGTCCATTGTGGAAGCGGGATATATAGTGGCCGGTGCATGTTGTGCCCAAATCCTTTATATGAAGCAAACCCTTTTGGACTTTTGTGTTAAGCTTGGTTGTGTGCCTCTCCTTTGTGACAATGAAAGTGCGGTTAAGATTGCTAAAAACCCCATTCAACACTCCCGCACTAAGCACATTGATATTCGCCATCATTTCTTGTGGGACCATGAAGCTAAGGGAGACATCTCCTTGCAAGGTGTTAGGTCCAAAGAACAATTGGCGGATATCTTCACTAAACCACTTGATGAGAAAACCTTTTATAGACTAAGGAGTGAATTAAATGTGCTAGATGCATCGAACGTCATGTAAGTTGCCATGGTCATGTAAGAATGCATCACATATAGGTCTTGTCTAACTTTCAAAGGATAGGGGCGAGCAAGGGTTAGCTTGGGATGGTGGTTCTTTTGGGTATCCCCAAGTCTTGGAGAATGGCTCTCCCTGAAGAAGCCTTTGAAATGTTCAAATTTGGCAAGATAGATTTAATTTATGTCTTGCATGATGTCTGTCATATAGACTTGCACTCACGTTTAATATCCTGCATTAAAAATTGTTTGGCATTGCATACGGTAGATTGTCACAAAGGGGAACCCACTTCATGAGAAAGAGACTTGTTTGAAATGCAATATCTCAACTCATATGATGTGGAAAGAACAAAGTGTTAGGTGCGTTAATGCCTAAAGGAACATGCTTTAAAGAGATAGAAGTCTTCATCCTCTAGCTCACAAAGCATGGGCCTTACATTTTATTTGGATTTTTATCTTGTTGGTTTTTCTGGTGTTCTATTTGCTTTAGGGCTTAGCCAAGTTATTGGCAACTAGTGTTAAAGTCTTTTTGAGGGGTTAGGGGTTGCCCAAAAAGTCCTAAGACTTGTGTTTCTCTTTGTTTGTTTAAGTCAAAGGACATATATGGAATGTTGCTGATCTTTTGTAGTCATCGGATTATCCGATGCTTAGGCAGAAGCATCATCGGATCAGTTTGTTCTTAAAGTGCAAGGGTCAGCTCAGACAGAAAGTCAAATCAACCGATGAGTTCATTTTGAGAAACATCAGCGCATCCGATGTTCACATTTCTGGAGTTTTGTCAAATTCAACCAATGCTAATCGTTTCCATGTTGGATCATCCGATGCTGAAGGTGCCTCTGGAATAACCTTACTGTATCAGTCGACCGATGCACCTCTCATCTAACGTTGGATCATCCAATGTTAAAATTCGAGCTAGGGTTCGGGCCCCACCTATTTAGCGCCTCTCCGTTTCTTCTCTTCTCTCTCCTCGACGTCGCGCTCCCCATCACTCTCTGCTGCTGCCGCTCCGTGCCCCTCGCCCTGCCACCGCCTGACCTCGCACTCCGGCTGCCGCCGCCACCTTCTGCACCACCGCGCCTCCGCCCTCAGCGTCGTTGCTCTCCGGACGCCGCCGCGTTCCCTCAACGCCGCCACCCGCCCTCAACGATCGTCGTTCTCCCCGTCGCGCCGCCGCCCCTCTTCGCTGCTAGGGTTCGCCCGACCGCACGTCGTCACACATTCGTCATCGTCAACCCTAGCCTGCGATCGCATCTTCGTCACCATCCCTCTTCTCCTCAAGATGGGTCGCGGCAAGAAAGGAAAGGGAAAGGCCATTGAGGAGCCGAAAGCTAAGAAGCAAAAGCTTTCGAAAGAGATGAAGCAAGCTCGACAAGCTGAGATGGTCGCTCGCGCCGCTGAGGAGCGAGAGCGTGGCTGAGTAGGATCCCTGAGGATCTGGTAGGCCCAACAGAGGCTGCCACAACAGTCAGAGGAGACAGAGGAGCCAGAGGTGCCGCTTGTTCGTCGGCGCTCAGTCAGGACCCGTGGAGGTCATCCAGTTGCAGCCCTGAGACAGATACCTTCTGCAGCTGAGCTTCGGGAGGACAGAGCGACCGAGAGAGCCGTCTATGAGATGGACACCAATGTACGGGTTGGTGAGGGTGTCCGCCTGACTGACTATAGGAAGTTGAAGGCAAAGCAGCTCAGGAAGCTTAGATGAAGCATTCTGCTTGAGGAGTGGTTTCGCAGCCCAGAGAGCCACTTGTGGACACCCGCTTCTGGACCCTGACGCAGGCGTCGCTATATGAGACTTACAGACGTCGGGGCCATAAGCTTTTCCAGCACAACTTCCTTGATTGGGATCAGCTCGCACTTGCAGCCAGCACTGAGATTCGACCCTTCTTTGAGAGATACAGAGGGCCAGTGGAGTTGATGTCTTTCCAGTGGAGTGCCTACATGGAGGACTGGGTCCGAGTTTTCTATGCCACACTCTCTGTTTCAGAGGGCCGCAGATCCATTGACTTCATGTTCATGGGCCAACATCACCATCTGACCAGACAGACCTTGGGACAGCTGTTAGGCGTGGATCTCCATGACACCTGCCTGCACGAGTTAGTCTATGGACAGGTTGACCCACCGAGTAGGCCGCTCACTGGAGGTGTGGCACCACCTTTTGAGGAGATTCAGTCACTGTTTGCTCAGCCCTTCTCACCTGACCAGCCGAGGGTACCTGCTCTACTCACTCCGGCTGCACGTACTGTGCACCTTGCCTTGCACCGCACGTTTCTACCTAGGTCCGTATATCTTGAGGGCTTCACCAGTCTGCAGCATACCCTCCTGTTCTATGTCATGAACGGGATGCAGTTTGACATCGTGGATATCCTCATCTGTGAGATGGAGGATGTCATCACAGATGGAGTTGGGATGATGAGACAGCTTGTGTTTGGCCACTGGATCAGTCACCTGCTCTACCTGTTGGCTCCAGAGGGATCAGCCGTGCGTGATAGTCTCACCGACGAGAGCGTCACTAGGTTCGGACACTACCGTGCTCCAGCTCCTCGAGACCGCCACCTTGGCCGCCCAATTCAGCATCGGGTCCGAGCTCGACTTTTAGAAGAAGACTGGTCAAACCTAGAAAAGGAAGATGAGATCCTAGCACGGGCTGAGGCTCAGGGAGGGGATCTGCAGCATATCCTGGTTCGAGAGTGACACTAGTGATAGTGTCAAGGAGTACTTCCCACCTCCTCCCTCACCCAGGCAGCACGACGCGGAGGCTGGAGGCTCGACTGCACCACCTCCTACCCCACCTCCAATGTCCAAGGCACAGGTCTCTCAGCCATCTGAGCTTACTTCTCTACTTCAACAGATGGTTGAGCAGCAGCGACAGGATCGACTTGCAGCTGAGCAGGCCAGAGCTGGGCAGGCTGCGCGTCTTATGGAGCTCCAGCAGCAGCAGGAGATGCAGCGTCAGATAGCCAGCGAGAGGCGAGAGGACACTGACAGGCTCACTGGACTCATTGACTAGATGCATCAGCGTTATCTTGACCAGTAGCAGCAGATGCAGCAGGCCATGATGGGCATCCTGGGGTTGATCACCAACCTATACACTCAGACCGGGATTGCCCTTCCCTCACAGCTTCCTGGTCTCGCTCCAGGTCCGCCTGTTCTAGCACCAGTCTCAGCACCAGTGCCGACCACGCCGATATTGACTATCAGCATGTCACCACTACTTGCTCCAGGCGCACCGATTCACTCTCCCCTGCCGGCTTCGTCACTCTTTCAGCAGACTCCGACTTTGGTTGTCAGTGCCCCACTATCGAAAGTTCAGACTTAGCAGACACCCTCAGCACTGACAGCATCTCCCACATCACCGGTCTCCTCCACTCCAGCCTCAACAGCAGCAGGCAGCAGCTCCAACGACAGCACCCCCGACGGTGACCAGTTCGTCATCGCCCCGAGCGCTCAGGATCCTTAGGCACTCGACTTCCCTTTTTGGTGTCTTGATGACAAAGGGGGAGAAGAGTCAGAGTCAGGGGGAGGGATAGCATAGTCCTAGGGGGAGTCCTAGTGGTAGGGGGAGTATCTATTTTGGGAGCTTTTGTAATTTGGGAGCTTTGCTATTCTTTTGCTATCCTTGAGTATTCGTGTGCCACTTAATTCTCTTATGTTTATTGATCGTTTTTTAGCCTTCGAGTTTCGTGTGCTGGATCTTGTACTTGTTGCATATCCTTTTGATTCCAGTCCTCTTACTCCATCTCTAGATTTCTGATGACGCAGGCGGTTCACCACTAGGCAAACCAAAAAAGGTTGAGCGACATGCAAGTTTTTTGATGAAAAACTGACTGCGGCCCGCTGACTGCGGCGTGCTGACGCATCCATCTCTAGATTTTTATGACACTCTCGCTGACATGTCATCGTATTATTTGTTGTGAAGGTATGGTAGTTAAACTAAGAATTAATAAAGTGACCAATAACATTTTGACACATCAGCGGGATGATGCATGGGAGGACAGAACGGGAGGGACACGGCTTGCAGCCAGTTTGTCATCAAGAAATTTGCATGCCGCTCTCATCACCGAGGCTTTGCTGGTTTGTCTGGTGGTGAACCGCATGCGTCATCGGAAACCTAGATGTAGTTAGAGGACATGAATCAGAACATACCTGCAAGGGTCTTCCAACCACCACTGGGGACGCACGAAGGGGGTTAAGGTACACACCGGCACACCTGGACCGTACATATGTGCCAGTGAAGATGAACGGTGTTCCGGCTGTGGAAGCACCTGCATGGCTTCTGTTGGAAGGTGACCGACTCACGGAAGATGTGCGAGGTCGACTACGCCAACATTATTTGTTGTGAACGTATGGTAGTTAAACTAAGCATTAATAAAGGGACCAATAACATTTTGACACATCAGTGGGATGATGCATGGGAGGACAGAACGGGAGGGACACAACTTGTATACTCCCATTCAGTGCTTCCATGCGTGCTCCTACTTAAGTGTCATGATTTTATTGGCCCTTTCATTTACCTAACATAATGTCTGATTTAACTTCAACCAATTAGATGATGACACATAAGCGGGAGTACGCATGGAAGCACAAACGGGAGCACCGAAGTTGCATCCGAACGGGAGGACACGGCTTGTATACTCCCATTCAGTGCTTCCATGTGTGCTCCTACTTAAGTGTCATGATTTTATTGGCTCTTTCATTTACCTAACATAATGCCTGATTTAACTTCAACCAATTAAATGATGACACATAAGCGGGAGTACGCATGGAAGCACAAATGGGAGCACTGAAAGCATCTAGGACCCCATGAGGTATGGTTTTGGTGATTAATGACAACCGTTGGATATCACTAATAAGTTCGTGGATGTAAGGTCTCTCATATAATTCATCACACTTAATGGACTATGTATTTATATCATCTACTGCTCATTGTATACAATTGGAGACCCCTCAACAAACTATTTTACGAGGTCAATCAATTTTCATGAAGACTAAAAGAAAAAGCACATATGTCAAAATTATTCCATCAAAATTGACAGCACTCAATACTTGGTCGTCACCAGAAGAACATTTCAAACCAATGTCTAAGAGGTCACTCAAACAAATTCCAAAAGAATCACTTAGAACAACTCGAAGCAGACAAAATCAACTCACCGGATCATCCGATGTATCCAGTAAAGACTACATCGGTCGAGTTGGCTCTGAGCAGAAGAAGACCTCAGTCTTGAGTATACATCGGATCATCCGATGATGAAGCAAGTGTTACATCGGTCGATCATTCCAGTAAGCAATTTCCCTAGACCAAGTGTAACACCGGACCATCCGATGTACAATTATAACACATCGGTCAATCATTCCAGTAAGCATTATTTCTGGACCATTCTGGATCAAGTGTCACTGGATTATCCGATGTACAGGTGTGTACAACATCGGTCGATCAACGGTCATATCTGACATAGTGACATCAGCTAATTTGTATTCGACTGATGACAACTGAAGGGAGAACATCGGATCATCCGGTGTCTGCAGAACAGTGATGTCAGCCTACTTTTCAAACGGCTATCTCGTGGAAGCTGTCTATTTATATCCCTTCAACCAGTCATTTCGATAAGTCTTGATGCCCAGAGCTACTCTACACATTACCAAGCATTCAAGACGTTGAGCAACCACTTCCACATCATTTACACCACTTGTACACCAAGAGATAGGCTAGAACTTGCTAGAGATGATGCTTGTGTGCTTCCATTCTTGGTGATTGGAGTCTCTAGTCTAGTGAGAGCTGTAAGGGAGTGTCTCTTAGTGATTGCATTCACCGCGTAACAGTCGGTGATTTGAGAGATCCTTCCGGAGCTTGCCAAGTCGGTTGTGGAAGCTCGGAAGATCAAAATTGTACAAGGCTTGAGCTCCACCTTGCCGGAGTTGGTGAACGGAGACTCCTAGTGAAGATCCCCGGTCTCGGTGACTTGGGAGTGGATACACCCTTTGGTGGGTGCCACAACGTGGATGTAGGAAGGTCTTGATGATCTTGCCAAACCACGGGATAAATCACCGTGTCTTCGTGTCTCCTCGGGAGTTTGCACACTCTTCCTTTCTCGTTACACTTATGCATTTCATATACCGCAAACTTATTATTCACTTGAATGCATATGTTGTTTGCATAGGGAATTGAGCTTTTAGTAGTTAAGTTTTTATTGCTTTAATTTTTAAAAAGAAGCCCAATTCACCCCCCCTCTTGGGCATTCGATCCTTACAAGCACCGAAGTTGCATCTGAACGGGAGGCCCCCGCAGCCAGTTTTTCATCAAGAAATTTGCATGTTGCTCATCACTGCGGCTTTGCTGGTTTGTCTGGTAGTGAACCGCATGCGTCATCGGAAACCTAGATGTAGTTAGAGGACAAGAATCAGAACATACCTGCAGGGGTCTTCCAACCACCATCGGGGACACACGAGGGGGGTTAAGGTATACACCGGCACACCCGGACCGTACATATGTGCTGGTGAAGATGGAACTCAACAGTATCACGGTTATTGATAGAAAAAAGGAAGAATAAAAAGGATGGCGCGCGTTTCAATCTATGAACCACGAGACTGCTAACTTCCATTTTAATTGGTCAGTTCCCGATTCCGCTGAGTCATTGTTGTTGTATGTGGTGTTTGGTTGAGACAATGCAACTTGTGGTCATGACGATAAGAATTAAAAAGAGGAGTATATCGGATTCAAAAATCTTCATTACGCCAGGTCGTATGATGGCCGGACACTCTCCAATCCACTTAGATTGAAGTGGAATCACTCCTACCCAAACGAGGAAAAAAAATTATGGATACGGTATGCATATCCAAGGTTGTGCATACCGTTCCACATTTGTGACATGTATCCACATGAAGGGACGCGCGTTGTAATGGTGATGGGACGCGGAGCGGTTCCAATTGTTCCAAAGATGCGCATGCACTGCGCGCGTTTAAGGCGCCTCGGTGATTGGCGCGCACGTAAGCTCGGTGCGCCCGATCGCATCAGCCGTCTGTACAAATGGCTACGGCTTGAACGAAGGACCAAACCTTCTACGGCAAACAGCAACGTATAATACTTTTTCTGCACCAACTCAACTCTATTTTTGTTTTGGTCGAACTACTTACCTTTGACCAATGATTTATATGGAATTTATTAACTTCAATAACATGTAGTACTAGATTGTATATTATGTAAATATTTTTATGGTGAATCTAAAAGTACAATTCTTGTATTGTTAAAACAGATCAAAATTGCGTAAACCTCAAAGATAGATGTGACGAAACCTAAGACTTCCCTTTGAAAAAGTTTTATACTTTATATTAGTTTTACATATGTAATATGCACATAGGATATATCACTAAATAGTTTTGCAAAAAAAACATGGAGGAGAAATATGTATATCCCATATGCTACTACTACGTAAATTAGGGCTGGGCAAATAAATCGAGACCGAAAAACCGAAACCAATAAAACCGAGATCGGAACCGAAAAGACCGAAATATCGGGTATCGGGTACTTTTCGGGTAGCAAATATAAATAACTGAAAAATAAATGTCGGGTTCGGACGGATGAAGCAGTTCCACATTTGTGACATGTGTCCACATGAACGGACGGATGAAGCAGTTGTATGACTGTAACATGTGTGAACATGAACGAATGAGGTCGTATGATGGTCGTACATGACAGGGATAACACCAAGGAATCGTATCCTTTTAAAGCATAATTTTTCCCCGCATACGATGGGCCCTTCGCGTGTCAAATTAAAATTTTCTCCTTTTATCGAAAAATAGCTCCTTTAACGACGCCAAATTTCGGTACATGGGCTCACGCGTACATGGGGACGAATACCAAGCGTTCCAGGGCAGTTTCGGCCCAGGAATACAAAGTGACTCAACGCAGTTTCAGCTCACGAATAACAAGCAGCCCAACGTAGTGTTGGGCCTACTCTGATAGCTTCACGTACACTTTGTCCTGACTGTCTCCACGCCGGACCCTTCGATCCACAACGGCCCCCTCTCCCGATTGCACGAAATGCGCCTGGAGGAGCATCCACCGGTCGCCATGCTCTTGGAGGAGCATCCGTCGGCCGCCACACTCTTGGAGGTGCATCCGTCGGCCGCCACGCTCTTGGAAGAGCATCCGCCGTCCACCGGCGTGCAGGAGCATCCGCCAACCGCCGCACGTGTAGGAGCAACAACGCTAGGTACAATTTCTCATATAATGTTATTGTAGTTCAATCCTCTTACGGATACGCTGATTGAATTATAGGAAGCGATGTCAGAAGATAAGACATGGATGGGAAAAGATAGGCATACGAAGGAGTGGCAGGATGGAATAAAGTCGTTTTTAAATTTAGCATTCCAGGGAACTCGTGAAGAAGAAACTAAGCTTTGTCCTTGCACAAAATGTCGAAATTTTTGTCACGGGAGACGCAAGGAAGTTCATCTTCACTTGCTTCGTAATGGGATGTCATTTGATTGTACTTGTTGGGTACACCATGGAGAAAAACGAGTTGAGAAAAAAATTGTTGAGCAATCAGCAAATAATGAGGAGATAATTTCTGATGATGTTGTTATGGAAAATATGTTGTGCAACCTTCTTAGAGGCACTGGTGATCATGGTGGTACTTCAGCAGGTGTTGATGATCCAGAAAATGCTATAAACTAGCAGGAGACAACTGGGTGTGCAAAGGCATTCTATGACTTATTAAATGATGCCAAAAAGGAATTGTATCCAGGTTGTGAGAAGGTTACCCAATTATTCCTTTATTGCCAGGTTGTACCAGATAAAGTGTTTAACTAGTTTGAGCAAAAAAACGTGTGAGTTCATCCTTGAACTATTCTCATATGTGCTTCCAGAGGGCCATTGCATTCCTAATACACTTGATAATGTTTAGAAGGTTGTTCGTGACCTCGGGCTGAGCTACGAAAAGATTGATGCATGTGTCAATGACTGTGTGTTATTCCGGAAGGACTATTCTCTGCTGGATCGATGCCCAAAATGTGGTGAATTAAGGTGGAAAAATAGTACTGGTGGGGATGCAAGAGAGGCTTTACCTTGTACAAAAGCCAAGAAGCTTGTAGCACGCAAAATTCTATGATACTTCCCTCTTATTCCCCGTCTTCAAAGGTTTTATATGGCAGAATCATCGGCATCAAACATGCGCTGGCACAAAGAAGAACATATTGATGATGAAATATTACGCC
Source organism: Tuctoria greenei (assembly GCA_036927565.1). Taxonomy (NCBI): domain Eukaryota; kingdom Viridiplantae; phylum Streptophyta; class Magnoliopsida; order Poales; family Poaceae; genus Tuctoria; species Tuctoria greenei. The sequence continues at coordinate 158,659,121 of JAYESD010000009.1, read as the reverse complement.
ATCCTGCAGATTTGAAAGCATGGAAGCATTTTGATAGCATTCACCCAAATTTCTTATCCGATCCTCACAACATAAGACTTGGGATAACATCTGATGGTTTCAATCCTTTTGGAGTAATGAATGTTTCTTACAGTACATGGCTTTTGATTCTAATCCCTTATAATCTACCACCTTGGTTGTCTATGAAGCAGCCTATTTGGTTGATGTCAATGATAATTCCTGGGCCAAAGTCACCTGGGAACAACATTGATGTGTATTTGCAGCCTTTGATTGATGAGCTACTGAAATTATAGTCTGATGGTGTTGAAACATACGACATTTCAAAGAAAGAGACATTTCTCATGCGAGCTTCTATATTGTGGACAATAAATGATTTTCCAGCATATGCAATGCTATGTGGATGGATCACAAAAGGTAGGCTAGCATGTCCATACTGCCATGTAAACACTGACGCCTTGTGGTTGAAACATGGACGAAAGTATTGCTACATGGGTCATCGTCGTTTCCTACCTCAGGATCACCGGTGGCGTCGGGACAAAGCTTCTTTCAACAGCAAAATAGAGAATAGAGAGGCTTCAACATCACTCTCTGGTCATGAAGTACTCCAACAATACGAGACTTTTGATCAAGTGAGTTTTGGAAAGACGAATAATAAGAGAAAGCACACTAAGGAAGATAGGTGACATAGTTGGAAGAGGAAAAGTATATTTTTTCAGCTCCTGTATTGGAAGACATTGCTAATAAGGCATAACTTGGATGTCATGCACATTGAGAAAAACATTTGTGATAGCATATTGGATACATTGCTTAATATGGATGGTAAAACAAAAGATAGTCTACAAGCTCGTTTTGATATGTAGGAAATGGGTATACGGCCAAATCAACATCTGGTGGGTATGAAAGGGAAGTATGATTGTCCATCAGCATCATATACTTTGCAAAAAGATCAGAAGACCACCTTGTGCAAGTTTTTGGCGGATGTGAAGATGTCCGATGGTTATGCCTCAAACATCAAGAGAAGTGTGGACATAACAGCACGTAAGGTATCAGGTCTAAAAACTCATGACTGCCATATTATATTTCAGAAGCTCCTTCCTATTGCAATACGTGACATATTGCCTAAAAAGGTTGTTGAACCTTGAATTGAGTTTAGCAGATTCTTTTCTGGAATTTGTTCTAAAGAATTGGCGGAACCAGATTTGGATAAGATGATTGAACAATTTTCTGAAACAATTTGTAAGCTTGAGATGTTGCTTCCTCCCGCTTTCTTTGATATCATGGTACATCTTTCAATCCATCTTAGCGAAGAAGCTCGCTTGGGTGGACCTGTTTCTTACAGATGGATGTATCCAATTGAGAGGTACCTTGGTACATTGAAGAGGTATGTACGTAACAGAGCTCACCCGGAGGGTTCTATAGCTGAGGGATATATTATGGAAGAGTGTACGACTTTTTGTAGCCAGTTTTTGGATAACATCAGCACCAAGCTTAATAGGCCAGAACGTCATAAAGCTGCAGCTAGGAATGAACCTTCTCTCGAGTCTAATATATTTACAGAAGTTGATAATTCTAAAAAAGGGTTTAAATGGGGCGAACTTACTATGGTAAAACTACATAACATCAGGTATTATATTATTTCTAATGTTGAAGAGGCCGCTCCATAGATCAAGTACGTATAACACTCAGATGTTCTATACTATATTAATGGATCATGCTTATTGTAGATGGCTAATTTAATTTTGTTCCCTTTTTAGTGAGCATTTTGAAGAGCTGAAAAATATTCATTCTCGTGATGTTGAAAAACGCCATAGAGATGAGTTTGTTTATTGGTTTCAGAAACGAGTAAGTACATGGAGGTTTTTACTTTGATGAAATATTGAAGAAATATATGTTCTGAAGTTGGTTTATCGATGATCCCTTTTATACTAATTAATGTGTACAGATTACGACCTTACACAAAGAAGGCAAAGTAACCGATTATTTGTATGCATTATCTAGAGGACCTGATCGTCGGGCACATTTTTTAGTCGATCATTCATAAATGGCTTCTTTTTTCGAATAGCAGAGGTGGAAAAAGATTTACAGACGCAAAACAGTGGTGTTGTTGTTCGGGATGGTGATCATGAGTGGTATGGAGTAATCAAGAAAATGATTTCTGTTGATTTCAAAAAAAATCAAGAGATTCTGTTATTTGAATGTGAATGGTTTGATCGGCCTCGTTCCGGTCAGAGCCAAAGCAGAGACTACAAAATGGATCGATACGGAATGATAGATGTGGACACTACTATTTCTCAATTTAAGTATGAGCCTTACATTCTAGCCACCCAAGCATAATAAGTTTTTTACGTTAGAAGTGTGAAGCAACCTAAATGGGATACAATTGTTAAAACGATGCCAAGAAACATTTTTGCCATGCCCCCTAGAGACAGTGAAAATAATGTCACTAAGACGATGGAGGCTGTGTGACGCCCGGTTCCGAAAAATTGAACCAAGCTAACGCATATGTGCACCCAGGATGTTCATCACACATATACGAGTGCAATCACAAACGATATACAGATAATTACCACAGAACAAAATTAATTATCAAATTTTATTACACAAACTATATTATCCTCGAATACAAGCTCTAATGAATATTAATGATAAGTTCAACTAATGCAGCGGAAATAAACTAATTAAGCAACTAAGCAAACTAAGCATAAGGAATAGCGCAGCTCCATGCAACACCACATGCAAAGCTGACGGTAGACACGGCCTAGAACTCCGCATTATCGCCATTAAACTCACAATCCTGACCTGCAACTGTTGGGGGGGGATTGCAAGAGTGAGTACATGTCGTACTCAGCAAGTGTGGAAAGTATGACATGTGGCTGATTCAAATGACGAATGTAATAATGGCTAAGTGCTGAAAAGTACAGTAAAACATTTGAAAAGCAATATATTATATGTATGTGAAGTAATCCCATCATAAACCATGTAACCATAATAATACCAGTCCGTAATCCACCATTACCAATAACCATAATCAATGTCATAAACCATAATTCCATCCCATAACCATAACCATAATTATAATATCGACCATAACCATTACCAACCCATAACCATTACCAAACCATAACCATCCCAAATCCCAATTTCCCTCTAATCATGGAAGTTGTCCAGGTGCTCATAATCGGGAGCACGGCTATCGTGATAGTTTTAGTTAACTCTGCAGAGTTTGTACCTCTTTACCCACGTGTTCGTGATTTCATCACCTTTCGGCGACTAAGAACCTCCCTTATGCCCATGACCCGTCGGTCACATTACACACTTCCGTTGGTGTGTGGACAAGAGATCACAAAATAGCCTTTACAAAGGGATTACTAGCCTATTTAGACCCCACTAAGGTTTCACCAGTGGCGATGCCTCCAACTGAGCACATCTTCAACCAAGGGCCCCCTCTTGAGCCATTCGGATCCCAGGGTAGTCCCACCAATCATCAACAAACCCAATCCGACTGCCCCTTCCCCGAGCATCCACAATGGTCCAAACAACACTAGCAAAGCCCTAATTAGTCAGCTACGCCGCACCCATAACTTGGCCTCATGGTGGCACTGTAGTCCTGGCTTATTCTCGCATGAACCGGTCCTTAGATCTAAAGCAAGCAAACCACCATAACATCCAACCCATCCACATACCAGGCTTGCTTAGATCACCCATCGTATTGACCAGTTCACATTAACCAGAATATCATTGATGCATAATTAAATGTGTAGTGTTGGTTTTTCCATCCTAATTAATTAAGCGAAGCAAAAAGGTAAAAACCCTTCCCGACTCTCTACCATAAATTCCAGGTGACAAGGGTGGTTTAACAAGTCTAGTAAACTTCCTACCATAGGAATTCCTATCAAATTGACACAGCATGCAGTTTTGCAAACAAAACATTTATTTTAAAACAGGATCAATATGCTTCAAGGACACTTGCCTTGCTCCGGCGGATAGGGTTGCTCAAGCGTTTCGAAGTCTTGATTCTGAAAATCCTCGTACACGATCTCTTGAGCACTTCCCTCTAATCGTGATCACACATACAAGAATATACATACAAATCAACATGATGCACACACATTAATCAACATGCGATGATATGCATGCATGCAAAGTACAATAATTAATTCACTACGGTTGTTTATTAATTAGATGTGAGTAGTTCATACGTGTTCATATGAGTTTACGGGGGTTTTAGCGGCGATTAATGCTGCTGAAAATAAAATTATGGTGCAACTAAAATCAATTTATGTCTATTAGATCTAATGCGTCGCCAAAATTTGCATCGGGAACGAATCCTACCGTAGATCTGACGGTTTGACGGTCACAAAACAAATGCAACGCGTAGACGAAGTAGATGGTGCAGCAGTCCCTCGGCGGAACGACGACGGCGACGATCTCCGGCGAACGGTGGCACCCTCCTCTTTTTCTTCCTCTTCTTCCCCTCCTTTTTTTCTTCCTTTTCTTCCCTGGCGCAGCCTCTGTTCTCTGGAGTTTTTCTTCCTGTACCGGCGGCGGCGTTTTCTTCTCTGGGCGGCGGCGGTTTCCGGGATGGGGGAAAACCTAGGCCTACGGTGTTTTTTATAGGCGCGGGGGCGGGAGTCTGTGCGCGCTGCGCCGGGAATCGCGGGATTCGGGCGTGCGCTGGCGGGACTCGCGCGGCGCGCAGGGGCTGGGCGGGCGAGCGGGCGAGGTGGGGCCCGGGGGCGGCGCGTGGCCGGCGGCTCGCGCGGGAGCGTGGGCGGACGTGGCGTGCCTGCGGGGCCGAGGCGGGCGAACGAGGCGGGCGGCGGGTGGGCCAGGCGGCGGGGTCGGCGCGTGGGAGGCGGGAGTCGGGCGTGGGGGGGCGGGAGCCGGGATTCGGGGGGCGGGAATCAGGCGGGGTGGGGCCTACGGCGGCGCGGGAGCCGAGGCGCGGTCGCGCGCGGGGCAGGCCGCGGTCGGCGCTGGCGGCTCGGCCGCTGGCCAGCACCAGCAGCCTTTTTTTTCTTTTTTTTCTTTATATATATATATTATATTATTATTTATGCTTTATTATTTTTATTTATCTTATTCATTTATTTACTTATTATTTTATATATATATTTATTATCATATAATTTATTTATATATATTTCTTTTTATCTATTATTATTATTATTTTATATTTATTCCCTAATACATGTTTTAGGATATGATTATTATTTTCTTTTTCTTCTTTTGCTACACCATATTTGTATATGTATATTTTATGTTTTATTATTTTTCTTTTGTTCTATTAATATTTAATGCATGATCATGTATGCAATGCAGGATGCGAAAATTTAGGGTGTTACAAACCTACCCCCTTAAAGTGAATCTCGCCCTCGAGATTCGACAGCGTGGAGAAAAGATGCGGGAATTCTGCCTTCAGGTCTTCTTCACGTTCCCACGTAGCCTCGGCTTCTGTATGGTGTTTTCATTGCACTTTGCACCAACGGATCCTCTTATTTCTCGTGACCCTTTCCTTCACGTCCAAGATCTTGATAGGTTGCTCGACATAAGACAAATCCTCCTGAAGTTCTAACTCGTCCATCGGCACTTGTTCTTCCGGCACTCTGAGACACTTCTTGAGTTGAGACACGTGAAACACGTCGTGTACGTCTGAAAGATGAGCTGGCATCTCCAACTTATATGCTACTTCTCCTCTCTTGTCCAAAATCTTGAATGGTCCAATATAACGAGGTGCGAGCTTGCCTCTTATGTTAAACCTCTCATGACCTCTCATAGGTGACACCTTGAGGTAAACAAAATCTCCGATTTCAAAGGCTAATTTCCTCCTCCTATTGCCCGCATAGCCTTTTTGTCTTGATTGGGCAGCCCTCAAGTTTTCACGAATTATCTGGACTTGCTTTTCGGCTTCTTGTAACATATCCGGACCAAATACTTGAGTTTCTCCTGCCTCATTCCAGAATAAAGGTGTCCTACACTTCCTCCCATAAAGTGCTTCATATGGTGACATTTTCAAGCTTGCTTGGTAACTATTGTTGTATGAAAATTCTGCGTAGGGTAAGCTTTTGTCCCAACTTTTCCCATGCTTTAAAGCACAAGCTCTTAACATGTCCTCCAAAATCTGATTGGTCCTCTCGGTTTGTCCGTCCGTTTGAGGATGGTATGCTGAACTAAAATTCAACCTCGTTCCCAAATCTTCATGCAATTTTTGCCAAAATCTGGAGGTAAATTGAGAACCTCTATCCGAGACTATCTTCTTAGGGACTCCATGTCGACACACAATATGCTCCATGTATATTTCGGCCAATCGTGCAACTGTATATTTGGTCTTCATAGGGACAAAATGAGCTGACTTGGTTAAGCGATCCACAATTACCCAAATTGAGTCATACCCGGACTGAGTACGGGGTAACCCAAGTATGAAGTCCATTCCAATTTCTTCCCACTTCCATTCCGGAATCTTCAACGGTTGCAATAATCCGGCTGGCCTTTGATGTTCCGCCTTGACTCGTTGACACACATCACACAATGCGACATATTCGGCTATGTCCTTCTTCATGCTATCCCACCAATAGCAAGTCTTCAAGTCTTTGTATATCTTCGTACAACCGGGGTGAATTGAGTAAGGCGAGTCATGTGCCTCCTTTAATATTGTCTCCCGAATATGTTTTACATTAGGCACGACGATCCTCTTTCCAAACCATAAGGTACCATGTTCGTTTTCATCAAATCTGAATTCTCTCCCTTCTTCGATTCTTTCCTTGATTTCCTTGATCTCCTCATCTGTGGTCTGTGCTTCTCGAATTTCTTGCTCCAGGGTCGGATTTAACTCCATTATCTCCATCTCATTTACAAACCCGAGGTTCAACCGTTCAAACTCCTTACATAACTCGGACGGCAACTCTCGAACTGTAAGTTGATGGCTTACTCCTTTCCGACTCAAGGCATCGGCCACTACATTGGCTTTTCCCGGATGATAGTTGATTGCCACATCATAATCCTTGATGAGCTCCAACCATCTTCGTTGCCTCAAATTCAGGTATGTCTGTGTGTAAATATACTTAAGACTCTTGTGATCCGTATAAATTTCACACCTATGTCCAAGAATATAGTGTCTCCAAATCTTCAGTGCATGTACCACGGCTGCAAGTTCTAAATCGTGTGTCGGGTAATTCTGCTCATGTTTCTTCAATTGTCTTGACGCATAGGCGACCACTTGACCTTCTTGCATCAATACACATCCAAGTCCTTGTCTTGATGCATCACAATAGATGTCGAAACTCTTGCTTACGTCTGGTAATACTAACACCGGGGTTGTTGTCAACCTTTTCTTCAACCCCTCAAAACTATCCTGACAAGCTTCAGTCCATTGGAACGCCTTCCCCTTCATTAGCAATTCCGTCATGGGCTTGGCTATTTTGGAGAAATCCTTTATGAATCGGCGGTAATATCCAGCCATTCCAAGGAAACTCTGAATTTCCTTGACATTCTGTGGCGGTTCCCACTTAAGCACATCTCTCACTTTCCCTGGGTCAACTGATACTCCTCCTCCGGAAATAATATGGCCTAAGAAGGAGACTTCCCGTAACCAAAATTGGCATTTACTGAACTTGGCATACAATTGATGCTCTCTCAATTTCTGCAGCGTAAGCCTCAAGTGTTCCTCATGTTCCTTCTCATCCTTTGAGTAGATCATAATATCATCAATAAACACTACAACGAACTTGTCCAAGTACTCCATGAAGACTTTATTCATGAGGTACATAAAGTAGGCAGGCGCATTTGTCAATCCAAAAGACATCACGGTGTACTCATAAGATCCATACCGTGTCCTAAAAGCTGTCTTGGGTATGTCCGATGGTCTAATCTTCATTTGAAAGTATCCCGACCTCAAATCAATCTTAGAGAAGACACAAGCACCCTTCATCTGTTCAAACAAGTCTTCTATATGGGGCAAGGTGTACTTGTTCTTGATGGTCACCTCGTTGAGAGCTCGGTAATCCACACACATCCTTTGCGTTCCATCTTTCTTGTCTACAAATAGAACGGGCGCTCCCCAAGGTGAAGAGCTTGGGCGAATAAAACTCTTCTCTAATTGCTCTTGAATTTGCTTCTTGAGCTCCGCTAATTCCATAGGAGGCATCCTATACGGCCTCTTAGCTATAGGTGCACTTCCAGGCATTAAATCAATAACAAACTCAATGTCTCGATCGGGTGGCATACCTGGCAACTCATCTGGAAAAACATCCAAAAATTCACACACTACCGGAATCTCCTCAATTGCGGCACCGTCCACATGGTTCAGCTCCAATTGCTTCGGTGCGGTTTGAGATGCTTCAAATTCTACGGTGATCCCTTCCTCATTGGTCAACTTCACCGTCTTCGTGGCACACTCAATAACTCCATTGTGCTTCCTTAACCAGTCCATACCAAGTATAATGTCCAATCCTTGAGAATCCAAAACTATGTGGTTGGCGGAGAAGTCTACCCCCCTTATTCTAAGGCTTACTTTTGGACATACTATATTTGTCCTCATCTCTCCTCCAGGAGACTTAACCAACAGAGTAAACTTCATATGGGAGATAGGCAAACTATACTTGGCAACATACTTCGATGCAATGAATGAATGCGATGCTCCAGAATCAAATAACATAGTCGCGGGGTTGGAGTTGGCGAGAAACATACCAATGACCACATCATCCGCTTGTTGAGCATCCTCCGTAGAGACATGGTTCACGTTGCCACGGGCAAAATTCTGTTGTCCACGACTTCCTTGTGGCTGTCCTCCATTAGGTCTTGGGTTTTGCCTCGGCGCATTGCTTCCTTGACCAAGGCCTGACTTAGGACGTTGATTCGCAAAGTGTCCAGCTTCTCCACAAGTATAGCACCTCTTAACTCCACCAGAATTATTGGGACGAGCTTGGTTTTGAACATTTGCAGCAGGAAAATTAGCACGAGGCTCATAGGGCATTGGAGGCCTAGGTGCTTGCATAACAGGGCGCTGCTGCACAAACTGAGTTGGGCGCGGTGCATAACCAGGGCGCTGAGCAGGAATAGAGGAGCTGTAATGAGGCGCATTGGGCGGCGCAAAGCGAGGGCGCACATTACTTCCTTGTTGCTGTCCTTGATTTGGCGCCTTCCTCTTGATTTCTTGCTCCATCTCACGGATCTTGTTCTCAACCACAATTGCTTTGTCCACAAGTTTCTGGAAATTGGCATAGTCGCAATTGAGTAGTTGCACTTGGATTCCATTGTTGAGACCCCTCATAAACAGATACTGCTTCCTACTATCAGTTTTGATGTCTTCTGGAGCATATCTTGATAATTGAGTGAATTTGTTGAGATACTCACTCACACTCATCCTTCCTTGCCTGAGATTTTCGAAATCTTGTCTTCTCAGTATAATAACACCTTCCGGCACATAATGAGAACGGAAGTTCTCCTTGAATTCCGCCCAGGTGATCCTCTCTTGATTCTCATGAGCATTGCAATAAGCATCCTACCAATCGGTAGCTGCTCCAACGAGTTGATGAGAAGCAAAAAGAACCTTCTCCCGGTCATTGCACTGGACAATAGCAAGTTTCTTCTCCACGAACTTGAGCCAATCATCAGCATCCATAGGGTCAGCAGCTTGAGCAAAGGTTGGCGGCCTAGTCCTCATAAACTCTCCCAATCGGTTATGAGGAGGCGGGGGTGGCGGTGGAGGCATGTGGGGCTGATTGTTGATGTTATTGCCAGCCTGCAGCCGTCCTATAGTTTGTATCATGGTCTGCATGAGCTGGTTTTGCATAGCTAGTAGCTGCTCGATATTGATGGCTCCATGAGCAGGTCCTTGCCCATTGTTGTTCTGAGGTACTCCATGGTTCTCCTCCTCATCATTGACATCCCTCTGGTTGCGAGTCCTCACCATCTGAAGAAAAGCAATAGGTAAGAATTTAGAAAACGTCCCCAACTATATGCATCAAGGGATATGAAGCTAACCAACTAGTTATACTAGCCTAGGTGGACATGGCAATGCTAAAGCATCCCAAAATCCTCTATTAAGCACACAAGCAAGCAATATATATAGCAAACAGCACACCAAGCGAACACATCGATTCCTGAGTGCTCCTATGTGCTCTAAAGTGTCCATTCTATCTAGGCTGCATCCTACGGTCAACCTGGCTCTGATACCAATCTGTGACGCCCGGTTCCGAAAAACTGAACCAAGCTAACGCATATGTGTGCCCAGGATGTTCATCACACATATACGAGTGCAATCACAAACGATATACAGATAATTACCACAGAACAAGATTAATTATCAAATTTTATTACACGAACTATATTATCCTTGAATACAAGCTCTAATGAATATTAATGATAAGTTCAACTAATGCAGCGGAAATAAACTAATTAAGCAACTAAGCAAACTAAGCATAAGGAATAGCGCAGCTCCATGCAACACCACATGCAAAGCTGACGGTAGACACGGCCTAGAACTCCGCATTATCGCCATTAAACTCACAATCCTGACCTGCAACTGTTGGGGGGGGGGGGGGGGGGTTGCAAGAGTGAGTACATGTCGTACTCAGCAAGTGTGGAAAGTATGACATGTGGTTGATTCAAATGACGAATGTAATAATGTCTAAGTGCTGAAAAGTACAGTAAAACATTTGAAAAGCAATATATTATATGTATGTGAAGTAATCCCATCATAAACCATGTAACCATAATAATACCAGTCCGTAATCCACCATTACCAATAACCATAATCAATGTCATAAACCATAATTCCATCCCATAACCATAACCATAATCATAATATCGACCATAACCATTACCAACCCATAATCATTACCAAACCATAACCATCCCAAATCCCAATTTCCGTCTAATCATGGAAGTTGTCCAGGTGCTCATAACCGGGAGCACGGCTATCATGATAGTTTTAGTTAACTCTGCAGAGTTTGTACCTCTTTACCCACGTGTTCGTGATTTCATCACCTTTCGGCGACTAAGAACCTCCCTTATGCCCATGACCCGTCGGTCACATTACACACTTCCGTTGGTGTGTGGCCAAGAGATCACAAAATAGCCTTTACAAAAGGATTACTAGCCTATTTAGACCCCACTGAGGTTTCACCAGTGGCGATGCCTCCAACTGAGCACATCTTCAACCAAGGGCCCCCTCTTGAGCCATTCGGATCCCAGGGTAGTCCCACCAATCATCAACAAACCCAATCCGACTACCCCTTCCCCGAGCATCCACAATGGTCCAAACAGCACTAGCAAAGCCCTAATTAATAGCTACGCCGCACCCATAACTTGGCCTCATGGTGGCACTGTAGTCCTAGCTTATTCTCGCATGAACCGGTCCTTAGATCTAAAGCAAGCAAACCACCATAACATCCAACCCATCCACATACCAGGCTTGCTTAGATCACCCATCGTATTGACCAGTTCACATTAACCAGAATATCATTGATGCATAATTAAATGTGTAGTGTTGGTTTTTCCATCCCAATTAATTAAGCGAAGCAAAAAGGTAAAAACCCTTCCCGACTCTCTACCATAAATTCCAGGTGACAAGGGTGGTTTAACAAGTCTAGTAAACTTCCTACCATAGGAATTCCCATCAAATTGATACAGCATGCAGTTTTGCAAACAAAACATTTATTTTAAAACAGGATCAATATGCTTCAAGGACACTTGCCTTGCTCCGGCGGATAGGGTTGCTCAAGCGTTTCGAAGTCTTGATTCTGAAAATCCTCGTACACGATCTCTTGAGCACTTCCTTCTAATCGTGATCACACATACAAGAATATACATACAAATCAACATGATGCACACACATTAATCAACATGCGATGATATGCATGCATGCAAAGTACAATAATTAATTCACTACGGTTGTTTATTAATTGGATGCGAGTAGTTCATACGTGTTCATATGAGTTTACGGGGGTTTTAGCGGGGATTAATGCTGCTGAAAATAAAATTATGGTGCAACTAAAATCAATTTATGTCTATTAGATCTAATGCGTCGCCAAAATTCGCATCGGGAAGGAATCCTACCGTAGATCTGATGGTTTGACGGTCGCGGAACAAATGCGACGCTAGACGAAGTAGATGGTGCAGCAGTCCCTCGGCGGCACGACGACGGCGACGATCTCCGGCGGACGGTGGCACCCTCCTCTTTTTCTTCCTCTTCTTCCCCTCCTTTTTTTTCTTCCTTTTCTTCCCTGGCGCAGCCTCTGTTCTCTGGAGTTTTTCTTCTTGTACCGGCGGCGGCGTTTTCTTCTCTGGGCGGCGGCGGTTTCCGGGATGGGGGAAAACCTAGGCCTACGGTGTTTTTTATAGGCGCGGGGGCGGGAGTCCGTGCGCGCTGCGCCGGGAATCGCGGGATTCAGGCGTGCGCTGGCGGGACTCGTGCGGCGCGCAGGGGCTGGGCGGGCGAGCGGGCGAGGTGGGGCCCGGGGGCGGCGCGTGGCCGGCGGCTCGCGCGGGAGCGTGGGCGGGCGTGGCGTGCCTGCGGGGCCGGGTGGGAGCGCGTGAGCGCGCGTGGAGGCGCGGGGGCCGAGGCGGGCGAACGAGGCGGGCGGCGGGTGGGCCAGGCGGCGGGGTCGGCGCGTGGGAGGCGGGAGTCGGGCGTGGGGGGCGGGAGCGGTTGGCGGGAGCCGGGATTCGGGGGGCGGGAATCGGGCGGGGTGGGGCCTACGGCGGCACGGGAGCCGAGGCGCGGTCGCGCGCGGGGCAGGCCGCGGTCGGCGCTGGCGGCTCGGCCGCTGGCCAGCACCAGCAGCCTTTTTTTTCTTTTTTTTTCTTTATATATATATATATTATATTATTATTTATGCTTTATTATTTTTATTTATCTTATTCATTTATTTATTTATTATATATATATATATTATCATATAATTTATTTATATATATTTCTTTTTATCTATTATTATTATTATTTTATATTTATTCCCTAATACATGTTTTAGGATATGATTATTATTTTCTTTTTCTTCTTTTGCTACACCATATTTGTATATGTATATTTTATGTTTTATTATTTTTCTTTTGTTCTATTAATATTTAATGCATGATCATGTATGCAATGCAGGATGCGAAAATTTAGGGTGTTACAGGCTGAGACATTATTTGATGATCGACGACTTACTGATATAAATGAGAATATGACCATATGGGATAAGAATGACATTGACGAAGCAACCGGTGATGCTTCCGCTCTTTCAAATGAAGATGAAGACGACGACGACCACGACGATGATGATACATATATCAATGATGCTATTGTACCTCCAATATTGAGGGAGGACAATGAAGATGATGATTTTTTTCATATAGGTATTGTGTGAGCTAGCTGTACGTGAACACTATATGTAATGCAGTTTGTGTTCCGTGGCGATAGATCTTAACGCCACCAACCGGTATTTCGTGGCAACGGATCCTAATACAACGATTGTGTTTCGTGGCGATAGATACTATCGCCACGAACTTGTGAATCGTGGCATAAGTTCCTAATGCAATGTTTGTGTTTCGTGGCGATAGATCCTAATGCCACGAACTGGTGAATCGTGACAAAAGTTCTTAATGCAACGATTCTGTTCCGCGGCGATAGATGCTAACGCCACAAACTATTGAATCGTGTCAACAGATCCTAATGCAATGATCGCGTTCCACGGTAATAGATGCTAATGCCATGAACTAGTGAATCGTGGCAACAGATTTTAATGCAACAATTGTGTTCCGCGACGATAGATGTTAACGTCACAAACTATTGAATCGTGGCAACAGATCCTAATGCAATAATCGCATTCCGTGACGATAGATGCTAATGCCAAGAACTAGTAAATCGTGGCAACAGATTCTAATGCAACGATCGGGTTCCGTGGCGATAGATGCTAACGCCACGAACTATTGAATCGTAGCAACAGATCCTAATGCAACGATTGGGTTCTGTGGCGATAGATGTTAACGCCATGAACTATTGAATCGTAGCAATAGATCCTAGTGTCACGATCGGGTTCCGTGACGATAGATGCTAATGCCACAAACTAGTGAATCGTGGCAACAGATTCGTGGCGATAGATCCTAAGGCTACAAACTAGTGAATTGTGGCAACAGATCCTAGTGCAACGATCGTGTAACATGGCGATAGATGCTAATGCCATGAACTAGTGAATCGTGGCAACAGATTCGTGGCGATAGATGCTAACGGCAGGAACCAGTGAATCGCGGCAACAAATTCTAATGCAACGATCGGGTTCTGTGGCGATAGATGCTAATGCCACAAACTAGTAAATCATGGCAACAGATTCGTGGTGATAGATGTTAAGGCCACGAACTAGTGAATCGTGACAACAGATCCTAGTGCAACGATTGGGTTCCGTGGTGATAGATGCTAATGTCACAAACTAGTGAATCGTCGCAACAGATTCGTGATGATAGATCCTAATGTCACGAACTAGTGAATCGTGGCAACATATCCTAATGCAACGATCGTGTTCTGTGGTGATAGATGCTAATGTCACGAACTAGTGAATCGTGGCAACAAATTCGTGGCGATAGATCATAATGCTACGAACTAGTGAATCGTTGTAACAGATACTAATGCAACGATCGTGTTCCGTGACGATAGATACTAATACCAGAACTAGTGAATCGTGACAACAGATTCGTGACGATAGATCCTAACACCACGAACTAATAAATTGTGGCAAAAGACCAAACTTACTGCAACGATTTAGTATTCGTTTGCAGTACAGAATCGTGGTAGCGAGCGACCCATGTCTCCATCCTGAAACTGTTCAAATTCATTCATTCTTTAGCGGACTTGCCACTGCCAGGTGCCACGACTCACAGCTGCAACGCGTCGCCATGGCCCGATGGAGCAGCTTACATTTACACCTACACGTGGACACGTCCCGGGCATCGCAATCCCAAGTGCTGCTTATAGGTATCCCGTGCAATGCGAAACTGCGAACTGAACTCGGCTCTCTCTTTGGTTCGTTCGGTTGCCTAATGATCTCCAGCCGCCCGCCGCCGCACCGAACTTGCGCGAGGTTGCGGGTTCGCGGCGGTAGGTTGTCGTCGCCTCCCCCGGTTTCCACACGCGCGCAAGCGGCGGACACGTCCGTGTCGTCAGTGTGACCAGGATATGCCACCCAAACTAAGAAGCTTTCATGACGACCGCCGCGCCACATACCTGACGATGAATGATTGAATGCTATCACCATGCACTCCGTCGATACAGTGAATCACTAGCCGCTGTAATTACTCTGTGACCAGTAGTGCCGTTGCTTAAGCAAGCTACCTGCATGCATCTAGCTCGCCGGAGCATGCATGTGGTGATGACTCGATTGGCCACGAACACGAGGCTACGTACGTCACTGCTGGTAGGCTAGCCCACACGTGGATTATATGCACAAGCAGCGTGGATCGATCGGTGACTGTAAACATCAATCAGCCGTGCCTAACCATTCATCGATCTGTACTCGACAAGCAGCGTATCTCCTCTGTTTTTCTTTGGGTCGTAGTAAAAGGAATGCATTAACATCAGCGTATCTGACTCCCCCCGGGCGTATCCCTATGTATAGTAGTATATGTATCGCCCCCGGCCATCTCCGTTCTTCTCACCATCGCTGAAGAAACAAGAGCAAGACCACGCACCATGCCAAGGCCGAGCAGCTCTTCCCAGCAGGCGCTGGCACCGTCGCCGCCGGAGCACCCGCACCCGCACCGCCTGCTGCCAGCAGGGCGCGTGCCGCCGCCGCTGCGCCTGTCGGGGGACAGGCCGGTGACGCGGCTGCTGGTGAACGTGACGGTGGACCGGAGCCTGTGGCCCGTCCAGCTCGTGCTCGCGGCCGACGCCACCGTGGCGGACCTCGTCCGCGCCGCCGTCGCCGCGTATCAGCGCGAGCGTCGCAGGCCGCCGCTCCTCCCGCACCGACGAGGCGACGACGTGGCCGCGGAGTTCGACCTGCATTTCTCCAAGTATTCGCTCGAATGTACGTGCCGGCCCAAGCTTGACTACTTACATATTTGCTCAAAGGGGAGAATTGTTAAGCCTGATCGGTTCTTGTCCAGGTTTGAGACCCGAGGAGAAGGTGGTGGATCTGGGGTCTCGCAACTTCTTCCTCTGCCCGCGGCGATCTGCAACTGCTGCCTGCTTCGTTTGATTCTTCCGGCGCTGAAGGACCGCATGCATCATGCAACCGGACTGGTAGATTAGTTAAGATCAGTGTGTAACGTTCAGTAAAGCAGGCTAATAAGGCATCCTGATCTGCCTTTGTTGAGAACGAATGGTTACGTGTTCCCTTGTGATTCCTCCTCAACAAACGTGGCCTCCCTGATTTTGAGTTCAAATTTTGATGGCTACTGACCTGATGAACCCTTGGAATGTTTATCCCGCTCCGTGCGCTGATCTCGGTTCTGACAACAAGCGCGTTCTCGTCCTGTTTCGCGACGTCATGTGGCTTTCACAACAGTCAACTTTACAGTCATGTGGCTTGGATGGATGCAGCTCTCGAACCGCGCATCTCACTGTGACTGACTGACAGACTGAGTGACTGACCGCGGGCACAGGCCACGCGTTCCAGCTCGACAACGCGGCTCTTTCGTTCCCATTCCTCTGAACCGTTCCTCACCACCTCGCCACCGGCCGCCGCCACGGTGTCCGGCTAGGGTTCCGGCGACGTTTTCTCCCCATTGCCAGCGAGCGAGCGAGCGAGCGAGAGAGAGATAGTCAGCTGCTTCACCTTCTCCACGGGACCTTGAGCTAGGGTCAGGTCGTCGGGGATCGAGGCGAGATGGTGTTCGTGTGGCTCACCGCGTTCTTCCTCGTCGTCGCGCTCGTCGTGCTCGTCATCTACCAGGTGAGCGTTTCACCCCCAACGAACTCGGTCGCCCGGGTTCCTTGCCGCGCTGGGGCCTCCATGCGATCTTGCAGGCACCTATCGGTTCTATGGGGAATTTAGGAAACGGAGGGTTGCGGATTTTACCTGTCGTTACAGTCGAATCTCCCAGGAGTTAGGGCGTTTAGAGTCACTTGGGAAAACTCCAAATTTCTGGGCCTGCCGGCCTGGGAGCGTCCATTTGGCTCTTGGAAGAGGGCTCAGGAACTGGTTACGAACTTACAATGTTTGGTTGTAGCTTTGGTGGCAAATGTGCAATGTCTGTGTATGACCCTCGAGATCCACGCCCACAGATTCTTCTGATTTTGAGTCGCTTACATTGTCAATTTGTGATATTCGATGAGAAATTACATGATTGAGTAGGCATTTTACTATTTTAGCATTATTAGTGTTGTGGAAATCGGATAGCTTTCCGAGTTATTGATATGGCTTGTCCTCACGTTTTATCATACTTAGCCTGAAATTGTTTCTGATGATTCACTTCTTCCATTTCTCTTTGCAGTTGATGTGCTTGGCAGATCTGGAGTTTGACTATATCAACCCGTTTGATTCATCCTCTCGGATAAATAAAGTGGTTATGCCGGAGTTTGTATTACAAGCACTTCTGAGCGTGCTGTTCCTCGTATCTGGGCATTGGGCCATGTTCTTGCTTTCTGTCCCAATGGTTTACTATAATTACATGCTGTAAGTTCCTCTTGTCCTGCATCTACATTTTAAAGCGAATAGTGGCATCCTGTAGGATTTGCCTAATGTGAAATGGGAATTATCGACCTAGAATAAGTGTTGACATTGGATTATCGACCTAGAATGGATAGAGTAAATAGGCAAGTGGAATTTGAAAGTGTATTGTCCTATATGTTTCATACTGAGAACCAAAAGAAAACATGGAAATAGGTGCTCTTGGCAACAAAGTTTTAGATTCAAATGGCCAGCATCCTCTGCTTTTAACTCTATAATTTGTACTTTTGCACATGGCATACTGAAGACAGTTCCATGATTCAAGTCATATGGCAACTTTTTTTCCTTGTTTCATTTACTTTCAATATGTGTGTTATATAGGGCCTTAACTTTACATAACTGATAAATTCTTCACATCTATAGGTGATTTGTTTCTTATTACTCTGTTTTTAGTTTGTATTAATATTTGCCTATGCTTACTGAGTGATCTTTTGAACTTTCAAATATGTGTGTACCTTGTTCTTGTTTAGCAGATCAGATGTGAATGATGAAAGGCTCTTTGTATATGTTGTTTTTTAATAGGAACGTCCAAACCGTAGATACAGCCTTTAAATATCACACAATTGGATGGACTCATAAACATATGTAAAATCATCATGTTGTATGGACCTGCAGAAAGAGAAAATTGTACCCTAATTTGAAAATAGAATAGCTCTTCTCAAAAGGAAAAATACATCTTCTGCAGTCAATTTAATGTAAACTCTGGGTTAATTTCTCCGTGCCTGTGTATGCCAGGTAACCTTAATGTCTACTGCACTACAGTTATGCAGTTAATTTCTAGCTTTGTTGAATCAAATCACCATGTGATAAATAAATAAATATGGATAACCATGTGATGTTATAGCGAGAAATAGCTGTCACCATGTGAACAGAACCGTCATTGAAATCTTCCTTGTGTTTTATTTGTTTTCATGTTTTGGAATGAAACAACAATGACATACGTGAGCGAAGGTTTCTACTGTGGTGCTTGAAGCCAAACCGTATCTATCAGTTTGCAACATATCTGGGAGTTGGTTGGATACCTTTCTGCTTTTTTGGCTGCTTTAGGTTATACCGTGCCTTGATAGACCTTTCAAGCTTTGAAGATTTATTGTCCCCTGTAAAAAAAATCAAAATTAAAAGAAACAGGGTACAGTGTTAGTGATTTGAAGCATCAATAAAGTTACTATAGCTTCTCCACGGAAAGTCGTTGGTTTAGCATCACTAAGTGAACTAACTTTCAAAGAATCGTAATTTTTTTTTTGTCCGGACTATCACGGTCCATAGTTTTTACAATACTCGAAACATGCAATACTTTGTTTGCTTGCAGCCGATGTCGTGGATAAGTTTATGAGTGTTCTGCCTTGGCAGGTACCAACGGCGCCAACATCTTGTGGATGTGACTGAGATATTTAACCAACTTGGTCGGGAGAAGAAGCGCCGTCTTTTCAAGATAGTTAGTCTCATCATTCTCCTATTCTTGTCCTTGTTCTGGTAAGGAATAAAATTGTGTTATTTTATATAGTTACTGTAAGTCCGAACCAAGCAAGCAATTCATTGTTGTGTGTGCTTCTCTTTAGGATGATATGGACTGTATTGTCAGAGGAAGATGAGTAGGCTGACGGATACTTCAGTAGCTCATTCTGATCTTACAATTTTCAGCTAGGTAATACCAAACAGAACCCTCTTCACAGCCTGAACATCATACCTATACCTATCATGTTTCATATTACTGATTTCTGAATCTGCTGGTTGAATGAATGTCGCCGTCAGGATCGGCGAGGCAAAACTACAAGATGGTCCCAACTGTAAGAATGGCACGCCGAGCTGTTTGTTTGTTTGTTTGAGTTTGGTGAAGCCTCTGTTGATTGATGTACCGTGCTCCATGTAAATCATGAGCCACAAGTCATTGGTTGATTTGAATTGTGCACGAGTTGCGTTGCACCGTGGTGACCTGCGATTGTTATGTTGATGCCCTTTTTTTGGAAGGGTTATGTTGATGGCCTTATGTTTCCACGATGTCATCGTAGAGTAATTAGAGGTGGATTTAATTGCTGGTTGGCACTCGGCCTTGCGCTGCATTTGTTGTAGATGCAGCTCATGACATGGCCTGCGTACCGTGAACAAACTATCTTTTTGACTATTTTTTCCGGATCTTTTTATTTGTTATCGGTTAGTTCAAAAATGAACTAGTCGGTGATAAATAAAAGGAATAAGTCTATTTCACTCCCTCAACTATTGATGGTAGTCTACTTAATCCTCTAATCTTTTAAACCGGGTATTTAGCCCTCTTATCTTTGCAATACCATCTAATTAACCCCTCAAGCGGTTTTGCATACCAGTTTTAGTACAATATATGCTGAGTTGGCAATGGCTGCAGATCTTGGAGCCCGTTTGTAAGAGACGAGCGAACCCGGACAGAGCTAACCTGCCAAAGTGTCACATTACCCCTCATGAGCCAGTTCTTTATTGTCGATCTCAGCGACTCCTCCTTTTGGTCCATTGTCTCCGGTCTGGAGCTTGTGGACGTCCAGGGAGGCTGGAAGGCGGAGCTCAATAATGAGGTCTTATGGTGGCAGAAAATGAAGGTAACAAGGATGCGAAATTTAGTGACTATATGCGATGATCAGCACAAACATATGCTCAAGGATGTTCGCACATGGGAGAGGAAGTTTTGGTTGGATTAATTGAAGAATAATTCACTGGACTAGGACCAACCGACTGCAAGTTCTGAGGTCGAGGTGCAACCGGACTTGGAGAAGAACAGCATTGATCGACGTGCTCAGAGCGCGAGGGAGCAAATGGAGGGAGCAAAGGAAGATTAGTTCCTGGCCCAGGTTCGGAGCTTGGCCAGAGATTGTAGCAGCAGTTTTTTTTTTCAGAAAATTGCAGCGGCAGCTTCACGTAAGCTTGCATGATGGCAATGGTGGGTTGTGTGAAAAGAAAAATATGGAGCAGTGGTGGGCAGCAATTTGTCCACGCGACAACGCCAACGTGGTGGTGACCGACCACACACTACTCCACTCCGCTCAATCTTGGTTCTCGTCTCGCTGTCCATGCCCACACCGGACTGGAACGCCTGGAACATAGCGAAGGACAACTCTGTCCGGTTCCTCATCTGCCTGCGATGCTACTGCTGCCGTCACGACCCCTCCCTCGCGCTGGACGCAGCTCCACAGCCCCTCTGCTCTCGGTGCTACGGCGCCCACAGCTGCTTACCTGTTATGTGCTGAGATGCATACCTGTGTGCCGACCTGTCACTTTCAAATGGGCCCCACTTGTATGCTCAATCCAAGACTATAGCCATTGCCACCTCAGCATGTATTGTACTGAAACTGCTATGCAAAACCGTTTGAGGAGTTAATTCGATGGTATTGCAAAGATGAGGGGGCTAAATACCCGATATCAAAGATTAGGGGATTAAGTAGACTACCGTCAATAGTTGAGGGGTGAAGTAGACTTATTCCTAAATAAAAAGATCGGAGGTAGTACAATGCGTAGGACTTCACAGAGGTCTCTACTGCTTTTAGGTCTCTACTGCTTTTGTGCTCGAGTTGGCACGACTTCTTCCTCGTCTGTTGAAATTTGTTATGAAAGTAATAGTAGACAATAGAGTAGACAAATGAACTGTTGATTCAATTCTGTTATTCTCATTGATCTTATTGTTTCTTATATACATGTTCAATGGACATTGACGCCTGTTCGCTGTGGAACTGCTGTTGTCGTCGTCGCACCCGTTCGGAGGATTGCCGATGGAACTGCCACAGGTGTCGGTTATTGTGGGGATTAACTGTTCACACTTGTATTATTCTTAACACTCCTCCTTGAACAATTGATGCCCATTTATTATTTATGTATATTAATTTATATCTCATGTCTATGTCTTCTTCAAAAACCCTTTGAGAAAAAATCAAGAGACGGACATAAAAACTTGTGTGCACATTGCCTCGTTAAAAATCTTTCAATGAGAAATTCTGTAAAACTCATAAAGGAAAAAAGAGTACAATGTGATGCTTATTCAGAATACTTTATAGAGGTTCCCCCCCTAAACCTTGCAAGTCTTTGAGTCTTTTCATTCCAATGCCCTTGACACATTTGTCAAATATGGCAACATCTACTATGCAATCTGAGTTTTTGTGCAATCATGCAATCATCCATCCTCATCCATTAGATGTTCATCTTAGGGTGATTGTATTTTTTCATTTAACCCCTTCCACTTGGAGTTCTCACAAAGAGGGATTTATGTGAAAAAAGATAACCACCATAAGATGAACATCTAATGGATGAGGATGGATGATTGCATGATTGCACAAAAACTCAGATTGCATATTAGTTGTTGCCGTCAAATATAGCTAGAGGTAATGACTTTGTAAATAAATCTGCAAGATTATCACAAGACTTTGTCTGTACAATATTTATTTCTCCATGCTCTTGTAGCTCGTGTGGATAAAATAACTTTGTAGAAATATGTTTCGTATAATTAGTCTTTGTGTATCCTGTTTGCATCTGAGCAATACAAGTCGCATTATCCTCATAGATAATCGTAGGTGATTTTAATTCACCTATACCACATGAAATTTCTATGTGGTTAATCACTCTTCGTAATCAGACACACTCTCTTGATGCCCTGTATAGTGCAATAATTTCTGAGTGACTCGTAGCTGTTGCTATTAAAGTCTGTTTTGAAGACTTCCATGATATAGCAGTCCCATTGTGTAAAAACACAAATCCCGTTTGTGATCTACCATTATATGGATCAGATAAATAGCCGGTATCGGTATATCTGACTAGATCAGATTCTTGATTTCTTTGAAAGAATAAACCAAAATCCCATTTGTGATCTACTATTATATAGATGCTTTTGCATTGCCAAAGATATTAAATATCAGAATGTTATTCCATTCATCACTGGGGAATATGTTTCGTTAAAATCAATTTCAGGTCTCTACGTAAAATCTTGTGCAACCAGCCTCGCTTTATATCTTACCACCTCATTATTTTCGTTTCTATTTCGAACGAAAACCCATTTGAACCCATCTGGAAAGGTTCTAGGAGGCGTATGTATTACTTCAGTAAATACCCTTCTCTTCTTAAGCGAGTTAAGCTCAACTTCAATTGCTTGTTTCCATTTGTTCCAGTCTGAGTGTGTCTTACACTCTGCCATGGTCTTAGGTTCTGGATCATCTTGGAAATTTTCAGCAATGACAGTTGAGAAACATAAGTCTGCAATTGTAGTACTATGATCATAAACTTTCCCCGAACTAGTATAATTAATGGAAATATCTTCTATTCCATTTAACATCTCATGATTTCTCAATACGAGATTGTCGGAATTTTCGATCTTCTAGTCTCATTTATATTGCGCACTTGAGAACTAGACTATGGATTATTTACATTCACATGATGTTGTATACCTTTTGGTTTCATCACGTCTTTGGATTTTCTAGGAGCTCTCTCTTTTCTTGGTCTCTTTTCCGAAACAATATTCTTTCCTTTAGGTTGTACCCTCCCCCTCTTACTCACAGAAGGGGCCAGAGTGGTTTTCTTTGGTACCTTCACTCTTTCAGGTGCATTTACTGCAGGATTCCAAGATTTCATAACACCATTATAATTTGTGAATACATCTGGCAAATTATTTGCAGCATTTTGCAAATGTATTATTCGTTAAACTGGAAGTTCAGTCTCTTGTGTACGTGGATCTGAGGATATCTTAGATTTATCTTCCCAGTTTATTTCCTGGCATTCCGAATTATTCTTAAACTCTCCCCCTAATGCCGGGAAATGTTCCTCGTTAAAAATACAATCAGCGTACCTTGCCGTAAATAAATCTCCAGTCATGGGTTCTAGGTATTTTATGATCGAAGGAGAATGATATCCTACATAAATACCCATCTTTCTATGAGGACTCATTGTTGTACGCTGCGGTGGTAAAATTGGTACATACACTGCGCACCCAACTTTCCGCAGATGGGAAATGCTTGTAGCATTACCACATACTAAACATATTGGGGAGACACTATGATATGCAGTTGGTCGCAATTATATTAAGTCTGCAGCGTGTAAAACTGCATGACCCTAACATGTAATAGGTAGATTACAATTATGTAATAATGATCTTGCTATCAATGTAATTCTCTTAATAAGTGATTCAGCCAATCCATTTTGAGTATGTACATATGGTACTGAATGCTGCACTTCAATTCCTTGAGCCATACAATAATCATTGCAAGCATTTGAAGTAAATTCTGCAGCATTATCTAATCTTATAGATCTTAGTCTGTGTTCAGGATAATTTTCTTTTAATCTTATGACTTGCGTCATAATTTTAACAAATGCATGGTTTCGTGTCGACAGAAGACACACATTCGACCATCTTGTAGATGCGTCTATTAAAACCATAAAATACCTGAATGGTCCCGATAAGAGGCTTATAGGTCCACAAATATCTCCTTGAATTCTTTCAAGAAATTTAAGTGGTTCTACCTTAATTTTGAGTGATGAAGGTCTCAAAATTAATTTTCCAGTTGCATAAGTTGTGCACATAAAATCTGAAGATTTCGGAAATTTGGCTGAATTATAATTGTGACCATATGTATTACCTATAATCTTCCTCATCATTCCTCGTCCTGGATGTTCAAGTCTTTCATGCCAGGTTTTGAATACATCTACTTCTTGGAAAACTACCTTGTATGTAACATGTGGTACAGGTTGTATGTATGTATAATACAATCCAGACGGTAAGCATGACATTCTCTCTAGAATATCATAGCTATCACCGTTTTTCTTAATAATGTGAAGAAATTCCTCATTATTTTCTTCATGGGTATTTAAATGTAACCCATTCATACGGATATCTCTATAACTTAGCAATGTACGAGTAGAATCGGGATACAAAAGTGCATTCTCGATTGTTACTTGTTGAAAGCATCTAGACCCCATGAGGTATGGTTTCGGTGATTAATGACAACCATTGGATTTTACTAATGAATTTGTGGATGCAAGGTCTCCCATATCACTCATCAAAATCAAATGAAATCTATATTAATATCATTTACTGCTCATTAGATATAATTGGAGACCACTAAACAATCATTCTATGATATCAATCAATATTTATGAAGATTAGAAGTAAAAACTCATATGTCAAAATTATTCAACCAAAATTGACATCACTCAATGCTTGATAATCATCAGAAGAATATTTCCAACCAATGCCTAAGAGGGCAATCAAGCAAATTCCAAAAGAATCACTTAGAACAACTCGAAACAAACAAAATCAACTTACCGGATCAACCGATGTTTCTAGAAAACAACACATCGGTCGAATTGGTTTAGCAGAAGAAGAATACCTCAGAACTAAGTACTCACCGGATCATTCGATGATGAAGGGAATGTTACATCGGTCCATCAGTACAGTAAGCAATATCCCTAGACCAAGTGCAACACCGGACCATCCGATGTACAACTATAATCACATCGGTCAATCACTCCAATAAGCATCAATTCTGAACCAAATCTGGATGAAGTGCCACCGGATCATCCGATGAGAAGGCAAGTGTAACATCGGTCTAACAACGGTCATATCTGACACAGTGACATCAGCTAATTTGGATTCGACCGATGATAACTGAAGGGAGAACATCTGATCATCCGATGTTTGCAGAACAGTGATGTCAGTCTACTTTTCCAACGGCTATTTCGTGGAGGCTGGCTATTTATACCCCTTTGAAAGCATCTAGGCCCCCATGAGGTATGGTTTCGGTGATTAATGACAACCATTGGATTTTACTAATGAATTTGTGAATGCAAGGTCCCCATAATCACTCAATAAAATGAAATCAATATGTCACTAGAGACCCTTAACAATCAATATATGAGATCAAATCAATTATGTGAAAGACAAGAAGTGAAAGCCCTTATGTCAAAGTCATTCAAATTTAAATTGACAACATTCAATGCTTGAAGATCATCAGAAATGCCTTTGCAACAAATATCAAAGAGGTCAATCGAGCAAGACACAAAAACTCACTTAGAAACAACTCGAAGCAAACAAAATCAACTCACCGGATCAACCGATGATACCTCAGAACAACACATCGGTCGAGTTGATTCAGCTGAAGAAGAAGACCTCATAACAAAGTACTCACCGGATCATCCGATGTGAATGGCTCAGTAACATTGGTCCATCAGTACAGTTTGCAAGATCATTGGACCAAGTGTAGCACCGAATCATCCGATGTACAGAGAAGCCTACATCGGTCGATTACTTCAGTAAGCATCAAGTTTGAGTAAATTCTGGAGGAAGAGCCACCGGATCATCCGATGAGAAGACAGGATCAACATCGGTCTAACAACGGTCATATCTGACACAATGACGTCAGCTAAAGTAACTTGACCAATGATAACTAAAGGGGAGACATCGGATCATCCGGTGTCCACAGTAAAATTCTGTCAGCCTACTTTTCCAACGGCTATTTCGGGGAGGCTGGCTATAAATACTCCCTAACCCTGTCATTTCGTCAAGTCTTGATCACCAGAAGCTATCAACACATCCACAAGCATTCAAGACCAAGAGCAATCACCTCCACATCATTTCGATCACCTTTACACCAAGATTTAGGCTAGAACTAGCTAGAGAGAGAGCTTGTGTGCCTCCATTCTGGGTGAGTGGACTCTCTAGGATAGTGTGAGGGCCTCAAGGGAGTGCCCTTGGTGTTTGTAACTGTGAGAAGACTTCCGGAGCTTGCCAAGGTGTGTGTGGAAGCCCGGAAGGTCGAAGTTGTACAAGGCTTGAGCTCCACCTTGCCAAAGGAGGCAAACAGAGAGGAATAGTGAAGACCCCTCGTCTCGGTGACTTGGGTGTGGCAAAACCATTTGGTGGGTGCCACAACATGGATGTAAGAAGATCTTAACGATGTTGCCGAACCACGGGATAATTTCTTGTCTCCTCGGGAGTTTGCATCCTTCTCCTTTCCTTACTTTTATGCATTTTATATTCCGCGAAGTTTCTATCTACTAGAATGCATAGATAGTATGTGTAGGGAATTGGGCTTTAGAAATTAAGTTTCATTGCTTAGAATTTTTCGAAGAAAGCCCAATTCACCCCCCTCTTGGGCATTCGGTCCTTACAATTGGTATCAGAGCAAGGTTGCTCATAGGATCATTCTATCTTCACCGCTAGAGAACTAAAATGGCCAAGGTTGGGGGTTCGGTTCCTATCTTCGAGGGCAAGAACTTTGCCTATTGGAAAGCACGCATGCGCGCTTATCTAGAGGCTATTGCTCCCGAAGTTTGGGAAGCGACCCACGCGGGGTTTGGAGAACATAATTATGTTGGTGATCAAATTAAATGGGATGCTAAAGCTAGGAATGCAATCTATGAATGTATTAGTCAAGATGTATTTGCTAGAATTGCTAGTAAAGAAAAAGCTTGTGAAATTTGGGCTTGCTTAATAAAAATTCATGAGGGCTCTTCTCGTGTCAAGGAATTAAAATATCACATGCTTAAAGCCAAATATGATGAATTTAAAATGCTTCCTCATGAAAATGTCAATGAATTGTTCTCTCGCTTGAATGTGCTTATTGAAGAAATCAATGCTCTTGACATTGCTTCTCTTGGCAAGGGACTCATCAACCGCAAGATCCTCATGCTCCTTCCCAAGCCAAAATACAACATCATCAACTCCATGCTCCAAAAAGAGTCACTTGACCACATCGAAGTTTCAGAGCTCATTGGAGAAATACACGCTCATGAGATGAGTGTACTTGGGATGATGGAGCAATCATCTTCAAAGACAATTGCTCTAAAGGCCTCCACCAAGAAAACAAGCCACAAGAATAAGAAGGTGGTTGAGCCTAGCTCAAGTGAAGAAGAACAAGCATCAAGTGAAGATGATGATGATGAGCTTGCGTTGATGATAAGAAAGTTCTCACGCTTGAACTCCAAGATCACTAAGAAGGGATACACATTTGATCCTAAGAAAAGAGCATTTCTACCAAGGAGAGATGATCACAAGACTTGCTACAATTGTGGTGATCAAGGCCACATCTCCTATGATTGTCCAAGACCGGAAAAACGAAGAGAGAATCACAAGAGCAAGCATCGCAAGCTTGAGGGAAGTGATGATGATGAAGAAGAAGCCAAACCAAATCCAAGATCCTTTGGGAAGAAGAAACATGACAAGGGCAAGAAGACAAGGCTCTTCCCAAAGAAGAGAAATGGCCCACAAAAGGTGTTCATGTGTGAGGCAAATGAATGGGTCACCGACGAAGAAACAAGTGATGAAGAGAGTGAAGAGGAAGAAGAAAGCTTGGTCGGCCTCACCATCACCAACAATGATGATGCACCTCTTCATCCACCGCCCATGTGCCTCATGGCGAAAGGTAACACCAAG
Organism: Tuctoria greenei; assembly: GCA_036927565.1. Classification (NCBI taxonomy): domain Eukaryota; kingdom Viridiplantae; phylum Streptophyta; class Magnoliopsida; order Poales; family Poaceae; genus Tuctoria; species Tuctoria greenei. The sequence goes on along the minus strand of JAYESD010000009.1, from coordinate 158,631,101 downwards.
GTGAACTACAAAGCCGGAGGAAAGCATTGGGTACTCGATAGCGGGTGCACTCAACATATGACCGACAATGATGGTACGTTCACCACCATAGAAAACCCCGACAATCATGAACAAGTCACCTTTGGTGATAACTCTAAGGGAAAGGTAATTGGGTTAGGTAAAATTGCTATTTCAAATGATTTATCCATTTCTAATGTTTTGTACGTTAAGTCACAGCTTTAATTTACTTTCTATTGCACAACTATGTGATCTTGGACTAACATGCACATTTAGCAAAAATGATGTTGTTGTGAGTAGTGAAACAAGCAAAGACATAGTCTTCAAAGGATTTCGGCATGGACACCTCTACCTAGTGGACTTCTCCAACAAGAATGCTAGCTTGACCACTTGCCTTTTCACCAAGACAAGCTTGGGTTGGCTATGCCACCGACGCATAGCGCACATAGGGATGAGCAAACTCAAGAAGTCATTCAAGCTTGGGATGGTGACCGGCGTGAAGGATGTCACATTTGAGAAGAACAAGCTTTGTAGCGCTTGTCAAGCCGGGAAGCAAGTTGCTTCACACCACCCAATGAAGACAATGGTGTCAACCTCCAAGCCACTTGAACTACTCCACATGGACCTCTTCGGACCGTCCACATATCAAAGCCTTGGCGGTGACCTCTATTGTCTCGTTATTGTTGATGACTATTCTCGCTGTGCTTGGACTCTATTTCTAGGTGACAAGAGTGAAACTCCGGAAGTGTTCAAGACCTTCGCCAACCGCGCTCAAAGGGAATTTCAACTTCCCATCATCAAGGTCCAGAGTGACAACGACACCGAATTCAAGAACTACAACACTGGGGAGTAGTGTGACCGTGAAGGAGTAAAACATGAGTTTTCGGCCACATACACCCCTCAACAAAACGGTGTCGTTGAAAGGAAGAACAAGACACTTATCACTCTTTCAAGAGCAATGCTTGATGACTACGGCACGTCGGAGAAGTTTTAGGCCGAATCAATCAACACGGCGTGCCATGCTGCAAATAGGGTCTATCTCCATCGACTACTTCAAAAGACCCCGTATGAGCTTCTCATTGGGAGAAAGCCCAACATCTCCTACTTTCGAGTATTTGGATGCAAGTGCTACATCTACTGCAAGAAAAGGCTCGGTAAGTTTGAAAGAAGATGTGATGTTGGTATATTCCTTGGTTATGCATCAAACTCAAAAGCATATCGAGTATTCAACCAAACCTTCGATTTAGTTGAGGAAAGTTGTGATGTTGAGTTTGATGGGACTAATGGCTCCCAAGAGGAGAGTTTTGGTCATGATGAAATAGATGATGAGCCTCTACGAGAAGCCATGAAGAACATGACCATTGGAGACATCAAGCCGGAAGTTGAGGAGAGCCATGATCAAGGGGGAGCTTCAAGTTCCAACAACAACGCCTCCATGGCACCTCAAGTTGACGAAGAAGAGAAGGATGATCCATTGCCGACTCAAGACTCACAAGCACAACAACATCAAGAAGAAGAAGAAGTCCATGATCAAGTCCAACCACAAGAGGAGCAACACGCATCACCTTTGCCAAGTGCTTAACAACCACTTATGAGGCATGGACGCATCTCCAAGGCACATCCAATGGACCAAATCATTGGAAGTCTGTCAAGGGGTGTAAGTACACGTTCTCACCATTTCACTTCATTTTGTGAGCACTACTCGTTTGTTTCATGTGTAGAACCCACTCATATTGAGGAAGCACTCCAAGACCCAAATTTGGTGATGGCCATGCAAGAAGAACTCAACAACTTCATCCACAATGAAGTTTGGGTGTTGGAGGAGCGACCCAAGGACAAGAACGTCATCGGAACAAAGTGGGTGTACCGCAACAAACAAGATGAGAATGGCGTTGTGGTCCGCAACAAGGCAAGACTTGTGGCCAAAGGGTTCTTGCAAGTTGAAGGACTAGATTTTGGGGAGACATTTGCCCCGGTCGCCCGGCTAGAAGCCATTCGTATACTCCTTGCCTTTGCATCACATCATAGTATCAGACTTTATCAAATGGATGTGAAAAATGCCTTTCTTAATGGTTACATTAACGAGCTTGTTTATGTTGAACAACCTCCCGGGTTTGAAGATCCGAGGAATCCTAATCATGTGTATAGGTTGCACAAGGCGCTCTACGGGCTCAAGCAAGCACCTAGGGCGTGGTACGAACGACTACGGGATTTCCTCATCATGTAAGGATTCAAGATCGGGAGGGTGGACACTACACTCTTCACCAAGGACATCAACGGAGATTTGTTCATTTATCAAATTTATATTGATGATATTATTTTTGGTTCAACTAACGAAGCTCTTAGCCATGAGTTTGGCAAAATGATGTCTAGGGAATTCGAGATGTCAATGATTGGAGAGCTCAACTTCTTCCTCGGATTTCAAATCAAGCAACTTCAAGAGGGGACCTTCATCTATCAAGAGAAGTACACCAATGACCTCTTGAAAAAACTTGAGATGGGAGATTGTAGCTCAAGAAGCACTCCAATGGCAACCAATTGTCATCTCGACGCGGATAAGGACGGTAAACCTATTGATCAATCTAACTACCGTTCTATGATTGGTTCATTGCTTTACCTTACCGCATCTAGGCTCGATATCATGTTTAGTGTATGCTTGTGTGCTCGCTTTCAAGCGGCACCTAAAGAATCGCATAGGAAGGCGGTCTTTAGGATACTTAGGTATCTTAAGCATACCCCTAGTGTGGGCTTGTGGTACCCTAAAGGTGCAAAATCCATCTTGTGGGATACTCGGATTCAGACTTTGCCGGACGCCACGTGGATCGCAAGAGTACCTCTGGTGGGTGCCACTTGCTTGGGCGTTCCCTAGTTTCTTGGTCAAGCAAGAAGCAAAATTCCGTCGCCTCGTCCACGGCGGAAGCGGAATATATTGCGGCCAGTGCATGTTGTGCCCAAATTCTTTATATGAAGCAAACCCTTTTTGACTTTGGAATTAAACTTGGTTGTGTGCTTCTCCTTTGTGACAATGAAAGTGCGGTTAAGATAGCTAAAAACCCCGTTCAACACTCCCGCACTAAGCACATTGATATTCGCCATCATTTCTTAAGGGACCATGAAGCTAAGGGAGACATCTCATTGCGAGGTGTTAGGTCCGAAGAACAATTGGCGGATATCTTCACTAAACCACTTGATGAGAAAACTTTTTCTAGGCTAAGGAGTGAATTAAATGTGCTATATGCATCAAACGTCATGTAAGTTGCCATGATCATGTAAGAATGCATATCATATAGGTCTTGCCTAACTCTCAAAGGATAGGGGTGAGCAAGGGTTAGCTTGGGATGAAGGTTCTTTTGGGTTTTTCCAAGGCTTGGAGAGTAGCTCTCCCTGAAGAAGCCTTTGAAAGGTTCAAATTTGGCAAGATAGATTTACTTTATGTCTTGCATGATGCCTGCCATATAGACTTGCACTCATATTTAAATTTCTTGCACTATAAAATGTTTGGCATTGCATACGATAGATTGTCACAAAGGGGAACCCACCTCATGAGAAAGAGACTTGTTTGAAATGCAACATATCAACTCATATGTGGTGGAAAGAACAAAATGTTAGGTGCGTTAATGCCTAGAGGAACATGCTTCAAAGAGATAGAAGTCTTCATACTCTAGCTCACAAAGTATGGGCCTTACATTTTATTTGGATGATTTCCTCCTATTTTTCTTGGTGTTCCTTTTGCTTTAAGGATTAGCCAAGTTATTGGCGTATTAGTATTTTTGAGGGGTAAGGGGTTGCCCAAAAAGTCCTAAGACATGTGTTTCTCTTTGCTTATTTGTTTGGTCAAAGGACATATATGGGATGTTTTCGTTCTGTTCTCATCGGATTATCCGATGCCTAGGTCAATCCCTCATCGGATCAATTGGTGTTCAATCACTAAGGGTCAGTTCAGTCAGTATGTCAATTCATCCGACGAGTTCTTTCTGAAAAACATCGGTCGATCCGGTGTTCACTCTTCTGGAACTGCGCCAAATTCCACCGATGCTGCTTCATCCCACGTCGGACCATCCGGTGTCAACATTACATTTTTAAACATCCTTACTGAACCATTCGACCGATGCTCCTATCCTTCAACGTCGGTTCATCCGGTGTCAACGACACTTTTCTGAAAAACCTTTCTGTGGCATTCGACCGATGCTTCTCATGTTCAACATCGGTCCATCCGGTGTTAAATATACGGCTAGGGTTTGTGACCCACTATTTAAACCGACCGTTCGTGTACCTTTTCTCTCTCCCCAATCGCGTTTGCCTCCGCCGCCACCCGTCGCCACCCGCCGCCTCCGGTCGCCGCGTCGTCGCCGCGCCGCCGCCTCCATCCACGCGCCGCCGCCTCCAAGCGCCACCGCCTCCAAGCGCTGCCGCCTCCAAGCGCCGCCGCCTCCACCACTCGCTGCCGCTTCTCCAATCGCCACCGCAGCCGCCTCTCCACCAAAGCACTACCATCGCTCTCCCTCACCTCCGTCAAGCACATTGCCATCGCGGTGCATCCATCGCCGCTAGGGCTTCCCAACTCCGTCAATCTCCGCATCACCTTCGTCGACTCCGTTCAATCGAGCGATCGCAATGGCTCGCGACAAGAAGAACAAGGGCAAGGCCATCGCGGAGCCGGCCGCGAAGAAGCAAAAATTATCGAAGGAGGAGAAGAAGGCGTTGATGTCCGCTTGCGCCGCCGAGGAGCGTGAGCATGGCCGAGGAGGATCGCTGAGGATCCGTGAGGCTCGTCCGAGGCAGCCTCCTGTGATCGATGACTCCGAGGTCGAAGAAGAGCCGGTAGAGCCTCTCGTCCGTCGGCGCTCAGCCCGGACCCGTGGGGGTCATCCCCCGGCAGCACCTCATCCGAGACCGACGACTGCCGATCTCGTGAGGACAGGGAGGCACAGCAAGCTATCTACGATATGGACACCACTGTCCATGTCGCTGAAGGAGTCCGGTTGACCGACTACCGGAAGATGAAGGCCAAGCAGCTTTGCAAACTCAGGTGGAATGTGCTCCTTGAGGAGTGGTACCCGCAGCCCAGAGAGGCTCTGGTGGATAGTCGCTTCTGGACTGTGACCCAGGCGTCACTCTATGAGACCTTGTAAGTGCATCTAGGTCCCTTGTGGGTTTTGGTGGATTGATGATGAACCATTAAAGTGCTAATGAACTTGGTTGAGCATGAGCGCAGATTCGAAGTACGGAATGGAGCCTTGAAGAAAGACGGCAAAAGGAGAAAAGCTGTGGCGAAGAAGAATAGAAATAGGGTTTTCTATTTTCTCCTTGAGTCGTAGGAAAACCCGTACTATTAAGAGGGACACGACGCGTAGACACTTAGTGAGTCATTCGGGTGCTCAACCCCTTAGTAGAAGATTTTAGTAGGGCCTTTGTGGCTTGGGCGGACTTGTCTGAGATGGATCTGTTCCCAGGGACTAAGGAAAATTTTCTAAGTCCCAGAGAGTCAGACTTGTCCGAGTTCTATCTGCAGAATTTCAGACATGTCCGAGATTGTATGTCAGACATGTCTGAAGTGGTTTTGGTCAGACAAGTCTGAAGTGAAAGGCCTGACCTTTGAGGTCAGACATGTCCGACTCTGTGTCAGACATGTCCGACGTGGGCTGTGTCAAACGGCTCTAATGACCTTTTGGAGTATAAATAGTGGGTGGTTTCGACCCACCAACCATGCCTAACACCCCAGAACAGTTCTAAACGCCCATTTGAACTCAAGAACCTCTCTCCACTTGTTCTTCACCTCTAGAGCCCAAATTCGAATTTTTGGGAGAGTGAAGAGTGCTTTGTGAGGATTGAGAGAAACGGTTTGTTGAGGGGTTGAGCAACGTGTGATTCGCTATGTTTCTTCGTGATTGCGTGTTTGTTGCTCTTGGGGTTCTCCCCTAGACGGTTAGGCGTCGCCCCGCGATTTCTTTGTGGTCTCTTGTAATCGGGGAGTTTGTAACAATCTTTGTGATAGTGGAAGATCGGGAGTTGGCCCTTGTGGAAACTCGTGAGGGAAAGGCTAGAGAAGGCCTGGTCCCTTGTGGACTCCTCAATGGGGACGTAGGATCCTTTGTGGTTCCGAACCTCGGGATAAAATCGTTTGTCTTTTGTTGTTCTTCCGTTCTCGCAAGTTTTGATTCTAGTGTTTTTCCGCGTGCTATCTCTCCCTCATCTTTCTTTCTACTCCATACTTCGTGTAGAACTGCTAGGGATCGATATCTCTCACTAGATCGCTTAAAAATTAGATTTTTGGTCTGATCGTGCAGGTAATCTCGGACTTATCCGACCCAGGTCAGACTTGTCCGACTTAGGTCAGACAAGTCCAACTAGAAGTCAGACAAGTCCGACTTCTCTGTTTTCATAACTCTGAATTAAGTTTAAATTATCAATTATCGCCTATTCACCCCCCTCTAGACTGCCTTTCAATTGGTATCAGAGCAAGGTTTCTCGAGAAGAGACTAACATCTCGTAGAATCGATGGCGGAAAAAAGGAACAAGGATGATACCTCATATGTCGAGGGTGAAGGCTCAATTGACAAGAACTACGATGTTCTTCTTGATGATCCGAAGGACGATGAAGAGACTCGCCAACTCAAGGCGAAGCTTCGGGAGAAGCTAGGGAAACAACCAAAGATCAACAAGGAGAAGGAGAAGAGTAACGATGACTATACTCAAACTCACTTTGATTATGATCGTCTTCATGCTAACAATCACTATTTGTCTATTCCACTTGGCAAACCTCCTCAATTCGATGGAAATGACTATTCAATGTGGAAACACAATATGAAGATGCATTTAATCTCTTTGAATCCTAGTTTGTGGCAGATTGTGCAAACCGGAGTTCATATGCCAAGGAATGAGGAAGACGTCACTCCACAACAAGCTATCCTACTTCATCGCAATGCTCAAGCCGTGAGAGTCATAACCTCATATTTGACTCAGGATGAATTCAACCGAGTCGAAGGTTTGGAAGTGGCCAAAGATATTTGGGATACACTCAAGACGGCGCACGAGGGCAACTGAGTCATCCGAGAGGCGAAGATTGAGATGATCGAAGGAGAGCTTGGGAGATTTACCATCATGGATGGTGAGTCGCCCCAAGACATGTACAACCGCCTCAAGGTACTCGTGAACAAGATTCGTGCCTATGGAAGCACTCGATGGACAGACCATGAAGTGGTGAAGAGGATGCTTCGGGCATTCATGCCTCGAAACATCGCTCTTTGCTCCTTGATCCGTGAAAGCCCCGACTACACCAAGATGACTCCGGAAGAAGTGCTTGGGAGGATAATCAACAATGAGATGATGGAGAAGGAAGCTATGTTCTACAACGATCTCCAAAAGCTTGCCTCATCAAAGAAGAAAGACATAGCCCTCAAAGCAACTTCCACATCCTACAATGAAGATGCAAGTGATGATGAGAGCATGGACTCCGATGAGGAAGAAGCTTTCTTCATCAACAAGTTTAGAAGGATGATGAGAAGGAAGAAGGGAGGCTATCACCAAGAAGGCAAGAGCAAGGAGAAGCTAAAGAAGAAGACTTGCTACAAGTGTGGTGAACATGGGCACTTCATTACGGATTGCCCATACAATGAAAGCAAGAAGAAGGAGGGCAAGACCCAAGATAAGAAGCTCTTCAAGAAGAAGAAGCCATCGGGACATGCCCACCTTGGAAGAGAATGGGACTCAAATGAAGACTCATCTTCCGACGATGTAGAGAAGGTGGCAACCATTGCCATCGGAAAGAGCTCAAGTGCAAGCAAGCTTTTCCCCAACCTTGATGATTTCAAGTCCACATGTTTCATGGCAAAGGAGGGAAGAAGAAAGGTCAAATCTAAACCCACTCCCTCTATAACTTCTTGTGATGAATTTGATAGTGGTAGTGAACTTGAATCCATGCTTAAAGGCTTAAGTAAGAGTGCCATGAGAAAGATGAACTTTTTTATGGATGAAATCTCCGAGAAGGAGGATCTCCTTAAGCGTCAAGAGGGCATGCTCATCCAAAAATTGGAGAGATGTCAAGAGCTTGAGGAGCTCCTCGAGCGCGAGAGAGAAAGAAGCAATGCATTGGAGCATGACCTTGCCATGAGCAAGGAAGCATGCTCAAATCTTAAGGATAAGATCGTTGAGCTCAAGGATGAACTTGTTAACTTGACAAAGGTTAACAAGATTCTAGAGACGAAGGTTGAGTCACTTAAGATCAATGCACCTTCTTCCTCAAAGAGCTCATCTTCTCAAAAGATTTCATCCGAGGAAGTTCACACTTGCATGTGCTCAAGCTTGATCCTAAAACTTAAGGATGAACTTAACTTGGCACAAAACAAACAAGCACCGAAAGGTGGCATCTTTGACAAGGAGAAGGTGGCCTATGCAAGTAGTGCATACACCAATGTGAGACCTCCCCATGTCAAGGATGGTCTTGGTTATTCTCGGGAGCAGAGGCAAAATGCCAAAGCCCCCAAGAATAACAAAGACTTAATTGTTTTTGTCAAGGAAAGTTCATCCACCCAAGATAAAGGAAAGAACATTGTCTCAACATCTTATATGCCTAAAAATGAACCTCATCCTTTGTTCCATGACTTTGATGCTTCTTATGTTTTATTGAGGAACAAATTTGGCAATACTTATGCTAGATATGTTGGGCCACTCCGCAAGAGCCCAAAGCCTTGCGTGTGGGTGCCCAAATGTCTTGTGACTAACATCAAAGGACTTAACTCCGTTTGGGTACCTAAAGGAAAGGCATAACTCTTTTTGTAGGCATACTCATCCGGTGGATCAAAATGGGTGCTTGACAGTGGATGCACTAATCATATGACCGGAGAGAGGAAGATGTTTGTAGAGTACAAGGAGAATGAAGATCCTAGTGAAGGAATCTTCTTTGGGGATAATAGCCAAGGGAAAATCCTTGGCACCGGTAAAATTGCTATCTCCTCAAAACACACTCTTTCTAATGTGCTTCATGTTGATTCACTTGATTACAACCTCTTGTCTATTTCTCAAATATGTGATAATGGTTATGATTGTCTTTTCACTAACAACAGTGTGACCGTCTCAAGAAGATGCAACAACTCAATCACCTTTAAGGGCGTACTCAAGGGAAAGCTTTACCTTGTGGATTTCTTCACGGATAAAGCCCAACTTGATATGTGCTTAATGGCGAAAACTAACATGGGATGGCTATGGCACCGAAGGCTAGCCCATGTTGGGATGAGAAACTTGCAAAAACTTCTTAAGGGGGATCATATCCGTGGACTAAAAGATGTTGTCTTTGAGAAAGATAGACCATGTAGCGCATGTCAAGCCGGAAAGCAAGTAGGAGCTCAACTTTCGTCCAAGAACATCATGACAACCTCAAGACCATTGGAGCTACTACACATGGACCTATTCGGACCGATCACCTACATTAGTATTGGCGGTAACAAATATGGTCTAGTTATTGTTGATGATTTTTCTCGCTTCACGTGGGTATTTTTCTTGCATGACAAAGGTGAAACCCAAGGAGTTCTCAAGAAGTTCTTGAGGAGAGCTCAAAACGAGTTCTCCTTAAGAATCAAGAAGATTAGGAGCGACAACAGGACGGAGTTCAAGAACACTCAAGTTGAAGACTTCTTGGATGAAGAAGGAATCAAGCATGAGTTCTCCGCTCCCTACTCCTCTCAACAAAATGGAGTAGCGGAGAGGAAGAATAGGACTCTTATCGAGATGTCAAGGACGATGCTTGATGAGTACAAGACGTCCGACCGGTTTTGGGCGGAAGCGGTTAACACCGCTTGCCATGCCATAAACTGGTTGTATCTTCATTGACTCTTGAAGAAGACCTCGTATGAACTCCTAACCGGTAACAAACCCAACATCTCACACTTTCGTGTTTTTGGGAGCAAGTGCTATATTCTCAACAAGAAGCCTAGGAATTCGAAGTTCGCTTCGAAATCCGATGAAGGTTTCTTGCTTGGCTATGACTTAAACACCTACGCCTATCGTGTCTTCAACAAGTCCTCCGGGATTGTTGAAGTAGCACATGACGTAGTGTTTGATGAGACTAATGGCTCTCAAGTGGAGCAAGTTGATAAGTGTGTGATAGATCAAGAGGAGACTCCACAAGAAGCACTTAGGAGAATGGCACTTGGAAATGTGCGACCACATGATCCAAATGATCTTCAAGCAAGCGAAGAAGATGCAAATCCCCCACATGAACAAGATCAAGATCCTCAAGATGAATCTCAACAAGGTCAAAATCAAGGAGGAGGCTTGGATCAAGGGGGAGATCAAGAAAATGATCAAGATGAAGACAATGATCGAGAAGCTCAACCACCACACCCAAGAGTTCATCAAAGCGTTCAACGGGACCATCCCGTTGACAACATACTTGGAGACATCTCCAAGGGGGTAACTACTCGCTCACGTATGGCTAACTTTTGTGAACACTATTCCTTTGTTTCCTCTCTAGAGCCACGGAAAGTAGAAGAAGCTCTACAAGACCCGGATTGGGTGATGGCGATGCAAGAAGAGCTCAACAACTTCAAGAGGAACAAGGTGTGGGAACTCGTGAGGAGACCAAATGCAAATGTTGTTGGAACCAAGTGGGTGTTCCGCAACAAACAAGATGAACACGGGGTGGTAACAAGAAACAAGGCAAGACTTGTAGCAAAAGGATACGCTCAAGTCGAAGGTTTGGATTTCGATGAAACCTTTGCTCCCGTAGCTAGGCTTGAATCTATTCGCATACTATTGGCTTTTGCTACTCACCATGATTTCAAGTTATATCAAATGGATGTGAAAAGTGCATTCCTCAACGGTCCAATCAAGGAGGAAGTGTATGTGGAGCAACCGCCCGGATTTGAAGATGAAGAGCATCCCAATCATGTCTACAAGTTGTGTAAGGCTCTCTATGGCCTCAAACAAGCACCTAGAGCTTGGTATGAGTGCCTTAGGGATTTTCTCACTCAAAATGGTTTTAAGATTGGGAAAGCCGATTATACTCTCTTCACTAAGCATTTTGATAATGACTTGTTCGTATGCCAAATTTATGTTGATGATATCATATTTGGTTCTACTAACAAGACTTTTTGTGATGAGTTCTCCAAAATCATGACGGAGAGATTTGAGATGTCTATGATGGGGGAGTTGAAGTTTTTCCTAGGTTTCCAAGTAAAGCAACTCAAGGAAGGGACCTTCATATGCCAAACCAAGTATACTCATGACATTCTCAAGAAGTTTGGCATGGAGAAGGCGAAGCCCATCAAGACACCTATGGGAACAAACGGGCATCTAGGACTAAATGAAGAAGGAGCGAGCGTGGACCAAAAGGTATACCGTTCTATGATTGGCTCTTTGCTTTATCTTTGTGCTTCTAGACCCGACATTATGCTTAGTGTGTGCATGTGTGCTCGATTCCAAGCCACTCCAAAAGAGTGTCACTTGACAGCGGTTAAGAGGGTCCTTAGGTATTTAGTTCACACTCCTAATCTAGGTCTTTGGTACCCTAAAGGATCCAAGTTTGACCTCGTTGGTTATTCCGATGCGGATTATGCGGGTTGTAGGGTAGATAGGAAGAGCACATCCGGGACATGCCAATTTCTTGGTAGGTCCTTGTTTGCGTGGTCTTCCAAGAAACAAAACTCCATTGCCCTTTCCACAGCCGAAGCGGAGTGCGTTGCAGCCGGAAGTTGCTGTGCGCAGCTCCTTTGGATGCGACAAACTCTTAGGGATTATGGTTACAATCTGAGCCATATTCCTCTCCTATGTGACAATGAGAGTGCCATCAAGATTGCTCACAACCCTGTCGAGCATTCTAGAACCAAACACATAGACATCCTTCACCATTTCCTGCGAGACCACTCTATCAAAGGAGATATCGTTATCTCTCATGTTAGAAGTGAGAAGCAATTGGCGGATATCTTCACCAAACCCCTTGATGAGAGACGCTTTTGTGACCTAAGGAGTGAGCTAAATATCTTGGATTCTCGAAACATTGCTTGAGTCGTGCACATCTGATTGCTACTAGTTTTCAACTTCAAAATGTTGTGTGTTTTTCGAAAATCTCATCTATTTTTCTTGAAAACTATGTTCTAAACTTCTCTTTGGTGAAAATGATCATAGTTTGAGTGTTGGCTGCTTACTGATCATTTTTGTCAAAGATATTTGCAAAAACTTGTCCAAAATGTCCATATATTCCTATCTTTAGATCCCCAAGTGTTTGCACATTGCATACACTCAGGGGGAGTCAGACAAGTCTGACAAAAATCAGACATGTCCGATGTGGGTTTTAAGTCTGCAGAGAGAACTCGGACTTGTCCGAAGTCAAATTCGGGCATGTCCGACGTGGGAAGTCCGAACCCCTTCAAAGAGGCCGACGGTTTCCTTCCCTTCTCTCTCTCCTCACTTCCAACCCTAATCTCCATCTCTCTCAAACCTCCCAAGGCGATTCACATTGCTTTTGAGGCTCTTGTGAGGAGTTCTTGAGGGAAAATCTCCCTCGAAGTTGGAGGATTCACATCCACTTCGGAGTTCTTCAATCTTTTCTCCATCCAAAGGTATTTTTCCGCATCTTTCCTATCAATTCCAAATCTAGCGGCAAGTTTGCAAATTTATGCCCTTAGAACTGTTCCTAGGCATGTTTGCAACCTTGATGCAAAATTTGGTCGGGAGAAAAATTGATTTGCTTAGTTTTCTTAGCAATTAGGGTCAGTTCTATACAGGTCGAACAAGTCTGATAGAAATTCGGACATGTCCGGATTTTCTGAGTCAGACAAGTCTGACTTTCCAGTCAGACATGTTCGATCCTGTATAACTCTGAGACCTAATTTCTATCGAAACTATCAAGTTAATTGCTCTATCTCTCTTGCTTTGACTCTTATCTATCCTTGTATCTTTTTCTAGCTATGGGTCACGACAAGAGAGGCAAGGATCCCGTGGATCCCGATTCTTCGGTTCAACCATCAAAGCGACCAAAGAAGGTGGTTGCCAAGCGACCCGCAAGCGGTCAGCTCACTATTCACAGTGGTCATGGGGGCAGCTCGAGCTCCCAAGGGCAGCAAGAGATCGGACCGTTGGTCGTGCACTCTCCAGTTGGTGACACTCGATGCACGACCGACAGGGTGAATTACCAGAGGAACATCCACGACACCATGCACATGAGAGACGTGCGGTGTTATGACATGCCAAGGGAGAGCAAGGATCCCCGTTTCTGGTGCTTCTTCCACATGGATTACTACTGGTCAGTCCTCACGACCAAGAAGAACCCAGTCACGGTGATGCAATGGGTTTATTGGAAGGCTGCATTGAAGAAGAAGGATTCCTTTCTTCTCTTCAAGTGGGTGCTCGAAGCTTGCGAGCACCACGGAGTCAGCGAGATCATGGGTCTCCAATACCCATGGAACAAGGAAGTCATCCTTCAATTTTATGCAAATGTGTTCTATTGGGTTGACAAGCACGGCTTCACCTGGATGACCAATGGGGTGAAGTACGAAGTCGGCTATGAGGAGTTTGCCCGCATTCTCGGGATGGAGGACAGCCTGCAGCACTCACTGAAGATCCATGAGATGGATATAGTGAACCTCCTGGAGATGGAGAGTTTCTATGAGGATGGGTATCCAGCCGACCCTCCTCATATCCATGGCCTCAAGCCATTCCATGCCGTGGTGAACCGTCTGATAAGGAAGACCCTCTCGCCCAAGGATGGGGATGCCAATAGAATCAATCACAACAGCAGAAATCTGATCCAGCTCTTGGCAGGGGAGCAGCAATTCAATGCTTTTGACTATATCTACGAGGAGATTTACCTCGCCTCGGAGACGCCGACTAGGTCTTGCTGCTATGCCCCGTACCTGATGAAGCTAATTGAGACGGTGTCCGGGAAGAAGTTTGTGAAGGATGTGCCTCATAGGAGCCTCGTGCCTCATAAGCCTTCCAAGCTTCACCGCCCGATTCGTGCAGCTGCACTGGCACCAGCAGAGGGAGGACCCAGCTCCTCGAGGAGGAAGTCCGCTCAGCCTCCCAGCTCATCCTCTGTGCCCCAGCAGCAACCGTCTTGCTCCTCAGGTCTGCTCAAGATCCTGAAGTCGATCTTCACCGTCTGTCGGTCGACTCAGCGCTTGGCAAAGAGGAACCAGAGGGACCTCGCAGCCATCAGGGAGCACCTCCAGCTTCCTCCAGTCGACGACACCAGCTCAGACGAGGAGCCACCGGAGTTTCCGGAGCTCATCGAGGTGGAGATGGCGTTCTTCACCGGCACTGGCGCCTCTTCCTCTGCACCTCTTGCAGCTCACGGCGACTCCGACGAGGAGAGCAACTACGAGGAGGAGAGCGACGACGACGATGACGGCGATGACGACGAGGAAGACACCGAGTAGACTAGGTCTTAGTGTCCACTTTTCTCCTTTTTGGTGCCTTGATGCCAAAGGGGGAGAAGTATTAGTCTCTAGTGCTTTTTTCTTGGACATGGACTTGTATCTAGTCACATTTTCTATCGTGGTGTGTCTTGCACTTATTTGTTACTTGTTTATTGTTACTCGTTTATGACTGTTAATGCTTAATGATGTTTATTGATGCCTTATGATAATCATTATGATGCTTCATTGATCTCGTGTGCATTTCTTCATTGGTATCACGTTATTGCACACACACGAGCATGTAGGCACCCCACGACGATTGAGTGTATATGAGTTGTTTTATTGTTATTCCAAAAGCTCATATACACTTGAGACTCAAAACTTCTATCAAATCTTATTTTTTGTCGAAGACTTTAGTTGGTTGTCATCAATCACCAAAAAGGGGGAGATTGTAAGTGCATCTAGGTCCCTTATGGGTTTTGGTGGATTGATGATGAACCATTAAAGTGCTAATGAACTTGGTTGAGCATGAGCGCAGATTCGAAGTACGGAATGGAGCCTCGAAGAAAGACGGCAAAAGGAGAAAAGCTGTGGCGAAGAAGAATAGAAATAGGGTTTTCTATTTTCTTCTTGAGTCGTAGGAAAAACCGTACTATTAAGAGGGACACGACGCGTAGACACTTAGTGAGTCATTCGGGTGCTCAACCCCTTAGTAGAAGATTTTAGTAGGGCCTTTGTGGCTTGGGCGGACTTGTCTGACTTGTGGTGTCTGACATGTCCAAATTCCCTTTGTTGGAATTTAGACATATCCGAATCTGTAAGTCAGACATGTCCGAATTGGCACTGGAAGGGTTCCAGTGAGAGTTCCAGTGAAGTTTCGGACTTGTCTGAACCTGGGGGTCGGACATGTCCGAGATGGATCTGTTCTGAGGGACTAAGGAAAATTTTCTAAGTCCCAGAGAGTCAGACTTGTCCGAGTTCTATCTGCAGAATTTCAGACATGTCCGAGATTGTATGTCAGACATGTCTGAAGTGGTTTTGGTCAGACAAGTCTGAAGTGAAAGGCCTGACCTTTGAGGTTAGACAAGTCCGACTCTGTGTCAGACATGTCCGACGTGGGTTGTGTCAAACGGCTCTAATGACCTTTTGGAGTATAAATAGTAGGTGGTTTCAACCCACCAACCATGCCTAACACCCCAGAACAGTTCTGAACGCCCATTTGAACTCAAGAACCTCTCTCCACTTGTTCTTCACCTCTAGAGCCCAAATTCGAATTTTTGGGAGAGTGAAGAGTGCTTTGTGAGGATTGGGAGATACGGTTTGTTGAGGGGTTGAGCAACGTGTGATTCGCTAAGTTTCTTCGTGATTGCATGTTTGTTGCTCTTGGGGTTCTCCCCTAGACGGTTAGGCATTGCCCCACGATTTCTTTGTGATCTCTTGTAATCGGGGAGTTTGTAACAATCTTTGTGATAGTGGAAGATCGGGAGTTGGCCCTTGTGGCAACTCGTGAGGGAAAGGCTAGAGAAGGCCTGGTCCCTTGTGGACTCCTCAACGGGGACGTAGGATCCTTTGTGGTTCTGAACCTCGGGATAAAATCGTTTTTCTTTTGTTGTTCTTCCGTTCTCGCAAGTTTTGATTCTAGTGTTTTTCTGTGTGCTATCTCTCCCTCACCTTTCTTTCTACTCCATACTTCGTGTAGAACTGCTAGGGATCGATATCTCTCACTAGATCGCTTAAAAATTGGATTTTTGGCCTGATCGTGCAGGTAATCTCGGACTTATCCGACCCAGGTCAGACTTGTCCGACTTAGGTCAGACAAGTCCGACTAGAAGTCAGACAAGTCCGACTTCTCTGTTTTTATAAATCTGAATTAAGTTTAAATTATCGATCATCGCCTATTCACCCCCCCTCTAGGCCGCCTTTCAGACCTACAGGCGCCGAGGTCACAAGCTATTTCAACACAACTATCTGGATTGAGGTCAGCTAGCTCTGGCAGCAGACAGAGATTCGACCTTATTTCGAGAGGTACAGAGGTCTGGTGCAGCTGATGTCATATGAGCGGAGTGCCTATGTGGAAGATTGGGTCCTCGTGTTCTACGCCACCCACTGCGTCTCTGAGGGCAGAAGATCAATTGATTTTATGTTCATGGGACAACACTACCACTTGACGAGGCAAACACTGGCACAGCTGCTGGGAGTGGACTTGCACGACTCCTGCGTGCATGAGAGGGTCTATGGTCAGGCAGACCCGCCGAGGAGGCCGCTCACTGGAGGAGTGGCACCAGCTCTGGAGGAGATTCGTTCTTTGTTCGGTCCTACCTTCTCTCCTGACCAGCCAAGAGTACCAGCTTTGTTGACTCCAGCTGCGCGCACAGTGCACCTCGCCTTGCGCCGCACGCTCCTACCGAGGTCTGGTTACTTGGAGGGGTTCACTAGCTTACAGCAGACTCTCCTATTCTACATCATGAATGGGATGGAGTTCGACATCGTGGACGTCCTCATATGCGAGATGGAGGATGTGATCACAGATGGAGTTGGGATGATGAGGCAGCTCGTGTATGGACACTGGATTAGCTACCTGCTCACCATGATGGTCCCTGAGGAGTCCGCCGTGCACGACCGTCTCACTGACGAGAGTGTGACACGGTTCGGTCACTACTGTGCCCCAGCTCCTAGAGACCGCCGCCTTGGCCGTCCAGTCGAGCGTCAGGTCAGGGCTCGCCTTTCTGAGGAGGACTGGTCGGACTTGGAGAAGGAAGATGAGAGGCTAGCTGAGGCAGAGGTACAGGGTGAGGACCTGCAGCACATATGGTCTGAGAGCGACATCGATGACAGCGCCGAGGAGTACTTCCCACCTCCTCCTCCCTCACCCAGGCAGCAAGACACGGAGGCTGGAGGCTCTACAGTGCCACCACCTACTCCACCTCCCGTCACTGAGGCACTTGTCACTCAGCCGTCAGAGCTGACTTTGCTTCTCCAGCAGATGGTTGAGCAGCAGCGTCTTGACATGCTGGCAGCTGAGCAGGCCTGAGCGGAGTAGGGTGCCCGTCTCCTTGAGCTCCAGCAGCAGCAGCAGGAGATGCAGCGTCAGATCGCCCGTGAGAGGCGAGAGGACACTGACCGGCTGACGGGGCTGATCGACCAGATGCACCAGCGCACCCTCGACTAGCAGCAGCAGACGCAGCAGGCGATGATGGGCATCCTGAGGTTGATCACCAACCTCTACACCCAGACCGGGATTGCCCTCCCGTCGCAGCTGCCAGGAGTCGCTCCAGCACCTCCAGTCCTGGCTCCAGCTGCCGCTCCGGTGCCGTCTACACCGATTCCCTCCTTCAGCATGTCTCCACTTCTGGCTCCTGGTGCTCCGACTCACTCCCTGCTGCCGGCTGCGACCTTGTTCCAGCAGACGCCAACCTCCGTCGTCAGTGCCCCTGTTCCTGCAGCTCCTACACAGCAGGCACCGATGGTGGCTCCTACGGCTCCGGCAGCTCCTTCCACCGCTACTCCAGGCAGCAGCTCTGGCGAAAGCACTCCCGACGGTGACCAGTTCGTCATCGCGCCCAGTACTCAGGATCCTTAGGCACTCGGATCCCTTTTTGGTGTCTTGATGCCAAAGGGGGAGAAGAGTTAGAGGAGTTAGGGGGGGGGGGGAGAGCTTAGTCTCAGGGGGAGTGTCCTAGTCTCAGGGGGAGTCCTTTCTTTTGAGCTATCTTTTGTAATTTGGAGTTTATCTATATTATCTTTTGTATTTCGATGCTTTCGCTACTCATTTGGTGTTCATTGAGTACTCTTATGTTAATTAATTGATTAAGCTTATTTGGTGTTACCCACTTATTCACACTTGAGTTATTGATTGATTTTGAGCTTTCAAATAATAAGTGTGATATCTTGTATTCATTGCATATCCTTTAAGTTTCATTCCTTTAAGTTTCATTCTATCAAATTCATTACTATTGCGCTTTAAATTGTTGTGTTGTCATCAATCACCAAAAAGGGGGAGATTAAAAGCATCTAGGCCCCCATGAGGTATGGTTTCGGTGATTAATGACAACCATTGGATTTTACTAATGAATTTGTGAATGCAAGATCCCCATAATCACTCAATAAAATGAAATCAATATGTCACTGGAGACCCTTAACAATCAATATATGAGATCAAATCAATTATGTGAAAGACAAGAAGTGAAAGCCCTTATGTCAAAGTCATTCAAATTTAAATTGACAACATTCAATGCTTGAAGATCATCATAAATGCCTTTGCAACAAATATCAAAGAGGTCAATCGAGCAAGACACAAAAATTCACTTAGAAACAACTCGAAGCAAACAAAATCAACTCACCGGATCAACCGATGATACCTCAGAACAACACATCGGTCGAGTTGATTCAGCTGAAGAAGAAGACCTCAGAACAAAGTACTCACCGGATCATCCGATGTGAATGGCTAAGTAACATCGGTACATCAGTACAGTTTGCAAGATCATTGGACCAAGTGTAGCACCGGATCATCCGATGTACAGAGAAGCCTACATCGGTCGATTACTCCAGTAAGCATCAAGTTTGAGTAAATTCTGGAGGAAGAGCCACCGGATCATCCGATGAGAAGATAGGATCAACATCGGTCTAACAACGGTCATATCTGACACAATGACGTCAGCTAAAGTAACTTGACCGATGATAACTAAAGGAGAGACATCGGATCATCCGATGTTCACAGTAAAGTTCTATCAGCCTACTTTTCCAACGGCTATTTCGGGGAGGCTGGCTATAAATACCCCCTAACCCTGTCATTTCGTCAAGTCTTGATCACCAGAAGCTATCAACACATTCACAAGCATTCAAGACCAAGAGCAATCACCTCCACATCATTTCGATCACTTTTACACCAAGATTTAGGCTAGAACTAGCTAGAGAGAGAGCTTGTGTGCCTCCATTCTGGGTGAGTGGACTCTCTAGGATAGTGTGAGAGCCTCAAGGGAGTGCCCTTGGTGTTTGTAACTGTGAGAAGACTTCCGGAGCTTGCCAAGGTGTGTGTGGAAGCCCAGAAGGTCGAAGTTGTACAAGGCTTGAGCTCCACCTTGCCAAAGGAGGCAAACAGAGAGGAATAGTGAAGACCCCTCGTCTCGGTGACTTGGGTGTGGCAAAACCCTTTGGTGGGTGCCACAACGTAGATGTAGGAAGATCATAACGATCTTGCCGAACCACGGGATAAATCCTTGTCTCCTAGGGAGTTTGCATCCTTCTCCTTTCCTTACTTTTATGCATTTTATATTCCGCGAAGTTTCTATCTACTAGAATGCATAGATAGTATGCGTAGGGAATTGGGCTTTAGAAATTAAGTTTCATTGCTTAGAATTTTTCGAAGAAAGCCCAATTCACCCCCCCTCTTGGGCATTCGGTCCTTACACCCTTCAACCAGTCTATTCGACAAGTCTTGACAACCAGAGTTACTCTACACATTCTCAAGCATTCAAGACGTTGAGCCAACACTTCTACATCATCTACACCACTTACACACCAAGAGATAGGCTAGAACTTACTAGAGATAGTGCTTGTGTGCCTCCATTCTTGGTGATTGGAGTCTCTAGTATAGTGAGAGCTGTGAGGGAGTGTACCTTGGTGATTGTATTGGAGAGAGTCTTCCGGAGCTTACCAAGATGGTTGTGGAAGCCCGGAGGATCCAACTTGTATAAGGCTTGAGCTCCACCTTGCCGAGGTTGGCGAACGGAGAAGTATAGTGAAGATCTCTGGTCTCGGTGACTTAGGAGTGGCTATACCCTTTGGTGGGTACCACAACGTGGATGTAGGAAGGTCTTGACGATCTTGCCGAACCACGGGATAAATCTCCGTGTCTTCGTGTCTCCTCGGGAGTTTGCACTTTCTTCCTCTCCCCTTACACTTATGCATTTCTTATATGCAAAGTTACTATTCACTTGAATGCATAGGTTGTTTGCATAGGGAATTGGGATTTTAGTAATTAAGATTTATTGCTTTAATTTTTGAAAAGAAGCCCAATTCACCCCCCCTCTTGGGCATTCGATCCTTACAATAGGTATCAGAGCTAGGTTACTCATTGGATCATTCTAGCTTCACCGCTAGAGAGCTAAAATGGCCAAGAATGGGGGTTCGGTTCCTATCTTCGAGGGCAAGAACTTTGGCTATTGGAAAGCACGCATGCGTGCTTATCTAGAGGCTATTGCTCCCGAGGTATGGGAAGCAACCAATGCGGGGTTTGGTGAGCATAATTATGTTGGTGATCAAATCAAGTGGGATGCTAAAGCTAGAAATGCAATTTATGAATGCAATAGTCAATATGTATTTGCTAGGATTGCTAGCAAAGAGAAAGCTTGTGAAATTTGGGCTTGCTTGATTGAAATTCATGAGGGTTCTTCTCGTGTCAAAGAACTAAAATATCATATGCTTAAAGCCAAATATGATGATTTCAAAATGCTACCTCATGAAAACGTCAATGAAATGTTTTCTCACTTGAATGTACTTATTGAAGAAATTAATTCTCTTGACATTGCTTCTCTTGGCAAGGGACTTATCAACCGCAAGATTCTTATGCTCCTTCCTAAGCCAAAGTACAACATCATTAACTTCATGCTTCAAAAAGAATCTCTTGATCACATTGAAGTTTCAGAACTCATTGGAGAGATTCACGCTCATGAGATGAGTGTACTTGGGATGATGGAGCAATCATCTTCAAAGACAATTGCTCTAAAGGCTTCCACCAAGAAAACAAGTCTCAAGAAAAAGAAAGTGATTGAGCCTAGCTCGAGTGAAGAAGAGCAAGCATCAAGTGAAGATGAAGATGATGAGCTTGCATTGATGATGAGAAAGTTCTCTCGCTTGAACTCCAAGATTGCCAAGAAGGGATACACCTTTGATCCCAAGAAGAAAGCTTTTCTACCAAGGAGAGATGACAACAAGACTTGCTACAATTGTGGTGATCAAGGACACATCTCCTATGATTGTCCAAAACTGGACAAAAGAAGAGAGAACCACAAGGGCAAGCATCACAAGCTTGAAGATAGTGAGGATGATGAAGAGGACAAGCCCAAACCAAGACTCTTTGGGAAGAAAAAGCATGACAAAGGCAAGAAGACAAAACTCTTCCCAAAGAAGAGGAAAGGTCCTCAAAAGGTGTTCATGTGTGATGCAAATAAATGGATCATCGACGAAGAATCAAGTGATGAAGAGAGTGAAGCGGAAGAAGAAAGCTTGCCCGGCCTTGCCATTGCCAACAATGATGATTCATCTCTTCATCCACCTCCCATGTGCCTCATGGCTAAAGGTAACACCAAGGTATGTGATGACTCTAGCGATGATGAGCTTTCCCCCGATGATTTAACTTCATTAATAAATGAATACCACGCTATCATTAATAGGGAAAAGAGTAAGGTCAAGGCCCTTGAAGAAACTCGTGCTAAGCTTGAGAGTGCTAACCTTGATTTGCTTGACAAGTATGAAAGCATACTTAAGGAGCATGACACGCTCAAATCTCATGTCAAGCAAATTGAGGAGGATAAGGCTCAAATCAAGCTAGATCATCATGAGCTTGACTTAGTCCACCAAGCACTCTTGGGAAAGCACAATGAGTTAATCCAAGAGCATCAAGTACTTAACCTTGCTTATGAAGATCTTGATCAAGAATTGAAAAATATAAAGAAACAAACTCTTAATGATAAGGTATCTATCAATTCTCATGCCACTAATGTCTTGCATAAGTCTTTGCCTTTGAAAGAGAATGCTAGGGAGAAGGATTTGTTGGAAGAAATTGAAAGTCTCCGCACTAGTGTGGCAAGACTATCTAAAGGAGAAGTCAAGCACAAGAAAATCCTCTTCCAACAAGCAAATGCCTTCAACAAGAGAGGACTTGGATCCTTCTCGGTGCCTAACAAAGGAAAGGTGACCTCACCGGATCTTAGAACAAGCTTCATCAAGGAAGTTGGTTCCTATTGCCAACATTGTGAGGTCACCGGTCACCATACAAGGGAGTGTCCTCTTCCTAACCGGCCTTCTCCAAAATTGCCTGCTAACTACAAGTCTACTTTCAATGATCATTATTATCTCTTGAGTAAAGTAGATGGCAAGGTGAAGGCAAGGTTCATTGGCAAGGACATAAAGGGCATGAAGGGGAAGCTCCCCAAGCAACTTTGGGTCCCAAAAACACTTGTATCACACATACAAGGACCTAGGTTGGCTTGGGTGTCTAAAGTCAAAAATTGAATTCATGTGTGTAGGTGAACTACAAAGCCGAAGGAAAGTATTGGGTACTCGATAGCGGGTGCACTCAACATATGACTGGCAACAATGGTATGTTCACCACCATAGAAAACCCTGACAATCATGAACAAGTCACCTTTGGTGATAACTCTAAGGGGAAGGTAATTGGTTTAGGTAAGATTGCAATTTCAAATGATTTATCTATTTCCAATGTATTATATGTTAAGTCACTTAGTTTCAATTTGCTTTCTATTGTACAACTATGTGATCTTTGACTAACATGCACCTTTAGCAATGATGTTGTTGTGACTAGTGAAACAAGCCAAGAACTAATCTTCAAAGGATTTCGGCATGGGCATCTCTACCTAGTAGATTTCTCCAACAAGGATGCTAGCTTGGCAACTTGTCTTTTCACTAAGACAAGTTTGGGTTGGCTATGGCATCGACGCATAGCGCACATTGGAATGAGCAAGCTCAAGAAGTCATTCAAGCTTGGGATGGTGACCGGCGTGAAGGATGTCACATTTGAGAAGAACAAGCTTTGTAGCGCTTGTCAAGCCGGGAAGCAAGTTGCTTCACACCACCCGATGAAGACAATGGTGTCAACCTCCAAGCCACTTGAGTTACTCCACATGGACCTCTTCGGATCGTCCACATATCAAAGTCTTGGCGGTAATATCTATTGTCTTGTTATAGTTGATGACTACTCTCGCTATGCTTGGACTTTGTTTCTAGGTGACAAGAGTGAAACTCCAGAAGTGTTCAAGACCTTCGCTAACCGTGCTCAAAGGGAATTTTAACTTCCCATCATCAAGGTCCGGAGTGACAACAGCACCGAATTCAAGAACTACAACATTGGGGAGTGGTGTGACCGTGAAGGCGTGAAGCATGAGTTTTTGGCCACATACACTCCTCAACAAAATGGTGTCGTTGAAAGGAAGAACAAGACTCTCATCACTCTTGCACGAGCAATGCTTGATGACTATGGCACATCCGAGAAGTTTTGGGCGGAAGCAATCAACACGGCGTGCCATGCCGCAAATAGGGTCTACCTACATCGACTACTTCAAAAGACCCCGTACGAACTTCTCATTGGGAGAAAGCCCAACATCTCCTATTTCTGAGTCTTCGGGTGCAAGTGCTACATCTACCGCAAGAAAAGGCTCGGTAAGTTTGAAAGAAGATGTGATGTTGGTATATTTCTTGGTTATGCATCAAACTCAAAAGCATATCGAGTATTCAACCAAACCTCCAGTTTAGTTGAGGAAAGTTGTGATGTTGAGTTTGATGAAACTAATGGCTCCCAAGAGGAGAGTTTTGGTCATGATGAAATAGATGACGAGCCTCTACGAGAAGCTATGAAGAACATGACCATTGGTGACATCAAGCCGAAAGTTGAGGAGAGCCATGATCAAGGGGGAGCTTCAAGTTCCAACATCAACACATCTATTGCACCTCAAGTTGGTGAAGAAGAGAAAGATGATCCATTGCCGACACAAGATTCACAAGCCACACAACATCAAGAAGAAGAACAAGTCCATTATCAAGTCCAACCACAAGAAGAGCAACATGCATCACCACCGCCAAGTGCTTCACAACCACTCATGAGGCATGGACGCATCTCCAAGGCGCATCCGATTGACCAAATCATCGGAAGTCCGTCAAGGGGAGTAAGTACACGTTCTCACCATTTCGCTACGTTTTGTGAGCACTACTCATTTGTTTCATGTGTAGAACCCACTCACATTGAGGAATCACTCCAAGATCCAAATTGGGTGATGCCCATGCAAGAAGAACTCAACAACTTCATTCGCAATGAAGTTTGAGTGTTGGAGGAGCGACCCAAGGACAAGAATGTCATCGGAACAAAGTGGGTGTACCGCAACAAACAAGATGAGAATGGCGTTGTGGTTCGCAACAAGGCAAGACTTGTGGCCAAGGGTTTCTCGCAAGTTGAAGGACTATACTTTGGGGAGACATTTGTTTTGGTCGCCCGACTAGAAGCCATCCGTGTACTTCTTGCCTTTGCATCACATCATAACATAAATCTTTATCAAATAGATGTGAAAAGTGCCTTTTTTAATGGTTATATTAACGATCTTGTCTATGTTGAACAACCTCCCGAGTTTGAAGATCCGAGGAATCCTAATCATGTGTTTAGGTTGCACAAGGCGCTCTACGGGCTCAAGCAAGCACCTAGGGCGTGATATGAACGACTAGGAGATTTCTTGATCATGCAAGGATTCAAAATCGGGAGGGTGGACACTACACTCTTCACCAAAGACATCGACGGAGAATTATTCATTTGTCAAATTTATGTCGATGATATTATTTTTGGTTCAACCAACGAAGCTCTTAGCCATGAGTTTGGCAAAATGATGTCTAGGGAATTCGAGATGTCGATGATTGGAGAGCTCAACTTCTTCCTTGGATTTCAAATCAAGCAACTTCGAGAGGGGACCTTCATCTATCAAGAAAAGTATACCAAGGACCTCTTGAAGAAATTTGAGATGGGAGGTTGTAGCTCAAGAAGTACTCCAATGGCAACAAATTGTCATCTCGACGCGGATAAGGACGGTAAACCTATTGACCAATCTAATTACCATTCTATGATTGGTTCATTGCTTTATCTTACCGCATCTAGGCCCGATATCATGTTTAGTGTATGCTTGTGTGCTCGCTTTCAAGCGGCACCTAAAGAATCGCATCAGAAGGCAGTCTTTAGGATACTCCGGTATCTCAAGCATACCCCTAGTGTAGGCCTGTGGTACCCTAAAGGTGCAAAATTCCATCTCTTGGGTTACTCGGATTCGGACTTTGCCGGATGCCGTGTGGATCGCAAGAGTACCTCTGGTGGGTTCCACTTGCTTGGACGTTCCCTAGTATCTTGGTCTAGCAATAAGCAAAATTCTGTTGCTTTGTCCACGGCGGAAGTGGAATACATAGCGGTCGGTTCATGTTGTGTCCAAATTCTTTATATGAAGCAAACTCTTTTGGACTTTGGTATTAAACTTGGTTGTGTGCCTCTCTTTTGTGACAATGAAAGTGCGGTTAAGATAGCTAAAAACCCTGTTCAACACTCCCGCACTAAGCACATTGATATTCACCATCATTTCTTAAGGGACCATGAAGCTAAGGGAGACATCTCCTTGCGAGGTGTTAGGTCCGAAGAACAATTGGCGGATATCTTAACTAAACCACTTGATGAGAAAACTTTTTCTAGACTAAGGAGTGAATTAAATGTGCTAGATGCATCGAACGTCATGTAAGTTGCCATGATCATGTAAGAATGCATCTCATATAGGTCTTGTCTAACTTTTAAAGGATAGGGGTGAGCAAGGGTTAGCTTGGGATGGAGGTTCCTTTGGGTTTTCCCAAGACTTGGAGAGTGGCTCTCCCTGAAGAAGCCTTCGAAAGGTTCAAATTTGGCAAGATAGATTTAATTTATGTCTTGCATGATGCCTGCCATATAGACTTGCACTCACATTTAAATTTCTTGCATTATAAATTGTTTGACATTGCATACGATAGATTGTCACAAAGGGGGATCCACTTCATGAGAAAGAGACTTGTTTGAAATGCAATATCTCAACTCATATGATGTGTAAAGAACAAAATGTTAGGTGTGTTAATGCCTAAAGGAACATGCTTTAAAGAGATAGGAGTTTCATCCTCTAGCTCACAAAGCATGAGCCTTACATTTTATTTGGATAATTTCTTCCCTATTTTCTTCGGTGTTCTATTTGCTTTAGGGCTTAGCCAAGTTATTGGCAATTAGTATTTTTGAGGGGTAAGGGGTTGCCCAAAAAGTCCTAAGACTTGTGTTTCTTGTTGTGTGTTTAAGTCAAAGGACATATATGGGATGTTGCTGTTTTGTGGTCATAAGATTATCCGATGCTTAGGCCAGAAGCTCATCGGATCAGTTTGTGTTCAAATGCAAAGGGTCAATTCAGTCAGAAAGACAAATCAACCGACTAGTTCATTCTTAGAAACATCGGTGCACCCGATGTTCACATTTCTGGAGTTGTGCCACATTCAACCGATGCTAATACTCTCATCGTCAGATCATCCAGTGTCAATGATACTTTTTAAATACCCTCACTGTACCATTCGACCGATGCTCCTATCATCTGACGTCAGTTCATCCAGTGTTAAAATTTGAGCTAGGGTTTGGGCCCCACCTATTTAGTGCGCCGCTTCACCTTTTTTCTCTCTCCTCGATTTTGCCTTCTGCCACCGACGCCCTGACACCTCCGCCGCCGCCGCTCCCTCGCCCTGCCGCCGCCCTCCGGCCGCCGCCGTCCTACAACCGCCACCGCCCTCCGAGCCGCCGCTGCCGCCGCCTCCAGCCGCCGCCGCCGCTCACCCTGCGCCCCACGCAGCACTGCCGCCTCCCAAGCACCTCCGCCGCCGCCGCTCCCACGCCTCACTGCCGCCGCACCACTGCCGCCGCCCCACGCCGTCCTAGGCGCCGCACCACCGCCCTCTACGTCGCTGTGGTGCCCTCCTTTCGGTCGCCGTGCTTCGCCGTTAGGGTTCCCCGGCCGCGAGGATCTTTGTGTTGTCGTCCCGTCTGCCCGAGCTCGTGTCCCGTGACCCCGTCTTCATCGTCGTCATGGGCCGTGACAAGAAGGGAAAGGGCAAGGCTATTGAGGAGCCAGCCGCAAAAAGCAGAAGTTGTCCAAGGAGGCGAAGAAATCCCTAATAGCCGCTCGCGCCGCTGAGGAGCGAGAGCGAGGCCTAGGAGGATCGTTGAGGATCCGCGAGGCCCGACAGAGGCAGCCTCCCGTGCCAGAGGAGTTAGAGGAAGAAGAGGAGCCTGAAGTGCCGCTTGTTCGCCGGCGCTCAGCCAGGACCCGTGGAGGTCATCCAGCTGCAGCCCCAAGACCGAGACCGTCAGTAGCTAACCTTCGGGAGGACAGGGCGACTCAAAGAGCCGTCTATGAGATGGACACCAACGTCCGTGTCGCTGAGGGTGTCCGCCTGACTGATTACAGGAAGATGAAGACCAAGCAGCTCAGGTAGCTCAGATGGAGTGTTCTGCTTGAGGAGTGGTTCCCGCAGCCCAGGGAGGCACTTGTGGACAGCCACTTTTGGACCCTGACACAGGCGTCGCTGTACGAGACTTACAGACGTCGGGGCCATAAGCTCTTCCAGCATAATTTCCTGGATTGGGATCAGCTTGCACTCGCAGCCGAGACAGAGATACGCCCTTACTTTGAAAGGTATAGAGGGCTAGTGGAGCTAATGTCTTACAAGAGGAGTGTCTACGTGGAGGACTGGGTCCGAGTATTCTATGCCACACTCTATGTCTCTGAGGGCCGCAGATCCATTGATTTCATGTTCATGGGCCAGCATCATCACTTGACCAGGCAGACTTTGGGACAACTACTAGGAGTGCATCTCCATGACACTTGCCTGCACGAGAGGGTGTATGGACATGCTGACCCACCAAGGAGGCCACTCACTGGAGGTGTGGCACCACCGCTTGAGGAGATATGCTCACTGTTTGCTCAGCCTTTCTCTCCAGACCAACCGAGGGTACTGACACTACTCACTCGAGCTGCGTGCACTGTGCACCTTGCCTTGCGCCACACACTTTTGTCGAGGTCTGGATACCTTGAGGGGTTCACCAGCTTATAGCAAACTCTCCTGTTCTATGTCATGAACGGGATGAAGTTCGATATTGTGGACGTTCTCATTTGTGAGGTGGAGGACGTCATCACTGATGGAGTCACAATGATGAGGAAACTTGTGTTTGGTCATTGGATCAGCTACTTGCTCTTCATGGTAGCCCCAGATGGGTCTGCCATGCGTGACAGTCTCACTGACGAGAGCGTCACACGGTTTGGCCACTACCGTGATCCAGCTCCTGGAGACCGCCGCCTTGGCCGTCCAGTTGAGCGTCAGGTCCGTGCCCGTCTCTCAGAGGAAGACTGGTCAGACCTGGAGAAGGAAGACGAGAGACTAGCACAGGCAGAGGATCAGGGTGAGGATCTTCAACACATATGGTCCGAGAGTGACACCAGCGACAGTGTCGAGGAGTACTTTCCACCTCCTCCCTCACCTAGGCAGCACGACGCGGAGGCTGAAGGCTCGACTGTGCCACCTCCTACTCCACCTTCGGTGTCAGAGGCACAGGTCTCTCAACCATCTAAGATTACCTCCCTACTTTGGCAGATTGTTGAGCAGCAGCGCCTGGACCGGCTTGCAGCTGAGCAGGCCCGAGCTGAGCAGGCTGCGCGTCTCTTGGAGCTCCAGCAGCAGCAGTAGGAGATGCAGCGACAGATAGCCCGTGAGAGGCAAGAGGACACTGACAGGCTGACTGGGTTGATTGATGAGATGCACTAGCGCTCTCTCGACCAGCAGCAGCAGACGCAGCAGGCAATGATGGGCATCCTGGGGTTGATCACCAACCTCTACACGCAGACCGGGATTGCCCTACCATCGCAGCTTCCAGGCCTTGCTCCAGGTCCGCCTGTCCTGGCACCAACTTCAGCGCCAGTACCGACTACGCCGATCCCGACGATCAGTATATCCCCTCTGCTAGCTCCGGGCGCTCCTATCCACTCTCCCCTGCCTGCTATGATGCTTCTCCAGCAGACGCTGGCATCCATTGTCAGTGCCCCTCTTCCTGCAGTCCAGTCTCAGTAGGTACCGACAGCGGCTCCCGCAGCACCCGCCACCTCTACTCCAGCTTCGGCAGCAGCAGGCAGCAGCTCCGACGACAGCACCCCCGATGGTGACCAGTTCGTCATCGCCCCGAGCGCCCAGGATCCTTAGGCACTTGGCTTCCTTTTTGGTGTCTTGATGCCAAAGGGGGAGAAGAGTCAGGGGGAGGATAGATTAGTCTCAGGGGGAGTCCTAGCTGTAGGGGGAGTCTATCTTTTTGGGAGTTCTTTTGTAATTTGGTGATTTGCTACTCTTTTGCTATTTATTGAATATTCGTGTGCCACTTATTCTCTTGAGTTATTGATCGATTGAGCTTTCGAGTTATTGATCATTTTTTTGAGCCTTCAAGTTTAAGTGTGCTAAACTTTGTACTTATTGCATATCCTTTTGAGTATCGTATTCTCAAATTCATTACTATTATGCTTTACTTGTTGTGTTGTCATAAATCACCAAAAAGGGGGAGATTGAAAGCATCTAGGCCCCATGAGGTATGGTTTCGGTGATTAATGACAACCATTGGATTTTACTAATGAATTTGTGGATGCAAGGTCTCCCATATCACTCATCAAAATCAAATGAAATCTATATTAATATCATTTACTGCTCATTAGATATAATTGGAGAGCCCTAAACAATCATTCTATGAGATCAATCAATGTTTATGAAGATTAGAAGTAAAAGCTCATATGTCAAAATTATTCAACCAAAATTGACAGCACTCAATGCTTGATAATCATCAGAAGAATATTTCCAACCAATGCCTAAGAGGGCAATCGAGCAATTCCAAAAGAATCACTTAGAACAACTCGAAACAAACAAAATCAACTCACCGGATCAACCGATGTTTCCAGAAAACAACACATCGGTCGAGTTGGTTTAGCAGAAGAAGAAGACCTCAGAACTAAGTACTCACCAGATCATTCGATGATGAAGGGAATGTTACATCGGTCCATCAGTACAGTAAGCAATATCCCTGGACCAAGTGAACACCGGATCATCCGATGTACAACTATAAACACATTGGTCAATTACTCCAGTAAGCATCAATTCTGAACCAAATCTGGATGTAGTGCCACTGGATCATCCGATGAGAAGGCAAGTGTAACATCGGTCTAACAACGGTCATATCTGACACAGTGACATCAGCTAATTTGGATTCGACCGATGATAACTGAAGGGAGAACATCGGATCATCCAGTGTTCACAGAACAATGATGTCAGCCTACTTTTCCAACGACTATTTCGTGGAGGCTGGCTATTTATACCCCTTCAACCAGTCTATTCGATAAGTCTTGACAACCAGAGCTACTCTACACATTCTCAAGCATTAAATACGTTGAGCCAACACTTCTACATCATCTACACCACTTACACACCAAGAGATAGGCTAGAACATACTAGAGATAGTGCTTTTATGCCTCCATTCTTGGTGATTGGAGTCTCTAGTGTAGTGAGAGCTGTGAGGGAGTGTCCCTTGGTGATTGTATTGGAGAGAGCCTTCCAGAGCTTACCAAGACGGTTGTGGAAGCCCAGAGGATCCAACTTGTACAAGGCTTGAGCTCCACCTTGCCGAGGTTGGCGAACGGAGAAGTATAGTGAAGATCTCTGGTCTCGATGACTTGGGAGTGGCTATACTCTTTGGTGGGTGCCACAACGTAGATGTAGGAAGATCTTGATGATCTTGTCGAACCACGGGATAAATCTCCGTGTCTTCGTGTCTCCTCGGAAGTTTGCGCTTTCTTCCTCTCCCCTTACACTTATGCATTTCTTATACCGCAAAGTTACTATTCACTTGAATGCATAGGTTGTTTGCATAGGAAATTGGGCTTTTAGTAATTAAGTTTTATTGCTTTAATTTTTGAAAAGAAGCCCAATTCACCCCCCCCTCTTGGGCATTCGATCCTTACACTTGCTTACCCATTGGTAGGACTATAGTAGCTCGTTCAGGGCCTACTATATTCCTATCATGTCCAGCAATAATCAAAATATTCCCAGTTCTTTTTCTAAGAGTTTGGATATACTTTGTCTTTCTAAGTATAGAGTTTGTTGTGCCACTATCCACAAGACACAATTCTTGTTCCATAGGATTGATTTCAAGTATCTATAGAGAATAAGAACTTTATTCAATATAGAATACATACATATTTGTAATATCAAAGTATTTACATACTTATATTTACATTACATATCACAATCCTTAGTCACTAATATTTACAAAGACAATAGGTTAATAAAATCTACTAAGATAAATAGAGCCTATTCTTGGTCTCCAAACACATCGTTGATATATTCAACGATCATGTTCTCATCGTCAATGTAGTCATCATTTGATGAACTTTGCTTTATTTCTTCATCAGGTACTTTTCTCGAAGTTGTAGCTTCATCGGATGTAGCATTGAAATGTGCTTCATATGATTCTTTTGCTTTTTCTTCTTCCTTGAGGGATTTTTGGTATAAATCAACCAAGTGTTGGGGTGTTTTGCACTTCTTTGCAATATGGTTAGGACCACCACATCGGTAGCACTTGAATGATTTCTTTCCTTTCCCCTTTTTCTGTCCTTTGGGCTTGTTCTTATTGTGCATATTTCTCTTGCCTTTCTTGAATTTACCAACATTCTTAGATGATTTAGTATCATCCATTTTTCCTTTACCTTTTGAACTATAATTAACTTCAGGCAGTAGAACCGTACCAACAAGACGTTGGTGATGATTTCTCATAGTGAGTTCATCATGCTTTTCTGCTTGAAGAAGATCTTGTATTAGTTCTGAGTAACGTTGATAATTTCTGGCACGATATTGATGCATTAAGATCCTATTTGATGGAAGCATAGTTGTGAGAGTTTTCTCAATCTTCTTCATCAGATGGTTCCTTCTTACAAAACCGTAATTTAGCACAAATCTTATGAACAACATGATTATAATCTCCAATGGATTTATAATCCTGTAGGCGTAAATGTATCCAATCATGATTGGCCTCTGGTAGAATTACTGCCTTTTGTTGTTCATAACGATTTTGAAGAGCATTCCAAAGAACACTTGGTTCTTCTTCCAATACATATTCTAATTTCAAATCAGGATATATATGATGCCTTAAGATATATAAAGCATTGTACTTGTATGTAGGAAGCAATTCTTGTTGTCGATTTTCTAGTGGAATTATTGCCTCATACATCCCTCTAAGAGCCAAGCTTATCTTGACGTGCATCGCCCATGTAGGATAATTATGCCCATCAAGAGCAAGTTCTTCAAATTCTCGAGTCATTAGTCCTACAATATTTAACCAATATTTTGTGAGAATCTAGGTTTCATTGTGACATATGCAAGTATATTTGCATTCTTGTGATATTTGAGTAATAAACACTCATCCAACACCATGTGTTGTCATTTATAATCTTTGATTTCATAACAAATGAAATCTATCAATTTCAAGTTTAGTGTTATAATTATGGTTCATGTAAAATAAACTCCATGATTTTATAATTTTATGTGTAATTCATCTTTATGAACTCTATGAGTTTGATGAATTTTGCTAGAAATAACAATGATTTCATGCCTCACATAAAATTATGGTTAAAATAACTATGTATTAACCATATCTTCAAATTCCATAGAAATGGAAAATGAATAATTACATGTACAATACCATAATTATACAATTTACAATACTAAACTGGAAATTACAGAAATTTAAATGCTAAATACACACTAATTTTTCTTGTATTCTATCATAAATAATCTGATCTACAAGAAAAATATTAAAGCAAATAATAAAACTGTACATATAAACATCAGCCCCATTGGGCTGTTTTTTTTTCTCTGGTTCAAAAGGCCTTTCGGCCTGACCCATTTGGCCGTTTGGTCTGGCCCAGCCGGCCATCCCGGCCCAGCCCATGCGGCATTAAAAAAGGGTCAGGGGGGGTTAGGGTTGCCGACACCACACTCCCGTCCCCCTCGCGCCGCTGCTCCTCTCCTCCTCGGTTCTTTCGCCTCAGTCCACCTTCTCCCGCGGCGCCGCACCTTCTCCCGTCCTCGTCCTTCCCCACCCCTCCCCCCCTTCTCTAGGTCCTCAAGACCATCGAGGGAAGGACCAAGCCCCCAGGCTACGGCCCGAAGAACACGGTTTCGCTAGGTGAGTGAAACGGCGAAGGATTCGGCCCCCGTTGGGGCTCTGGAGCGGTGGCTCTTTGTTTATTGCGGTTGGATCCGAAGGATTTGGTGTTGGTTACGGCAGTTGAGCCCTAGATCCGGCGATTGTTGCACTTTGTTCATCTTCTTTTGCAGATGTTCTTGGTGCTATGGGTCCGGTTGGGCGTCTCAGTGGCCCGATTCGGGTCCTTGCCGTTTTCTTGTATGTCGGACTTGGGGTTGGTGAGTCCGGTACCGGTACGAAGTCGACCGGTTTGTCGTCTTCCTCAACAACGGCCACCACGAGCATGTCACCTTCTTGTTCGACGACGGTGACCTCTGTGTTACCCACACCATCGGTGAGTTCTTCTTCTCCCTCACCCCTACCCGGTGATGATAACACCGGTTCTTGTGCAAGTGGGTATGGGCAAGGGCCCATACCATGGATGACGCAAGGCTTTTCCTGGCGACTCCATGGGGAGTTCGCCAAGTCTGAGAGTTCCATCGGCCAATACGCCAGTGGATTTGGGGATGGAGACCTTGGTCATTTGTCAACCCTAAACCTAGGGTTAGAGACTTGCTGTGGTGGTGGTTGTGATTGTTCCCGCGCTAGACTCCCTCCATTGTGACAGTATCCAGATCTTTGCCGCCGCCTATTGCGTCGCCGTCTTCTCTATTGATGGTGCCCCCAGTTGCATCCATTGTTTCTTGTTTCCCATGTTCTTGCAGGGAATCACCGGCGTGGATTGTTGGTGAACCAAATTGATCCAGAATACGGCGCAAATTATGGATTAAATACTGGGTAAGATTGTTTTTTGTCATCTTTACCTTGTCTTAATCCTTGTTCTTTCGATCTCTTGAGGCCTATGAACTTTCTGGTTGAACTACGTGACTGATAACGTGTTATGAAAGTAATAGTAGACAATAGAGTAGACAAATGAATTGTTGATTCAATTATGTTATTGTCATTGATCTTATTGTTTCTTATATACATGTTCAATGGATATTGGCGCCTCTTCGCTGTGGAACTACCGTTGCCGTCGTCGCACCCATTCGGAGGATTGCCGACGGAACCTGTGTCGATTATTGTGGGGATTAACTGTTCACACTTGTATTATCCTTAACAAAATTCATTCGTGCGGAGGAATTCAGCTCAAACGTCTGATCTCATCGAGTTAATCATGACTTCATGAAGTTTGGCCGGCGTCGCACAGATCTCGGCGCACGCGAGCTGCCGCTTCAGCCCTCTCCCCCGTCGTTATCCACTCGGTCACTCCGCCGCCTGCTCCCCTCCAATGGCGCTGTCCCCGGCCAACTCCTCCTGCTTCCACCCCCGCCAGCCCGCGGTCCACTCTCAGGTCGGACCTTCCCCAATCCGTTCCTCCGGTCCCCCGAACCCTGCTAAACCTTACCCCCCACTGACGCACCCCAACTTCTCGGCTCCTTTATTTTTTTTTCGCGCAGCGTGGGCACCAGGGTCTTCGTCGGGCGCAGACCAAGCTCGGTAAGCGGTACCTGACGTAGTTCAAGTTTATGCTTGCCGGGTTCGTTCTCTGTTTGATTTTGGTTTTCGGGTTGACAATGCCGAGCAGGTTCGTCGGAGTCGTCGTGCCCGAACGTCAGCGCCGGGTTCTGCACAGCCGTCAACAAGAGGGTTTCTCTGGGGTACGTGTGTGCAGATTTGGGACACGGCTTCCCTTCTCCCATTTGTACTCCCATGCATGTTATGCATGTTCCCGATGATGTGTCATCATCTTATTTGTTCTTAGGAAAAAGTCTGTATACCCCCCTAAAGTATGGTCTAGGGACTACATAACCCCCTCAAGTTCTAAATCGGATATTTAACACCTTAATCTATTTAAAACCAGTTAATTGACTCCCTAAGGTGGTTTTAGAGGGTGGTTTTGCCACCTCAGCTGCTTATGTGGCATGTCTTGCATGTGTTTTACTGTGGGACCCACGTGTCATTCAGAGAAGATGAAGCAGACTATCTTTGGAAGACCATCAATATCCCGATACTCCCGATCAATTTTCATGTCACAGCAGAGCGAGTCA
The DNA here is from genome assembly GCA_036927565.1 of Tuctoria greenei. Taxonomy (NCBI): domain Eukaryota; kingdom Viridiplantae; phylum Streptophyta; class Magnoliopsida; order Poales; family Poaceae; genus Tuctoria; species Tuctoria greenei. The sequence continues at coordinate 158,595,672 of JAYESD010000009.1, read as the reverse complement.
AAGCATGAGCTCTCAGCAGGGCAAGTCAAAGCACCGTGTTCCCTTCATCAGGAGCCAAGGATGAACGTCTAAGCTGCTTCCATTTTTTCTTCATCAAGCTGATTTCTGTAATATTGTCTCAATTGTTTGCTACAACAGGTCTTACCATCATGATCTGTTGTGACATTTTGTTCATGATTGTTGTATGCTTACAGTAAACTTCACTGTATGGTTTGATCAATTGATCGGTACTGCTATGTGTTGACAATGTGGAAGAAAAAAACAACCTGATTCAGACAATCGATTCAGTCTAGCAGTTAGAGAACGGGAGCGATGAAAGAAAGAAAGGGAAGGCAAACGATTCAGCAGGTTAATCAGCAAATGGGGCAACAGAAGAGAAAAAAAACACAACTGATGCAGCCGTACATCTGCAGATCTCATAGTATAACAAATACATGCCACATAAGCAGCTGAGATGGCAAAACCACTCTCCAAAACCATCTTAGGGGGACAATTAACTGGTTTTAGATAGATTATGGTGTTAAATACCCAGTTTAGAACTTGAGGGGGTTAAGTAGTCTTTAGATCATACTTTAGAGGGGTATGTAGACTTTTTCCTTGTTCTTATTTGTTGTGAAGGTATGGTAGTTAAGCTAAGCATTAATTAAGAGCCCAATAAAAATTAGGACGCATGCGAGGACGGAACGGGGGGAGCGAAGCCGCATCCGCAGATTTGTATGCTTGGTTTATTGCTTTGCTTTTGGGGTCTAGATGGAAGTTATACTACTGTTTAACCTCACAGAATTCAGTACTACTAATAAATACACCCATGCTGCATTGCTTGCTGCTATCTCTATTCTGGGTGATAGCTATTCGTGTTGATCTCGTCCTATACTAGTACGGGAACAAATGCTTCAATCAGTGTTAATTATAGTGTTAATTAACTGATCTGGTCGTGAGTGCTTCAATCAGTTAAAGATCAAAAGCATTATTTGCTGACCATTTTCTGATCTAACGAAAGACATATCCGTAGATTTGTTAGCATCTGAGAATTGCACAAGAAAAAGGAAAACAGAATTATGCTGACGTGGTTTGTTAGATACATTTCACATTTGAGTATAATGCAAATTCACTCTTTACATGCTGTCGAACAAGAGGGCCACCAGAGTGCGTATTTCAATGATGCCCATTGGGACTCCACGAGTGCTGTACAGAACACCTGGTGTAGGAACCTGGCAATGGCTTGACATATGGAATGCTTTGGTAAAAATAATATGCTTCACTGGACTAATGTAATTCTTATATCTCACTGTACATTCGATAACTGATCTGAAATTGTCCTATGCAGTATCATGAACAGATTATCTTCATCGGAGACAATAGAGATGAAGAATTCAGCAATCAAGTGTTAGCAAGCATGTTGTATCTTGATAGTATTGATAATACAAAAAAGATACTTCTATACATTAATGGGCCAGGAGGAGATGTAAGAACCTTATAATACCATACTTGTTCTTGTAATGCTTGGTCTCTTTTAATTTTAGTGTTATCTTTTTTTTTTGTTTCATTTACTTTTGGGACATGATTCTGTGACCTTCAAGAGGTACTGTATTAAAACTTTGAAATTTCAACAGAATAAAGTTTGAATAGCTGATTTGGTGTAGTATAAATAATGTGTTTTCATGCTTCAGATATTCAAAATGGATGATCAATGATTCCATGAAATACATGTTGCATGGAGCTAACTCGTGCCACCATTCTAATCTGAATCCATTCCTGGTGCTGCAGCTTACGCCGTGCATGACATTGTATGACACCATGCTAAGCCAGTCCTATTGGTACACACTGCTTGGGCTTTGCGTTCAACTTGGCAGGATTTATTCTTGCAGCTGGTGAAAAGGTAAACAACTTGACGTTGATTCCCTTTTGGATCCTTTGTGGCGAGTATGCTCCAGTATAATACGTCTCTATGTTCTTCTGTAATGCTAAGGGTTCACGTACTGGAATGCTTCTATGCCGTATTTCACTTCAATCACCTGCTGGAGCAGCTCGAGACCAGGTTTGTAATCTAACTGCGGGCAGATTAATTTAATTTCAAATGCCTGTGTCTTACAATATATTGATTTACTATACTTTTTCTGCAGACTGATGATATAGAAAATGAAGCAAATGAGCTTACTTGTATTAAAAAATATCTTTATGGCAAGCTCGCGGAGCACACAGGTCATCCTGTTGAAAAGGTAAGTACTTCTGATTGCATGAATCTTGTTTCTCCTAACCTCCTTTTCATTCAGTCTGCTTAAACAACCTTTTGTTGTCCTGTACCCATTGGGGATGCATGATGACTTTCTTTGCTTTTCTGTGCATCTTACTGGTTGGTGTTTCATATTGAACTTCAAAATTTGACGCAGAACACCCGCTTTGTTATACTCTCTTCTTAATGAAATATGTGCATTTCATGTTCTTGAAAAACTGTTGCTACATAACCATCTTCTGATTCTTTTAGCATCTCATAGATCATGTTCTCGAGGTCTTCAACGTATGATCTGAGATGATTATCATAGCAATTCAAGTGCCCAAATGTCCCTTTCATCTCAAAGTTTTTATTGTTTGCAGATTCATGAGGATCTATCTAGGGTGAAGCGCTTTGACGCTGAAGGGGCTCTTGAATACAGGATTATCGACCGTATTATTAGACCTTCTCGGATTAAGAAAGAGGGATTCACTGGAGAAAGGAAGGACCGTCGAAACCTGGGGCTTGGCTAATACTCCCTCCTTATCTTTTTAGTTGACGTTTTTTACAAAAAAATGAACTACAAATGAACTAACCACAATGTCCGAATGTCAAACAAAAAAATAAAGAGGGAGTAGATCCTATGCTATTGCATCACAGTTAGGCTGGTCGCACCGGCGACGCTGTCGACTGTTGGAGTCGGCAGATCCCCTAACACTATGAAAAGTGTTTGAAGGAGTTTGTGGTTCGGTCTGGGCGCGCGGAGATCTAAGAAAGTGAAATGCGATTTGGACACGAGTGACACGGTGGTTTACGTGGTTCGGGCCGCCTGAGCGTAATACCCTACTCCACGGGTGTGTGTTTGTTGTATTCACTTGTGAGCTTCAGCGTGTTCGAGAGTTCTCTTCTGTGTATCGTCGGTTTGTCCTTTTATAGTACAAGGACTAACCGTTACAAGTCAGCCTGGCCCGACATGTGGCCCTGGCGGTTATTAGTATTGATACACGAGATTAATTGTTGTTAATAACCCTGTAACGGCTCCGACAGTGCCGTTACAGGTGTTAAGGCTGTCCGATTAATTAACGTGGAATTAATGGTAATTAATCGGATCTTGAAGTCTGCGGCTGTCCTTTGGAGATCCGGAGCCGTTACAACGTCTCCCGGAGGCTTTAAGCATCTAGCTCTGTCGTGTGGACACGTGGCAGCTCCGGAGCTTGCTTGGGAGAAGCGGGAAGCTTCGGGGTGACCTGGCACGTGTCATGTCCGGAGCTTCTCTCGGTCGGGGGCTACCTCTGGAGGTGCCGTTTCAGTACTTGGCCCGGAGCTTCACCCTTGCGGGTAATAGCTCTGGGTTGACAGTACACGTGGCAACCTAGAGGTTAACCATGTTGGAGAAGCGGGTCCGGTCACGTCTGGCGAGTGGGCCCCCGAGGGTCTTCAATTTGAGTTGATGTCCTTCCCTTGAGATCTTTGTAACCTCAGGGGGTGTATGGTTTTTAGGGTACCGACAGTGGCCCCCTGGACCTACCTCCGGGGAAGGCCAACGGGATGAAGTCGTTCCGCCGGAGGTGGGTTCATACTTGTGACTCTTGAACTGGGTCTTCAAGAGTCTTAGGAGGTGCCTTTGGCGGGGCTTTATGGTTGAGTCCCGACGCGTGGCGCACCTCAGGCGGCAGATAAGATCTTTGACGTGCGGATCTCTCGCAATTGAAGGTCGTCGGTTCCCGATACGAAAACCGTATCGGTTCCGCGCGCCTTGTCAGTCCGCCGCCTTTGGGTCTCCCACCTCGTGATGACAACTGTTTGCCTGGGTAAGAGCCTCGACTTGATCGTCAGGGTGGTCCCGGGCCCTCTTGTCATCGGCTGGGTTGAATTCTTGAGTAGTATGCTCAACTCCCCTGCAGTTTCCATCCAAGCGTTGCGAGGGCTTACTTAAGAAGGAAAGCGCACCGTCGGGAGTTCTTTACGCTTTCCATCTGTTCTTGCGCTCAAACTCCCAACTCGTGCTTTGCTTCTCTTCTCTCGCCTAGCAGTGCTGCGATGGAGTTGGGTCTGCGTGAGAGTCGTTTGAAGACGGAGAGCGATCTGAAGAAGGTCCGAGCCCTCATGGGGTGGTCGTCGGACTTCTTCAACCGTTCAATCCGCACCGGAGGAGAGCTTCCCTTTAAAAAGGAGCGCTCCGGCGAAATGGTATACTTTTCATCGTATGCCATGGTGGGGCTGATCCCACCATTTTCTTCCTTCTTTTTGATGCTGCTGGACTTCTATGGTCTGCAGCTATACCACCTTGGCCCTCACTCCCTTCTCCTTGTATCCGTCTTTGTCCACTTCTGCGAGATGTGGGTGGGCATTCCTCCCTGCATCGAGCTCTTCCGCACTTTCTTCACCGTCCAAACCACCGGCCGAAGTGACGAGTACCTTGGCTTCTACTACTTTGTGAAGCGCAAGAAGTGCCCGTTCAAGTACCTCCGGTCGTTCCCTTCCGGGAAGTGGGATGACTGGAAGAAAGATTGGGTAGTCGTCCGGGTGGAGGAGCACGAGCGGTTGGAACTGCCAGACGGTCTGCCCGGCATTGACACATCGGTGTGGAGCGAAGTTCCGGTGCTGGCGGCAGCTTTCGACCCCGTCTTGTCCAGGATCCGCCAATGTGTAGAGGGAGGATTGACTCCCCAGGCGGTGTTCTGCAACTTCCTGTCGAACAGGTGGGCGCCGCTGAAGAGGAGGGAGAAGCTCGCCTGGGCCCTCAATAGCGTGATGGACGAAGACCGGGTCGAAACCGGGTTGAAGTCCAGCATGGTGGGGAAGTCCTTGGAGTTTCACCTCAAGAAATTCCAGCACGGCATCGATGTAGACGGAGCGTACTTGACTCCGCCACCGGCTTTCCTCCCCCTGAACGAGGAAGTTGAGTTCAGCAGGGTGCTCCGGCGGAAGATGCCCGCGCTTGACGACCTTGGCGTCGTCGAGAGAAGATCGACCGCCCCGTTGGCGATCCCCGGGTTGTCGGAAGGCGGCTCCGCCCCTGTCTCTCAGCCAAGAGCTGAGGTCACCGGCAAGGGCAAGGAGCTGGCGGAGGAGCCAGAGAGCCGGAAGAGGAAGTTGCGTCATGCTGACGGGAGGTCCGTCGGGCTTGCTACTTCCCCGCCAGTTCCCCGTCCTCAGGAAGGAGGATTCTCCGCTGCTGTAGCGTCTGTCCCCGTGGTGGGGTCTTTTCGGAGCGCTACTGTTCCGGCGGTGGGATCCTCCCGGAGTACGGCTGTCCCCGTGATGGGTCCCTCCGGAGGTGCCAGCTCCGGACAGGCGACTCCGGTTCGAGAAGCGGTGAGGGCCTCCAGGTCTAGGAGTTCCTCTCGGTCAAGGAGAGCTCCGACCCGGGAAACGCCCGCGGCTACGGCAAGTCCTGGGAGTCCTCCCGGAGCTCCTACGCCGACCGTGGCCAGCCCGGAACGTCCGGGAAAGAGGTTTCGCGCAAGCTGGTGCGTGAACCTCCCAAGGTAATTTTTCTTGTTTACCTCAATTAACTTTTAATTGTAACATCTGTTTGCTCAATTTCTTCATTCTTCATCTGCAGCGTTCCCAAGAAGGGGAGTGAAGCTCCGCCCTCAGCCACAGTGTCTGAGGCTGCGAGGGCTTCTGCTCCAGCCCTGGTGCCGCCCCAGGCGGAGGCTGCGACAGCTCCGGCGCCGGCTGTCGTGGTCATGGACCTCGACTCGTCTCCAGAAGTTCCCGTGGTAGCGCCGGACCACGGGGTTGAAGATGCGCCAGAGGCACCCGCTCCGGAGGTTGAAACTCCGGGCCCTGGTGCTGCAGAAGTAGATGCTCCGGCTGTCGAGCCGGAGGAATTAGCGGTCCCGGCTTCAGAGCCGGAAAATGCTGGAGCTTCGGCGGTCGAGCCGGAGGCAGCTGAAGCCCCGGCGTGCGAGCCAGAAGTTGAAGTGGTTCCGGCAATTGAGCCGGTTACTTCTGAAGCTCCGGTCGCAAGGCCGGTAGTTATTGGAGCGCCGGCTGCAGAGCCGGTGGTGGTGGAGGCGGGGGAGCTTGAGCTCCCCTCAGAAGAAGCGTCCCGGCCGGAGCCATTGGAGGCGACGACGTCGATGGTACCCGTGGCGGAGCCAGAGTGCCTGAACGAAGTCGCCGGCCCCCAGCCTGAGGGGGCGAATGAAGATTTGGTGGCGGGACCTTCTTCAGTGGCGACTGAGGCCATCCCGGAGGAGGGCCCTAGTGCCTTGGAAGCTCGGGGTTCCGCTCTCGCAGAGTGGGACCCAATTTTTGTAAATGAAGACCCGCTGGAACCAGCGGAGGAGACCCCAGAAGGTCCGGAGCCCATCTCGCTGTCGATGTCCATCGACAACGCTTGCTCCAGTCTGCGCCAAGTCCAACTAGCCTTCTTCCACGACAGCAAGGTTCTTGAAGAGGAGCGCCAAACCCTTAGGAGGTGGCGTAATAGACTCCAATTCGAAACCAAGCTGGCGCAGTCGAGGATCGCTGCGGACAAGGAATGGATCAAGCGGGAGAAGGTCCGCTTGGAGCTCTGGGGTGAGATGCTGGACGAGAGGGAGAGCATGACTCACAACCTCGACGCCAAATCCCGGGAGTACCACGACCAAGCTAAAGCTGCCAATGATGCGGCCAACGCCCGGTTCGATGAACTCGAAGCCATCAGTACCGCACTCATCAAGCGCCGAGAGGCGCTTGAGGGAAGGGAAAAGCGGCTCGAGGATGAGGAGCAAAAACTCCTGGAGCTACGGGATGACGTCTTGCGACGTGAAGAAGAGCTCGCCGAGAAGACAGCTCTGGCGGACAAGGGCCTCGAGGAGCGCGCTAAAAAATTGGAAGAGCGCTGCCTCGAGGAGGAGGAGAAGACCTGGGTGCGAGGGCAGGAGCTCTACGAGTATGAGTGTGCCCTCATCGCCCGGGAGAAGAAAATAGAGGCTAGGGAGAAAGACCTGGTCGACCGCCGGAACAAGATCCACCTCCGGGAGGAGGAGCTCGGGAGACTCGAAAAGCGGGTTGCTGCGAAAATTCAGCAAAACGCCAAAGAAGTTGAGCGCCTCTCCCGCGAGAACTCAGAACTGGCGGCGACCCGGAGGTCCCTGGAAGAAATGAAGGGCCAGAGGAAGACGGATTCCCTGCAAATTTGGGAGTTCCTGAGCAAGGCCGACGATGCGCTAGCGCCGATGGGTTTCAGCCCCGTGCTTCCGGATGATCCGGAGCCGGAGCCGGACCTTGCGCTGCAAGCGTTGGGCGCTGCGGGCAGCAAGCTCTCCAAGGTGGGCGACGTCATCGCGGACCAGTTGGAGGTCGAGGGGCAATCCCTGGCTAGGAACGTCACAGAATATGTGTTGACGTGCTACACTAGCCGGAACCCCCGATTCCCTCTGGACCCGGTGCTTGAAGGCCCCGTTGAAGGAGAAGGCGAAGCTAGCCGAGCCAGCGTGTCGGAGGTCGCCCAGAAGGTCGCCGAGTTCTTCCATAGGGTCTAGGACTATCTTTCTTAGCCTTTATTTGTATCTTCTCTTCTTCCTCAATTTTGTAATCCTTTGTCCCCAGATGTAATCTCTGGTCTTCAAATGAAATGAAATCCCCAATTTTTCGTGAATTTCATTTTTTTGTCTTCAACATCTTTGTCTTCACTTGGCCCCCTGGTAGATGTGCACAATGTGATTGTGGACATGTACCAAAAGGATGTTGAGTTTTGTTGGAGACAAATTTGCTTCGAACTCGTGTAGTTTAGGTCCGAAGTCTTCGATAGTGAAGGTCCCTTGAAGTCGTCGGAGCTTAGAAGCTCCGGCATTGCCCATCGTCGGAGCTTAGTAGCTCCGGCAATAGCCTCTACCAACACGTTGAGTGTCGATAGTTAATACTTCAAGGTGTCGGAGCTTAGTAGCTCCGGCAATGACCCTTGCCACGCCTGGCTTGCTGGCAACAGACTCTAGTGATAGAGTCTTCTCACCATCTTCAAGTTAACGCCAGTGGGAGTCGGAGCTTGGTTAACTCCGATTTTTCTCCATCAATGTTGGGTTTATTCTTCCTGCACACTTAGGCCAAGAAAAACAGTAAAATTCGTTCCTTATCTATAACTTCGTTGCGGCTTACGGTTCTCAAGAGAATTTCAAGTTGAACACGATTTTTAGTATGACTGGATGAATTGTCTTTTCTTTTAGATCTAATTATCCATGGACCCACCTTACTTTGGCCTGCCGGGGTGTAGGTAGAGTGGCGTACTTAGGGTGCTTGACCAGGCTAAGTCGATAGCGCACTCCGGCCCTAGAATGGCTTGGCGGCTTTCAGGCGAGTTGGCCACAGACGACATTTAAATCTAAAAAATCTGACAATTCAACCCAAATCGTACATAAACCGGTTAAACTAGAACTTCTTAAGAATTGCACATTTCTGTTATAGACAAGAAAGAGAAAAATAAAAAATGTCGAGCCTTATGCAAAAATGAATGCACGTGGAGTCTATTTCACATGAAGATGTCTTTCATTATAGGTCCGGGGTACAGGGGAAACAAGTACACTCTTAGGGTACGTAACCAGGCTAAGTGTGTTTGGTTTCTCGTTTGACCCTGGGTAGTTAGCCACACTTCTAGTCCGGAGACTGTATCAAGTGTTGCATGAGCTCTTCAAACCTTTCGGGAAAGGTCCGGCTGCTCTCCCGGAGGAACTACCCGACTCTGTACAATGACTCTATAACATACACTTCAAGTTACTTAAGACTCACCTCCGTGGAATTAAGTGTAGAACTTACGGAGGTGCTCGATGTTCCAAGGATTTGGGAGAGGTGTCCCATCCTCGGTAGCCAAGCGAACGCTTCCGGGACGGGATACTTTGATCACTCGGAAGGGTCCTTCCCAGCCGGGGGAGAGTTTGTTTTGCCCTTCTCTGGATAGTATTCTCCGTAGCACCAGATCGCCTTCCTCGAGCTGTCGGTTGTGTACATGCCGCTGATGATAGCGCCGTAGAGCTTGGCGGTATCGGGCGTTCCGAACAGCTGCTTGGCACCTTCCCTCCTCGAGGAGGTCTAGGTCTTCACGCCGGAGCTGGTCCTGCGCGGCTTCGTCGAAGGTCCGGACTCGGAGGGAACCCAGGGTGATCTCCGGAGGAAGGATCGCTTCTGCTCCGTACACCAGGAAGAAGGGTGTTTCTCCGGTTGCCCGACTTGGAGAAGTCCTGTTAGCCCATAGAGTGGGCGGAAGCTCTTCGATCCAATTAGCTCCGTGCTTTTTCAAACGCTCATAAGTGCGCGTTTTGAGTCCTTTAAGGATCTCTGCGTTTGCTCTCTCGGCTTGCCCATTGCTGGCAGGATGAGCTACGGAGGCGTAGCAAACTTGTATGCCGAGGTCTTCGCAATATCCTTGAAATGAGGAGCTTGTGAACTGAGTCCCATTATCAGTGATGATCTTGTTTGGGACTCCGAATCTGCTCACGATAGATTGTAGAAAATTGATTGCAGATTGTTTGTTGATCGTCACAACAGGAGTAGCTTCCGGCCACTTGGTGAACTTGTCAATGGCGACATACAGGAACTTGTAACCTCCGACGGCTCTTGGGAAGGGTCCCAAGATGTCCATCCCCCACACGGCGAAAGGCCACGTAGGAGGTATCATTTGTAAGGGCTGAGCAGGTGTATGAATTTGCTTTGCATGAAATTGGCATGCTTTGCATTTCTTCACTAGCTCAGTAGCATCCTGGAGCGCTGTTGGCCAGTAGAAGCCGTGCCGAAAGGCTTTTCCGACCAGCGTGCGGGAAGACGCGTGGTTCCCACACTCGCCTCCATGGATTTCTGCGAGGAGCTCGCAGCCTTCTTCCCTTGTGATGCACCGCATTAGGATGCCGTTGGCACCGCGCCGGTAGAGATCCCCTTCTACCAACGTGTATCTTTTAGCCAATCTGACTACCCGGTCAGCGGATACATCATCGTCAGGAAGGATGTTGTCTTTCAAGTAGTTCCGGATCTCCGAGATCCATGCATCGGAACTGACTTGAGCATTTGAGTCTTGCGTGCTGGGTTGCTCGGAGCTTCCGGCAGCACCTACGACCCTTGATGGCTGCCATGGTAACAGGGCCATCGGGACCGTCAGCTTCGGGATGCTGATCTCGCCCCCTTCGTTCAGCTCGGCAGGCTGAACTGTGGGTTTTGACAACCTCCGGACAAAGGTTCCGTCTGGAGCCGGAGCTCCGGTTGACGCCTTGGTCGAGAGTTCGTCAGCTTCAACGTTGTGAGCACGCTGAACATGGTGAAGGTCTAGGACTTCGAAGTCCTTCTGAAGCCTCTGGACTTCAAGGAGATAAGCAGCCAGCTGGAGATTATTGCAGGAGCATTCACCCTTCACTTGTTTGATAACAAGTTGTGAATCTTCTTTGACCAGCAACTGCTTGACACCAAAGGATAGTGCCACCTTTAATCCATATATGAGTGCTTCGTACTCCGCCATGTTGTTGGTTGCCTTGAAATCAAGGTGCACCATGTATCTTACCTTCTCCCCGGTTGGTGTGAGGAGAAGGACTCCAGCTCCGGCTCCCTGCTTCTGCATGGAGCCGTCGAAGTAAAGGGTCCAGTGAGGCTTAGTGAAGGCCGGAACTTGCGGTTCCTTCTTCTGCTCGCTGGGGCCCCCAGAGTTTGATGGAGAGGGAGTCCATTCTGCCACGAAATCTGCCAACGCTTGACTCTTGATTGCTTGTCTTGGAATGAATTCGAGGTCGAATTCAGCCAGTTCCGCTGCCCACTTCGCTATATTCCCAGTTGAATTGGGATTATGCAGAATCGCTCGAAGTGGATATGAGGTTACCACCGAGACTTTGTGAGCTTGGAAATAGTGTCGAAGCTTCCTTGAGGCAATAAGAACTGCGTAGAGCATCTTATGTACCTCTAGGTATCGAGTCTTGGCATCATGTAACACTTCACTGATGAAGTATACTGGGCGTTGAACGGTCCGGACCCTCCCGGAGGGGTCCGGAGCTTCCTCTCTATTGATCCGGACCCTGTCGGAGGGGTCCAAACTATATTCGAGGACCTCCGGGTTCTGGGTGGAGGAACCCGGAGCTTCTTCAGGAATGACCTGGATCCTATCAGAAGGATCCGGGTCCTCTGAAGTGACTTCTTGAGGATTCAAGTCGGGGAGCTGGGACCCAGACCTGCTTTCGGGAACCTCCGGATCCTCCCGAAGGGATCTGGATTCCTGAGTATTGGGTAGTTCCGGTCTCTCCGCAACCAGAACCATACTGACGACTTCGTCAGCTGCTGAAATATAAAGCAATAAAGGCTCACCAGGGTTCGGAGCTACCAAGACTGGTAGAGTGGTGAGGAACTGTTTCAGCTCCTGGAATGCCTTCTCTGCCTCTTCAGACCATTGGAATGGTCCGGACTTCCTCAGTAACTTGAAGAAGGGAAGTGCCCTTTCCGCCAGTCTTGAAATGAATCGACTGAGGGCTGCTAGACATCCAGTTAATTTTTGGACATCTTTGATGCGGGTTGGTGGCCGCATGTCTTCGATGGCTTTTATCTTCGCCGGATTAGCCTCTATACCCCGGTGACTCACCAGGAAACCAAGAAGCTTTCCGGAACTAACCCCGAAGACGCACTTGTCTGGGTTTAGCTTCGTGCGGGTGGCCCGCAGCTTGTCGAAGACAGCCTGCAAGGTATCCAAGAGGGACTCCTTGTTTTTGACTTTGACCACAATGTCATCAACGTACACCTCCACTATGTCTCTGATGAGTTCTTCGAAAGTTTTGTACATTGCTCGTACAAAAGTTGAAGCTGCATTCTTGAGACCAAAAGGCATGGCTGTGTAACAATACAATCCATCCACTGTGATGAATGAAGTATGTTCTTCATCTTCCCTAGACATCCGGATTTGATGATATCCCGAATATGCGTCTAGAAAACACAGCAACTCACACCCGGAGGTGGAATCCACTATCTGGTCTATTCTAGGTAGTGGGAATGGATCTTTTGGACATGCCTTATTTAGTGTGGTGTAGTCGATGCACATCCGAAGTTTCCCGCCGGCCTTAGGCACAACGACTGGGTTTGCCAGCCATTTTGGATGGTAGACTTCTCGGATGAATCCGGCTTCGAGCAACTTCTTCACTTCTTGTCGGATGAAGTTCTGTCGCTCTACAGATTGCTTCCGAGGTTTCTGGTGTACAGGCCGAGCGTCGGGGTAAATCTTCAGATTGTGCTCAATCACTTCCCTGGGGATCCCAGGCATTTGTGACGGTTGCCAGGCAAACACGTCAACATTAGCCCGGAGGAAAGTGATGAGCGCGAGTTCCTATTTGTCGTTCAAGCCACCCGATATACGGGTAGTTTGAGTGACATCGGAACCAATTTGGACGACTTTGACGGGAATGTCGGTGTCGCCGCTTGGCTGCACACGGGGTGCAGAGGTTGAGCCTCGTTGACGAATGCTCGGAGGTTGTGGAGCTTGCTTCTGCCTGGAATCCTCCTCTTGCGCTGTGGTGAGTGCATGGAGTTCTTCCAGAGCAGTTACTCCGGCAGTGCGATCTCCACGGATCCGGAGAACGCCTACTGGTGTCGGCATCTTCAACACCAGGTATCCATAATGAGCAGCTGCCATGAATTTGTACAAGGCAGGTCTACCCAAAATGGCGTTGAATGGTAAGTTGATCTGAGCGACGTCGAAGACCAACTTTTCGGTGCGATACTTCTCCCGGGTCCCGAAGGTAACAGGGAGAGTGATAGCTCCGAGTGGGGTTATGGCCCCCGGACCTACTCCGGAGAAAGGTCGAGAGGGCTGGAGGTCTGAAGGTCGAAGCTGAAGCTTAGTGAAAGCTTCGAAGCTGATGAGATTAAGCCCCGAACCTCCATCTACCAGGACATGATGGAGCTGGATGTTGTTGATGGTGGGAGATACCATCAAGGGCAGCTGTCCAGCTCCGACCATGCTTTGAGGACAATCCGAAGCATCGAAAGTGATGGGTGTGTCCATCCACTTTCGATGTGGCTCCGGTCTAGCTGTAGGAGCTACAGCAGCCATATCCCGTCGCATGGTCTTAATGACGCGACGAGAGGTGATGTCCCATGATCCACCAAAGATGGTGTTCATGGTTTTTCGACGTTCGTTGTCGGAGACGTCGGAATCATCGTCGACGGAGGTGTAGACGGCTTTCAAGACCTTTTTGGGGTCTTGAAACCCTAACTCCTCTTCAGCCGGAGCTTCATCGACCTTTTGTTTTCCCTCCCTCTGGCGGAAGGGAGACCCTTCCCGGCGCTTGTGGTAGCGCTCGGCAAGGTTTTGGACCTCCCGGCAATCCTCCAGCTTGTGGCTGCCCGTTTTGTGAATGGGGCACCACATCTTGGATTTGCCACCGTCTTCGGAAGACGGTCGAGGTCGCTTCTCGGGGCGTGGCCCCCGGCCACCAGGAGTTGCAGTGGCTGCAACGTTGGATGTGCCGGCCGACGGCTTCTTCTTGCCGTTGGTCTTCTTTTTCTTCTTGCCACTCCCGGAGGTAGCGGCTTCTTCTTTGGAGGATTTTTTATGATCCTCCAAGGCTGGTTTGGAGTGCATTTCACGGCCCTCCGCAGCTCTGGCACATTTGTCAGCCAGGCTGAAGAGCTCCGTGACACTGGTGATCTCTTTGATCGCCAGTTTCTCCAACATCTTCTTGTCTCGTACACCCTGTCTGAATGCTACAATGACAGAAGCGCTTGAGATAGAAGGGATTGTGTTACGTACCTGAGAGAATCTCTGGATGAATGACCGCAAAGATTCCCCTCCTTTTTGCACGACCGCAAAAAGGTCCAGTTCGGTGCCCGGACGGGTGTATGAACTCCCGAAATTGGCGGTGAACTGGCGGCATAGCTCCTCCCAACTGTCGATAGAGTTGGGCGGAAGGCTCATAAACCAGGACCTAGCAGTCCCAGTTAAGGCCACTGGAAAGTAATTGGCCATTACAGCCTCATTTCCTCCAGCTGCTAGGATCGCAGTGGAGTATATCTGTAGAAATTCTACGGGATTGACAGTCCCGTCGAATTTTTCCGGCAAGTGTGGCCGGAACTTCTGTGGCCATCTAACCATACGCAGGTGCATGGCTAGGGCGGAACAGCCTCCTCCTACTCCTTCCAGAGTAGAAAGATCTTGAGCATCTCGTCTTTCTCGAGCTCGCTCGATGTGGACACGGCCATCCTGTTGGCGGTATCGGCGATCAAGCTCCGCTCGGAGGTCGTGTGTCGAAAGCCGAGATGCAGTATGGGCACGTCGTGCCCCAGAGGGCAACGACGTCACTTGCTGTGACGCAGCTCTTCTCCGGTTGTTGGAGACATGTGGACCAAGTCTTCCAGACAACGTTCGTCGCTGCGACGGGGCCCGCCCTGAAGGAGGTGGACCCTGATTGTTGAGGCGTTCGGCCGCTGCTGCGACCAAATGCTCAATATCAGCTCTCCATTGCTCCATGGCACCTTGAGATGCATCCGGAGGTGGTGGTCGCTGAAGGAGAGCACGCGCTGCATGGAGCGCGTGTTCTGGGTTGTCACGACTTGCCGGCGCAGAATGTGACGCCGGTGCACCATCATGTCGTTCGGCATGTCTTGCCGGAGAAGATGGTGGTGGTGGGAGTGTGACTCCCGCTGGAACTGAGGCTCCTGCCGGTGGTTGCATGTTGGAGGGATTGCCTCCGACAGTCTGAGCAGCAGGTTGCCCGTTGGATGATCCAGCTGCAGAATTCACCATTCTTGAAGATCTCAGGCGCCCCTACCTGGCGCGCCAACTGTCGACTGTTGGAGTCGGCAGATCCCCTAACACTATGAAAAGTGTTTGAAGGAGTTTGTGGTTCGGTCTGGGCGCGCGGAGATCTAAGAAAGTGAAATGCGATTTGGACACGAGTGACACGGTGGTTTACGTGGTTCGGGCCGCCTGAGCGTAATACCCTACTCCACGGGTGTGTGTTTGTTGTATTCACTTGTGAGCTTCAGCGTGTTCGAGAGTTCTCTCCTGTGTATCGTCGGTTTGTCCTTTTATAGTACAAGGACTAACCGTTACAAGTCAGCCTGGCCCGACATGTGGCCCTGGCGGTTATTAGTATTGATACACGAGATTAATTGTTGTTAATAACCCTGTAACGGCTCCGACAGTGCCGTTACAGGTGTTAAGGCTGTCCGATTAATTAACGTGGAATTAATGGTAATTAATCGGATCTTGAAGTCTGCGGCTGTCCTTTGGAGATCCGGAGCCGTTACAACGTCTCCCGGAGGCTTTAAGCATCTAGCTCTGTCGTGTGGACACGTGGCAGCTCCGGAGCTTGCTTGGGAGAAGCGGGAAGCTCCGGGGTGACCTGGCACGTGTCATGTCCGGAGCTTCTCTCGGTCGGGGGCTACCTCTGGAGGTGCCGTTTCAGTACTTGGCCCGGAGCTTCACCCTTGCGGGTAATAGCTCTGGGTTGACAGTACACGTGGCAACCTAGAGGTTAACCATGTTGGAGAAGCGGGTCCGGTCACGTCTGGCGAGTGGGCCCCCGAGGGTCTTCAATTTGAGTTGATGTCCTTCCCTTGAGATCTTTGTAACCTCAGGGGGTGTATGGTTTTTAGGGTACCGACACCACTCGCCAGACGTGACCGGACCCGCTTCTCCAACATGGTTAACCTCTAGGTTGCCACGTGTACTGTCAGCCCAGAGCTATTACCCGCAAGGGTGAAGCTCCGGGCCAAGTACTGAAACGGCACCTCCAGAGGTAGCCCCCGACCGAGAGAAGCTCCGGACATGACACGTGCCAGGTCACCCCGGAGCTTCCCGCTTCTCCCAAGCAAGCTCCGGAGCTGCCACGTGTCCACACGACAGAGCTAGATGCTTAAAGCCTCCGGGAGACGTTGTAACGGCTCCGGATCTCCAAAGGACAGCCGCAGACTTCAAGATCCGATTAATTACCATTAATTCCACGTTAATGATAATTAATCGGACAGCCTTAACACCTGTAACGGCACTGTCGGAGCCGTTACAGGGTTATTAACAACAATTAATCTCGTGTATCAATACTAATAACCGCCAGGGCCACATGTCGGGCCAGGCTGACTTGTAACGGTTAGTCCTTGTACTATAAAAGGACAAACCGACGATACACAGGAGAGAACTCTCGAACCCTCTGAAGCTCACAAGTTAATACAACACACACACACCCGTGGAGTAGGGTATTACGCTCAGGCGGCCCGAACCACGTAAACAACTGAGTCACTCGTGTCCAATTGCGTTTCACTTTCTTAGATCTCCGCGCGCCCAGACCGAACCACAAACTCCTTCAAACACTTTTCATAGTGTTAGGGGATCTGTCGACTCCAACAGTCGACAGTTGGCGCGCCAGGTAGGGGTGCCTGAGATCTTCCAGAATGGTGAATTCTGCAGCTGGATCATCCAACGGGCAACCTGCTGCTCAGGCTGTCGGAGGCAATCCCTCCAACATGCAACCACCGGCAGGAGCCTCAGTTCCAGCGGGAGTCACACTCCCACCACCACCATCTTCTCCGGCAAGACATGCCGAACGACATGATGGTGCACCGGCGTCACATTCTGCGCCGGCAAGTCGTGACAACCCAGAACACGCGCTCCATGCAGCGCGTGCTCTCCTTCAGCGACCACCACCTCCGGATGCATCTCAAGGTGCCATGGAGCAATGGAGAGCTGATATTGAGCATTTGGTCGCAGCAGCGGCCGAACGCCTCAACAATCAGGGTCCACCTCCTTCAGGGCGGGCCCCGTCGCAGCGACGAATGTTGTCTGGAAGACTTGGTCCACATGTCTCCAACAACCGGAGAAGAGCTGCGTCACAGCAAGTGACGTCGTTGCCCTCTGGGGCACGACGTGCCCATACTGCATCTCGGCTTTCGACACACGACCTCCGAGCGGAGCTTGATCGCCGATACCGCCAACAGGATGGCCGTGTCCACATCGAGCGAGCTCGAGAAAGACGAGATGCTCAAGATCTTTCTACTCTGGAAGGAGTAGGAGGAGGCTGTTCCGCCCTAGCCATGCATCTGCGTATGGTTAGATGGCCACAGAAGTTCCGGCCACACTTGCCGGAAAAATTCGACGGGACTGTCAATCTCGTAGAATTTCTACAGATATACTCCACTGCGATCCTAGCAGCTGGAGGAAATGAGGCTGTAATGGCCAATTACTTTCCAGTGGCCTTAACCGGGACTGCTAGGTCCTGGTTTATGAGCCTTCCGCCCAACTCTATCGACAGTTGGGAGGAGCTATGCCGCCAGTTCACCGCCAATTTCGGGAGTTCATACACCCGTCCGGGCACCGAACTGGACCTTTTTGCGGTCGTGCAAAAAGGAGGAGAATCTTTGCGGTCATTCATCCAGAGATTCTCTCAGGTACGTAACACAATTCCTTCTATCTCAAGCGCTTCTGTCATTGTAGCATTCAGACAGGGTGTACGAGACAAGAAGATGTTGGAGAAACTGGCGATCAAAGAGATCACCAGTGTCACGGAGCTCTTCAGCCTGGCTGACAAATGTGCCAGAGCTGCGGAGGGCCGTGAAATGCACTCCAAACCAGCCTTGGAGGATCATAAAAAATCCTCCAAAGAAGAAGCCGCTACCTCCGGGAGTGGCAAGAAGAAAAAGAAGACCAACGGCAAGAAGAAGCCGTCGGCCGGCACATCCAACGTTGCAGCCACTGCAACTCCTGGTGGCCGGGGGCCACGCCCCGAGAAGCGACCTCGACCGTCTTCCGAAGACGGTGGCAAATCCAAGATGTGGTGCCCCATTCACAAAACGGGCAGCCACAGGCTGGAGGATTGCCGGGAGGTCCAAAACCTTGCCGAGCGCTACCACAAGCGCCGGGAAGGGTCTCCCTTCCGCCAGAGGGAGGGAAAACAAAAGGTCGATGAAGCTCCGGCTGAAGAGGAGTTAGGGTTTCAAGACCCCAAAAAGGTCTTGAAAGCCGTCTACACCTCCGTCGACGATGATTCCGACGTCTCCGACAACGAACGTCGAAAAACCATGAACACCATCTTTGGTGGATCATGGGACATCACCTCTCGTCGCGTCATTAAGACCATGCGACGGGATATGGCTGCTGTAGCTCCTACAGCTAGACCGGAGCCACATCGAAAGTGGATGGACACACCCATCACTTTCGATGCTTCGGATTGTCCTCAAAGCATGGTCGGAGCTGGCCAGCTGCCCTTGATGGTATCCCCCACCATCAACAACATCCAGCTCCATCATGTCCTGGTAGATGGAGGTTCGGGGCTTAATCTCATCAGCTTCGAAGCTTTCACTAAGCTTCAGCTTCGACCTTCAGACCTCCAGCCCTCTCGACCTTTCTCCGGAGTAGGTCCGGGGGCCATAACCCCACTCGGAGCTATCACTCTCCCTGTTACCTTCGGGACCCGGGAGAAGTATCGCACCGAAAAGTTGGTCTTCGACGTCGCTCAGATCAACTTACCATTCAACGCCATTTTGGGTAGACCTGCCCTGTACAAATTCATGGCAGCTGCTCATTATGGATACCTGGTGTTGAAGATGCCGACACCAGTAGGCGTTCTCCGGATCCGTGGAGATCGCACTGCCGGAGTAACTGCTCTGGAAGAACTCCATGCACTCACCACAGCGCAAGAGGAGGATTCCAGGCAGAAGCAAGCTCCACAACCTCCGAGCATTCGTCAACGAGGCTCAACCTCTGCACCCCGTGTGCAGCCAAGCGGCGACACCGACATTCCCGTCAAAGTCGTCCAAATTGGTTCCGATGTCACTCAAACTACCCGTATATCGGGTGGCTTGAACGACAAATAGGAACTCGCGCTCATCACTTTCCTCCGGGCTAATGTTGACGTGTTTGCCTGGCAACCGTCACAAATGCCTGGGATCCCCAGGGAAGTGATTGAGCACAATCTGAAGATTTACCCCGACGCTCGGCCTGTACACCAGAAACCTCGGAAGCAATCTGTAGAGCGACAGAACTTCATCCGACAAGAAGTGAAGAAGTTGCTCGAAGCCGGATTCATCCGAGAAGTCTACCATCCAAAATGGCTGGCAAACCCAGTCGTTGTGCCTAAGGCCGGCGGGAAACTTCGGATGTGCATCGACTACACCACACTAAATAAGGCATGTCCAAAAGATCCATTCCCACTACCTAGAATAGACCAGATAGTGGATTCCACCTCCGGGTGTGAGTTGCTGTGTTTTCTAGATGCATATTCAGGATATCATCAAATCCGGATGTCTAGGGAAGATGAAGAACATACTTCATTCATCACAGTGGATGGATTGTATTGTTACACAGCCATGCCTTTTGGTCTCAAGAATGCAGCTTCAACTTTTGTACGAGCAATGTACAAAACTTTCGAAGAACTCATCAGAGACATAGTGGAGGTGTACGTTGATGACATTGTGGTCAAAGTCAAAAACAAGGAGTCCCTCTTGGATACCTTGCAGGCTGTCTTCGACAAGCTGCGGGCCACCCGCACGAAGCTAAACCCAGACAAGTGCGTCTTCGGGGTTAGTTCCGGAAAGCTTCTTGGTTTCCTGGTAAGTCACCGGGGTATAGAGGTTAATCCGGCGAAGATAAAAGCCATCGAAGACATGCGGCCACCAACCCGCATCAAAGACGTCCAAAAATTAACTGGATGTCTAGCAGCCCTCAGTCGATTCATTTCAAGACTGGCGGAAAGGGCACTTCCCTTCTTCAAGTTACTGAGGAAGTCCGGGCCATTCCAATGGTCTGAAGAGGCAGAGAAGGCATTCCAGGAGCTGAAACAGTTCCTCACCACTCTACCAGTCTTGGTAGCTCCGAACCCTGGTGAGCCTTTATTGCTTTATATTTCAGCAGCTGACGAAGTCGTCAGTATGGTTCTGGTTGCGGAGAGACCGGAACTACCCAATACTCAGGAATCCAGATCCCTTCGGGAGGATCCGGAGGTTCCCGAAAGCAGGTCTGGGTCCCAGCTCCTAGACTTGAATCCTCAAGAAGTCACTTCAGAGGACCCAGATCCTCCCGATAGGATCCAGGTCATTCCTGAAGAAGCTCCGGGTTCCTCCACCCAGAACCCGGAGGTCCCCGAAGATAGCCTGGACCCCTCCGACAGGGTCCGGATCAATGAAGAGGAAGCTCCGGACCCCTCCGGGAGGGTCCGGACCGTTCAACGCCCAGTATACTTCATCAGTGAAGTGTTACATGATGCCAAGACTCGATACCTAGAGGTACATAAGATGCTCTACGCAGTTCTTATTGCCTCAAGGAAGCTTCGACACTATTTCCAAGCTCACAAAGTCTCGGTGGTAACCTCATATCCACTTCGAGCGATTCTTCATAATCCCAATTCAACTGGGAATATAGCAAAGTGGGCAGCGGAATTGGCTGAATTCGACCTCGAATTCATTCCAAGACAAGCAATCAAGAGTCAAGCGTTGGCAGATTTCGTGGCAGAATGGACTCCCTCTCCATCAAACTCTGGGGGCCCCAGCGAGCAGAAGAAGGAACCGCAAGTTCCGGCCTTCACTAAGCCTCACTGGACCCTTTACTTCGACGGCTCCATGCAGAAGCAGGGAGCCGGAGCTGGAGTCCTTCTCCTCACACCAACCGGGGAGAAGGTAAGATACATGGTGCACCTTGATTTCAAGGCAACCAACAACATGGCGGAGTACGAAGCACTCATATATGGATTAAAGGTGGCACTATCCTTTGGTGTCAAGCAGTTGCTGGTCAAAGGAGATTCACAACTTGTTATCAAACAAGTGAAGGGTGAATGCTCCTGCAATAATCTCCAGCTGGCTGCTTATCTCCTTGAAGTCCAGAGGCTTCAGAAGGACTTCGAAGTCCTAGACCTTCACCATGTTCAGCGTGCTCACAACGTTGAAGCTGACGAACTCTCGACCAAGGCGTCAACCGGAGCTCCGGCTCCAGACGGAACCTTTGTCCGGAGGTTGTCAAAACCCACAGTTCAGCCTGCCGAGCTGAACGAAGGGGGCGAGATCAGCATCCCGAAGCTGACGGTCCCGATGGCCCTGTTACCATGGCAGCCATCAAGGGTCGTAGGTGCTGCCGGAAGCTCCGAGCAACCCAGCACGCAAGACTCAAATGCTCAAGTCAGTTCCGATGCATGGATCTCGGAGATCCGGAACTACTTGAAAGACAACATCCTTCCTGACGATGATGTATCCGCTGACCGGGTAGTCAGATTGGCTAAAAGATACACGTTGGTAGAAGGGGATCTCTACCGGCGCGGTGCCAACGGCATCCTAATGCGGTGCATCACAAGGGAAGAAGGCTGCGAGCTCCTCGCAGAAATCCATGGAGGCGAGTGTGGGAACCACGCGTCTTCCCGCACGCTGGTCGGAAAAGCCTTTCGGCACGGCTTCTACTGGCCAACAGCGCTCCAGGATGCTACTGAGCTAGTGAAGAAATGCAAAGCATGCCAATTTCATGCAAAGCAAATTCATACACCTGCTCAGCCCTTACAAATGATACCTCCTACGTGGCCTTTCGCCGTGTGGGGGATGGACATCTTGGGACCCTTCCCAAGAGCCGTCGGAGGTTACAAGTTCCTGTATGTCGCCATTGACAAGTTCACCAAGTGGCCGGAAGCTACTCCTGTTGTGACGATCAACAAACAATCTGCAATCAATTTTCTACAATCTATCGTGAGCAGATTCGGAGTCCCAAACAAGATCATCACTGATAATGGGACTCAGTTCACAAGCTCCTCATTTCAAGGATATTGCGAAGACCTCGGCATACAAGTTTGCTACGCCTCCGTAGCTCATCCTGCCAGCAATGGGCAAGCCGAGAGAGCAAACGCAGAGATCCTTAAAGGACTCAAAACGCGCACTTATGAGCGTTTGAAAAAGCACGGAGCTAATTGGATCGAAGAGCTTCCGCCCACTCTATGGGCTAACAGGACTTCTCCAAGTCGGGCAACCGGAGAAACACCCTTCTTCCTGGTGTACGGAGCAGAAGCGATCCTTCCTCCGGAGATCACCCTGGGTTCCCTCCGAGTCCGGACCTTCGACGAAGCCGCGCAGGACCAGCTCCGGCGTGAAGACCTAAACCTCCTCGAGGAGGGAAGGTGCCAAGCAGCTGTTCGGAACGCCCGATACCGCCAAGCTCTACGGCGCTATCACCAGCGGCATGTACACAACCGACAGCTCGAGGAAGGCGATCTGGTGCTACGGAGAATACTATCCAGAGAAGGGCAAAACAAACTCTCCCCCGGCTGGGAAGGACCCTTCCGAGTGATCAAAGTATCCCGTCCCGGAAGCGTTCGCTTGGCTACCGAGGATGGGACACCTCTCCCAAATCCTTGGAACATCGAGCACCTCCGTAAGTTCTACACTTAATTCCACGGAGGTGAGTCTTAAGTAACTTGAAGTGTATGTTATAGAGTCATTGTACAGAGTCGGGTAGTTCCTCCGGGAGAGCAGCCGGACCTTTCCCGAAAGGTTTGAAGAGCTCATGCAACACTTGATACAGTCTCCGGACTAGAAGTGTGGCTAACTACCCAGGGTCAAACGAGAAACCAAACACACTTAGCCTGGTTGCGTACCCTAAGAGTGTACTTGTTTCCCCTGTACCCCGGACCTATAATGAAAGACATCTTCATGTGAAATAGACTCCACGTGCATTCATTTTTGCATAAGGCTCGACATTTTTTATTTTTCTCTTTCTTGTCTATAACAGAAATGTGCAATTCTTAAGAAGTTCTAGTTTAACCGGTTTATGTACGATTTGGGTTGAATTGTCAGATTTTTTAGATTTAAATGTCGTCTGTGGCCAACTCGCCTGAAAGCCGCCAAGCCATTCTAGGGCCGGAGTGCGCTATCGACTTAGCCTGGTCAAGCACCCTAAGTACGCCACTCTACCTACACCCCGGCAGGCCAAAGTAAGGTGGGTCCATGGATAATTAGATCTAAAAGAAAAGACAATTCATCCAGTCATACTAAAAATCGTGTTCAACTTGAAATTCTCTTGAGAACCGTAAGCCGCAACGAAGTTATAGATAAGGAACGAATTTTACTGTTTTTCTTGGCCTAAGTGTGCAGGAAGAATAAACCCAACATTGATGGAGAAAAATCGGAGTTAACCAAGCTCCGACTCCCACTGGCGTTAACTTGAAGATGGTGAGAAGACTCTATCACTAGAGTCTGTTGCCAGCAAGCCAGGCGTGGCAAGGGTCATTGCCGGAGCTACTAAGATCCGACACCTTGAAGTATTAACTATCGACACTCAACGTGTTGGTAGAGGCTATTGCCGGAGCTACTAAGCTCCGACGATGGGCAATGCCGGAGCTTCTAAGCTCCGACGACTTCAAGGGACCTTCACTATCGAAGACTTCGGACCTAAACTACACGAGTTCGAAGCAAATTTGTCTCCAACAAAACTCAACATCCTTTTGGTACATGTCCACAATCACATTGTGCACATCTACCAGGGGGCCAAGTGAAGACAAAGATGTTGAAGACAAAAAAATGAAATTCACGAAAAATTGGGGATTTCATTTCATTTGAAGACCAGAGATTACATCTGGGGACAAAGGATTACAAAATTGAGGAAGAAGAGAAGATACAAATAAAGGCTAAGAAAGATAGTCCTAGACCCTATGGAAGAACTCGGCGACCTTTTGGGCGACCTCCGACACGCTGCTTCGGGTAGCTTCGCCCTCTCCTTCGACGGGACCTTCAAGCACCGGGTCCAGAGAGAATCGAGGGTTTCGGCTAGTGTAACACGTCAACACATATTCTGTGACGTTCCTAGCCAGGGATTGCCCCTCGACCTCCAACTGGTCCGCGATGACGTCGCCCACCTTGGAGAGCTTGCTGCCCGCAGCGCCCAACGCTTGCAGCGCAAGGTCCGGCTCCGGCTCCGGATCATCCGGAAGCACGGGGCTGAAACCCATCGGCGCTAGCGCATCGTCGGCCTTGCTCAGGAACTCCCAAATTTGCAGGGAATCCGTCTTCCTCTGGCCCTTCATTTCTTCCAGGGACCTCCGGGTCGCCACCAGTTCTGAGTTCTCGCGGGAGAGGCGCTCAACTTCTTTGGCGTTTTGCTGAATTTTCGCAGCAACCCGCTTTTCGAGTCTCCCGAGCTCCTCCTCCCGGAGGTGGATCTTGTTCCGGCGGTCGACCAGGTCTTTCTCCCTAGCCTCTATTTTCTTTTCCCGGGCGATGAGGGCACACTCATACTCGTAGAGCTCCTGCCCTCGCACCCAGGTCTTCTCCTCCTCCTCGAGGCAGCGCTCTTCCAATTTTTTAGCGCGCTCCTCGAGGCCCTTGTCCGCCAGAGCTGTCTTCTCGGCGAGCTCTTCTTCACGTCGCAAGACGTCATCCCGTAGCTCCAGGAGTTTTTGCTCCTCATCCTCGAGCCGCTTTTCCCTTCCCTCAAGCGCCTCTCGGCGCTTGATGAGTGCGGTACTGATGGCTTCGAGTTCATCGAACCGGGCGTTGGCCGCATCATTGGCAGCTTTAGCTTGGTCGTGGTACTCCCGGGATTTGGCGTCGAGGTTGTGAGTCATGCTCTCCCTCTCGTCCAGCATCTCACCCCAGAGCTCCAAGCGGACCTTCTCCCGCTTGATCCATTCCTTGTCCGCAGCGATCCTCGACTGCGCCAGCTTGGTTTTGAATTGGAGTCTATTACGCCACCTCCTAAGGGTTTGGCGCTCCTCTTCAAGAACCTTGCTGTCGTGGAAGAAGGCTAGTTGGACTTGGCGCAGACTGGAGCAAGCGTTGTCGATGGACATCGACAGCGAGATGGGCTCCGGACCTTCTGGGGTCTCCTCCGCTGGTTCCAGCGGGTCTTCATTTACAAAAATTGGGTCCCACTCTGCGAGAGCGGAACCCCGAGCTTCCAAGGCACTAGGGCCCTCCTCCGGGATGGCCTCAGTCGCCACTGAAGAAGGTCCCGCCACCAAATCTTCGTTCGCCCCCTCAGGCTGGGGGCCGGCGACTTCGTTCAGGCACTCTGGCTCCGCCACGGGTACCATCGACGTCGTCGCCTCCAATGGCTCCGGCCGGGACGCTTCTTCTGAGGGGAGCTCAAGCTCCCCCGCCTCCACCACCACCGGCTCTGCAGCCGGCGCTCCAATAACTACCGGCCTTGCGACCGGAGCTTCAGAAGTAACCGGCTCAATTGCCGGAACCACTTCAACTTCTGGCTCGCACGCCGGGGCTTCAGCTGCCTCCGGCTCGACCGCCGAAGCTCCAGCATTTTCCGGCTCTGAAGCCGGGACCGCTAATTCCTCCGGCTCGACAGCCGGAGCATCTACTTCTGCAGCACCAGGGCCCGGAGTTTCAACCTCCGGAGCGGGTGCCTCTGGCGCATCTTCAACCCCGTGGTCCGGCGCTACCACGGGAACTTCTGGAGACGAGTCGAGGTCCATGACCACGACAGCCGGCGCCGGAGCTGTCGCAGCCTCCGCCTGGGGCGGCACCAGGGCTGGAGCAGAAGCCCTCGCAGCCTCAGACACTGTGGCTGAGGGCGGAGCTTCACTCCCCTTCTTGGGAACGCTGCAGATGAAGAATGAAGAAATTGAGCAAACAGATGTTACAATTAAAAGTTAATTGAGGTAAACAAGAAAAATTACCTTGGGAGGTTCACGCACCAGCTTGCGCGAAACCTCTTTCCCGGACGTTCCGGGCTGGCCACGGTCGGCGTAGGAGCTCCGGGAGGACTCCCAGGACTTGCCGTAGCCGCGGGCGTTTCCCGGGTCGGAGCTCTCCTTGACCGAGAGGAACTCCTAGACCTGGAGGCCCTCACCGCTTCTCGAACCGGAGTCGCCTGTCCGGAGCTGGCACCTCCGGAGGGACCCATCACGGGGACAGCCGTACTCCGGGAGGATCCCACCGCCGGAACAGTAGCGCTCCGAAAAGACCCCACCACGGGGACAGACGCTACAGCAGCGGAGAATCCTCCTTCCTGAGGACGGGGAACTGGCGGGGAAGTAGCAAGCCCGACGGACCTCCCGTCAGCATGACGCAACTTCCTCTTCCGGCTCTCTGGCTCCTCCGCCAGCTCCTTGCCCTTGCCGGTGACCTCAGCTCTTGGCTGAGAGACAGGGGCGGAGCCGCCTTCCGACAACCCGGGGATCGCCAACGGGGCGGTCGATCTTCTCTCGACGACGCCAAGGTCGTCAAGCGCGGGCATCTTCCGCCGGAGCACCCTGCTGAACTCAACTTCCTCGTTCAGGGGGAGGAAAGCCGGTGGCGGAGTCAAGTACGCTCCGTCTACATCGATGCCGTGCTGGAATTTCTTGAGGTGAAACTCCAAGGACTTCCCCACCATGCTGGACTTCAACCCGGTTTCGACCCGGTCTTCGTCCATCACGCTGTTGAGGGCCCAGGCGAGCTTCTCCCTCCTCTTCAGCGGCGCCCACCTGTTCGACAGGAAGTTGCAGAACACCGCCTGGGGAGTCAATCCTCCCTCTACACATTGGCGGATCCTGGACAAGACGGGGTCGAAAGCTGCCGCCAGCACCGGAACTTCGCTCCACACCGACGTGTCAATGCCGGGCAGACCGTCTGGCAGTTCCAACCGCTCGTGCTCCTCCACCCGGACGACTACCCAATCTTTCTTCCAGTCATCCCACTTCCCGGAAGGGAACGACCGGAGGTACTTGAACGGGCACTTCTTGCGCTTCACAAAGTAGTAGAAGCCAAGGTACTCGTCACTTCGGCCGGTGGTTTGGACGGTGAAGAAAGTGCGGAAGAGCTCGATGCAGGGAGGAATGCCCACCCACATCTCGCAGAAGTGGACAAAGACGGATACAAGGAGAAGGGAGTGAGGGCCAAGGTGGTATAGCTGCAGACCATAGAAGTCCAGCAGCATCAAAAAGAAGGAAGAAAATGGTGGGATCAGCCCCACCATGGCATACGATGAAAAGTATACCATTTCGCCGGAGCGCTCCTTTTTAAAGGGAAGCTCTCCTCCGGTGCGGATTGAACGGTTGAAGAAGTCCGACGACCACCCCATGAGGGCTCGGACCTTCTTCAGATCGCTCTCCGTCTTCAAACGACTCTCACGCAGACCCAACTCCATCGCAGCACTGCTAGGCGAGAGAAGAGAAGCAAAGCACGAGTTGGGAGTTTGAGCGCAAGAACAGATGGAAAGCGTAAAGAACTCCCGACGGTGCGCTTTCCTTCTTAAGTAAGCCCTCGCAACGCTTGGATGGAAACTGCAGGGGAGTTGAGCATACTACTCAAGAATTCAACCCAGCCGATGACAAGAGGGCCCGGGACCACCCTGACGATCAAGTCGAGGCTCTTACCCAGGCGAACAGTTGTCATCACGAGGCGGGAGACCCAAAGGCGGCGGACTGACAAGGCGCGCGGAACCGATACGGTTTTCGTATCGGGAACCGACGACCTTCAATTGCGAGAGATCCGCACGTCAAAGATCTTATCTGCCGCCTGAGGTGCGCCACGCGTCGGGACTCAACCATAAAGCCCCGCCAAAGGCACCTCCTAAGACTCTTGAAGACCCAGTTCAAGAGTCACAAGTATGGACCCACCTCCGGCGGAACGACTTCATCCCGTTGGCCTTCCCCGGAGGTAGGTCCAGGGGGCCACTGTCGGTACCCTAAAAACCATACACCCCCTGAGGTTACAAAGATCTCAAGGGAAGGACATCAACTCAAATTGAAGACCCTCGGGGGCCCACTCGCCAGACGTGACCGGACCCGCTTCTCCAACATGGTTAACCTCTAGGTTGCCACGTGTACTGTCAGCCCAGAGCTATTACCCGCAAGGGTGAAGCTCCGGGCCAAGTACTGAAACGGCACCTCCAGAGGTAGCCCCCGACCGAGAGAAGCTCCGGACATGACACGTGCCAGGTCACCCCGGAGCTTCCCGCTTCTCCCAAGCAAGCTCCGGAGCTGCCACGTGTCCACACGACAGAGCTAGATGCTTAAAGCCTCCGGGAGACGTTGTAACGGCTCCGGATCTCCAAAGGACAGCCGCAGACTTCAAGATCCGATTAATTACCATTAATTCCACGTTAATGATAATTAATCGGACAGCCTTAACACCTGTAACGGCACTGTCGGAGCCGTTACAGGGTTATTAACAACAATTAATCTCGTGTATCAATACTAATAACCGCCAGGGCCACATGTCGGGCCAGGCTGACTTGTAACGGTTAGTCCTTGTACTATAAAAGGACAAACCGACGATACACAGGAGAGAACTCTCGAACCCTCTGAAGCTCACAAGTTAATACAACACACACACACCCGTGGAGTAGGGTATTACGCTCAGGCGGCCCGAACCACGTAAACAACTGAGTCACTCGTGTCCAATTGCGTTTCACTTTCTTAGATCTCCGCGCGCCCAGACCGAACCACAAACTCCTTCAAACACTTTTCATAGTGTTAGGGGATCTGTCGACTCCAACAGTCGACAGTTAACACGAACACTCGAACCCTCTGAAGCTCACAAGTTAATACAACACACACACACCCGTGGAGTAGGGTATTACGCTCAGGCGGCCCGAACCACGTAAACAACTGAGTCACTCGTGTCCAATTGCGTTTCACTTTCTTAGATCTCCGCGCGCCCAGACCGAACCACAAACTCCTTCAAACACTTTTCATAGTGTTAGGGGATCTGTCGACTCCAACAGTCGACAGTTGGCGCGCCAGGTAGGGGTGCCTGAGATCTTCCAGAATGGTGAATTCTGCAGCTGGATCATCCAACGGGCAACCTGCTGCTCAGGCTGTCGGAGGCAATCCCTCCAACATGCAACCACCGGCAGGAGCCTCAGTTCCAGCGGGAGTCACACTCCCACCACCACCATCTTCTCCGGCAAGACATGCCGAACGACATGATGGTGCACCGGCGTCACATTCTGCGTCGGCAAGTCGTGACAACCCAGAACACGCGCTCCATGCAGCGCGTGCTCTCCTTCAGCGACCACCACCTCCGGATGCATCTCAAGGTGCCATGGAGCAATGGAGAGCTGATATTGAGCATTTGGTCGCAGCAGCGGCCGAACGCCTCAACAATCAGGGTCCACCTCCTTCAGGGCGGGCCCCGTCGCAGCGACGAACGTTGTCTGGAAGACTTGGTCCACATGTCTCCAACAACCGGAGAAGAGCTGCGTCACAGCAAGTGACGTCGTTGCCCTCTGGGGCACGACGTGCCCATACTGCATCTCGGCTTTCGACACACGACCTCCGAGCGGAGCTTGATCGCCGATACCGCCAACAGGATGGCCGTGTCCACATCGAGCGAGCTCGAGAAAGACGAGATGCTCAAGATCTTTCTACTCTGGAAGGAGTAGGAGGAGGCTGTTCCGCCCTAGCCATGCATCTGCGTATGGTTAGATGGCCACAGAAGTTCCGGCCACACTTGCCGGAAAAATTCGACGGGACTGTCAATCCCGTAGAATTTCTACAGATATACTCCACTGCGATCCTAGCAGCTGGAGGAAATGAGGCTGTAATGGCCAATTACTTTCCAGTGGCCTTAACCGGGACTGCTAGGTCCTGGTTTATGAGCCTTCCGCCCAACTCTATCGACAGTTGGGAGGAGCTATGCCGCCAGTTCACCGCCAATTTCGGGAGTTCATACACCCGTCCGGGCACCGAACTGGACCTTTTTGCGGTCGTGCAAAAAGGAGGAGAATCTTTGCGGTCATTCATCCAGAGATTCTCTCAGGTACGTAACACAATTCCTTCTATCTCAAGCGCTTCTGTCATTGTAGCATTCAGACAGGGTGTACGAGACAAGAAGATGTTGGAGAAACTGGCGATCAAAGAGATCACCAGTGTCACGGAGCTCTTCAGCCTGGCTGACAAATGTGCCAGAGCTGCGGAGGGCCGTGAAATGCACTCCAAACCAGCCTTGGAGGATCATAAAAAATCCTCCAAAGAAGAAGCCGCTACCTCCGGGAGTGGCAAGAAGAAAAAGAAGACCAACGGCAAGAAGAAGCCGTCGGCCGGCACATCCAACGTTGCAGCCACTGCAACTCCTGGTGGCCGGGGGCCACGCCCCGAGAAGCGACCTCGACCGTCTTCCGAAGACGGTGGCAAATCCAAGATGTGGTGCCCCATTCACAAAACGGGCAGCCACAGGCTGGAGGATTGCCGGGAGGTCCAAAACCTTGCCGAGCGCTACCACAAGCGCCGGGAAGGGTCTCCCTTCCGCCAGAGGGAGGGAAAACAAAAGGTCGATGAAGCTCCGGCTGAAGAGGAGTTAGGGTTTCAAGACCCCAAAAAGGTCTTGAAAGCCGTCTACACCTCCGTCGACGATGATTCCGACGTCTCCGACAACGAACGTCGAAAAACCATGAACACCATCTTTGGTGGATCATGGGACATCACCTCTCGTCGCGTCATTAAGACCATGCGACGGGATATGGCTGCTGTAGCTCCTACAGCTAGACCGGAGCCACATCGAAAGTGGATGGACACACCCATCACTTTCGATGCTTCGGATTGTCCTCAAAGCATGGTCGGAGCTGGCCAGCTGCCCTTGATGGTATCCCCCACCATCAACAACATCCAGCTCCATCATGTCCTGGTAGATGGAGGTTCGGGGCTTAATCTCATCAGCTTCGAAGCTTTCACTAAGCTTCAGCTTCGACCTTCAGACCTCCAGCCCTCTCGACCTTTCTCCGGAGTAGGTCCGGGGGCCATAACCCCACTCGGAGCTATCACTCTCCCTGTTACCTTCGGGACCCGGGAGAAGTATCGCACCGAAAAGTTGGTCTTCGACGTCGCTCAGATCAACTTACCATTCAACGCCATTTTGGGTAGACCTGCCCTGTACAAATTCATGGCAGCTGCTCATTATGGATACCTGGTGTTGAAGATGCCGACACCAGTAGGCGTTCTCCGGATCCGTGGAGATCGCACTGCCGGAGTAACTGCTCTGGAAGAACTCCATGCACTCACCACAGCGCAAGAGGAGGATTCCAGGCAGAAGCAAGCTCCACAACCTCCGAGCATTCGTCAACGAGGCTCAACCTCTGCACCCCGTGTGCAGCCAAGCGGCGACACCGACATTCCCGTCAAAGTCGTCCAAATTGGTTCCGATGTCACTCAAACTACCCGTATATCGGGTGGCTTGAACGACAAATAGGAACTCGCGCTCATCACTTTCCTCCGGGCTAATGTTGACGTGTTTGCCTGGCAACCGTCACAAATGCCTGGGATCCCCAGGGAAGTGATTGAGCACAATCTGAAGATTTACCCCGACGCTCGGCCTGTACACCAGAAACCTCGGAAGCAATCTGTAGAGCGACAGAACTTCATCCGACAAGAAGTGAAGAAGTTGCTCGAAGCCGGATTCATCCGAGAAGTCTACCATCCAAAATGGCTGGCAAACCCAGTCGTTGTGCCTAAGGCCGGCGGGAAACTTCGGATGTGCATCGACTACACCACACTAAATAAGATGCATATTCAGGATATCATCAAATCCGGATGTCTAGGGAAGATGAAGAACATACTTCATTCATCACAGTGGATGGATTGTATTGTTACACAGCCATGCCTTTTGGTCTCAAGAATGCAGCTTCAACTTTTGTACGAGCAATGTACAAAACTTTCGAAGAACTCATCAGAGACATAGTGGAGGTGTACGTTGATGACATTGTGGTCAAAGTCAAAAACAAGGAGTCCCTCTTGGATACCTTGCAGGCTGTCTTCGACAAGCTGCGGGCCACCCGCACGAAGCTAAACCCAGACAAGTGCGTCTTCGGGGTTAGTTCCGGAAAGCTTCTTGGTAAGTCACCGGGGTATAGAGGTTAATCCGGCGAAGATAAAAGCCATCGAAGACATGCGGCCACCAACCCGCATCAAAGACGTCCAAAAATAAACTGGATGTCTAGCAGCCCTCAGTCGATTCATTTCAAGACTGGCGGAAAGGGCACTTCCCTTCTTCAAGTTACTGAGGAAGTCCGGGCCATTCCAATGGTCTGAAGAGGCAGAGAAGGCATTCCAGGAGCTGAAACAGTTCCTCACCACTCTACCAGTCTTGGTAGCTCCGAACCCTGGTGAGCCTTTATTGCTTTATATTTCAGCAGCTGACGAAGTCGTCAGTATGGTTCTGGTTGCGGAGAGACCGGAACTACCCAATACTCAGGAATCCAGATCCCTTCGGGAGGATCCGGAGGTTCCCGAAAGCAGGTCTGGGTCCCAGCTCCTAGACTTGAATCCTCAAGAAGTCACTTCAGAGGACCCAGATCCTCCCGATAGGATCCAGGTCATTCCTGAAGAAGCTCCGGGTTCCTCCACCCAGAACCCGGAGGTCCCCGAAGATAGCCTGGACCCCTCCGACAGGGTCCGGATCAATGAAGAGGAAGCTCCGGACCCCTCCGGGAGGGTCCGGACCGTTCAACGCCCAGTATACTTCATCAGTGAAGTGTTACATGATGCCAAGACTCGATACCTAGAGGTACATAAGATGCTCTACGCAGTTCTTATTGCCTCAAGGAAGCTTCGACACTATTTCCAAGCTCACAAAGTCTCGGTGGTAACCTCATATCCACTTCGAGCGATTCTGCATAATCCCAATTCAACTGGGAATATAGCAAAGTGGGCAGCGGAATTGGCTGAATTCGACCTCGAATTCATTCCAAGACAAGCAATCAAGAGTCAAGCGTTGGCAGATTTCGTGGCAGAATGGACTCCCTCTCCATTAAACTCTGGGGGCCCCAGCGAGCAGAAGAAGGAACCGCAAGTTCCGGTCTTCACTAAGCCTCACTGGACCCTTTACTTCGACGGCTCCATGCAGAAGCAAGGAGCCGGAGCTGGAGTCCTTCTCCTCACACCAACCGGGGAGAAGGTAAGATACATGGTGCACCTTGATTTCAAGGCAACCAACAACATGGCGGAGTACGAAGCACTCATATATGGATTAAAGGTGGCACTATCCTTTGGTGTCAAGCAGTTGCTGGTCAAAGGAGATTCACAACTTGTTATCAAACAAGTGAAGGGTGAATGCTCCTGCAATAATCTCCAGCTGGCTGCTTACCTCCTTGAAGTCCAGAGGCTTCAGAAGGACTTCGAAGTCCTAGACCTTCACCATGTTCAGCGTGCTCACAACGTTGAAGCTGACGAACTCTCGACCAAGGCGTCAACCGGAGCTCCGGCTCCAGACGGAACCTTTGTCCGGAGGTTGTCAAAACCCACAGTTCAGCCTGCCGAGCTGAACGAAGGGGGCGAGATCAGCATCCCGAAGCTGACGGTCCCGATGGCCCTGTTACCATGGCAGCCATCAAGGGTCGTAGGTGCTGCCGGAAGCTCCGAGCAACCCAGCACGCAAGACTCAAATGCTCAAGTCAGTTCCGATGCATGGATCTCGGAGATCCGGAACTACTTGAAAGACAACATCCTTCCTGACGATGATGTATCCGCTGACCGGGTAGTCAGATTGGCTAAAAGATACACGTTGGTAGAAGGGGATCTCTACCGGCGCGGTGCCAACGGCATCCTAATGCGGTGCATCACAAGGGAAGAAGGCTGCGAGCTCCTCGCAGAAATCCATGGAGGCGAGTGTGGGAACCACGCGTCTTCCCGCACGCTGGTCGGAAAAGCCTTTCGGCACGGCTTCTACTGGCCAACAGCGCTCCAGGATGCTACTGAGCTAGTGAAGAAATGCAAAGCATGCCAATTTCATGCAAAGCAAATTCATACACCTGCTCAGCCCTTACAAATGATACCTCCTACGTGGCCTTTTGCCGTGTGGGGGATGGACATCTTGGGACCCTTCCCAAGAGCCGTCGGAGGTTACAAGTTCCTGTATGTCGCCATCGACAAGTTCACCAAGTGGCCGGAAGCTACTCCTGTTGTGACGATCAACAAACAATCTGCAATCAATTTTCTACAATCTATCGTGAGCAGATTCGGAGTCCCAAACAAGATCATCACTGATAATGGAACTCAGTTCACAAGCTCCTCATTTCAAGGATATTGCGAAGACCTCGGCATACAAGTTTGCTACGCCTCCGTAGCTCATCCTGCCAGCAACGGGCAAGCCGAGAGAGCAAACGCAGAAATCCTTAAAGGACTAAAAACGCGCACTTATGAGCGTTTGAAAAAGCACGGAGCTAATTGGATCGAGGAGCTTCCGCCCACTCTATGGGCTAACAGGACTTCTCCAAGTCGGGCAACCGGAGAAACACCCTTCTTCCTGGTGTACGGAGCAGAAGCGATCCTTCCTCCGGAGATCACCCTGGGTTCCCTCCGAGTCCGGACCTTCGACGAAGCCGCGCAGGACCAGCTCCGGCGTGAAGACCTAGACCTCCTCGAGGAGGGAAGGTGCCAAGCAGCTGTTCGGAATGCCCGATACCGCCAAGCTCTACGGCGCTATCATCAGCGGCATGTACACAACCGACAGCTCGAGGAAGGTGATCTGGTGCTACGGAGAATACTATCCAGAGAAGGGCAAAACAAACTCTCCCCCGGCTGGGAAGGGCCCTTCCGAGTGATCAAAGTATCCCGTCCCGGAAGCGTTCGCTTGGCTACTGAGGATGGGACACCTCTCCCAAATCCTTGGAACATCGAGCACCTCCGTAAGTTCTACACTTAATTCCACGGGGGTGAGTCTTAAGTAACTTGAAGTGTATATTATAGAGTCATTATACAGAGTCGGGTAGTTCCTCCGGGAGAGCAGCCGGACCTTTCCCGAAAGGTTTGAAGAGCTCATGCAACACTTGATACAGTCTCCGGACTAGAAGTGTGGCTAACTACCCAGGGTCAAACGAGAAACCAAACACACTTAGCCTGGTTCCGTACCCTAAGAGTGTACTTGTTTCCCCTGTACCCCGGACCTATAATGAAAGACATCTTCATGTGAAATAGACTCCACGTGCATTCATTTTTGCATAAGGCTCGACATTTTTATTTTTCTCTTTCTTGTCTATAACAGAAATGTGCAATTCTTAAGAAGTTCTAGTTTAACCGGTTTATGTACGATTTGGGTTGAATTGTCAGATTTTTTAGATTTAAATATCGTCTGTGGCCAACTCGCCTGAAAGCCGCCAAGCCATTCTAGGGCTGGAGTGCGCTATCGACTTAGCCTGGTCAAGCACCCTAAGTACGCCACTCTACCTACACCCCGGCAGGCCAAAGTAAGGTGGGTCCATGGACAATTAGATCTAAAAGAAAAGACAATTCATCCAATCATACTAAAAATCGTGTTCAACTTGAAATTCTCTTGAGAACCGTAAGCCGCAACGAAGTTATAGATAAGGAACGAATTTTACTGTTTTTCTTGGCTTAAGTGTGCAGGAAAAATAAACCCAACATTGATGGAGAAAAATCGGAGTTAACCAAGCTCCGACTCCCACCGGCGTTAACTTGAAGATGGTGAGAAGACTCTATCACTAGAGTCTGTTGCCAGCAAGCCAGGCGTGGCAAGGGTCATTACCGGAGCTACTAAGCTCCGACACCTTGAAGTATTAACTACCGACACTCAACGTGTTGGTAGAGGCTATTGCCGGAGCTACTAAGCTCCGACGATGGGCAATGCCGGAGCTTCTAAGCTCCGACGACTTCAAGGGACCCTCACTATCGAAGACTTCGGACCTAAACTACACGAGTTCGAAGCAAATTTGTCTTCAACAAAACTCAACAACCATTTGGTACATGTCCACAATCACATTGTGCACATCTACCAGGGGGCCAAGTGGAGACAAAGACGTTGAAGACAAAAAATGAAATTCACGAAAAATTGGGGATTTCATTTCATTTGAAGACCAGAGATTACATCTGGGGACAAAGGATTACAAAATTGAGGAAGAAGAGAAGATACAAATAAAGGCTAAGAAAGATAGTCCTAGACCCTATGGAAGAACTCGGCGACCTTCTGGGCGACCTCCGACACGCTGCCTCGGGTAGCTTCGCCCTCTCCTTCGACGGGACCTTCAAGCACCGGGTCCAGAGGGAATCGGGGGTTCCGGCTAGTGTAGCACGTCAACACATATTCTGTGACGTTCCTAGCCAGGGATTGCCCCTCGACCTCCAACTGGTCCGCGATGACGTCGCCCACCTTGGAGAGCTTGCTGCCCGCAGCGCCCAACGCTTGCAGTGCAAGGTCCGGCTCCGGCTCCGGGTCATCCGGAAGCACGGGGCTGAAACCCATAGGCGCCAGCGCATCGTCGGCCTTGCTCAGGAACTCCCAAATTTGCAGGGAGTCCGTCTTCCTCTGGCCCTTCATTTCTTCCAGGGACCTCCGGGTCGCCGCCAGTTCTGAGTTCTCGCGGGAGAGGCGCTCAACTTCTTTGGCGTTTTGCTGAATCTTCGCAGCAACCCGCTTTTCGAGTCTCCCGAGCTCCTCCTCCCGGAGGTGGATCTTGTTCCGGCGGTCGACCAGGTCTTTCTCCCTAGCCTCTATTTTCTTCTCCCGGGCGATGAGGGCACACTCATACTCGTAGAGCTCCTGCCCTCGCACCCAGGTCTTCTCCTCCTCCTCGAGGCAGCGCTCTTCCAATTTTTTAGCGCGCTCCTCGAGGCCCTTGTCCGCCAGAGCTGTCTTCTCGGCGAGCTCTTCTTCACGACGCAAGACGTCGTCCCGTAGTTCCAGGAGTTTTTGCTCCTCATCCTCGAGCCGTTTTTCCCTTCCCTCAAGTGCCTCTCGGCGCTTGATGAGTGCGGTACTGATGGCTTCGAGTTGATCGTACCGGGCGTTGGCCGCATCATTGGCAGCTTTAGCCTGGTCGTGGTACTCCCGGGATTGGGCGTCGAGGTTGTGAGTCATGCTCTCCCTCTCGTCCAGCATCTCACCCCAGAGCTCCAAGCGGACCTTCTCCCGCTTGATCCATTCCTTGTCCGCAGCGATCCTCGACTGCGCCAGCTTGGTTTCGAATTGGAGTCTATTACGCCACCTCCTAAGGGTTTGGCGCTCCTCTTCAAGAACCTTGCTGTCGTGGAAGAAGGCTAGTTGGACTTGGCGCAGACTGGAGCAAGCGTTGTCGATGGACATCGACAGCGAGATGGGCTCCGGACCTTCCGGGGTCTCCTCCGCTGGTTCCAGCGGGTCTTCATTTACAAAAATTGGGTCCCACTCTGCGAGAGCGGAACCCTGAGCTTCCAAGGCACTAGGGCCCTCCTCCGGGATGGCCTCAGTCGCCACCGAAGAAGGTCCCGCCACCAAATCTTCATTCGCCCCCTCAGGCTGGGGGCCGGCGACCTCGTTCAGGCACTCTGGCTCCGCCACGGGTACCATCGACGTCGTCGCCTCCAATGGCTCCGGCCGGGACGCTTCTTCCGAGGGGAGCTCAAGCTCCCCCGCCTCCACCACCACCGGCTCTGCAGCCGGCGCTCCAATAACTACCGGCCTTGCGACCGGAGCTTCAGAAGTAACCGGCTCAATTGCCGGAACCACTTCAACTTCCGGCTCGCACGCCGGGGCTTCAGCTGCCTCCGGCTCGACCGCCGAAGCTCCAGCATTTTCCGGCTCTGAAGCCGGGACCGCTACTTCCTCCGGCTCGACAGCCGGAGCATCTACTTCTGCAGCACCAGGGCCCGGAGCTTCAACCTCCGGAGCGGGTGCCGCTGGCGCATCTTCGATCCCGTGGTCCGGCGCTACCACGGGAACTTCTGGAGACGAGTCGAGGTCCATGACCACGACAGCCGGCGCCGGAGCTGTCGCAGCCTCCGCCTGGGGCGGCACCGGGGCTGGAGCAGAAGCCCTCGCAGCCTCAGACACTGTGGCTGAGGGCGGAGCTTCACTCCCCTTCTTGGGAACGCTGCAGATGAAGAATGAAGAAATTGAGCAAACAGATGCTATAATTAAAAGTTAATTGAGGTAAGCAAAAAAAATTACCTTGGGAGGCTCACGCACCAGCTTGCGCGGAACCTCTTTCCCGAACGTTCCGGGCTGGCCACGGTCGGCGTAGGAGCTCCGGGAGGACTCCCAGGACTTGCCGTAGCCGCGGGCGTTTCCCGGGTCGGAGCTCTCCTTGACCGGGAGGAACTCCTAGACCTGGAGGCCCTCACCGCTTCTCGAACCGGAGTCGCCTGTCCGGAGCTGGCACCTCCGGAGGGACCCATCACGGGGACAGCCGTACTCCGGGAGGATCCCACCGCCGGAACAGTAGCGCTCCGAAAAGACCCCACCACGGGGACAGACGCTACAGCAGCGGAGGATCCTCCTACCTGAGGACGGAGAACTGGCGGGGAAGTAGTAAGCCCGACGGACCTCCCGTCAGCATGACGCAACTTCCTCTTCCGGCTCTCTGGCTCCTCCGCCAGCTCCTTGCCCTTGCCGGTGACCTCAGCTCTTGGCTGAGAGACAGGGGCGGAGCTGCCTTCCGACAACCCGGGGATCGCCAACGGGGCGGTCGATCTTCTCTCGACGACGCCAAGGTCGTCAAGCGCGGGCATCTTCCGCCGGAGCACCCTGCTGAACTCAACTTCCTCGTTCAGGGGGAGGAAAGCCGGTGGCGGAGTCAAGTACGCTCCGTCTACATCGATGCCGTGCTGGAATTTCTTGAGGTGAAACTCCAAGGACTTCCCCACCATGCTGGACTTCAACCCGGTTTCAACCCGGTCTTCGTCCATCACGCTGTTGAGGGCCCAGGCGAGCTTCTCCCTCCTCTTCAGCGGTGCCCACCTGTTGAACAGGAAGTTGCAGAACACCGCCTGGGGAGTCAATCCTCCCTCCACACATTGGCGGATCCGGGACAAGACGGGGTCGAAAGCTGCCGCCAGCACCGGAACTTCGCTCCACACCGACGTGTCAATGCCGGGCAGACCGTCTGGCAGCTCCAACCGCTCGTGCTCCTCCACCCGGACGACTACCCAATCTTTCTTCCAGTCATCCCACTTCCCGGAAGGGAACGACCGGAGGTACTTGAACGGGCACTTCTTGCGCTTCACAAAGTAGTAGAAGCCAAGGTACTCGTCACTTCGGCCGGTGGTTTGGACGGTGAAGAAAGTGCGGAAGAGCTCGATGCAGGGAGGAATGCCCACCCACATCTCGCAGAAGTGGACAAAGATGGACACAAGGAGAAGGGAGTGAGGGCCAAGGTGGTATAGCTGCAGACCATAGAAGTCCAGCAGCATCAAAAAGAAGGAAGAAAATGGTGGGATCAGCCCCACCATGGCATACGATGAAAAGTATACCATTTCGCCGGAGTGCTCCTTTTTAAAGGGAAGCTCTCCTCCAGTACGGATTGAACGGTTGAAGAAGTCCGACGACCACCCCATGAGGGCTCGGACCTTCTTCAGATCGCTCTCCGTCTTCAAACGACTCTCACGCAGACCCAACTCCATCGCAGCACTGCTAGGCGAGAGAAGAGAAGCAAAGCACGAGTTGGGAGTTTGAGCGCAAGAACAGATGGAAAGCGTAAAGAACTCCCGACGGTGCGCTTTCCTTCTTAAGTAAGCCCTCGCAACGCTTGGATGGAAACTGCAGGAGAGTTAAGCATACTACTCAAGAATTCAACCCAGCCGATGACAAGAGGGCCCGGGACCACCCTGACGATCAAGTCGAGGCTCTTACCCAGGCGAACAGTTGTCATCACGAGGCGGGAAACCCAAAGGCGGCGGACTGACAAGGCGCGCGGAACCGATACGGTTTTCGTATCGGGAACCGACGACCTTCAATTGCGAGAGATCCGCACGTCAAAGATCTTATCTGCCGCCTGAGGTGCGCCACGCGTCGGGACTCAACCATAAAGCCCCGCCAAAGGCACCTCCGAAGACTCTTGAAGACCCAGTTCAAGAGTCACAAGTATGGACCCACCTCCGGCGGAACGACTTCATCCCGTTGGCCTTCCCCGGAGGTAGGTCCAGGGGGCCACTGTCGGTACCCTAAAAACCATACACCCCCTGAGGTTACAAAGATCTCAAGGGAAGGACATCAACTCAAATTGAAGACCCTCGGGGGCCCACTCGCCAGACGTGACCGGACCCGCTTCTCCAACATGGTTAACCTCTAGGTTGCCACGCGTACTGTCGGCCCAGAGCTATTACCCGCAAGGGTGAAGCTCCGGGCCAAGTACTGAAACGGCACCTCCGGAGGTAGCCCCCGACCGAGAGAAGCTCCGGACATGACACGTGCCAGGTCACCCCGGAGCTTCCCGCTTCTCCCAAGCAAGCTCCGGAGCTGCCGCGTGTCCATACGTCGGAGCTAAACCGCTTCAAATCCCCGGGAGACGTTGTAACGGCTCCGGATTTCTAAAGGACAGCTGCAGACTTCAAGACCCGATTAATTATCATTAATTCCATATTAATGACACTTAATCGGATGATATTAACACCTGTAACGGCACTGTCGGAGCCGTTACAGGGTTATTAGCAACAATTAATCTCGCGTATCAATACTAGTAACCGCCAGGGCCACATGTCGGGCCAGGCTGACTTGTAACGGTTTGTCCTTGTGCTATAAAAGGACAAACCGACGATACACGAGAACACGAACACTCGAACCCTCTGAAGCTCACAAGTTAATACAACACACACACACCCGTGGAGTAGGGTATTACGCTCAGGCGGCCCGAACCACGTAAACAACTGAGTCACTCGTGTCCAATTGCGTTTCACTTTCTTAGATCTCCGCGCGCCCAGACCGCTATCGGCGCCGTGACTGCAAATTTCGCGGCCGGGACCGTAGCGGGCGTCTGCACTGGCAGGATTTAGAGGGCCTGTAAAATGAAAATCTCTACAATCCACCTTTATTCCTAACGTTTCCCTGTAGCAACTCTATGTGTCAGGCGAAGAGAGAGAGAGGGGGGGGAAGGAGGAGGGAGAAAAGAAAAGAAAAAACAGATATAGTTGTTTGTGTTAAGAATAAACAGTTACAAGTGTGAACAGTGAACAGTAGATGCTTGCGGTTACTCCTTCTCAACAGGTGCATCCCGAACAGGCACATCGGCTCCGGCGGTTCCATTTTGAACATGCGCCATTGTCCATTGAACATGTATATACGAAACAGATTGATTAATGAGAAGAACAAGTTTTCATTTGTCTCAAACATTTGTCTATTTTTATTTTCTATTCTACTCAATTCATAATACGTTATCAGCCACGTAGTTCAACCAGAGAGTTCATAGGCTTCAAGAATTGAAGATACTTGAAGTCAATCAAATGGAACAAGAAATATGCCTTGTGGATAGTGGCACAATGAACACTATACTTAGAGAGACAAAATATTTTCAAACTCTTACAAAGAGAACTGAGAATATTTTGACCATTGCAAGACATGATACAAATATAGTAGGCTCTGGACGTGCTACTATAGTCCTACCAATGGGTACACAAGTAACAATCGAGAATGCACTTTTATATCCCGATTCTACTTGTACATTGCTAAGTTATAGAGATGTCCGTATGAATGGGTAATATATAAATACCTATAAATAAAATAATGAGGAGTTTCTTCACATTATTCAGAAAAACGGTGATAGCTATGATATTCTAGAGAGAATGTCATGCTTACTGTCTGGATTGTATTATACATACATACAACCTGTACTATATATTACATACAAGATAGTCTTTCAAGATGTAGACGCATTCAAAACATGGCATGAAAGACTTGAACATCCAGGAGTTGGAATGATGAGGAAGATTATAGGTAATACTTATGGTCACAATTAATTCAGCCAAATTTCCGAAATCTTCAGATTTTATGTGCACAGCTTGTGCAACTGGAAAACTAATCTTGAGACCATCACCTCTTAAGATTAAAGTCGAACCACTTAAGTTTCTTGAAAGAATTCAAAGAGATATTTGTAGACCTATAAGATCCTTATCGGGACCATTTAAATATTTTATGGTTTTAATAGATGCATCAATGAGATGGTCACATGTGTGTCTTTTGTCAACACGAAACCATGCATTTGCTAAATTTATGACTCAAGTCATAAGATTAAAAGCAAATTATTCTGAATATAGATTGAAATCTGTAAGATTAGATAATGCTGCAGAGTTTACTTCAAAGGCTTTCAATGATTATTGTATGGCTCAGAGAATTGAAGTGCAACATTCAGTACCATATGTACATACTCAAAATGGATTGATTGAATCACTTATTAAGAGAATTAAGTTGATTGCAAGACCATTATTACATAATTGTAATTTACCAATTACATGCTGAGGTCATGCAGTTTTACATGTTGCAGACTTAATACAATTGCGACCAACTGTATATCATAGTGTTTCCCCACTATAGTTAGTACGTGGTAATGCTCTGAGCATTTCCCATTTGCGGAAATTTGGGTGCGCAGTATATGTACCAATTTCACCACCGCAACGTACACAAATGGGTCCTCATAAAAAATGGGTATTTATGTGGGATATCGCTCTCACTTGATCATAAAATACCTGAAATCCATGACTGGTGATTTATTCACAGCAATGTACGCTGACTGTATATTTAATGAGGATCATTTCCCAGCATTAGAGGGAGAATTTCAGAATAGTTCAGAATGTCAGAAAATAAATTGGGATGATAAATCCATCATATCCTCAGATCCACGTACACAACAGACTGAATTTCAAGTTCAGAGAATAATAAATTTATAGAATGTTGCAAATAAGTTGCCAGATGCATTCACAGATTATAATGGAGTTATGAAATCTTGGAATCCCGCAGTAAATGCACCCGAACGAGTGGAGGTATCAAAGAAAACCACTCTGCCTCCTTCTATAAGGAAGAGGAGGAGGGTAGAACCTAAAAAAAAAGAATATTGCTTCAGAAAAGCAACCAAGAAAAGAGAAAACAAAAGCTCCAAGAAAACCTAGGACTCTGAGAAAAACTAAAGGGGTACAACCTCAAGTGAATGTGAATGATCCACAATCTAGTTCTCAAGCGCGCAATATAAATGAGACTAGAAGATCGGAAAATCCCGACAATCTTGTATTGGGAAATCATGAGATGTCAAATGGGGTAGAAGAGATTTCCATTAATTATACTAGTTCGGGGAAAGTTTATAATCATAGTACTACAATTGCAGACCTATGCTTCTCAACTGTCATTATTGAAAATTTCCAAGATGATCCAGAATCTAAGTCCATGACAGAGTGTAAGACACGCTCAGACTGGAACAAATGGAAAGAGACAATTGAAGTTGAGTTTAATTCGCTTAAGAAGAGAAGGATATTTACCAAAGTAATGCCTACACCTCCAAGAACCTTTCCAGTAGGGTTCAAGTGGGTTTTCGTTCGGAAAAGAAACGAAAATAATGAGGTGGTAAGATATAAAGCGAGGCTGATTGCACAGGGTTTTACGCAGAGATCTGAAGTTGATTTTAATGAAACTTACTACCCAGTAATGAATGAAATAATATTCCGATATTTAATATCTTTGGCAATGCAAAAGCATCTATCAATGCAATTAATGGATGTCGTGACCGCGTATTTATACGGGTCATTAGATTCAGATATATACATGAAAGTTCCTGATGGAATTTGTGTACTGAATAAGAATGTAAATCGCAATATGTATTGTGTAAAACTTGTTAAATCCTTGTATGGATTAAAACAATCAGGTAGAATGTGGTATAACAGACTAAAGGAATTCCTCCTACAAAGAATATTCAAATAATGATGATTGTCCATGCGTGTTCATAAGAAAATCAAATACTGGTTTTTGTATAATATCAGTATATGTTGATGACCTAAATATAATTGGTCATGAAAAGGATATAAATGAAGCACGCAATCATCTTAAGAAAGAGTTTGAAATGAAAGATCTGGATAAAACCAAATTCTGTTTAGGACTACAAATAGAACATCTACAGAAGGGTATCATTCTACATCAGTCTGCTTATGTCAAGAAAGTATTGGAAATATTAAATATGGACAAAGCATACCCCCAAAGGACTCCAATG
This sequence comes from Tuctoria greenei, assembly GCA_036927565.1. Taxonomy (NCBI): domain Eukaryota; kingdom Viridiplantae; phylum Streptophyta; class Magnoliopsida; order Poales; family Poaceae; genus Tuctoria; species Tuctoria greenei. The sequence continues at coordinate 158,551,729 of JAYESD010000009.1, read as the reverse complement.
ATAGTTCGTGCCTTAGAAAAGGATAAAGATCCATTTAGGCCGAAACAAGAAAAAGAAGAAGTATTGGGAGCAGAATACCCATACCTTAGTGCCATTGGTGCATTGATGTATCTAGCAAATAATACGAGACCAGACATTGCATTCGCAGTAGATTGTCTTGCTAGACACAGTGCAGCACCGACTATGCGTCATTGAAAAGGTATTAAAAATATCATGAGATATTTAAATGGCACAATAGATCTTGGTTTATTCTTTCAAATGAAACAAGAATCTGATTTAGTCGGATATTCCGATGCCGGCTATTTATCTGATCCACATAATGGTAGATCACAAACTGGATTTGTGTTTTTATATAATGGGACTGCTATCTCATGGAAGTCTTCAAAACAGACTTTAATAGCTACGTCCATGAATCACTCAGAAATTATCGCACTATACGAGGCACCAAGAGAGTGTGTCTGGTTAAGAAGAGTGATTAACCACATAGAAACTTCATGTGGTATAGGTGAAATAAAGTCACCTATGATTATCTATGAGGATAATGCGGCTTGTGTTGCTCAGATGCAAACAGGATACATAAAGACTAATTATACGAAACATATTTCTCCAAAACTATTTTATCCATATGAACTACAACAACATGGAGAGATAAGTGTTATACAAACAAAGTCTTGTGATAATCTTGCAGTTTTATTCACGAAGTCATTACCACTAGCTATATTTGACTAATGTGTCAAAGGCATTGGAATGAAAAGACTTAAAGACTTGCAAGGTTCAGGGGGAGAACCTCTATGAAGTATCATAAATAAAGCATCACATTGTACTCTTTTTCCTTTTATGAGTTTTAAAGAATTTTTCATTGAAAGGTTTTTAACGAGACAATGTGCACACAAGATTATGTCTGTCTCTCGATTTTTTCCCAAAGAGTTTTTGAAGGAGACATATAGACATGTTAATTATATACAATGTAACATATGAGCATCAACTGTCCAAGGGGGAGTGTTAAGAATAAACAGTTACAAGTGTGAACAGTAGATGCTTGCGGTTACTCCTTCCCAACGGGTGCATCCCGAACAGGCACATCGGCACCGGCGGTTCCAACCCGAACAGGCGTCATTGTCCATTGAACATGTATATAAGAAACAGATTGATTAATGAGAAGAACAAGTTTTCATTTGTGTCAAACATTTGTCTACTTCTATTTTCTATTCTACTCAATTCATAATAGTTTGATATAATATAAAATAGATAATAGTTGATATAGAGATCCGATATAGAGGTTAACGAGTGCGGAGAAGCAAACTGTAAAAGTGAGAATCTTTTAGAGGTGACTGTAAAGAAGAAGAATATTCTTTTTAGAGATGGATTTTAGAGGTGAATGTGTGCGACCAGTCTTATACTTGTTGGAATGTACTACCCTGGACTTCAGTTCTGGCGATGCTATTGACTCCAGGACTTGTTAGAATGCAATATAAGCTGGCAGTCTGGCTGAGACGTATTGTAGCAGCCATTTATCTATTCAGCACATGTATTGGAATGCGCCTTTTCCTTTTTCTTTACTTAGTACGTGAATGTTCTTGTCAGGGAGCAATGTACTGTCTGAAAATCTGCACAATTTTTGTATTGGCGTTCAACAGACAGTATGCTGTGACTGCCAACTGGGAGTATCATATTCCTTGGTTTGTTAATGGCACAGAGGAAAAGAAAAATGTCAAAGGACCGTAGCCACAAAGTGATTGGTTACTGGTGAACTATTTTGTAATATCAGGTGCCCATGTTTGGCCTTCGAAATTCCTAGGCTAGTAGGCTATAATATGACTGTTTCAGTTCTATATCAGTGCCCATGTTCTGTGCTGGGAACATCTTGATAACAGTTGGTAGAACAACCGAGAGAAGGTTGCTTTCAGTGGAGCAACAACACTGGTTGACAAGCCATCTTACATCATGCACGAACAAGGATGCTGATTTGAACGCGAAGAATGTTGCTGGAAGTCAACCTGATCTGATGACGAGAGAGATGAGAATGCGAAAGAAACAACGCCGGGACTGTCAGGCGCGAATCTCCTGGCCGTTGCCACCCACCAAATTGAGTGCCAGACCATTTGAACCGAGACACGAGACGAGACGACTCTTTTAAGTTGCAGTTATAGCTGGCGTCATCCAAAAACCGTAGTTATAGTTTTCCGATAAATGGAATTAGATTTGAGACAGGATCGGACCATTCAACTCGAGCTCCTGCAAAGAGAAGAGCTAATACTCCTATGTACGGTACGGTCCATCCAAAGGGAAGAGTGCTTTAATTTGGCTACGACCATGGCCCTTCAAACCCGTCTGAATAGCAGAAGCTGGGAACGTCTGCATCTGCTCGTGCAGCCGACCAGGGCCAGATAAGAGCACAGCTTGTTAGGGGATGATGACACCAGGAAGGTACTAGGGCCTGCCTTTGGCCGCCGTCACCAACATCAAGAAAAGCAACACAAGGCACTTTAGCGAACAAACAATTAACCAGGGGTTAGGAATACATCAAACGAGTCCATCTGATCAATGAGGAGGGCCCTACATGTGGTCAACATCGTCATTCATCGGAGTGGTTGAGAAGGAGAGACCTGCAGCGCATGCATGCACACACACACAGACAGAGTCACAGAAGAATCAGCCTTGAGCCACTCCTTCCTGCTCCCTCTCTCTCTGTCCAGATGGCAGGAACCTAGGTCATCACCCGATACTACACTTGCCTTGCAGGGCAAAGCGATGGCGCTCTCCTTGTACGGCCGTCACCCAAGCAACTAGCCTAACAATACTGCAGTACAAACACTTGCAGCTTTTGGATTTCTTTGTTTCCATCCTCCTCGTCCCTCGTGCATGCGCGCACAGAGATAGGAGAGAACAATCCTGCTAGTAAATATTCCTAACGCACACGCTAACTTACTCAAGGCCCAGGTTAATGGTAATAATTACCAGTAATTAATCCTTGTCGATTAATTCAGACAGGAAAAGACAAGCCCAGTCCGCCGTAGGATGAGAAGAAGATGACTGCATATATGGGCACTCGTGAAGAAATTCTATTACAGACAAGAAAAAAAAAACATGAGACTTCCTTCTGATGACAGGCCAGGGACTTGTTTCAGTCATCCGTCACATAAATCAATGTACGGCCGCATCCCAGCTTTGGATATCAACTGTTAATATCGATCGGAGTACATGCTGCATGAAACGGTTTCCAGTCAAATTTTCCGAATCCGAGGATTTGAATTTGAACACACTATACTGCCACTGTCGTCCTTTGCTAGCGCACACATTCAACATGCGTATGACGTATGTATACACGACGCGAGAGAACTCGTCTGTACTAGCGCTAGTACAAACTACTGACTCCTGTAAATATCGACGACAGACTAAGAGGTGTATCTGACGACACTTCATCTGTCAGGCAGGCCAGTCGATGAACTTGTGCCAGCATATGTACGTACACTGTTGACCGAGATCCACACGGAGTACGTACGTACGTATCTGCTCTCAAGTTTGAATACCGCGACCACGAAGTACGAGTCGTACTCGTCCGAAAGGGACCTCCCAAAAATACAATCTTGTCGCTTGTCGGACATGTGCACCGCCGGACGGACGGACGCGAAAGCAGACGTCGCCGTCGTGAAGACGCCGAGCGGCAGTGTCGTCAGGCGGCCGGAAACGTGCGGCCTCTGCGGGGAAATCTGAGGCCAGATCTCGTCGCCTCGCGTTCGATCGTACGTATCGTCTTCTCTGATGACCGAGATAGTAGATAGGCCGGCCGGAACGTAAGTACAGTACTGACCAACTCGTATTATTGGCATATATAACTGGTCCATTTCACGAGGGATATCTTTGGTTTCAGTGGGAAGGTGTTCCGTTTATGTCATGCCAATGTTTCAGATCGATTTCAGAGCAAAGGAAACACCAGAGGACAAAGATAATTGATTAGTCTTACTTTGTACATAGAGGTGTTATGTCACCAGAACAAGGAAACAGCAAGATTCTATAGTCCGTTAACGAACAGGTAAATTAAGCACGAATGCATGGCCCAAAGAATTTTACAACGACCGTGGTGACGAGGTAGCAGCAGCGTCTGGCACCGCCGCTGCCACCGCCGGGGGCAGGGCAGGGCAGGGCAGGGCAGGGCCGGGCAGGGCAGCGATCGACTCGCCTCGGACGGACGCATGCATGCGCAGCGCAGCGCAGCGCAGGCACGCACGCGCGCATGTACGCCTCGCGCCACGGCAACGCGACGCAACGCGTGCAGTGGCAGCAGGGCAGAGGGCGCGAGGACGATAGCTAACCAGTCTCTTTTGCCCGTCCCATCATCATCCTCATCACATCTCTCTCTAGCTGCAGTTGCGCGCCATACCTCCCAACTGTTGCTGCCTCGAAAAGGCGCCAGGTGCACGTGTGACCCTGACCACCACCTCTCTCACATCAGACATATCACACCCACACACATCACTACCTCTCTCTCTCTGCATCGTCCAAAGCTATATAACTCGATTCAATTCTTCAGGGTGACCCATACCTCACCTCTGCAATCGCATCCATGCTGCTCGTTAATTACCACTGGAGATATAGGCATCAGCTGTGCTGCTGCCACTGTTCCTTGCATCAGCCTCGAACTCCGGGCTCGCACGGTTGCCTTGCTCCCGTGCTGCACTGCATTGCAGTAAAAGGTTCCCCAGCCTCCCATCCCAGGGAAGCAAGTCACTTGCTGCAGATCGATCGGTCACGCCAATATGCCATGCCATGCATGCGCGCGCGCGGCCACCGGAATCATTTGCTCGCGCCTCTTTTTACCGCTGCACCAGACCAGAGACCCATGCATGCAGATGCAGATATGTGCTGCAATTAACGAACTGTGTGTGTATGCAATGCGAGCAATGGCCGCGGCAGGCATGCATGCACACACTGTGACCTAGTCCAAACCGGGCATGCATGCCACAGTCCCTGCTTGTGCTTCCAAAGCAGCACGCAGAAACTGCGCCTGCATGCGCGGCATCAGGAAACGCCCGGATATGCGAGTACGCTCCGGTCCATCAGTAGTAGCTGACGAACGATCATCAGAGCCTGTTTAGACTAATACCATGTGATTATTTGGCAGTAGCCCACTTAGCTAGTAGGCTCTTGTGATACGTACCATTCCTTTCACTGTGACTAGAACGAATGTGGTTTGGGCGAGCGTTTCCCGGAATGGCCGGGGCCCGAACCCGGTGCTTAGGGAAACCCCGCTGTTCACGTTGTCGGTAAAAGTGTTAGGGGAGGGCGGAAAGTTTCATGGTTCGTCTCAACTAATTTTAAGGGGAAACGAAAAAAATAGTCGTTAATATATAAAAACCAGCCAAATTTTGGATATTGCGAATTAATCAAGAGACTTTATACAGGGTCGTTTTGAATGCAAGCATATACCTTACCAGCTCCATTAATAATCTCCAAATCACTACTGGGTTCAATTGACAAAATTATTCTTAGCAAGCAAGTATATTGTGTTTGACCAAAAAAATCCGCTTGCACTGGTCGACTGAGTGCGACAGTTGAATCAGTTGCAAAGACTGGGTCCTCCCAGGACGAGGAAAACCTGGACAAGTCATATTTGAAAAAAAAAATCTTCAGAATTTTAACAATTTCACAACCCTGTTGTTACCGGGATGACGACGACGTACAACCCAGAGAACCAAATATTGTATGCTCGTTGATTCCCATGTGGCTCGAATCCTTCGATTTTCTAGTTCTGGAACAACACAGGGTTGTTTTCTGTATCTACAACTCCCAGTGGTGGCTCGCTCAGTTCACAAAAACAAGGAAAACAGCTTAAAATGGCATACGATACGATGTGGGTCATTCTTGGTCATATATAGTATCCATTGGTATCACTTTCCAAAACAGCAGAAAAGAACAAAAAGTGCCCAATGTTTTATTCCTAATACAAATGACAGATACTGTTTCACCTGATGAGTGTAATCTGCTCAACCTGCAGCTAATCATTGATGAGTTAACTATAGATTCTCTTAGGACCAACAACACATGACACAGAGACACTTGAGCTATTCGAAAAAAAAAAACCTGGGTCCTCCCAGGACGAGGAAAACCTGGACAAGTCTTATTCGAAAAAAAAAATCTTCAGAATTTAACGATTTCCAGCCCTGTTGTTACCAGGATGACGACGTGTACAACCCAGAGAACCAAATATTTTAAGCTCGTTGATTCCCATGCGGCTCGAATCCTTTTTCTAGTTCTGGAACAAACAGGGTTGTATTGTGTCTATAACTACCAGTGGCTCGATCGGTTCACAGAAACAAGGAAAACAGCTCAAAATGGCAGCATACGATTTGATGTGTCGATCATTCTGGGTCAAATATAGTATCCATTGGTATCACTTTCCAAAATAGCAGAAAAGAACAAAAGTGTCGAATGTTTTATTTCTAACATAAATGACAGATACTGTTTCACCTGATGAGTAAATTACTATAAGTAATCTGCTCAAGCTGCTAATCATTGAGTTAACTATATATAGATTCTCTTAGGACCAACAACACGTGGCACAAAAACACACTTGAGCTATATACGCGGCCTGTGTGAACCTCGCTCCGGTCTATCGGAGGATTGCAACTTGAGACGATGCAACATAAAATATAGCGAGAGTACTGTAGCGTGTGTGTGTCACATATGGTTGTATGTGTGCTAGCAGCGTCACCTGCGAACAACCAAATGCATCGGAGGCTAGCTAACAGAGGCCGGCGCCGGGAGAGAGGTCGTCGTCGTCCTTGTCTCGGTCGTGGGTGAAGCAGTTGCTAGATCATGTGATACCGTCACCCATATCCATCGTCCACTGCCTTAAGACACATCTGATCTGTGTGCACGGTATGAACAAACCCAATAGAAACAACAACGAACTCGCCCATCATTCTCCATAAAATACGCGCGCCGGTCCCATTCGGTTCTTGACAAAGCTTTCGACCGAGACAAAGACTAAGGACTGATAGGGACAAATTATAAAATCATCAAAGCTTAATTACGTCTCTACTACTGATACTACTGGTAAAAGTAACAGTAAATTAACCACAGCTTAACAGTACCAAACACTAGTGAAGTTACTACACTACTACTGGAGTAATTAACCATGCATCCATCCTTCAAGTCCCTTGCAAGCTAGGCAGACTCATCACAATCACAGAAAAACAGTAGAAGAAGAGGGTAAGTTTAGCATATAGGCGGAAGAGACTGATGAACCTCTATAGCTTCGGTCGATTCGATTCTACTACCATGCTGCATGCTTTGTTTCTCGATCGATTTCTTTCCATGCCCGCCGTCATCGTCAGTATGGAGCCACGCGGCCGGAGCTGCTTCCTGCACCTGCTGCCCATCCGTAGGCGTCGCCGGGGAGCGGGAGGCCGTTGAGTAGGTGCGGGGGAAGATGGTTGGCGAGAGGCGGCGGCTGCTGGTGGTGAGGGTGACCTGCAGATAATGGTAACGGCGGCGGAGGAGAGGAGGAGGACTGCCCGTGCCCGGCCAGACCCTGCGGGAGTGGTTGCTGCTGCGGCTCGTCGTCGTCGAGAGGGAGGCGCTCGTAGGCGGCGTTGCCGAAGCAGGCTGCCACGATGACCACGGGAGTGGAAGCCATGAGCTCGCCGGCGACCGTGCCACCGACGACCTGGCCCTGGCCGCCAGAGAGGTAGACGGTGAGGCCGGTGGCGGACGGAGGCGCCGGAGCCGGCAGGAAGCAGCCGCTGAGCGAGAGGATCTCGTAACGGCCGGCGAGGTTGATGATGGCCCCGCCGGGCCCCGCGCCGCCGCCCGTCAGCTGCCGGATGGGGACGTTGGAGACGGCGCCGGTGCCGCTGAGGACGCAGACGCCCATCTGGCGCCGGCGCGCGAACCCCGCGACGCTCTCGACGACGTCGCAGCCGGCGGCGATCTCCAGGACGTGCGCGCGCAGCGCGCTCGCGCTGTCCCGCGTGATGATCACCGGCGGCTTGGGCTTGTTCTTGGACCCCGCGGGGCGGCCCCTGGGGCGGCGCATCACCACCGGCGGCTGCTCCTCCGCTGCCGCCGCCTGCTGGGCGGCGTGCTGGTGGTCCGCGCCTGCAGGTTCCCCGCTGGCGTTGTTGCTCCCCGCGGCGCCGTTGTTGATGTGGTTGTTGCTGTCCTCAACGTTATCCTGCTTCGACTGCTGCGCGCCTCCTCCTGGTCCCATGAGCGGCTGGTGCTGCTGCTGCTGCCCGGGGAAATGCTGGAACGGCGGCGGGTGCTGCTGCTGCCCCGGGAAATGGAACGGGTGGAACTGTGCCGGCGGCGCGAAGTGGTGCCCGCCGCCGTGCGCTGCCGCCGCCGCCACGGGATCCATCAGCCACCACACGCGCGCTCCAATCCCGATCCACGGGCGCTCTTGGCCGGCCGCCGAGAATCGGAGCGAGTGTTGGACCTGTGCGTCGCGACGGTGGCGGTCAAAGGGAGCGGAGACGGAGAAGAGGGGGGCTGTGGACTGTTGTGATGGTGCTCTCGGGCCGACGACGCCTAAAGGGGCGAGGTTAAGACGAGCCCGCAGATTGGGGGGCGGGTCCCACAAAGGGCGGAGGTGGGACCCGCAGGGTTTCCCGGGGCTGCAGTCCCTGTCTGATCCGCGGCTGGGTGGGCTGCTACTGGTGCTGGCCACGTCTCTGCTCTGGCTGACATGTCTGATGCTGATGGCGCGCGCGCGGGGCGGCCCCTGTTGACCCTCGGGGAGGGCTGGACGGCCCCGGTCGTCGGCCTTAACCCCGTCGTTAAGGTTAACTGCCCCCTGAATTGTTCCTTCATTGCCACGTTGAAGCCACAACGCCAAATGGAGTTTGGGAATATGCCGGCATTTCTGCTCATGAGAGGTGAAACTGCAGTAAAAGAGATGATCTTGGAGATAGAGGCGACTGGAGATCAGGCAGAGATATGGCCGGTTTCGAAACGCTTATTAGCTGTAGCTTAATTCTGGAGTAGCGAACAATGCTAGAACTTGACCGTCCAGATACGCATACGACGCGTTCAATGAACACGCATCCAGACACATCGAGTGCTTTTTCGAAACGTGGTCGGCGACGCCCAAACTTGATCTTGGAGATAGAGCAAACACGTTGTTGATCGGCTGGATCATTGGGATTTAATTGATCTCCCAGATAAGCACGCGCCAAATTTGGCAACGTGAATAAATGTTCGCGTCAGTTTTTAGATTACTCCGGATGCAAGATCTAGATTACTTGTTGGGGATTTTTTTTTTCATTTTCCATTTGTAAAAACAAAATCAATCTCGTATATGCCACTAATGTTAATATACCATGCACGTGAGCTCTCATATGTGTCAATGATGTTGGAGTTTGATCTCCAAAGAAATCAGTCGTTGGAAATATTCCGACCATGCCCTAATCAGCGCCGTTACTCCGTGCATGGTTGTAGGCCCTTGCTTCTCCGCCAGACATATAGTAGGGAGAAAATGTCGGGGAACGGAACAAACATTCATCGTGAAAAAATATTCCGTTTGTACCTAATCTGGTGCGTTACCCCGTGCATGGTTGTGGGTCCTCGTCTCTCCGCAAGACATATAGTAGGGAGACGCGTCTGGGCACGGAACAAACGTTCATCGCGAGAAATATTTCGTTTATATCTAATCAGGTGCGTTACCAGTGCATGGTTGTGGGCCCTCATCTCACCGCGAGACATATAGTAGGGAGGCACGTCGGGGCACGGGAACCAACGTTCATCGCGAGAAATATTCCGATTGTACCCTAATCAGGTGCGTTACCTGTGCATGGTTGTGGGCCCTTATTTCAGCGCAAGACATATAGTAGGAAGCCATGTCGGGACACACGGAAACCAACGTTCATAGCGAGAAATATTATTGTACCCTAATCAGGTGTGTTACCCGTGCATGGTTGTGGGCCCTCATTTCAGCGCAAGACATATAGTAGGAAGGCACGTCGGGACACGGAAACCAACGTTCACAGCGAGAAATATTCCGATTGTACCCTAATCAGGTGTGTTACCCGTGCATGGTTGTGGGCCCTCATTTCAGCGCAATACATATAGTAGGAAGGCACGTCGGGACACGGAAACCAACGTTCACAGCGAGAAATATTCCGATTGTACCCTAATCAGGTGTGTTACCCGTGCATGGTTGTGGGCCCTCATTTCAGCGCAAAACATATAGTAGGAAGGCACGTCCGGACACGGAAACCAACGTTCACCGCGAGAAATAATCCGACTTACCATAATCAGGTGCATTACCCGTGCATGGTTGTGGGCGCTCATCTCACCGCGAGACATATAGTAGGAAGGCACGTCGGGGCACAAGAACCAACGTTCACCACGAGAAATATTCCAGCCTTCCCTAATCAGGTGTGTTACCCGTGCATGGTTGTGGGCCCTCATCTCATCGTGAGACATATAGTAGGGAGGCACGTCAGGGCACAGGAACCAATGTTCACTGCGAGAAATATTCCGACTTACCCTAATCAGGTGTGTTACCTGTGCATGGTTGTGAGCCCTCATCTCACTGCGAGACATATAGTAGAGAGGTATGTTGGGGCATAGGAAACAACATTCACAGGTGCCCCGACAAAAAAGAAGACTCCCAATACATATCACTTAGTTCGCGGAAGATAGGAAAAGCATCCCAACGGCGCCCTTGACGCTCCCACGCGCTTCATCACTGCCGATATACACCAATCAGTTGTTGACAGTCCTCCTTCGAGCTCTCAAGATGTCTTCATCTTCTAACCCTGAAGGTTGTTCTCTCAAGACCCTGTTCCCTAAGAGCTAGTTGATTATTACTTGATTTGGCTATAAGATCTGGTAGATCTTGACTATTAGGACATGATTAGAATCTAACATATAGTAGGGAGGCATGGTTGTGGGCCCTCATCTCACTGCGAGACATATAGTAGGGAGGCATGTCGGGGCACAGGAACCAACGTTCATCGCGAGAAATATTCCGACTGTACCCTAATCAGGTGCGTTACCCGTGCATGGTTGTGGGCCCTCATCTCCCTGCGAGACATATAGTAGGGAGGCACGTTGGGGCACAAGAACCAACGTTCATCGAGAGAAATATTCTGATTGTACCCTAATCAGGTGCGTTACCCGTGCATGGTTGTGGGCCCTATTCTGGCTGTACCCTAATCAGGTGTGTTACCCGTGCATGGTTGTGGGCTCTCATCTCACGACAAGACATATAGTAGAGAGGCACGTCGGGACACGGGAACCAACGTTCATCGCGAGAAATATTCCAACTGTACCCTAATCAGGTGCGTTACCTGTGCATGGTTGTGAGCCCTCATCTCCCTGCGAGACATATAGTAGGAAGGCACGTCGGGGCACGGGAACCAACGTTCATCGCGATAAATATTTTGATTGTACCCTAATTAGGTGTGTTTCCCGTGCACTGTTGTGGGCTTTCATCTCCTCACGAGACATGTAGTAGGGAGACACGTCAGGGCACGGGAATCAACGTTCATCGCGAGAAATATTCTGATTGTACCCTAATCAGGTGTGTTACCTGTGCATGGTTGTGGGCCCTCATCTCACGGCAAGACATATAGTAGAGAGGCACGTCGGGACACAGGAACCAACGTTCATCACAAGAAATATTCCGACTGTACCCTAATCATGCGCGTTACCCGTGCATGGTTCTGGGCCCTCATCTCACCGAGACATATAGTAGGGAGGCACGTCAGGGCATGAGAACCAACGTGCATTGCAAGAAATATTCCAATTGTACCCTAATCAGGTGCGTTACCCGTGCATGGTTGTGGGCCCTCATCTCATCGCAAGACGTATAGTAGGGAGGTACGTCGGGGCACGGGAACCAACATTCATCACGAGAATATTCTGATTGTACCCTAATCAGGTGCGTTACCCTGTGCATGGTTGTGGGCCCTCACCTCACCGCGAGACATATAGTAGGAGGTACGTTGGGGCATAGGAACCAACATTCACTGATTCCCCAACAAAAAAAAGACTCCCAATCCAGATCACTTAGCTCGCGGAAGAGAGGGAATTGAAAGCATCCCAACGGCGTCCTTGACGCCCCCACTTGCCTCATCATTGTCGATGTACACCAAGCAGTTGTTGACAACCCCCCTTCAAGCTCTCAAGACGTCTTCATCTTCTAACCACGAAGGTTGTTCTCTCAAGACCCTATTCCCTAAGATGTAGTTGATTATTACTTGGCTTGGATATAAGATCCGGTAGATATTGACTATTAGGACATGATTAGAATTGACATATTCTTACAACATTATGAACATGTGTGTCGGAAATGTTACAATTTAAGAGCTATAAAACATTCACACACTATACTAGCTATTTGGCCCATATCATCTAACAATAAAAAAGAACAATCTACTTCCCAAAGAGACTGTATATTAAAAAAAACTAGGTCGCTGTCGTAAGAGTGTAAGACCGTCCCCACGGTATTTTCATAAGTAGTAGCTCAACCTCTCTTCGGCAAAAAAAACTCTCAAACTCATGTCTCACCCTTATACGACGGCACCCTTAGATCTGTGTTTGGGTCCTTATGTGACAGATGAAGAAGTTATTTTAACCTCAAATTAAAATTCGCTTTCACGAGAATCAAATTCAGAATTCGAGAAGTGCTACTTAAAGTATTTAACCGTTTAGACTAAGCCCCCTTCACAAGAGACTAAATATTCCAAAACCCCTATTTGCCATGCTCTATTTTTTGGTATATGCAGTGATTTTAAGAGTACCCTCGTGTTGACAAAACAACACTATAGGATAGATGTTTGTCAGATATGCATACAACCTCAAATCTTTATGTCGACCTTGTCTCGCTCAAGAGTACTGTTCTTGTTTTGGAATAGTTGACCTAAGAACCAGTTGACCATAAATACTTTGCTATTTTCTTCTGGTAGCAGCTAGCCATGCTGCCACTTTGATATATGGGCAACAGCATATTGTCAATTTGACATTCCCCATGCCTCTTTATGGAAATAAACGATAAAAACGACAATAACAGATATTGTCACGGAATGGACCATCAAGAATAGAAGAATTAAATTTACTCTATGTTTTCATATGTTGATGGAACAACACTTTTGAAGTAAGTTGGCTACAGTTCTGACAAAATGTGACTATTGTGGATGCTATCACACTCTTTCCCTTGCAGGGTCATTTTTTACATTTGGCTTGTAGATGTTTTTGGCACCATATATAGCGGCATATTTTCTGCACATGTTTTGACTTTTCTTTCAATCAATAAAAGAAAGAAAGAAAAACTTCTCATACAGAACTTGTAGATTCGCCATGTCGCTGGTGAATCAGACAGAAGGCCCTACAGAATTTCTGTCTCTGCTGGTCATCATCTAGGATAGTGGGATCCATCAAAAGGAAGACAAATCCTTGCTTGAAGTTGAGCCGTGGTACATGGGATCCGCAACAGGAGATGCTTTTATTTGGGAGCATTGGATATTCTCCTGAACTTCTGATCTTCTGAACTCTCAAGTAGCCAAGTCCTTACAGCCATGTGCATGATGATGAGCATATTATTAGATCGATAGGAGATGGTACGGAAATGCATCCATTCAACAGAATCAGCCGGTGCTATCTCGACGTCGAGCGAGCAGAGCGAGTTCATGTGTATATACGCACGTGCAGGCGTTGGTACATGCGCCACGGATCAACGACATAAACTATCAGGAGGTAGCCGAAATCTGGCACGGGACGATCCACTTGGTTGTATGTACTCTTTCCGTGGGACTTGATCTAGTGGTTAAATAATTTGAGTAGCATTACTAAGGTCTATTACAGAAAACGCTAACACTTACGTCGGCTGGCCTACGTAAATAAACTAACTTACGTCGGCAAGAAAAAACGACGTAAGTTAACTAATTACTTACCTCGGCCGCCGACGTAAGTTAATAGACCGACAACAATAAATGTAAACTTACGTCGGTCTGGACAACTAGACGACGTGAATAAAATGACCGACGTAAGTTAGGCTTAACTTACGTCGGCTGGGAGGATGGCCGACGTAAGTTACATAGGTCGACGTTATTTTACTATTTAGCTGACGTAAGTTACATATTTTAACCTACTCCCGCGCGTGCCTTCTCTTCCTTACCCACCGCGCGCCGCTTTGTTTTTCCCCGCGGCCGCGCCCGACGCCATCGCTCAATCGCCGCCGCGCCGCTGCCACCATCGCGCCCGCCGCCGTTCGCCGCTGCCGCCAGGTAATACTCCTCACCTCCCTTCCCCGACCGCCGGCCCGCCCCCCCCCCCTCCCCGAGCGCCGCCCCGCCCTCCCCGGACGACCGCCGCCATCCGGCCCTCCTTCCCCCTCCCCATCCACCTCCCCTCCCCGGCCCCCGCCACCTTCCCTCCCCGGTCGTGCGCGCCCCCCCCCACCCCCTCTCCCCTCCCCGGCCCCCCCCTCCCCCTCCCCTCCCCTGCAGAGGTCCCCCCACCCTCCCCCTCCCCTCCCTTCTAGAGACCCCCCACGCCCCCCTCCCCGAGCCCCCCCCTCCCCTCCACAGACCCCCCCCCCCCCACCCCACCCCAAACACCCCCACCCCACCTGTCGAAGGTCGTAAACGACACTTCCGACCTGCTTAGAGAGCAGCCCGCGGAGGTTCTTTGGATTCACGAGAGCTAGTCCCTGGAGATCGAACGCAGCAGGATGATGAACACGGAGGATTTACGTGGTTCGGGCCGCTGGAGCGTAATACCCTACGTCCACGGGAGTGTTTGTGTATTGCCTTGCTTGAGCGTGTATGAGCCTTGGTCTAATTTTTCGGTCCCCTGTGACGGTCGTCTGCAAAGCCCTTTTATAGTTCAAGGACTCTGCAGTCACAAGGTGGGTCCCAGTACCCGACAGGTGGTCCTGGGGAGAGCCAAATCCTATACAAGATCTAGGATTAATTGCTATCTACTTCCCTTTGTCAGGGGTGTCAATGCGCCGTCCCGCCGCGTCGTGCGCCAGGGCTACACATAGTTGGTGATGATGGCCGTGCACGTCCCATCCGTCTTGTCCTCGCAGCCCATTCGTCCGTCTTGCAGCGTGGGTCTGTACCGGCTACTTGGACAAGACAGGACACTGGAGCCTTGACTTTTGCATGCGCGACTCTGCTTGCCTGGGGAAGGCGCACGTACTTAATGCATGTCTAAGCAGCGCACACGTTCCTTTACTGTGGCTTCCTACCGCACCGAGTTGGTCGTCCGCCACGTGGTTGCGCCGGAGCCTGCCTCTGCGGGAAGTAAGCGCTTGACGGAACAGGCCACGTGGTGCATTCGGAGCCCACCTCTATGGAGGGGTGGAGGCTCAGCCCTGCAGGCCACGTGGTAGCTCCGGTGCCTTTCCCTGCGAGGACGCGGGCTTGGCCCTGAGGTCCCGATTGGCCACGTGGCGGCTCCGGAGCCCGCCTCAGCGGGGAGGCGTGGGTCCAGTCCTGCCGGCCACGTGGCAGCTTGGGAGCCTCCCGCGACGGAGAGGTAGGATCTGGTCCTTCCCTCCTCAACGTGGCAGCCTCGGATTCGTCTTCTTAGGAAGAGGCGGAGTCCTTAGCGGTTTTCTCCTATGTGTGGGGGTACCCGGTCTGCAGGGTACCGACAGTGGCCCCCGAGCCCACCTCGGGAGAGTCATCGATACCGCAGGTGGGGTCTTCTTCCTTTTCTTCCCGCACAACTCTTCTGATTCCACTTCGAGGCTGTTCCCCAGGTGACACGCCCCTGCCGTTGAGGCGACGTGTCCCCTTCTGGTAAGTGAAGGTGCTGAACAGGCGCCGCGCGACGTGACTCCTGCCTTCAATCATGCTTTAACTGTGGTGGTTCCCAAGGTGGCTCCTGCACTTCCGCTGCTTTTGCCCTTTCGGAAACCGCCGAGTTACCTCCCGCATAGCTAGCCGCCCGGCTCACCTTCTTTGTCGAGCGACTCGGGCCCTCATGTCATAGCCTACACGGGATCATTACTCTTCTACTGAGGCTGCGGCGATCCACACTTTTGCACCTGTTGGCCTGTAGGGGTGCATAAAAAGAGAACTTTCCCCCTGAGGGTCCTTTCTCCCGCCTCTGCATCCCTGCGCTCGTGCTTTTGCCTCAAGCCCAGTTCTTGCGCTCTAGCTCCCAGTCTCCCCGTCCAGAGCCTCCTCCTTCAACCCTCATGGTGAGCATCTTGCCCAAGTCCAGGCTGTCCAGGTCCGCTGACCTGGCCCCCATGCGCCGGCTTCTCGGCTGGCATACTCCTGAGCGGGAGTCGTGGCTCTGTCCCGGGAGGCTCCCGCTCAGCCTCTCCACCGGGGACATGGTCCTCTTCTCGTCGTACGTGCTGGTCGGCTTCGTCCTGCCAGCATCTGCCTTCCTGGTCATTCTCCTGGAGACCTTTGGCCTCCAACTCCACCACCTCGCGCCGAACTCGATCGCCATGCTGGCAGTCTTCGCTCACCTCCGCAAGATGTTCGTGGGGGTGATGCCGTCGGTGAAGCTCTTCTGGTACTTTTTTGTACTGAGGGCCACCAACAGGAGTTCGAAGGAGCACCTCGGCGCCTACTACTTCCAGCATCGGACAAAGGTCCCCACGAGGTACATTGCTTCCTTCAACTCTGCACGGTGGGAGCTGTGGCGTGAAGATTGGATGATCACCAAGGTCGAGGCCCACGACCGGATGTGCCTCCCCACCGGAATCCCCTACTCCGAGCGGTCATTCTGGGAGGAGCGCCCAGAGCTGGAGGAGGCGTTCAACCCGGTGCTGGAGAGGATCCAGATGCTGGCGGACCACGGGCTGTCGTCTGCCATGGTGCCGAGGGACTTCATGTCCCACCGCATAGTTCCGCTCTAGCACCGCGCCCGTCCAGCGTTGATGTTCACCGGCCTGTCGGACTGCACCCGGCTCGAGACCGGCCCCGACTACAACCTGGGCGAGCAGCAGCTGCTCGACATGCTGACCCGGGTCTACCCCGACGACATCTCCCCTAAGGCACTAGCTCTTCTGTTGGCCTGCCGCCCCTTGTGCTCAGACTTTGAGTTGAGGAGGCAGCTGTTGAAGACGATGCCGACCCTCGACGAGTTCAGGCTGGCGCGACGCCAGATCGGGGACCCGTTCCAGAGGGTCAACATTACCGACGACGCTGAGGGAGGCGAGGCTCCCTTAAGAGACGTTTGTTCTTCAAGCGACGACTCCTCGAGCGGGCCCCAGCACCATCCATGGGGTGGTGTCGTCGCCCCCACCGACAAGGGGAAGGGGAAGGTGCCAGTTCCGGTGTCGGACCTGTCCCCCAAGAAGCGCGACCGGTCGCCGTCGCCGGCCGCTTCTGCCCCTCGCCAGGACTCCGGAGCCCTGCCGCGCTCGTCGCCAGGGGGCGCCGATTGCGCCACTTTGCCGCCCGAGTCCTCCACGCATAAGAGGGGGAGGCTCCTCAACACTGACGGGACCCAGCGTTCCCTCTCCGTTCGGAGGGGCGCCGGACCTCGGGGGTGTCACCGACACCACCACCACAGGGGCCCCCAGCACACTCAGGGGCCCCCGCTACGGGTTCGGGGGGTCCGAACCCCCCAACCCTTTTGCGAAGCGGTGGAACTTCAGTGTCCCCTGGTAAGCTTGCTCAGATTTTACCTTGGGTGTTCTTTGCTGTGCACCTACCCTG